>JALDNG010000174.1:0-604876 GCA_024349245.1 Neodontobutis hainanensis | reverse complement strand
TTCCTGTTCTCCCGTTCTCTATTGTAATAGGCTGCCAGTTATTGGGTATGCTGTATATGCTTTACTGTGTATAAATTATAAGATGGTGTTAATCTACTGAGAGGTTAAAATGCAGAGAACCTAAGGAAGGCAGTAGCATATATATTATACAAATCACACTATTACAATGTTTATTTTGTAAATGGTGTACACCAGATTTGTTAGAAGTCAGTGTTCAGTACCAAGGTAGTTTTTTATAGATTAAATACATGTCATATAATAGCACTTGATGCAATCATCACTTCAGTTCTCTCTTCCCCCTGTTTTTTCACAAACACAGTCTGTGTCTGTGAATACTCATTATTAAAGTCTTACATTTATTTTTATGAAGGCACGTGAGGAATGACTGCCAGCCAGAAGGCCACAGTGGAATGTATGAAATGTATACATTTAATGCTTGTATGAACTTGATCACTGCACTTATTATTTTTTACATCAGATCAAGTCATTCATTCACTGCATCCTCATGTGATGTAGGGGACCAAGACATTCTCCATATGACATGCATATAAGGCATTCCCATTCAACCACACTGTGTGTTAGGGTGGGGGTTGTGCTAATGGAAAGGCAAACGGACAAGCAATAATAAAATTTACTCAATGCAGACGTTCACCAGGCTAAAATTCATTTGATTGTATCAGTTTTCAGCATAGCATAAAAATTAAAATGTTATTAGGAACTGAAAGTCTCAGGTAGTACACAAACAATAAAATGACTATGTATTAAGGCTCGAGATGTATTTGACTGCCAAATCAATCACCTGGCTCCCTTTCTAGAAGCTTGAACTCCCACCCCTGTGTATTCAGAATGAATAATTGTGGTACTTTTTTTTTTCTTTTATTTAAATAAGAGTTGTGTAATGTTTTGTGGCATATGAAATGAGATCAACCTTAATTTGGCTTGACTTTTTACTTAAAACACTTAATGGTGCTGCAAGGGATTTCAAATGGTGCCAATACGGCAGTGGTCAACATTTCAATGTCAATAGCTAAATATTTTCTTTAGAATAATTTTAGAATTTTTGCCTTGTGTCAGTCCAATAATCATGACGCTTTCATTGTTCATTCCTCCCGTGGTCTTAAATAGAAACACAAGCGTCATACGTAAACGAGGCATTGCTTATGACTCATCGATGCAGCTTGACTGTCACCAGTTTTTGATTTTGGTAAGAGCTGGCTCTCCCCCTACTGGTCAGCCTTTGCATTAGACGCAAAACCTCTCCATTTTGAAATTTAGCTAGCAGAAAATGAAGTTAAACTGGGAATGCTGATACAACACAGTTGAGTTTTTGATTTTCTTACTGTTATTTGTATGACATCAGCTATGGACATGTACATTTCATTGTCCAAAGAATCATTAAACATCCCTTTGATACATGTCCTGGTTACCATTCTTGCTGTCTTTACTATTGCACCCATTCATAATAGAAATAGTAATATTAGCTGATAAGTTAATATTACGTATAAAAAAATCCACACATTAGTATCAACCTTTTAATATAACTGTGTAATCTTTAAAACGCATGGCCTTCTTAAAGCAAAATATACAAAGAGCTTTGCCAGTAAAGTTTCAGTACTCCTTTATATGGGTCTTGCAGATGATTTGAAACTAATCAATCTTTGTAAGATATTCAGGGTGTGTACTGTGAGAGTCTATAACTGTGACATAGAGTGTTCTCATTTTAAAATATTGAGAGCTGGATCCCTTTATTTGCTAACTTCCAGATTTTTTTGAGGAGAGCATGACCTGATCAGGGATCTAAAGAAGTTTGTTTACGAGTACTTTCTGTGTTTCAAAGGGCTACACAAGAAGAAGAAAAAAGAAAAGAAAGGACGATCAAAACATTTAAATTGCAATTTTTCTGTGTAACCACCTTGATGAAGTAAATTTCCTTCGGGTGCAAATTGTCTGGCTCTGCAGCATAAACCCAGTCGGTAACAGAGCTGATCAGTATCTTCACACTAACCTTGATGGAGGATCGCCTAAATCTGTGGCTGCATATACATTTGGTGTATGTAGTCAAAAGATCCAGCTAGAAAAAAGCAAGAACTTTGTTGTTTCTGATTCACTTTTTTCAAAATAAGCACATATCTTACAGATGAAGGGTTCCTAATTGTTATTGTGTATTAGTTAGACACTGTGAGACTAGCTTCAATTAAGAGAATAAAGAATTGTTGCGTTATGTGGCATATTTTCTGTATTAACTATCATGTAGAATTAAAGAGGAATGCCACTTAATTTTCAAGTGCATGTCTTACTTGGATATATGTTTAAACCTATTACCTCAGTCTTTTTTTTTCTTCTTTTAATCAGTGTTATTGTGACCTGAAGTCACATTGTTTTCTTTTTGAGATTCTTCTAAAACGTTTTAATTTAAATAAAACATGGGCCAGAAAATATAGGCTACTTGTTTTTGGTTCTCCTTAGACAGTAACTACAATTTAAAGGCGTTTGTGGAAATTGACATATAGTAACAAAAACGGCACTGTAAAGTGTAGTGTGTATGTCACTTTAACACAATTGTTGATGTTGATATATAAAATAATACATTCATTTTTCAATATCCTAATATTGAAACTCCTAAGTTGAGGAAACGCAACTTGCTGTTGATGTGCGTGCAAGCATTAATTGTGTATATTTGGCCTCAAGTAAGGTGTCTAGACCATAGATTGTATATACAGTATACTGAAACATTTTATTTTGATATTTCAACCGGACACGGCGGAAGTCCCTAGTAGCACACTTCCTGTATTAACCGCCGGTGGGAGGAGCTAACATCCGAGAAGGAAGAACCAAAACAGTCACCTCTGGACGGCAAAGAAACCGCTAATAGCAGTGTATTAACCGGTATTAACAAATAAAATAAATATATCTGCGTGCACCTGCTGCCTCTTGGTAAGTTATATAATTTTGCTGAATCACGCATATCCGCGACCATGTTTTTATTGCCCGCTCTTAAGGTAACGAACTTCGAAGGCCAGGACTTAAGGTCATTAAATGTATTCTATTCATAGCAACGTTGAGTGTAGTGTTAGTTTAAAATAAAAGCATGTTATAACATAGCTTTAGTTTAACATACTTATATTTTCTACCAGTAGCTCTAATGACTAAACATTAAGGCATGTTAGCAAAGTGAGGCTATTTTTGTAAAGCGTCACTCACTTCACCTGTAATATTATACTATTATTACTAAAAGGTATTTAGTTCTAAAAATCTAGCTATGGTTTTCTAAGTTTCTGATCTGAACATCACTTAAATTTGTCTTTATAGAAAATCTTCTGATCTATAAAACAGCTTTTTATGTTAAATGTGAAAGTTATGTCCTCAACAAAGAAGTGCTTCTTTAAAATCTGTCTCTGACCAGAGCTCTTCTTTTCCTTTAGGGCGACTGTAAAGACAATTGTCATGGCTGGCAGGCAGCAAAGAGTAATCACTGCCTCGGAAGGCTTTTCTGAAGCCAAAAGGACAGATGTTAGGGCCACCGAAAAGAAGTGCTGTGAGTTTTTATGCCAAAGAGAATTGCTGTACCAGTCAACTAACCTTAAAACCTTATTTTTTTTTAAATGAAATTCAACATGTGGCATGTATTTAAGACTTTCTTATGTTTTACTCTAGTGACCTTGAAAAAAGGCACTTGTCATTTGTCAGATGTCACCTTCTGACCTACCCACTAACAGTGTGCGTGCATGTTGTGGGTGGAGGTTTTGCAACACTACTTAGTAGAACTTAGGCATAATAATACTATTCAAAATAGAGAGACCTTTAGTTATGAAAGCTAACATACATGTCATGTTCATTTTAATGTTAAACAGCTACAGAAATAATTAGAGGGGTGTTTCAACACCCATTTCTTCTGCATTTGAAAGCAGCTTGTAGAATACCAATCAAGTCTGGTCTCGCCAAGTTAGAGCAAAGATTGTGAAGAATGTGTTTTCATAGTGTTTTACAGTTTTGGATTACTAAACATTAAAAATGTTGAAAAAACATTAACAAAAGAAGTTAAAAGATAACAAAGAAATGAATGGAATTTTAATCCAAATGTTAACATGTGGTAGACTTACATCACAGTATTATTCTGAAGCCCTCACAGAGCAGTTTATATAGTCATACATTTATTAATAAAAATATATGTGGGGGACTCAGGAGGAGATGTACAGTATGCCACAATGTCCTTTTGTGCCAACTGTTTTTGTTTCTGGTTGACCTGCAGCTTGGGCTTCCTACATGACCAATTCTCCAACAGTGATAGTGATGATTGGTTTGCCTGCCAGGGGAAAAACCTACATGTCCAAGAAGCTGACACGCTACCTCAACTGGATTGGAGTACCAACTAAAGGTCTGTGTACAGAAAATCCTTATTAAACAAGCCTTAAAGTAAAAGCATTGTAACTTTGTACCAGGAAACGTGTAGCCTCAAAATAATTTAAATATGTAGTCACAAAATTGTTTAGACATGAAACAGGAAACAAAACACCTTAATTACTTAACCTAGGGCTCTTGTCCTTCCAGATAGCCCACTACATAACTCTAAGTAACTCTGAGTAACCATCATGGGAAATTCTGAGAAGTTATGTAGTGGTGCTTTAGTTTAAGACTATTATATTTAGTAATTTCTTTGTTAAAACGGTAGGCCTCTTTCTTTGCAAACATACACATTTTTGTTATGTAAATGGAATGCAAAATACATGCTTTGGAAGAAAAATTGAGTGAAAGGTCACATCGAGAGATATAAAGTGTACAATAATCCTTTGCTCAGTCTGTTACGATCTTGAACTTCTTGATTCTATGCAGTGTTTAACCTCGGGGTTTATAGGAGAGAGGCAGTCAAGTCATACAAGTCCTTTGAATTCTTCAGGCATGATAACAAAGAGGCTATGCGCATTAGAAAGTGAGTATATTGTTAGGAAATGTCAGCCCATATATCCAGTGTGTCTATTATCTATCTGTTCTTTAAATTAACACAACCCTGCTGTAATGTTTATCAAGCCAATAAAAACTAGGGTTTGCATTGTTGGGCAATTTCAGTAAAAGCCAATTGAAGTAGTTTGATGCTTAATTACATTTGTACTGGGGCATGTGAAAGGCCATAAAGATTATCACTTTATGTCTCAGTTTTCATATCCTTATTCCACAGACAGTGTGCTCTTGTTGCACTGCAGGATGTCAAGTCATATCTTAATGAGGAAGGAGGACAGATTGCTGTAAGAGTGAAATAATTATTCTCTGTATTATATTCTTATATAATATTCTTTTTTGATGATGGCTTGATTGTTTGGTTTTGTTTGTTAGGTGTTTGATGCCACCAACACCACCAGAGAAAGAAGAGCGCTTATCCTAAATTTTTCCAAAGATAATGCCTACAAGGTCAGTACTACAACACCAACAAGATTAAACTTAAAAGCACAAAGAGTTCATAAATAAAAGGTACAAACTGTAAATCTATCAATATCATTTTTTGATAGGTGTTTTTTGTTGAATCTATTTGTGATGATCCAGATGTCATTGCTACAAATATACTGGTAAATTGTGCATTTTTTTAACATACAAACATGTTATAGTGTTTTAACATGCATAGATTTGATTGTTTCCTTATGGTTCCGTTTTTCTAAGGATGTAAAAGTTTCCAGTCCAGATTATCCTGAAAAGGACAGAGAGAGCGTAATGGAGGACTTTCTTAAGAGAATAGAATGCTATAAAATAACTTATCAACCTTTAGATCCTGATAAAAATGACAAGTAAGTAGTAAAAAAAACACCCTTCTTGTCTGTGTAAAAAAATAAATAAAGAAAGTACATTTTGGGTTTTACAGTTTGTTCAAATATTGAAGTGACTCTGTAATTGCAGCATTTATCCACCAGGTGGAAACAGAAGCTTACAGTAATCTTACACCATAACCATCAAGGTAAAACAGTAACATTAAAGAGGGCAATGTTACTGTTTTACATGGTCTGTAAATTAATAATTTGCTGATATAAAACTAGTGTTCCAGCTACAGAAAGAATTTAAAATTAACACTATATCATTTTGCACTGGAAAATATATAGCCTTGAAATAATTTTGTTTTATATACTTGCATACATATATATATACTTACCTTACCAGATATACATAACTCTCAGTGAAGGGACTCCATGTTACCAAGAATGATTTATTTCCATTTCTTGTGATTTCTAATACATGGCTAAATGCCAGCCCTAATTTCCTTTTTGGCCTACAGGAACTTGTCGTTCATCCAGGTCATCAATGTTGGCCGTAGATTCTTGGTCAATAAGGTGCAGGACTACATCCAGAGCAAGATTGTCTACTACCTCATGAACATCCACGTACACTCCCACTCTATCTACCTCTGTCGCCATGGAGAGAGCCATCACAATGTGGAGGGACGCATTGGAGGAGACTCAGAACTGACGGACAATGGAAAACAGGTGCTTTTAATGTACAGTCTTCAACTTGTACTTTTAAGTTAAGGTTAAGCTTAAAAATGAATCTTGAAAATTACAGTAGCTTAAACTTTCAAAATTTAAATTTTGTTTTAATTCTAAGTATCTGTCTGATTTACTCTTAGTTTGCTGCAGCACTCAACACTTTTGTTAAAGAACACCATCTTTCAGACTTGAAGGTTTGGACAAGCCAGCTGAGACGCACCATTCAAACCGCAGAAGAGCTGGGGGTTCCTTATGAGCAATGGAAGATCCTAAATGAAATAGATGCTGTATGTATTCTTGCCATTTCATCTACATAACAAGCACAAAGTAATAGCTTGCTTTGGAACATTAGGATGTTTTATCTTCTTTTAGGGAGTGTGTGAGGAGATGACGTATAAAATGATTGAGGAAACGTATTCAGAGGAATATACCATGAGAGATCAGGACAAGTACCACTATCGCTATCCTGGTGGAGAGGTAAAGCTTTACTTTTCCTTCATTAAAATTGAATATTGTGGTATTTGATGTGTTTGAGCCATAACATTTTGTTGTCTTGACTATACTATTACTGTAGTCCTACCAAGACCTGGTTCAGCGGCTGGAGCCTGTCATTATGGAGCTGGAGCGGCAGGGCAACGTGTTGGTTATTTGTCATCAAGCTGTCATGCGCTGCTTGCTGGCTTACTTTCTGGACAAGAGCGCAGGTAAAATACATGAACATAAATTTTCTGTTGGAGTGTTTTTCATTCAAGGGGCATGTTGTTTTATATAGTAATTTCAAAGTGACGAAACCAAGAAACTAGTAGCAGCAGTGTAACCACAATGACAGTTAAAAACAAGTCGGGAATAAAAGGAGTGGCTGTGGGTGGAAAAACTTATAGAGACCTATAATTAGGCATGGACAGACAGCACATCAACAGAGGAAGTGGTCATCTGTTTACAAGTCTACTCCATAGACTGTAGTATTCTGTGCTCATGAGAAATACAGTAGACATGTGCTTTACAGATGTTTAAATCTAAAATATTACAAGTATGTTTATTTGTGTTGGCACAGATGACCTTCCATATATGAAATGTCCCCTGCACGTTGTCTTAAAACTTACCCCAGTGGCATACGGTATGTTTGCCCAATGTTTACATCCGTCAGTGTTTGCGTAACTTGTTGCCTAGTTGAATGTCTATAATGTCTGTCTTTTCTGCCAGGTTGTAAGGTGGACATGTTTGACTTGAAAGTTAAGGCTGTCAACACACACAGGGACAGATCATTGGTAAGCTTGTGACCTTTTCCATTATGTTGTGTATCCAACATTTGGAAGATTTTATTTCATGGTTGCGGTCTACTTTTTAGAAGGATTAGATTAAAGCTAGGAGCCACAAGGCCTTGGTTTTTAATATCAACTGGTTTGAAGCAATTCATTATTGCACTTGGCATTCACACTATTCAGTAAAAAATATACACAGTTCTGATTTATAGTTAAACCAACGTGAAACTGGGCTGACATGTTTTTACTTCAAGTGACATGACCATTATTGGTCATAGACAGAGTGGGCGTCAACAAATGAAAGTGGGTGAGGGATATCCTGTTTACTAAGACTTACCCTAACAGTGGCTTTTGATTTATTATTTTTACCAGATTAAGTCAAATTAAGCCATCAAAACATAAAAAGTTTATTTTTATTTACCAGAAAAACTTCAGCAATGACGTACTGCCAGCTTTCCTTCGAAGGAACAGCTTCACACCACTGTCCAGCCAAGACCAAATAAAGAGACCTCGACTTTACAGTGTGGGCAACCCGTCACAGACCCGTATGTCACACAACCCCACCTTACCCAGCCTGCAAATCTCGGAAGCATCAGAAGGGGCAGAGCTATAAACCCAGGTCAGTGAGTAGTTTATGACTCACTGTTTCAAAAAGTTGACATAGTTATGCCAAGAAACATCCAGTATTTAATGCAACATCATTTACTGTCAGTAGATAGTGTCACTTTCTTACTTCAATCTACCAGTGAAAACCCACATCTTTGATTATCTTTAGTCCTTTTGTGGGCATACAAAAAAATTATTAAATGCTTATTTCTTCAAGTCTGTACGTTGAAGTAATCTATTGATTTTGATTCAAGTTTTTTTGTGCAAAAAAACAAATCTCTCTTCCGTGTTTATGCAGGCCTAGCCTTTATTTTCATCATGCCTTACAAGTTTTCTTTTACTTTGCACCCTGCAGGAGTCTCTGAATGTTTTTTTGTGCAGCAGACACCAATGATTCTGTTCAAACTTCAAAGAGGTGTTTTTACTGCAACATGGATGTTCATGAAGTTTGCCTCCACTAAGAATTGTACCAAGATTAATTTAATTTTAGGATTGCCAATTTCTTTCTCAAATGTAGGACCAAATCCAAGACAACAATGCAAAATTTAATTGCTGAAAGCTTGGCGTATGTATAATAGTATGTTTTAATTTTAGCATGTTAGTATTTTATTAGTGTTTTATAATAGTGTACTGTAAGTTATTCCATGATGTTTAAGACTCTGACACTTTGAAACAAACTGGTGTAATACCAAGGTGTAATACCAAGCAAAAGGTAAGTCCTCCATCAGACGTACCTGAGAATTCTGCTTTAAATTGGTGAAAAAATAGTGAATAGGCTTTAATATGGGTCCAGGATGATGTTTTGAATAAAAATTGTACTGCAACCTAAATATGGACGACATATCTGATTCTTAACACGCTGTACATACTGTAGAATACAGTAATAAAATGAATATTGTGGTGCCTCACTGTAAATAAACTACTGTAGATTAGACTGCCCATTGTACATTCCTTTTTGATTTTTGTAATGACAGTAATTGTTTATGTTTGAGGTCTTATTGAATAGTATTCAGTTAATCTTTCATCGAGTCATGGGCAGGCATAAGTTGTACAAAATAATAAAGTCTTGTCTGGTCCTATTAAAAAGTACTTCAGCTTGTGCCTCTTACCAACAAGTCCTCATCAACAATGCCTACTTTCACAAAACTAAATCTTAACATAATTTTATGTTAATATGTTCATTAAGAGAGTTGTTTAATGCTTATGTACAATTACCTATTAGTTCACTTTTTATAGAACGCAGTTTGTTAAGTGCCTTTTTATTAAAGAGGATCATAAATAAAAGGATGTAAGAAGAAGAAATGTGGCCGGAACCTGTATGAGAATGTTTAAACAAAAACAATGGCATGTGATTTGACTTTGTCTTGCACACTGTTTGTATAAGTTACAAAATAAAGAGTTCACTGAACAAAAAAAAAAAAAAACAATGTCTGTTTTCTACACCAGAACAGTATTGTTTAGCTTTATAAAAGAATCCATTGAGAACATAGTGAGGTCAGACACTGATAATCTATCCGCAACATTATCTTAGATGTGTCACTCTTGTACAAAAACAGACACAAAGCCATGGGAGTAATCTAACATGGATTTTATAGACATTGTTTACAAGAACACAGAGTGAGACCTTGAGGAACAAGAATTTGATAAAAAAAGATTTTAAATATGTATGTTGACAACAGATGTTACCCTTGAATAATTGCACTGTTTTAAAAAGCGCTGACTATTTCCTGGCCTGATTGCAGACCTAAAGGCAGGCTGGATAAATAGTCACCCAGAAATGCTGCACCCTCATCAGTGAGGACAATGCATACACTGGGAAATAAGAGATCGTCTCATATATCATATATTAATGCTACAATGCAGGAGAATGAAGTCAGCTGAAAAGTATAAAAAAAATAAAAAATATCTTATCTTGATTCTTCTTCAATCACAAAAGTACTAATCCTATATAAGTTACACTGCTGCTGCCCCATGAGTCACAGTGATTCTGTCAAAAACACCATCACTCTTTAGGCCTAATGTATGTGTAAGATTACCAAACTTCATTATAACAATCTAATGCCACAATACAACACATAGTCGCCCAGAAATGCTTACACTGTATACCAACACTTACATTAAATAAAAGAGGGATATACATGATTTTTTAAAGGCCAAGTGGTAAAATGGCTTTTCAATATTCTGCTCCCTCGAGCTGGAACAGTTTACAGCAAGTCTTAAAACAAAAGAAGCTGATGTTATTCCAAAATGTCAAACCCATCCTAAAAAATTTTGAATCAGAAACATTAACTTGCTGATGTTCTAGAGTGTATGGTTTTATCCTGGAAATGGTCTTTTACTCTCTGTGTTGTTGCATTTATTGTTTTGTAACTGAAATCTGTGCTGCTGTCTTGGCCAGGACTCCCAATGAAAAAGAGATTTGTGATCTCAGTGGGACCTTCCTGGTTAAATAAACGTTAAAATGAAAATAAAAAATAAAAACGGCATGGAATGAGATTTTAAAATAATTTAGACTACAAAGTCACTGTATGTATGGATTCAAGAAATTATTATTGCACAACAAAAGGTGACCCAAAACGAAGCCCGCTTACGGTTTAGTTCATTTTCAGGTTACATGAGTGGGAGGGGGGGGCTTTAATGTTTTTTCCCGGATACAGTGACTCTGTAAATATTAAAAAAGTATTTCCACTCTGAAGGGTAAGGCTATGTAGCAGGAAGTACATTTTTTTCTCGATCCCTGATAGTCTTCAGCTGCGCTCTCTGTGCCAGCCTTTCTGTATAAATAGCTTCATCCGCGCCTCCTGGAGCCACTACTTTCAAGCGTTTTCTCCTCACTTTAGCACAACACTGAGGAGAGTCATGACCACTGCACTGCGCAGTTTTCTAATTTTATCTTTGTCGCTTGCGTCAGGTAAAAAAAGAGAGGACTTTTTATATTTTATACTATTTGCTTTTTTTTAACCAATATTTGTTCCCCAAAAGTTGCTGAGGAGCGCGTTTGTTCTGCTCCACCCGAGTATCCCGATGCTATACTGTTGAGTTACAACGGGACGAAAGCCCACTTCAAATGCGCAGATGGCTACAGTCCAAACAGCGGCCAGAAGTTCATCCAGTGCGAGGACGGACAGTGGAGCAATTTAACCCTGAAATGCCAGAGTACGTACATGGGCTAATCATGGGTTTAAATTACGCACGGTTTAAAACAGGTTGATTTATGCATCACCTATTCTGTTCACTCTCATTGAAAACGGATCTAAAGTGTATAAGGTTGGATATGTTCATAGTAAGCGCGCATTGTAACGCGTAGGTTAAATCATTTTCAAGGTAACGCTTCACCTTTCCTTTTCTTTTTTCAGAAAAACTATGTGGCAATGCTGGGGAGCTGCTTAACGGCCACTTTAAGTATGAGGGTGGCGCAGTTTTCGGGGACAAAGCATATGCTATGTGTGCAGATGGGTAAGTCTAGTCTAAATAAATGTTTTAAGGCTGTAACTTTTGACTTGACCTAATTCTGTGTTTACAGATACAAGCTGAAAGGCCCAAAATTTATTGTATGTGAAAGTACAGGCTGGTCCAAAGAATTCCCCGTGTGTGAAGGTGGGTTTTTATTATCTTATTAGTGGTTTGTCTTCAGAACACAGATATTGCTCAATCTGATACTGCCTTAACCAGAATGGAAGTGACAAATTACTACAGGAATGTGACGCACGTTGGTGCTTTATTTTCCAATCCCTTATTTCTATTCATCTCTCATGCAACACGCCTCAGCGTATCCACCAAAAAAAAAATGTGATTTTGAAAATGGATTGTCAAAGACTTGTGATGTTCATATGACACTGCAATGACTCACACTGGGATAATGTGTTTTACCTCATCTGTATTTTTAGAGGGAGAGGTCACCTGCTCCCATCCCAAAGTGGCCAACTCTCAGAAGTCGGCTGGTTTTCGTTTGTACCCAGTGAATGATGTCATAACTGTCACCTGTAGCCTGGGCTTCCAGCTCGTCGGGGCTGAACAGATCAAATGTGGTCCTGATGGCCAGTGGCAGCCTCAACCCCCTCAGTGTGTGCCCACACCTGAGAAAACCGGTGAGTGTATATTTAATGTATCTGCCTACAACGAAGAAGAACAGGCCAAATGTTAACTGTGAAACCATTAACCCACCTTCTCTTTTAGGCAAATGTGGTGTCCCTACAGTCACAGAGGACTCCCATGCTCATCTGGCAAATAAATACAGCAACTTAAAAAGCTTTTCATCTGGATCCAGGGTCTATTATGTGTGCGACATTGGCTACAGTCATTCTGGAGGCACAAGGTACCGCTACTGCATCAAAGGAAATTGGTCACCACTGCAGCTCCAGTGCAGACGTAAGTAAATGCAATTAAACTTTATTTAGCTCCAGTTTAGGACATTACTTCATCTGCAAAACCTAACTAATTGGCCAAAAATATTTCCGTAATGCTTTACTCTACCACTGTACGTGCCTGGTGAATCAGTTGTTTAAAAAACGACCTGTGTACCGCCTCTGTTCTACTCTACAGGGAAGATCTGTGGCTCTGCAGGTGAGATCTTAAATGGGCAGTTTGTCTACTCGGGTGTTGAGTTTGGAGACACTGCTACAGCTGTGTGTGACGAGGGGTATGTCATTTTTGCGCTTGAGCTTTAAATACACTTAACAAAAGCAGTGACTGTAACTGCAGTAATGTGCACTTCTCACTAGGTTTCAGCTCGTAGGACGGGCAACACGAACCTGCATGAGTAACGACTGGGATGGACGTGTTCCAGTCTGTGAAGGTGCAGTATATAACACTAAGAAACTTGCACCTTAAGTAATGATCTTAAGTGTACTTTCACATTTCAGGGGAAATGTCTTTTTTTTTTTTTCTTTGGAAAATCCAAGTGTTTCAGGCACCACAGTTGAACTCCTTACCCCTGTAACATTCTTAGGCTTAAGAGCTAAAATATTTAAGAATTGTTATGAATTTGATCCAAACTAAATCTTTCTGTTGTAGCTTTGGCGTGTGACCAGCCTCCTGAAGTGGCAAATGCTGAAATAGATGGCTATGTGGAGCCTCCTTATCTGTACAGGACTGTAGTTCAGTACCGGTGCCTTGTGGGATCTCTACTGGGACCTGCAGATATATGGTGCACACAGAATGGGACATGGAGTTCTCCTCTTCCTCAGTGCGCAGGTTCGAAAAAAAATGACTTGAATTCCAAGTGACAAAGCTTTTTATACACCTTGTATGTTTTGTCATTAAATAAAACTATTTCCACACAGACCGAACATGTCCGCCTCCACGAGTGCCCAACGCATACTGGGTGAACAGTCGCACGGGTCGCTATCAATACCGCGACAACCTTTACATTCAGTGTCGCTCTCAGTTCACCATTGTTGGCCAAAGCCTTATTACATGTGGCCACAATGGACAGTGGACGCCAGCTCTTCCCAAATGCATATCGAGTAAGTGACAAAATTTTGGTTATACCTTATTTATTTTATTTTATTTATTTATTTATTTATTTTTTTTACAACAGTGACTGCCCACCGGCGGGGCTAACCCTAAAAGGAGGGAGGAGAAAGTTGCTTGCTCAAATCAATACACAGTTGGACAACGGCAGATAATTAAGTTTGTTTTACCAATACTCTTAAGTACAATATGTTTATTTGATAAGTTTCAGAGTTGTTTTGTGTCTTTTCATTTTATTTTTTTTATACAACTTATAATGTTATGTGTATCTTCTATAGACTACATGGTGAGTGAGCATTTCATTAAACAAGCTACAAAAAAATGAAAACACCAATTTTTTTTTTTTTTTTTTTTTTTTTTTAAAAAGACATACACAATCCAGACATTTCTTTACATAAGCAATAACAATTCAAGTGCAAATATCAACTCTGATAACTTATAGCAAACTGTAAAATTGACTATACTGCGCTGCTGGAGGGAGCTGTTGTCATGGGAGGGGATGTTTGACGTCCTGGATTAGACTCTTGTGTATAGAGCAACTTAAATCTTCATGGCTTATTAAAAATCCTTGTCACACTTAAAGACTTCTGTTTGCATACAGATTCCCCCCCTGACTTGTGTAGATGGCTGGACATTATATACAATATGTTCTCAATGCAGACAATGACATGGAACAGTTTATTTATTTTTTTTTTTTAAATTACTTTTACCCTGTTTTGTTCCCCATTTAATCACAAAACGATATTACAAAAAACATTTTATTTTGAGGGCTATTTGAAAGGGCAGCTATACACTATAACTGACTGCCCATAGTAATCGACAAAAAGAAAACTCCAAATTCATGTTTACAAGCTGTGTATGTATCACAATGGGGTTAGGAGTTTCATTGCACTTGTACTAGAAAGGTAGTGTAGAGTGACTGGTTCTAAATCTAGTGTACTAAACAACATAAACTACCATCTTAAGACAGTCTTTGGAAGAGCTGGTTTCATTGGGACAGATATTGTGAGTGGGATCTTCAGAGGGAGTGCTCTTTGGACATGTGTAAGGGAGTGAAAAGTGATTTTAAGGATTCACGAAAACAACCCTCATCTATTTTGACTTATTTACATGTTTGTTAATGCACAGACAGGGAGTGTGAGCTTCTCCGA
Source organism: Neodontobutis hainanensis (assembly GCA_024349245.1). Taxonomy (NCBI): domain Eukaryota; kingdom Metazoa; phylum Chordata; class Actinopteri; order Gobiiformes; family Odontobutidae; genus Neodontobutis; species Neodontobutis hainanensis. The sequence continues at coordinate 589,921 of JALDNG010000174.1, read as the reverse complement.
GTTCTGTTCTTTTTAGCAAATGAAAGACGATACGGGATTGAAGCATTAAAGTGACCTTTTTATAAGAAGCAGCAAACATAATGTCCCTCAAAGACATTTCTTTCTCTCTCTGAGACATGTTCCACTAGACATCACATTTTCTTGTTTCTGTGGCTCTCACAATTAGAAGTGTTTCCCAAATGTCCTTTTGATGTCCTTTTGTTCTGCAATAAAAACATTTGTATTTGCCCTAAATTGACACGGCAAGAAAAGCTACAGATATAATCTGAAGGTTTGAGAAGGCTGGTACAGTCTGGACAAAGGGAATAGAATAGTGATTAACTGTTTGACAGCATTACTCTTGGATACTGCTCTAAGAGCTCAGATATAGAAAGGCTTTCACCTGGAGCAAATTTGCTACATGGACTCAACTGCTCCTTTAGGAGAAAAGCACATAGACACTGATGTACTCTGGGTTACACAACACGTAAACAACAAAAACAGTCAAACTTAAGGGTAGGAGTTGGAGCTGAAGATGCTCATTTAATACAATATCGAGCTCAACACACACACACACACACACACACACACACACACACACACACACATTGTCACTCCTACTGTCTGAAAGAGCCATTTCTATTTTTGTGGTTTCATTGCACACAATAGAAACCAAACCCACTCACATACTCTACATCCCCACTAAATGCTTGAGCTTGGGATTGCAGACCTGCTCTGAATAGAAACTTACAAAAATCTAAAACACAAATGATAGTCTGTATTTCTCAGGTCTGCAGAGTGTCTATTGTAAAAATGAAATCTACTGGTGTGTAAATGTAAGAAGTCCTGTGAGAGGTAAGGGATGTGGCCTGTGTCATAGAGGGGGGGTCAACATGGGGGCACGAGCCGGCACTTCCATTGCTGAGTGGCCTTTACTTATATGGTCGCAGAAAAGCTGATACTTTGCTGCTAATCAGACGTATGAAGGAGCGAGGAAGCATTTCGTTGGACTCCCGAGTGGTGTACTTAAAATAGTTGTTTGGGTGAGCCAGCACATCAAAAAGAGTCTTAATAAGTTTTTTATCCTGTGGGAAAGAAGACATAGGTGTAATGGCAACAGTGGGTATTTTTGTTGACTATTTTTGTTGTTAATATATATATAGTATGTGATAAATGATACAACAATGTTGAGCACCAGTTGAGCACTCCATGAAGAAAGAAGGAAAAAAAAAAGTTTTCTAAAATAAAACCACTAACCTTGAGGATTTCTTGATGATTTTCAGATGCATACAGTCTTCCATCTCGTACTATGTCCTCAACAAGCTGTTCATAGTCCTCTGAAAGAATAAAAGACGACAACGTCACCATTTGTTTATTATTATTATTATTATTATTTTTAACCTCTTGGCTAGAATGAACACGAGCAGCTCAGCACCATCGTAAGTGACGTAAGGGATCTGGAAGCCTCTGGCACTGTTGGCCTCGTTGGACTTGAAGTTAATCCACAGCCGCCTGGAGCGAGCTGTGAAGGCAATAGGCCGCTCATATGTCTGACACGTCTCATAGGTGGTGATGGATGTTGCTGACCCTTTTAACAGCACGGGACAAGGATCGTCACAATTCACCTGCACATGAGTTTGAATACAACAACACTACAAAAGTGGGATGACACTTACAGTTTTTCCTCATAACCAACACATCTCCGCACTCATCCTCTGAGGGCAGAAAGATTTCAGGAACTACAATGAGGATCTTGCGCTTGCTGGGGGGGTTGATATTCCAGATACATTCCACATTGGCAGGGTAATTCCCAGGGTAGTTTGGTGACTCAATGTAACCCATGAACTCGCCCATCTCTCCACCACATTGTCTGTCTAGACATACACAAACAAAAGTAATGAGATTCCACCTTGTGTTGAGACAACCTGTGCATACAAAACAGTTATTTTCATTTACTCACTCTTGCACTGTGAGACACTTGTGGCTCCATCAAAATCCGTGGTGGTGTTTCCAGGGCAGGTAATGCAGTAGTTCTGTCTAAACTCAGTTTGATAAGTCCCCACTGGGCAGCGGATACACCTGTGTACTGACGTGTTGTAATAATGGCCCGGGGAACACTGGACTACAGAAAATAAAAGGAGACAGAATCAAGTCAGCAAGGTTTACCTCTAATGGATTTAAGAAGAATGAAGGCACAAGGCAATATGACTCAATTATGTTAGATAAACATTACACAAGCTAAAAGGCTGGGACGCATTTTAACAGGTTGTGCTGTAGTGTAAACAATATGACTCAAGTATGATGAAGACATCAATACTATTACTATTATTTATTATTATTATCCCATTATTATCCACAGAAATTCCTAGTCAGGAGCCACACCAGGGGGCTCCTAGCATTGTTTTTAATGTTGAAGGGGGAAACCAGAGAACCCAGAGGAAACCCACCCAAGTACAGGTAGAACATGCAAACTCCACCCAGAAAGGTCCCACCCGGGCGTCAGACTCTTGCTGAGAGGTGAGCATGTTAACCACTGTGCCGCCTTATTGCACAACAAAAGGCTAACTCAGAGACAGAGACATGTAATCCCCTCTTACCAGAATGCAGCTACTTTAGACAATTAACAGACACGTTTGGACAAGGGAAGCAACTGAAGTAAGCAGACTGAGCCTATGGAGCCAGAGGTAAACAACTATAGAAGCTTTAGCTTGTGTAGCAAATGATGCTATGGGCTAGAAAATTACAACAGAAATGTATTTAGAATTAAAAGCTTCTGTATCCTGATTGCTTTAAATGACACATCTTTAAAAACAAACATTGAACACTTGTATTTGAAGGAAGCTGGAGGCGTTCTACTGAGTGTAACACAGCTATTATCAACAGATTATAGAGAGAAGGGATGGACATGGACAAAGACACAAATTAGAACAGTCAATGACAAACCTTTGACTTCACAGTCATGGAATGAGCTGGCGCCCTCTCTCTTGGTGCTCAAGCCTCCTCCACAGGGGAAACACAGTGTCCGTCCTAAGTCGGGCTGGTATGTACCCTGTGGGCATGGCTGACAGGGTTTAAAACCATCGCTGGAGAAGTACCCTGTTGGACACTGGCCTGAACATGGAGCAGAAGTTAATCTCAGACATTAAGTGGTAGGTAGAATGAAGGTACTATTCATATATTTTTTATTCTACCTGCACAGGAGGAAATGTTCTTTGCACCCATCGGGCCATGACCATCACTGCCAGGACAGAGGTCGCAGGCCAGCTGCCCCTCCTTCTCCTGGAAAGTTCCGGGTGGACACAGCACACAGCGCTCTTGCTCTCCGTGGTAGTAGGACCCTGGCGAGCATCTGACTAAGAGAATATCCACAACAGTTTCAGTCAGCAAATGATCAAGAGGTCAACTTTTAACTTCACATTTTGTTTGGCCTTACCACATCGGCCACTTTCCCTCTCCCAGCCTGGGCCACAGATTTCCTGAACTGGAGCCGCTTGGGGAAGTTTCTGAGCAACTTCATATTCCAAGCCCGCAACTCGGATTAGGAAGCGTTCCTGGTTGATGGATTTCTTAAGAGCTTTAATATAAGTCTTAACCTGTTTCTCCATACGCTGTCTGAGGCAGCTGAGGTTACAGCTCCCTGTTCAGAAGTGAAACTTAAGATTAACAGATGAACAGACATGGCAGGTTTCCAGTTCAGATTCAGGAACACTTTACTTCTCACCAGTAGTGTCCCCAGGTTTGACCTCAGCCTCCAGCTCCAGAGTGATGCGTGTTACTTCTTTGTTGGAGGAGTTGCGTGCACGGCGGCCTTTAGATTTCTTGGATGAATCACACTTGAGGTTCACAAATGTTACCAGGCAGTTACTACAGGGCTGCCCTCCTCCTGTGGAAATATGAAAGCAACATGGGATATATTTTTAACACTGATAAACAGGAAATGTAAATTAATCTAAATTATTTTAGGAGACAGACCAGGTCCTAGTGTCCGCCCCCTGTCCTCAGTCCGGCCAGTAACTTTGGGATGCAGATGACATTTGGCATTTTTTATCTTGAAAGAAGCCGTCTGCTTCACTGGAGGGGCTAGAGTCTCTACAGATGAGCACAGCACAGTACAGGATTTGAACACAAAATAAAACATTAAAAAACAAACTGTATGCACCAGCGCCTTTTCACAAACCTGTCAAATAATCAAATAACAACAAACCGTTTATATCAAATACACACTTTAATCATCTGTTGCTAATGAGTTAATATTTTCCTTCATCCAGGTCAAATTGTAGGAAAACTGGTCACTGAGATGTTGCTAATGCAACAATGAAGACAAAAATGGGACAAACCTATACAAGTGAGACTGCTGCTGTTCAGTCTGGGAGGGGACGACTTCCCTCTGAGGATAGGGATGCCACAGCTCACAGAGTAACTGTTATCAGACTCTGAAACACACAAAATTACACTTTATTATCAAAAAGGGTGAATTTAATATACATAGATTTTTAGTTGAGGCAATACGTAATGTACCTGCAAGATAGTGAGCCTTGGAGGCACATGTAAGAGAGCAGCTCTCTTTTTTGCCCGTTTTGCTACAGGTCAGAGTAGCCTTTGGTGCTACAAGTCCAGGAGGACATTTCACCAACTCTGAAAAAAAATACAAAAAACATGGGGAAGTAAATTCCTGTTCAGTGTGAGCCTGTGGAATGAACACAAGAGGGCAGTGCTGCTACATACCCATACAATCCTTTTTGTTCCAGTGGAGCTTGAAGCCGGGTGGACAGGTACATTCATAGCTGCCCAGCGTGTTTATGCAGCCATATTTACAACCTCCTTTATTTATACTGCACTCGTCAATATCTGTTCAATAACAGAAGAGGCAGTACAAGTGAACAAAATGAAAAATGACACAGAGCAGTGAGTCAAGAAAAAATGGTCTATAACAAAATGTAATTAGTGAAGTCAGTCACATCCACACATTAAACACACCGTTAATTCATTTCTTTATGTCTCTACAATCCATTTCATAGTCAAAACTAAAAGTTTTTGCAGTAAAAAGAAAATTGCAAACACCTTTTTGTGTGCATGCTGAGCCATTAAAGCCACTAAAAGCATCCGGGAACCAGATGTAGGTCGCCGGACTAAATGAGTTTAGTGTTTAACGCTGTGGACGCGGTAGGCTGCAGATGAGCGGCAGCATAGGAGACGTTCAGGACGAGACAGAGATAATGGCAGGGATTGATGATCTGGCCCGCTGATATGAAATGCTCTTGGTTGTCTCATTCAATTATTCACCCTGCACAAAGAGCCCGTGTGCCTGTGCGCTCTTAGGAGGGTGTGCTGACTTCATCAGCACTGCCAACGTGTGGCCAGAGCGGCTCGCAAATGTAGCACAAGACACACTACTTATCCTCTGCATCAAAGAACTCAATTTAAAAGACAAAGAACTTTAATGAATATCTGATGGAGAGTGAGCTCATCTGCCAGCAACCGTTGGTTAGACTTCTTTCTTACTCTTTATTCTTGAGTGTTCGAGAATAGATCTGTGCTGACCTTTACCAAATCTTTAGATGTCTTTGTGACAAAACAAAGAATCAAAGACAAACCAGGAGAACAAAGATACTTTAAAAATGACAAAGTGAGCATTTAAACTAAGCAGGTCTTGACTAATCTAAATCCATTTTCCAAGCATCTACATTTGCGATCAAGTATCAGTTATTAATGTAACTGGATGCACAGTAAATCAATCCATTTGAAAACAAATCCAAGCATTTTTCCACAAGATAAAATAATTCAGTAGATTGTTTAGCTTGCCTTCAGCCTCACTGACAAACCTGACAGCAGGTCACTGACCTAAATGGGTTTGTTTATGGTTGAGTTGAGTCTATATTTAAACACTGCACCGAATGGTTTGGCCAATATATTGGTGGTTGATAAACTGCACTGTGGGTCAATATAACCTTGGTTATGGCCAGAAGTCAGAAAGTACAACGTCAAGTGCCATAAATCTCTGGAGTTATCTAAAAATTTCAACTACAGAGAAAATGGAGAGAAAATCATTCATCACTGCTGGTTCTCTCAACAATAGTATGAGGAGACTGTTATGGCTGTGTATCTCCTCCTGTTACAGTCTCTGTGGTTCATCACAGTCCATCATGTGAGGAAAAACGATCTCAAGTACAACTCTAAAGCCTTACTTCCTCTTACCTACGTGTATTGCTTTGTACTTGTGGAATAATAATAATAAAACCATTAAAACCAAGTTTAACATTGCCTGATTTAAGCTTAGCAATTGAGAGTGTATGCCAAATCCAACAAAAATAATCACATAAGTAATTTGCTGCAGTTAAAAGTGATTTTAGTGCACACAATAGCTCTTGCACAGCTGTTTCTTGATTCCTGTGCTCAGCTCAAACATTTCTGATCAGTCAAACACCAGAAAAAAGGGAAAAACCCTGCAAAGTGCATATTCCCCCTCTCTGTCATAGCAGACAACCACAACGCCCTAGGCACTGAGCACAGGCGATTACCACTCCATCACAGCGTAGTGCAGCCATTCATATCCTTACCGACCGCAGTACAGTTGCTACATGCTAATGTCTGATAGATGTGCTTGCACTCAATCATTCTCTGAGGGCCAATAAGCAGGTTTTTCATGTTTGAGTCCATTAAGTACAGCACAAAACATCCACACTTTACATTACTGCCAAGCTTTCAGAGTGATTTGGTGCCTCCCGGGTAGCCACCTGTTCCATCTCATTTCAATGTTTTAGAAAATCAACTCACACAGACTTAAAACTGTTCTGAAATAGGTGATTCATCAAAGTGAGCACAGAGTAATATTATCTTTGTTCCAAGCTGCAGTTGCATATTTTGTGATTTTGCCTGAGTGGTATGAAAAATACAGAAAATAACTTTTTGTTACACAGCCAGATTTGCGAACAGGCTCAAGAATAATTAGTCATTTAAAAGAAATGATGATTAGCTGGAATGCATTTCTTTTGCCAATTTGTTTTTATTCCCAGTTTTTAACAGTGTATTGTAGATGTTTTGATTAAAGACATCAACTTCTGGTTTTGTCTCAAAGAACAGCTGTTAGTGCTTTTTGCTTTATGGGTGTTATACGTATGAAGGGCAAAAAAATTGGTCAATTTTTAAAATTTGATAGACACAGATAATATGCATGAGGCCAAATAATGCATATTATTTTTTCAGTGTGGCAGTAATAACAAACTGAGAATATACTTCCACCGGACACAATAGACACGGTAGACAATGGCTGGCCAGGTCAGAGTTTGTGTGGCTGTGTTGTTTAAATGAGGTAGTTTTACAAATAATATGGGCTTTAATTTATTTGTCCTAATAAAAAAAGAGCAATGGGTGTCTACAATTCAAAGCAGGTAGGGAGTATGTGTAGTTCTCACCTCCGCAGTGTGCCAGGCCATAAAGGACATAACCTTTGTGACAAAGGCACTGGAAACTTCCCGCAGAGTTGACACAGAAGTGGTCACAGGCTCGGTCAAAGGAGCACTCGTCAATGTCTGTAGAGAAAGAAAAAACACATCTGAAACTTCTGTTCTGTTTTCAACTGTGGTTGACATGGTCAAATTTTCCCGTCTACTGTATATCCTTAAAAATTGTATGTCACAACAACATTTTTTGAAAAGATGTCACATTCTGTTTGTTGCTTGAAATCATTGTTGTCGACCTTCAATGGTCTCACAGTTTTCTATTTTGACACGCTGGAATGGAAAGTATTTTGGAAATAACAAGTGGAAACAGCAGGTGCCAAAAGAAAAGTGAGTGGTTTACTTTATTATAGAAGTTTGAAGTTTGAAACTGACAATCACGCTCCCTTTTTACAACATGAACACATGCATTTACTTTAGAAATGGCACAAGGTACATGTAAAATACTTAATAATAATAATATGTGTCGAGCCTGGGCAGAAAACTGAGTGTGAATGTCTATTTGCCCCATTAACAAAAGCTCTCAGATATCAGACTTTTATCTGTTACATGTTCTTATGATGCGGCGCCAGACACCATCAAAGTCAATATTCAGGTATTTTGTTGCAATTAAAAGGAGTTCACTTCAATCAGGGTAAAAAAAAACAAACACCTGCACAATAAAATCTTTTTAGGTTCACACATAGCATTCTAAATAAATGTGTCTGGGCTGACTTTGAGGTTAATATTAATACCTGGCAGACTGACGATGTGGATGTGACCAAAAATGCTCTACTCGGGCACTCAATAAAGTTTAAAGACACAGCGCACACTCCCACTGATGCAATTTTAAACTGTCCATTTTAGTAATGACAGTAAAAAAGATGTAAAAAATAAAAAAGTCTGTTTTCACATGCAGTGATCTGATAGATTACGACAAAAATAGCATATAGGTGTGAGACTCACTAGTAATTCACCGCAGACTGCTCACCATGCATGGTTACACTTCTTATTTTAAAGAAATGTAGCAATAAGTGAGGCCAGGAGTCACTTTACAACTTATTATTTAAAGTAGTTACTAGTGTGCTTCAGACAAAGGGCACCTGATATTCCTCCTGGGTTAATTTGCTAGTGTCACATTGAAAGGAACCTAGAAATCTACAGTGTGTTCACACCGTGAGAGTGTGTGATATTTTAATAAAAAGGAGTCTAATTAAAGTGAAGCTGAGAAAAGGTTACTATTGTTTATACAGAGCAGAGACGACGCCGGGTAACGTGTCCTCATTTGGATCCGCAGTGAGTAGGAGTGTGTTGGAGTGGGAGGTATGTTGACAGCGACTCAGCAGACATGCCCCATCCCAACTTATGGGCTATGGTCCAGTGACAGCAGGGAAACACCATGACTGTTTAAACCAAGATAAACCCAGAGTTCAGTTTACACACCTCAACACCTCGTGAAACGCCTGTAACCTACGCAGCTGATGTCACAACGCACCATTTCTCTCAACTGCAGTGAAGGCGCTAACTAACTGACTGCCACTGAGGAAGCTTTCTTAACAGCTTTAATGAGTCAATTTTTGGAAACATAGTTTATAAACCAGCTTAACTATTCCACCTTATTACTTCAGAATAATATCATGATTAAATGTGTGCCTGAATACATAAATGCTAAATGTGGGGAGCAGTGGCTCAGGAGGTAGAGTTCATCCTGTCATGTGTCCTTGGGCAAGACACTTACCCACCACTTTCCTGTATGAAGGCATTTGGTGGTGGTTGGAGAGGCCGCTGGTATGGCTGCCACGTCTCTCAGCCTGCTCCAGGGCAGCTGTGGCTACAGAGGGAGCTTACCACCACCACAGTGTGAATATGTGTGAGAATGAAAGCATGAAGTAAAGAGCTTTGAGTCCCCAAAAAGGTAGAATAAAAGCGCTATATAAATGCATGTCATTTACTATTTAAATTAAACATAGTGTAGGTTCCTTCTTTTTTCGTGATTTTAAAATAATTTTAAAACATTGCACTCTAGAGGATCTAGGGACAGCCACAATGGGACCCCGCAGGACTTATTGACCCCGGGATTAACCCACTAAGAAGTGACCGTTCTCTTTGGGCTTGCTCCTGAAAGCCATGATGCCTCTTCACAAGAGTGTGGTGAGGGAATGGGATAATGAGCGTGTGAGAAAAATGACAGGAATGAGAGCTGAGGAGGAGGAGCAGACAGGTGACTCAGTGCTATGTGAGAGACTGGCAACATCTCACTCTTCAAGATGCAGACTCTATCACATTACATTCTCCAGACTAAACCAGAGCCAGTACCAAACAAGGACAATACTGTCTGCAAATATGTTCTACCAAACAGCACATGGCCAAGCTGGTGAAGGCAAAGTGCCACAACAAACAAGCTGTAATTTACATTCCTACATGCACAGACAAACACATTCTCTCTATCTGTTGGCAAAATAAATTTTGCATTGTTTGAAAATGTAATGAGAAAAAGAAATGTCCCCATAAATGGATTCAAAGTGACAAGAAAGTGAGTGGAAAACACAATAGCACTGTATATTTTCATTGGGTACATATAATGTTTATGTGCTGCTTGCAAAGTGATGTGATTTAACACTGCAATTTCAAACCCACTGCATGACATTGATGTGTAGCAGGCTAGATATTGATTGACCACATCAATAAAAGACGAGGAATAAAAAACAAGTTTGTCATCTGTTTTTCCACTTGCAGAGAGGCTTAGCTCACTTTTGCAGTTTCTAGTGACCTGTCTTCTTTCAACAGATGTTTCTCTGGCGGCTTGATTTATCCAAAAAGCAGTGGTTTTAGACTAGGAGCTCTAATTCCCTACACCTGTGTTCTGCCATAGTAAACTCTTTATTTGTTCTGTAGCTACTCAAGCGGGCTCCTGCTGAGAGATGGCTACCACCAAATATAACAGTCAAACAGTCCAGAGAGGCCTGGTCTGGCTTCACAGGAACATTACTCCACAAGCAGAACTTTTGCACCAATGAGGTTAAGTCCATCAACAATATGAGTAAAACCTTAGAGATGAATCACATAAAGACAACGCAGCTGAAGACTATATATGAACCGAGTCCCTGTATTAAAATCAGGAATGTGGGATGTCAAACCATAGCACCATTACTGTGACTTTACAAGGTGTCTTACAAATGCTGACTGTCCCTACAGGTGTTCAGTGAACTTTTATTCAGCTTGTCAAAAGGCAACAAATTATGGGACATTACTATTTATGATATACATCCAAGAGGGCATCTGAAACAGGTGCCACAAGATTACTTTATTATTATTAATTATAAGGTACAGCTGGTGTTACAAACTTTATGCATTAATAACTATTGCTATATATTTTGAGCACTAGAGATTGGTAACTTGATAACAGCTATAAGACTTTTTACCTTGACAAGTCCTCTCATTGGTCAGCAGTTTGTAGCCTTTTTTGCAGCTGCACTCAAAGCTGCCCACTGTGTTTCGGCATACGTGGTCACAACCCCCGTTGTTAAGGCGACACTCGTCAATATCTGTGGACAGAAAATCATTTGTAAAAAAAAAAACAATAATATTATAGACTGTACATGGACTGATTATATGCTTGGCTGTGCTGGATGGCTGCTCAAGAGAAAGAGTCTACATGCAGTGGATGTATCATGCAATTGTCCCAGCTTTGGCAGTGTCTCTGAATAATCATCAAAAATGAGGCATCTGTCTCTAGAAAGGATCTTCATTATTTGGCTAAAAGGAATGCATGCAATAAATGGAATTAAACAATCCCTTCCTTTCCCCATGTTTGTCTCTTCAGAAGTGCGTGGCCTGCAGCAAGTCTAGTTTTCTGGTGCCAGTGCTGCCTGGCTTTGTTTTGCTCTTGTCTCTTTTATAACCAGACTAAAATAAGCCAGGGCACTTTTATCACAGTTGTTAGTGTGACATCTTGAGTTGTAGAACATGCATACACAACTCTGGAAACACGGATTGTCCTTGTTCACTCTAAACCTGTCTACTCCCTCACTGTCGGTAGTATCTTTTGTTTTCTCTGTCTGCTAATAAAACTCTCTGTTCGCCCGGCGAGTTTGGAATTGATTTTATTAGACACAGTACAAATAAAATACAGAGATTCACTACAGTGAGTGGGTTGCTTGAGTTGAAGATGCTCTTGCAATAATAATAATAACGTGGTGGAAAAACTGTCAAGTAAACTAGATTTTTTTTTTCTGAGAATGGGCTGCTGAAAAGTAAAAATGTGAAAATAGGAGCACCATTATAAATCCTGGCAGAGTAGAAGTGCTTGGTGTCATGCAATAAACAGAAACTGTAATGTGTGAGGGTGGAGCAGTTGAAAAATTGTATAATTGTAAGAATTTAGCTAATTACATATAATTGTAAAGCTCCTTTGGGAGAACAAACCCATTTTCCTGGCAACAACTGTAAAAGTCATGAGGCAACAACTGGACAGGTACAACTTGGGAAAATGTACTTTACCTTTGCAAGTCTTTCGGTCCGGTTGTAGAGTGAAGCCAACTGGACAGCTGCAGCGGACTCCTGTCACCGAATCATGACACGTGCTGTCGCAGCCTCCGTTGTTGACTGCGCACGTCTCTGCAATGAAATACATTATCACATTAAGAAATCACAGTCCTCAAATGTCAATTGTGGTGACCTACTTCTCACCAAAGCATGCATTTCAGTCAGAATTGGGAAAAAACAAACAAACGTGACCCATTCTTTGTGGCTAGCAGCAGGTAAAAATAAGAGGCACAGCAGGTTCCAGGAATTGAGTGGAACTAGAGAAGGAAAGAGGGGGAAAGTGGCCTGAAGAAAGTGAAGTGAAGTCACTGTGACTACAACTGCAAAGTTTTTAGATGTGTGCATGTTTGCTTGTCTTTGGTCAAGGTGACTTATAAACCTTGCATCCCTTTCCCCTTTAGCTTTCACACCAATGCCGACAAAACCCCCCACTCCTTTCTGTTGCAGACAACACCTTCGGGGCATTTTAGGAAAAAAAGCAATTACAGCTCCCCGGCTCTTGTGTTGGCCATTTGAAAAAAGGAAGGTAGTCAGTATTTTCTTTTCCAAACAGTGACAAATTTCAGTGAGCAACGAGACACAGAAGAAGTGACAAGTGAGCACTGTAATGGTTTTTGCTCACTTTATAGAAAGTTATTCCTTTAAAAAACAAAGTAGAAAAGCCTTTTTGCGACTATACATCAATTACTTGGGCTGCCTGTAAGGCTAACGGTCATCCAGATCACTGTCGGCTGTCGGGCTGTGAGATGCTTTAACTGGCAGCTCAAGGCTTTTACACTGGCAGAGAGATGGCAGTTCACACGTGGCAGCGAAGAGGGAATGCAGCTGTGCAGAGTTTGTTTTTTTCTAGGTAATTTTTTTTTATAGTCAATGATCACTTTGGGGAAACACCTCATCTTCACTTCGATTCTAAAAAGTGCACAGCCTGCAGCGGCCCTAAAGGATGTCAGAGAAACTCCTTTGAATAAAGCTCCACAGCAGATTGAAATGATACATCAAAGCAGCACAGGTGTTTGGAATGATGTAATTTTATTGCCTATGGTTGTTCTGGAGACACAATAAAAGAACATTGTTAATTAGAGCCTTAAAACAAAATTTAAAAAGATACGATGTGCCTTAAAAGCCATTATTACTGCCTTTTATTACTTTTACTTAAACAAAGCCTTTTTGATCTAACATAGTCATTACTACAATAACCTCTGAACTTCAAAATTAGTATTTAATGTAGGTTATATATTTTGCTTGTCTTATTTCTAAACCATAATAATGCTGTTTTATAATGCTGTGCCTAACCCTAACAAAACCTAGCCAAGGTTGACATTTCAAGTCATTATCTGTGATATTTTGTCTTCACGTGTGCTTGTTTTCTTGTCTAATTTAGTTTTGACTTCTGTCATGATTCTGTGAGTGATTCACCGGTGGTTCAGCTTTGGGCAGGGGTTAATGCTCAAGTGTGCAGACCTGCGGGTTCACATAATTGCAAAGTGTGCGCAGAGACGGCTGGCAGACGAGACACTGTTGGGGCATGCCTTTCGAAACGCTTAGTCAGGCACCCATCTCACCAAAGTGTAATGATCATGTGCTAAGAGAGCAAAAGACATATTTCTGACATGATGGTTTTAAGAAGACAGGGCCGAGAGCCGAGCGCTGGTATGTGCGTGGGTTTGTGTCTTTTGGATGTGGACCAGTCACATTGACAGCACACCAGCTCAGGAACCCACAATTAACAGTGGTCAGACCTTTGTAAATAAATGAGACTTACTGTGTTTGGGTGAACACTGAGCCTGACAGCATATGTTTCAGAGTTAGCTCCATATAGTGTACATCATCTTTAACCGCAATGTTTCTCTAACAAAACTGTTGACAAGCACGCCGCAAATACATCAGTAGACTAGTAGACAGAATTCATTTAAGAAGCACACTTCCTGAAAATGACTGTGAAAAAAAAAAGATGGGTGTTATCTTGACCAAACAGCAAACATGCAGGAGGATTAAAGGTTACTGAGACACAGCAATGTTAATGAGGGAATGCGCTCTCAAAATTGCCAATAAAACCAGAAAGCTACACCACAAAAGAAAAAATCTGCAACTTGAATACACAATGCAATACATGTCTCTTGCTGGTAATATTCCTATTTTTAAAGGGATAAAGCACAGAAACTAGGACAGGAAACCCCTAAATTTGTAAATAGGTCAGACTTTGAGAGTGCAGCATGTAACTGGGTGTTCATGTACCTACAAGTAAAAACAACTAGTAAATGAAAGCAGCATAGTTTGTGTCCATACCTCGAACAGGCTGCTCCTCAGAGAACAGGCTCCCTCGCTTAGTTTCTGCATGGTAAGATTAAATCGTAAATCTCTTTGAAGGATCAAGGTTTGATACGAGTTTGCAGATTTATCAGTATATTTCACCTGGCATATCCATTAAAGAACAAGCTGTGTTTAAAAAAATATATTTTCCCCTTTACCTCCCAAAAAGGTGAGTAAGAATCTAGTAAAACAAAAGTCAATTGGATTACCTGGATAATTTTTACAATACACTTGTGTTTGGCTTTGTTGTAAATATTTTCTTAATATCACGTTTCAGTTGTATTTCAGAATTTATTTATGTTTTGTCCATTTAAATGTTCTTTTGGGATACCACATTTTTATCACAAAAAAGCCAAATATGAAGCCGCAAACACAACATCCAGGCAATTCAGGCATTTGTAAACTATTAACAAACACTTTAAAGCAGTTTTATTACATTGATTATTACATTTTTCAGTTCATCATGTAATTTCTTCGGTCAGGTGCTGCCTGTTCACAGCTGTGTTTTATAAAGGTGTTGGTTGGACATGGGCAGCGTTTGTTATTGAGAGGGCATTCGCAGGAGGAAGAGAAAGGTAGGGAGGAGTCGGAGTTCAGGGGTCAGAGGGTAGTGCCCCTGTGGGAGGCAAAGGCCTGATCAGTGTCTGCTAGATTAGCTTCCTACAGCCCACACCCACAGCCCCCAGAGAGAGGAGTCAGGAGGAACACATATTTACCATTGGGAAACAGCTGGGGGGCTGCCTGGGGCTGGACACTCCTCTCCCCTGCATGCACGCGCACACCCAGACACACACAAACACATTGTAAAAACACCACTTTATTTTTCTGATCCACACAAAATATGCAGCAAACCATGTCATCTTTTCCGATGCTTAATAACTTCATCATTTGGATGGAAATATTTCATCAAACAAATGATAACGGGTCCCTATTTGAAAAATGTGACATTTCAAGGCAAAAGTGTTACCTTGGAACATGCAACAGTCATGCAAATGACTAATCCACAGTGCTGGGATGGAGCTTTAGCTAGTTAGTATGAGCGCTGCAGAGCAAAAGGTTAGTGTTTCAAGCTGCAAAACAGAGAAGGCCAAATGCAAGGCAAAGTGAGAATGATTATCTCATGAATTTCACTGAGAAGCTAGATATATTGTCAACTCTCTCATTGCAAGAAGTGGACCATCTGTGGGAAAACTATATATAGCATAGTTTTAACTGATATTCAAGTGATGTACCAGAAGTGTTTAGTGTAGAATGTTTATGAGAATGATATATCCTCCACATAAACCTAAATCCTAATGTTTGGCAACTCGCCTTGCTGTCACAAACACTTAATATAAGAACATCTGTAAGATACCTAAAGGCTAAATGATTGTGTCTGTATTCTGTGGTAAGCATATGTTTGTCAAAGTGCATTGCAATTAATTACATTTTAGAGATTCACTGTCATTGTGTCACATGGTCAAACTCTCATTCTGGCCTAGAATAACATAGAGTATCACATTGTCATTTATCTAATAAAAATCAAGCCCAAGCATGCACATTTTATATCGACTGCAATAGTCTCCCACAAACCCACATGCAGCATCCAGGCGGAGTGAGTGCACCAATGAAAGGACAAATAGTGCTGCAAGGTCCATCTGCCACCCAGTGAATGTACGGACCACCCCAACACAGCGCTGTTTGTTTATGTTATGGGCATATGCATTTAGACTACATGTGTTTATATGCATGGGATGCACGCGTGCTGGATGTTTACTGTATATTTGTCTGGTTGATTGTCTTATAAGATACACTCTCTCCTGTGAGTGTGTTTGGGATGACATGACGTGGCTGCCTCTTCAGATGCTTGGCATGTCTGCATCTGCCTACTATTTGTGAATGTTTATGATTTGCCGTGCTAACTACATGAAGACTTCCACATGAGGACTGCTCCTCACTGATTTCTGAACTGGTAACAGAGATTTTATGGACAAACAAATGTAATTGGGCAATAGTAAGTTCAGTCAGAATTGTGCCTTGAAAGTTTGAGCAGATAATCATTGTTTCATTAGTTTGTGTGTATGTATAAGAGAGCATTCAGTGTGTGATGGCCAGCAGCAAGAATTACTGTGTCCCACCTGCATACCGTGCAGTTCAGAAAAAAGAAAGATGAAAAGATACAAAGGAACACAGCTCAATATAAATCATATTGTTACAAATAAACAATCCTGGCTTCAGAAAAACACCACCAACAGAAAGAAAATGTGCCATATTGCCAATGAAACCACAACAAGAGAAGAGAAAAGCCTAGAATCCTAAAAGAGCCTGATAGATAAAAAACAAAGCCATGGCAAAAAAAGAGCTATTGTGATTGTGTATCTAGTTCCTTGTGTCTGATGCATGATGAACATTATTGCATCAATAGTTCTGTAATGAAGAGTGGGTTTTCAGTTTATATCATTGCCATAGAAACCTCCACATTTAATTTACGATGTTTGAATGCTTTGCTTCAGAGTAATTTTGTCACTGCAGGCTGACAGAATATAAACATGCTGCTAAGTCTGGGAACATGTTTTAACAACATGTTTTAACAAGTAGTTATTGATTTAAAAAAAAAAAAAAACATCAATCAGTAAACAGTAATGAGTATGGGCCACACTAATGAAAATTCTGTCACAATTTTCATTAAGGTATAATTTGATAGACTCTTAATGGTAAAACTTCTCACTTAAGTACCACTTGTTCACAACAGTAGTATTTTACCAAAGGCATTTAGGAATTGTGTGTCACTCACTCTGTCAAGGGTTCATTTATAAGAGAGCTTGTTTTATTAATTTATAACATGTCTGGGAGACAGAGCGCCCTAATGTCGACCGCAAAGCAGCCCACACTATACATTTGTAATCCCCCACTGTGTATTAGAATGCTTCCTTATCTGGCACACCCAGCGTATATTTGCACAGCTCTCAGGAGAAAAAACAATTCTAGCAAAAACATATAATTTGGTTGCGGACAACTCTGTGGCGTGCCCCCAGCCTAGCAGGGTACAGCAATAATGACAGGTTGGCTGACCAGACCTCGACATAGGTCTGGCTCTCATCAGCACTGCGGTAATAAAGCCCATCCACAAACACTGAACTAATCAGCTACCAGGCAAACCGAGCTTTCAAACTTAACAGCCACTGAAACCAAACAAGCAGGCCTACTTCCTAAAACTCTGACACGTCATTTAAAAAGCAAGGATATAGGTGTAGATAAATTATAACTATTCATCATACACTGATAAAATGTAAATGAGCAAACCCAGTATCGGTGTTGTTAATGCCATTATTACTTGTGAAATGCCAATGTCATTCTGCATGGCCGAACCTGTGAGTAACATTTATTATGTGGCTTCAGGGTCCTTCTGATGGAAATCTGCCCTTCACCACTACTTACTATGTCTGAGTAGCTCAATGATTTTATTCTCAACTTAAGTCAACTGAGCCACATGATAAATGCCAGGTGTGGGTTAGGTCAGGTGTGTGAGTTAACCCCCAGTTGAACAAGCGGAGGTATTGACCCGAGGCCTAATGGAGGCTATGTGTCTGAGTGCATGGATGGGGGCAGTGAGAGGGAGGAAGGTATGAAAAAGAAGAGGAAGTGAAGCCAAAGCAGATGCAGAGGTTACTGGAGCAGCAGCAAAGGGGAAAGCACAATCGACAGTAGCCTTTTGTCCTTTTATGTCACAGATCAAGGTTAGAAAGGCTTCTGCATTTGATACTAATCCATTATTTAAAACCGCAAAAAAAAAATTGTTTCCTTAAGAAAGCTATTAGTTATTGCCCATGGTATCAGGATGAGATGACTCACCTACACAAGTCTTTCCATCGCTGTGCAAGACAAACTTCATGTGGCACGAACACTTGGGCCCATGGTCTGTCTCTTCGCAGATGTGCTGGCAGCCTCCATTGCCATAATTACAGGTCACTATCAAAGAGCACATAGTTAGCCCAAAAGTATTACCAGTGTGACATCAACGTATGTTATTTAATTCCCGTACTTCTTTCCTGCAGGTTTTCAAGGCTTCTTGTGTTGGTTGAAAGAATATCAACAATATTACACCTTAATATATCATCAGGAAGCTCCTCAGAGGTCTTGAAGTGGTTTTTAATCTTAGGTTTAAATCTATCCATATTTAATTACACCTAAGTAGTCAATGTAGTTTAATCACTTCTACATTTTTTTTAATCAGCAGAGTAGTTTATGAATAACCATTAAAGCTGGGAAAGACAATTGTTGTCATGCAACCTCAACATAAACCATCATGGCACACTGTGTTTCTATTGGAACACAACTAGATGTCTGCACATTTTTAATGGCTTTGGAAAATTTGTTACCCATGACCAAAACATAGACCCAATCAGCAAAATAGTATGAATTTGGGTAACCGATTATAGTGTTCCTGTACAGGAAACATGGCTGAAATACTTTACAGTATGTTGTAAAACAGGAATCATGTTTGTCATTTTAAACACTACTTCTTTAGACTGACAAGCTTTGCAAGTTTGTTCCATATTTGAGTGCTGTTAACTTCCTTAAAAATACCTTAATGATTCAGAACAGTGAGTTTATAAACTAGCCCTATCCTGAAAGCGCACATCTCTTTGCAAATCCCACACTTTCATTCATGTGTGTCTTTGTTAATCTTTAAGTGCAAATACATTCGTGCAGTGGCGGGTGAAGGGAGTATTAACCTTGGCACTTTTAACACACCTGTGATGACAGAGTGAAAAAGTGCACGAGCTAAAACCTTCCACCGCCATCCTGTCTGCACCCTACCATCCCTGTGCCTTTTGCCCTTTTCCTGGGCTGTCACAGAAAAACTATAGAATAACACTTCTCCAATCCTTATCCAAACACAGACAAATCCCCCATCAGGCCTGGCCCCAGCTCTGACAGGATGATCTCTGTTGCACGGCAACAGGAAGTGTGCGCTGTCCATCAGAACGGTCTCCTTTGAGTAACCTCTACACTTGCCCTGGTTGTGTAAATGATCATTCCTTATTTGTTAAACATGTTTTTCCATTACAAGGATTATTTTAAGGATTAGTCATACATTGCTAATGTAATGTTGGTAAATGTCAGTAGCCTACTTTAAATCTGTTGGAAGGCATTTGTGGAATGAGTGCAATTATCCATCACGGGCAGGCTTCCAGACCCAATCACCTTTTTTACAAGGAGCCTATAAATCCTCCCCACGGTGAGTTTCCCCTGAGCACGTATTTGTCTGGCACACAGGGGAATTACAGTGCGCTCGAAGATGAGATGACTTACATTTGCAGTCCTTCATGTTACGGGTGAGCTGAAAACCAGGTCGACACTCGCAGGAAATGCCACCCTTCTGCGTTTCCCGGCATATGTGCGCACAGCCATGATTCTTGTCCATGCAGGTGGGTCCTTCCTTCGTACCGTCTGTTTAAGGCAGAATAGAGACATAAGAAACAAAAGAAGGTCACTGAGTTTATCATGTTACATGTAAAACACCACAATAAGCAAAGCAAGTGCATGTCAAGTGTTGTGCCTCACTGTATGCCTACTGTTCTGGATCCAAGCACTTGTTTAAACATGTCAGAGGCTATAAAACTGTAGAGTGCCTTCAGAAAGGATAAAACACAGCGGGAGCTGATCTGTCGACCTGTAATTTTAATTGAGGTAATCCCCATAAAAAAGAGAAAGGACGAACAAGCTGCAAAAAAATAAGTTGGTTCAATTCCAAGTGAGTGTAAAAGAAAAGCAGGGGTGCAATGAGTTTTATGCATATAGAGTCAAATGAGAATGCAAAGTAACATGCCCAAATATGTCAAGAAGCACTATAACCCATAACTAATCAAAACAGATTATCACTATATCATGGACTTATTAAGTAAAGCATCCTTGTGGAACTTTTAGCCAGCAGAAGGCCTCTCTGTGCCACTGTCAGCAGCGTAATATTTGTAGAGACTATCCAAGCAAGTATCCAAGCAAGTTTGGAAGAAGCTGTCTTTCTAACTGGTAGGGTTATTTTAGTGTACTCTGTATAAATACAACTCTGCTAGGGTCCAGTGTTAAAATGAAAAAAAAATATATATATATATATATATATATATTATATACTATATATATATATATATATATATATATATATATATATATATATATATAGTCACAATAAGTCACACGGACAACACAAGGCCAGACAGATCTGCAAGTAACCTAAAATAAAGTAAATATTCTTGAACACAAAAGATTCTAAACTGAATAAAGCAATAAAAGCTTTACAAAGAGTTTCACAAATCTACACCCCACATTCCTATCACCCTCATGCCATGAATCATTACAAACCAATGCATTCCACTTTCTGAAATAGAGATGTCTGACTTTGAGGGAACACAGCTATCATTTGACTTTATTTGCTGTGAAACACTGCCACCGCTACAGCTTCAGTGACAAACCCCAGCTCCTTGGCTCATTAAAAACACATCTTTCTCCATTTTTCTTCAGTGAACAGTGAGGCGACAAGTGGGGAGACGTCTCCATTAACGTCTCATTAAACCTGCTGTCACACTAAAGGGTGTTTGGAGGTCTGAGTATCTAATTAGACACAAGTTTTTAGCTATATCTAAGGATTTGCATACAGTATGTGAGTGGAAGTGTCACTATATAGTCATACTCTTATAACCTTGAAATGCTTGTACCTGCCTCGAGGAGAAAAGTAGCTAAGCTTGACAGGAATCCAAATAGCTCTATCCATAATGACTTATTTATGTACATTAACTTGCCATCATAACCTTCTTTAATTATGCCCTCTTGTTTTCCACATGTTCTGCCAAAACCACAATGTGCCCTTTTAATGTATTTTCACTCAAGGCTGATGTCAGAGTCTAAGTGTGATAGACAGCTAAATACTTTCCATCACTTTAAGTCTGCTGAGAAGTGTCACAAGGTCGTCTAGTCCTTTACAGCTTCCTCTCTCCTCAGCCTTTGAACATAGTAACAGACAGACGGGCCACGAAATGCAGCGCTAACCTTCCATCCAACGCCACTCAAAGACTCTGAACAAGCTCAGCTACAGCGATTTCAACCATGTGAAGGCTTGGAGAAATATGCAGAGCAGAGCAATGAGTGAAGTGACCGTGAGTGAAAATCAACAGAGCAGACGCTTTAAAGTGCTGCACATTTCACAGCGACTTGTGGATATTTGAAAAGAAATTCAGCGAGCCATTTCCTCGGCTGTAGCCAGAAACAGACATCTACACTTAAGAAAGGATTGGGTTTCGAGCTCAACTACCCCAGTGGACTAAAGATCACTTACTATGGCTTTATTATGCATCCCAAAACTCACTGCACACCGCTCTACTCCAATGCTCCAGAACCATCCATCAATACTATGGGGCCGGGCCCCAAACCTTGGCCTTCATGTCTCGGAGGACCAATAAAAGCCAAAGTGTTGACACAATGACCTTTTTCTCCAGACCAGGCCCAGCAATCACCTGCAGTGTGCAGTTTTACTTAAATAGCAGTCAGGGCCTCCAGTTTTTATCATTACTTAACGATAAGAAGCAGAAAGAAAAACATCCTTTTTTTCAGGAGGTGCCTGACCAAACAGGAAGCAAAATGCCAAAATCTAAATCATGTTAGCTTTGAAATTTTTTTATACATCTATATATATATATTCTGCTGACCCATAAAACTCCTTACGCAGAGGCTAATAAAATCTTTAACAAAGCAGCAAGGAGCTGGACAGGAAATAAGGACCAGTCTTTGAAGGGGTGGGTAAAATTCTCACACAGCCGAACATTGACAGGCGTCATCTGAACAACAGCAGTTGCGGTGAAGAAAAAAGGAATACTGCAATTAACCAAGAAAACATGTGGGAGCGTTTCACTGCACAGTAGCCACAAGTAACTACACACAGCCAGGCCAGGTTATGAGATCAGCACCCAGCCATCTGCATATACGACAAAACTTATAGTCCCTGTATCCACTTACAGACACAATTAGGTTTAAAAGATCAAAATGTGGAGTAAACACCATTGCACATTTTGGTGACATTTTTACACTTCACTTGATACATTGTTTCTACGTCCTTGTGTAACAAACTGTAATAACATGTAACTACATAATACATACATAATGGAATTAGTTGTTTTCCCGAGATAACGTGAAAAGTCGTTATCTCGGAAAAACAAGAATTAACAAGATATAACGAGATAATGGGATGAAAAAAAAGTTATTGATCTATGGCTGCTTATGGCTTTCGTAGTGTTTGATGTGGTGAATAGGTTTAGGTATTTTTAATAAAAGGCCCAATGATGAGGTGGGAGAGGTTTGGGATGGTAAGGGAAAAATGAAAGAAGATTTTGGCTACTGCAGCTTCAACTGAGACACTGGTTTAAATTGTGTTAATGTTAGGGTGCGTTCACACTTGTGTAGGGTGCGTTCACACTTGCTGTGTTTAGTGTGGTTCAAACGGACTCTTGTGTGGTGGTTCTTTTAGCGTGGTTCACTTGGATAAGTGCAAACACTCCAGATGAACCTCAGTGCGTACAAAACACGCGCTCCAAGACCCCTTCAAAAATGAGGTCTTAAAGCGCTTCCAAGTGAACCCTGTTACGGTTCGATTCCACTGTGAACCTCACGCAGACATAGACGAGCCCAAAGCCCAAATAGAAAGAGCGCCATAAACTAGCACCAAAACATCACGTAATGTTGTAAAGGTCGGAAAGAAAACAAACCAAAACAATATTGTCCAACTAAATAAAATAAGAAGATGTCAAATGTGAAGCAGTGATAAGCTAAAATGCTATAATAATATATCATATTAGCATTTGGGCTAACAGCACCTTCTAGTGTCTACCTTAAAAAAATGCATGTTTTTTTTGTTTGGACAGCAGTTTAAAATGCCAGCTGGGAATGCTTGCCGAACCAGGTCTTTTAGCTAACAACTAAATGGTGTAAAGCAACTTAAAAAAGAATTATCAAAGTAATTTAGAGTTTAGCTAGGGGAGTCCATGCATTTACTGTTTTATTTACTAGTTTAATATGATTTAAAATATGGCAATTATAATGACATTGCAAAAACTATAGGAATGCTCAATGAATAAAATTTATAAAAAAAACTTGAAAAATGAATGCTGAAACACAAAATTCTCAAATAAAAGAGAGTGCCTTACATCCTACAAAGCAAGGATTTTTTAATGTTCGAGCCTTTAGAATCTATTTCCCGGCACCACAACATCTGTATCTTAAAACAGAAGTTGCTGGATCACATGTGATGCACAGAAGCGGCAGACCCTGTAAAACTCCCCAAACCCACAAGGAAAACAAACAACAGTAAACTGTGCCCAGCAGGGTATGGCTTTTACCGATATGACGAACGGCACAAAGAAATTTAACATAGGAAAGCTCCCGACTCCTGTGATCCTCACACAAAGGATCCAAGGAGGCCACTAGTCCTTGAGGCCAGCCCTGTGAGCGCTAAAACCTGAGAAGTATGTAGTTGACGGAGAGAAACAAAAGAAGTGAAGTAGTGGCGGGCATGCTTTAAGGTTTATGGTCTGGCCGGAGTGCTCGGGGTAGTCAAAAGAGAACTAATGGTCTGTGTTCGGCTGTTGTCATACTTCCTAAAGGGGAGAGTCTCTGCTTTGCTCAAAGCTGACTAGAGAACAGCAAGCTATTGCCGCTTAGTTATGAACTGAAAAGAAGGGGCCTAAGCATGGAGCCACAACACTATTAAAGCAACATTCCTTCCTCTTAGATAATGGGCCCTTAAAAGTTTTAATAGGAGGATAAAAATGTCAGTGCATGGAAAGGAGAATGGGAAAGGAGCTGTACCAGTTTGGGTTTGGCTAAGCTGCCATGCAGATTGTCGGACAGAACCGCAGAGCAGGCAGCCCGGTCAAGCAAGCAGTTGGCCCCCGTGACTCCTGCGGGGCCCATTCATGGAGCGCGCCCAGAGACTGTATCCAAGTGCTACTGTTTGGTCTGCAGTGCCGGCGCTGACTTTCGACAGTTCCCAGAGGTCTTGTTGAGGCTACTCATTTTACTCTCTTTCAAATAGACCCACACAAGCCACAAACAGAAATGCACAATGGATGGAGACATGTCACTCAGAGAGAGCATAGGCAAGGCATTTAAAACACATGTGCTTTAAATATAAACTCTAAATGTTCACATATTACAAATGACAACGCAAGCTCTTTCTAATCAGATGTAATCTTTTAAAAACATAATTAGATAATTAGATTTCAGTAAGAAGCACATTTGGTATAAGGTGGCAACTTTTTCAGATTACCTTTCTACATAATCTGTAAACCTGTTGGTAATGTTACTTGTCATGACAATAAGTAGCACTTTTGTTCTTTGTGCATACTGGAGCAAATAAGTGAAACATATTGTGTAAAGACTGTAGATACTAGAAGAGGCCACAATACTAAAACTTGACTTAAGTGCACGACAACGTAATAGTAATAATATTACTTTTATACAAATAACATTTGTGATATGACAGCTTGAAGTCTTTTGTGGTAGTTGTGAATGAGGCTCTTTATTTTCTCAGATGGTAAAGCTGTCCATTATTCTTGGCAAAAAGTAAAGTGGCATTTGCGCAGTAATGGCTTTCTCAACCATGCAGCCCATTTATCTTCATGTGCCTCCTTATTATGCATCTTGAAACAGCCACATCTCAGAGTCCTGTATTTCAGCTGAAGTTATTTGTGGGTTTTTCTTTGCATCCCAAACATTTTTCCTGGCAGTTGTGGCTGAAATGTTTGTTGGTCTACCTGACCTTAGTTTGGTTTCAACAGAATTCCTAATTTTCCACTTCTTAATTACAATCAATGCTGATTGGCATTCTCAATTCCTTGGATATCTTTTATATCCCTTTCCTTTTTTATACATTTCAATTACCTTTTCCCAGAGATCCAGACAATTCTTTTGCTTTTCCCATGACTCAAAATACAGAAACACAGTTGTTTGGCAATAAATTGCTTCACCCTACCACTAACTATGAGTGAAAAAAAGTTTTTTTGTGTTATTTTCATATTCTCTGAAAAATGGTCAA
This sequence comes from Neodontobutis hainanensis, assembly GCA_024349245.1. Classification (NCBI taxonomy): domain Eukaryota; kingdom Metazoa; phylum Chordata; class Actinopteri; order Gobiiformes; family Odontobutidae; genus Neodontobutis; species Neodontobutis hainanensis. Next base: position 564,589 of record JALDNG010000174.1, on the reverse strand, counting down.
AAAATCAAAAATACAGCCCGGGTATGAGCACAACTGTATAATATATGGAAGCATTAACACATTCATTTACATAATGTATGCATTTTGCAGTGTGTTTGTGTGTATGTGCCCATCTGTGTGACAGACAGTTGTGCAGCACCTGCTGTGGACATGCCACTTTCCTTTCACTCCTGCTCCATTTGATCAAGGTCACAGGACAGTGCAATCCCAGAGGAGCCGCTCATTTCCCATCAGAATTCAGCACAGCAGAGCACACTTCCAATGACGCTAGCTCTAAGTGATATCACATATCAGCATCATGAGATTGTGCTGCATTTATTGTTGAGTCTAAGTATCTGGTTGAAGCCATCACAGCCTAATGAGAGTGGAAAAATCCCACTGGCACCAAGGCAGTGGCTGCAGCAGCATTCTGACCGAGCAGCTTAAAGATGGCCTTCAAAAAGGCACGACCAAAAGGGATGCCCGTCTCAAATGAGCTACGGAGAATTCAGTGGCAAGGCAGCCAACATTTGCTAAAGCCCAAGCCACTGATGTATATTTGTTCAAGGGAAGAAGTGATAGGGCGGGGCATGGGGCATGTGAAGGTCTGGGCACCAAGAAAAAGAGGAGGGTTGACAGTTTAGAGAAAAGACCAATACAGAGGTAAACATAGATAGACACTCCAGTATGGTTAAAAGCACCCTCATGTCTATTTTGTTGCACTGTAGGGAAAGACTTAATAGAAAGCAATGGGAGCACGGGGCGTTCCCCTCCCTCCACTTCCCCAGAATAGGAAAAGAGCCTGGTTATACGGTTGGGCTGCAGAGCAATGGAGCAGTGACTTCTGCACTTGTAAAAACAGTTCTGTGGCCAATGCACAGACAGGCAGGCAGGCCAGCTGAGAAGCAACAGGGGAACATGTAAGAAGCATGTCGGCCCCAGCACAGTGGGACAACCACACAGCACTGGCACAGCAGCTCCTCTTTCACAAGAGCACACAAATCAGCCATAAAATCCTTCATCACACGTACAAATGGCTATCGCACCAGGCAATGTGGAAAGTCTAAACAAGGGATCAAGAAATAGAATCAGGGAAAACTTTAGACTTTCACTTTTATGGCAATGCAGCACAAGAATACACAATTATTTTTATTAACATATGCGTGAGTGTATGTGATTATTAGAGTCTGAGGGAGACTGATTAACTACACAAGAGGCTAACAACACTCTAGGGAGGTTAAGGAAAGTTGTAAACACAGGAAGGGGTTTTTATTGACAAAGTCAATGATTCCTGTAAAGACAGTTCCTCACATTTCCACTTAAGCCCACAGTCACATTATCACAAGACTCAGTGTATTTCCTTAATGTGTGATACAAGATGAGAGGAAAACAAGAAACAGAACAGAAACAACACATGGAGCTTATTGGCACATGGTTATTCAATCTGAAACCCACAATTAACTTTTAGTTTGAATAGTAAATCAGAACTATAGTTATAATTTACAATGTGGCAAGATCAGAAGCATACTTGTCACTGTAATTTTTCAACGTCACAATGTGTTTCACCATGATATACTGACTCAATCATTAAGATGTCACAGCAAAATACAGTCCCAAGAAAACCCTTTATGTACTTTTCACAGTAATGTTTTGCAATAATTACATCTTTATTTTATAGAGTGACAATGTAATGAACTGCGTATAGATTAAGAGACCATTCATTTAGGCCATAGGGAAAGGGTGTGATATTTAACATAGAAAAAACATCATGTGATGGCCATAGTTTCCATTCTATTGAAAATTTATACAGCTTTCTGCACTTTATTTAATAAATATACTAAAATATTAATATTCTAAATAAATGGGAAAATGGTGACAAGGCCACAGTTCAGTGAGATTTGAGATCACACTTTGATTTGAGATCAGATTTCTGTTCACAGTGAAAGGTAAAACCACTTTCTTGAGATTCATTAAATTAAATCTGCCTGCTCAATTTTTCAGTAAAATGTGATCCTGCAAGTAATGTGAACTTTAAGATTCCTACCTACTACTGGTTTCCAAACTTTCCCCGAATCCCGTCCACTGTTATTCCACAGTGATTGGCAGAGTAGCAAAAAGTCGGACACAAACTTCTATTTGTATTGTCTCTAGGTTCATCTTGGTTCCTTGTTACTGTCTCAGAGTGTATTAGTGAAAAGATCCTTTTTGAAAGTGACAGTATATAAATGTTTTAAAGTGTTACATAAAGACATGTCTGCTTTAAGGTAATTGATTGAGCAGTAATGCAATAAGGTACCAGGATGAATTTATGGATGTGTGGCTGACTGAGTTTAAAATTCCTGAATTCCAATGGGCTGAATCTGTTCTCATGCACATATACAGTATTTATATCCCTGATGTCCTTCTATATAAAAAAGACGATAAATCAAAGCCTTGGTGACTTCTTGACCTAAATGGCATTTGTATCAGCCACTAAGCACCATAGCTGGCCTTTCAAAGACTTCATCCCTTGACTAGGAGAAATGTTTGGGGAAAATAAATGAAGTGTTACATTTCGGCCGACCAGACGTCAAAGCCTTCATTTGACCAAAGTTATTCATGTTCGGGGGCAGGGGCAGGTCTAACAAGAGACAGGCCCGAGCTACCGCCTTGTCATTAACTGCGAGGCTGGCAGACCCCCGCTGCCTAATTGGCACTAGCTCTGCGTTAACAAGCGCTCCCCAGCAGCAGGGACCGGTAGAGCCAGGTCCCAGAGTGTCCACCCCTCCACTGTCCCCCCCTAAAGCTCACTGAACCTGCCAGTGGACCACCTGACCCATTCATGAGAGAGAAGCTTGATGTCTTTTTAATGAGAACAATAAAGCTCATGAGCAAACTACAGCTTTATAGAAGGAGTGTTGAATTTAAACCGATTTTCATTTTTCTCAATCACTTTTTATTTTTGTATTTTTTTATAATGCAACAGTTCGGCAAGGTTCTTGCAATAACTATGCTGAGGCCCTTCCTGAAAATATTCTCCTCCAGAGAGACAGTTGTAATAAGAGCAGCAATAATAAGCAAATGAGTTCGTCTGTTAGCTTTTCAAAATAACATGCCGGTGATCTGTTGAGCAAAGGAAGTTTGTAGATTTATGGTGCCTTTAATCTCTTCGTCCAAATGGCTCTCATCTGGAAGCAATAAAGACAAAATGAATATGAAAACGGTAGATTAAAAAGGAGCTTGGGGGACGGTTCAGAAACTTGTGACCGGATCATCACTCATAGTCTGCAAGATCTGACGTGGCGCTGATGAGTAACTTTTCACTCCACTCAAACAACACTGCACTTATGAAATGTAAACATTGACAGTTCACTAGGCCAGACTGATCTCATAAGATCACAACACCTCATTTTACCAGTTTAGGGGACTCTTGAACAACATTAATGGTGGCAAGCGGGAAAGATGCTTCCTAAGAATTTGGACTGTTATTGTATTTGTACAAAAAGTTTGGTTCACATAGATAAGAAAAGTCATGATCCCACTGAGTCAGATCATCTTTGCACAAGTTTACTTGTCAGCAACTTTAAAGTTAGCTATTCTTTAGCTGTCTATGGTGAGACCTAAGGAAACAAGACTTAAAGCCAGATCCATCCAAAATCTGCAAATTGTAGCTGGGCTAGATCTTTTCTTCTTTTAATATGTGTGATTTCTTAAGCAGATGTTTTTTTTGTTGGTTTCAAAGTCCACACACAAACAAAAAGCCTCATAAGAAACACATAGCTGCAGATAAACAAAATCAAGGTCAGTAATTTATGATATTCCGGATCATTTCAGAGACCAACATGTTTGCTTTTAAGATATGCCTGAAGCGCTGAAGGTTGGCCTCAAAATGAGAATAAAAAGATTCATCAGGAAAATCACTTCTAAGTACTCAAAAGCTGTCTTTGGCACTTGCAATGGAAGGTCTGAAATCACAACACTGATGTGAAATAGTCTAAAGCACCACACAGTATTCTCAAAAAGTATAAAAAAACAGAATAGTTTTTGAATTTGTGACACATAATGATACAAACAAATATACATTAAAAGATTCCCTACAGCTTTGACATAAAAGAAAACTGTTAAAACCGCAAACATAAGATTGGACAGCTTATTTTCTGTGCAATGGCTTTAAGAATGTGCACCATAAAAGCTTGCAGAACTAAAGTGTGATGGGTAAGCCTTAATCAGAGCTGGCTCTGTACCTTATGCTGTCACTTCTCCATCCCAGAGGAATGCTCTATAAACAAGAGGCGTGTCTGCCGCGGGCTACTCCTTTAATTGTTTTCTCTACTCACAGTCCCCTGCAGGCTCCTCTCTACAACAGACACCTTCAAATGTTGGCAAGCACTAGAGTGGTTCAATTTAAAAGTGTGCAATGAAAACAAAAAGGCATTTATCCCCATTTTTTTTTTATCCCCCTCAGACCTGAGATGCTTACACTGCTTGGCTTTTTGTTTCAGCCTGTTAGGGCCTATCCCAGGCTCAAAAGGTCTCAGAAGTGCACAAGTCATGAACTCTTTAAAAAAAAAAAAGGCTTTGATAATGAATAATTGACTCAAGTGCTGCATCAATGGCCAAGTATCTAACCCATCAAAACCCGTCATTAAACCACTGATTCACAGAGCTTCTACGAGTACATACACATCGTGTTTTTTGTACAGTCACGTCGTGGCAGTGAAGCAATCTCCAGGTGTAATTATGTCATGACAGTATCACTGATATTTGGCTCATACTTTATGTCTAAGCATAAAATGAAAAACAGTGTTAAGTACAGACATATGTTTAATAGGATAGAACCTTGAAAATGTGTTTCTGTTAAATACTTTTGGGTTACTTTTTTTCCTTCAGTAGATAGTGGAAGTACCATCACAGTGACTGGAACTCATGGGGCTCAGTGAAAATAAGAAACTACTTTTATTAATATCCATTTGGAATGCGTATGGAGAATATTTGCACATTATATATTTCTGAGGACTTGCCCAAATAAAGGTTTAGATGGCCACAATGAGCAGCTTTTACTTGTGCTAAATAATTCTGGGGTTGTATAGATAAATACAACAACATGTAAAGGCTACAAACTGAAAGTGACAATGAACTTTGTGTTTGTAAAAAATGATTTATCCCTATAAGTATCTCATAGACCCCTTTAACACATTACTGCACTATCCCTTTAAATACCCTGACAGATGTAAAAAGGCAAGAGGGAACAAGAGTTTCCACCAACAGTGTGACTAACAGCTATATTTGGTTAAGGAAAAAGATTTTGTCTAAATAGAGATAAAAAAAGAAGATAAAAATATACAGTATTTTATTAAAAACTATAGCTGAGCCAAACTTTATCTAACCTTACACTCGTGTGAGGATGTAAAGCAAACAAAGCAAAGTCAAAATGGCGTCAGAGCAAACACAACACAGAATTTGCATACTATAATTGCATTGTTTCTGGTAAATGGGTTGAATTGGCAATTAGCTCCAGCCATGAAAACTGTGCCATTCTATTAAAGTGCCACAATAAACCCCCAAAGGCTGTGCTGTGTGCGACTGACCTTTGGGCCGCTGAATGCAGGTGTGCTGGTTGTCACTCAAGAGGAATCCCTCTCTGCAGCGGCACTCATAGCTGCCCATCATGTTGACACAAATCTGTTGACATCCACCGTTGCCTTCAGAGCACTCGTCCACATCTGAGGGAAGAAACACGACAGTCAGAGTTTTGTAATAATATCACATTAGGACAGAAATTAGACAGGATCGGTAATCTGTTTATGGATGTCTTTGTTTAGACTGGCGTTGGGATTTGAATTGGTCCTGGGCTGTACGATGAGGCTACATCTGTCTTAATGCTTATCTGACATAGTTGCACACCACTGAAAGCTGTAAAAATGCACACGCAGCACAATGGTCCGGTGAATCATGGGGAAACATGATCCTCCCGGGCCAGAGTACCTGCTGATGACGAGCGTCTGTCAACCGTCCGACGGGAGGAATTCAGGGCAGGGGTGGGGGGAAGGAGACGACGTGAGAGGAGAGAAAAGAAAGTAAGACGCGAATCCGCCTCAAACGCTGCAAAATGTAAAATGGTGCCGCCTGAGGGTTCATTCTGCCACAAGGCGACAAAAGGAAAGGAACCATTTAGAAGTGCAGACTTCATTTCCTCTGGTAATGAAATGTACACCTCCGGCGAAAAAGTTTTCCCCCTGAGTCTTAACACAGCTTGACACAAGGAATAAATGGGTTGGCTATTACACTATTACACTTACTTTTTTGTTTGTTTTCATAATGGTAGCTATTTTACAACTTTGCTTTCATCTTTTTGTTTCTCGTTCTTTGCCTCCTGTGCGTGACTGGGCCGTGCTTCTGAAGGTGACTCTCCATATTCCACCTTTCCCTTGAGATCCAGGCCCAAACTGGAACATTATCCATCCCTCTGCTCAACGCATCAATAATCTGCTGTGTACACAAGCCTTTTTTAATAAACCATCATGCGAAACTAATGTACTGTCTATTTGTCCAGTCTGAAAAGGCCCAGAGATTAAGTTTCCTTTTGGGGAATTCTCAGCCACCAATAGTCGGAGAAATGAAACTTTGACTCTGTTCTTCTTTTCTTCACAGAGATGACCATAAACACACAAGCACAAGAATTGGCACCTGATCAGACCAGTGTCGATAAAAAGGTCAATGGCAGGTGGTGTTAAAGGAGTCGGAACTTTTCCTCTTCTTAAATCATATATTGTTTCACTGAGAAAAAAGCTGCTTTTGATTATAATATAAATGACCTAATTTGCCTTCGACATACGTCAATAATAAAACTAAATTAGGCATCTTATTATTACCTGCCTTGATGTAAATATAGTGACAATGATGCCAGGAGCTGAAATTAAAGGATAATAACATAAGTTAAGTGAAGTAAGATAATGATTTTGTTTGTTTCCCACGAGATTCACTTGAATCCTTTTAATTCAACAAGTATGCAGTCATTTGAAAGAATCCACAAAGCAATGCACATCAAAACAGATTATTCTTAAAACTATAGAAAAGTTTTAATTCCTGAATATCCTTGTGTATTTGAAAGGTACTATTTTATAAGAGCTTTATAATATATACTCATTTAAAATGGGATATGTAATTGATACTCACACAATGGAAACCCCTTTTTAATTCTGAGCCCCACCTCACATTAAAGAAAGAAAAACAAGAATAAGTATGTTTTTAATGTTCTCAAAAAAGAAGCCTTATAATGTAAATAAATATGAATAAGCTAATATTAATGCTAAAGACATGAACCAATAAAGTTACATTATGTTAGATTTATTTTTGACAGTGTTGTGGGAATGCATGTGCACGATTCTTTGATATCTGTTGCTGGATAAGGCCGTGCGGAAACATGAGGCAAAGTTAACATTTGGAGTAAACGCGTGAACAAGTAGTGAGCTGTCCAGTTGCTTTTTCCTCCTTCCCCTCAGTATTGACTTGCTGCTCTCATCTCTCCATCACAGCAGCAGCAGCCATAGTGAGCAAAGCTTTGAGCTGACAGAAGCTGCCAACAACCTGCAGCTGCACCTTTGCAGATAAATGCTTAGCAGACGCAGATAAAGCCTTACCTGCACAGCTCCAACAGGAAAACATGCTCCTACTGACAGCTACACACACCCACCCCCTGAAAACATGTTGCACAGGCTACACAAACACTGAGTCCCGAGTGACTCCACAATATGGCCGTGAGACGTGCACCTGAGGGAACTCTCTTTCCATACACTCAGCGCATCAATGAAGGTTTCATTTCCTGATTCCTTCATCCTTCCAAATGAGGCGTTGCCTGTCAGTAGATTTCTCCTGTTTAAATAGCTCCCATAATTGCCTGTGTTGTGTGCCGGGCAAGGCTGGCATCCAAAACAAATATTTCCAAGCGGAAAGGGGTTCTGGCATGGCAAGGAAGAAGTGCTCATGTTATTTGGAGAAACTCTCTTGAGAAGTTGGAAAAGTCTTAATCAAGTTAAGAGCACTGCCTCACTGACTCGCCTCTTCATTCACAGAGATGAAGTGAAACGAGGTTCAAACAGAGAGATTAAGAGCCTGGTTGTGTTCTCAGATTAACTTGAATATCCACATAACATTTGGCCTTGCGCAGTGAACACAGTGGTTGTGTTAAAGCAGCTCTTGCAATCTTTACTGTAGAGAAACGCTTCATCAAAACTGTCCAAGCATCCGTCACGTTTCTTGTGTCTGGCACAGATAGAAGTGTCTCTGTAGTTAAGACACATTGATTACAAGGAGGTGAGAAAGTAAAGACTGGTCTATCCGTGCAATTCATTTACAGGAGTTAATAAGGTCGCAGTCTTTAATAAGGCCACAAATCGGAGTCATGTGCAGCGACAGACAGCAAAACAGTTGGACAGCAGGCCGACTAGTTGATCGAGGCACTCTGTTGATCAACATACAAGGCCTTCACTTGATGATGCACACTGCACAGGGAGTGGCAGGTGAAGGAGATAGTTCAAGCAGGATTTTGTCTTGTGAAGTTTAGTAGAGCAGAGGATTTTGATCACACCTTGGGATGACCGACTCAGTTGCAGGAAGTTGTGATCTTTCATGTTCAGGCGGTCTCTGAAATATTTGACGATGTGCAGACTAGGCTCATATTATTTGTCTTTGAAGCATTTATTAGTTCCAGCCCTCTCGTCTGCTGAAGTGCCAGGCCCACTGTGTCTAATGCGGCTAAGTGATTCACATCTACTAAGCAAACATGCATGTTTACTGTAGTCTTTCATTCTTGAATCAGCAGTGGGGCTTGATTTTTATGCTGTTGCATAAACACAACTAATATAGGTTTGATTGAACACAGACTCTATTTTAACTTTGTCTAACGTAACCATTTTGGTAAATAAGCACAGACTTCAATTCTTGTCCAATCTCTTGCTGAGTTCTTTCCTAAATAAAAAATATATAAACTAAGAACTAGACAACATTTTCTCTCCAAAACAAGTCTGGAAGTATTTTGTAAACAAAAGCCCAGGATAAGTGTTTGGGTGGACAGTCTTATGCCAAGGAGATGAGAGGCCCTGCTCTGACATGTGACGTCTTGCAGTCTGCTCCATGCTTCTGCCCTGAGCTCAGTCTCAGGCTTGAGTTTCCCCCAAAGCCCTGCCAATGGGCTCAGCTGGAACTGTTCATTTCATGGTGGATGAGACTGAACAACCCAGACAGAGCCAGAAATTGTTTGTATGGCTAATGAACTGATCTTAACTCTAGACTTAAACTTTTCACTTTCTCTGAACTGACAAGACTCTTGTCCAAACATGATACATGCATGACACAACAAAAGCAAAGCAAGAAGACTATTTGTAGCAGAGAAGTTAGTTGCAAAGTAAGTAAAAATAAATAAATAAACAAATAAATAAATAAATAAAAGAGTTATTTTATCAGAATTTAATGCTTTCAGCAATTTGGAGGTCCCTTGGTTAGGGTAAGTTTTAATTGTGCAGGGTCCTAAAGAGGGATGTCTGCTACCTAAACAGTGACACATAAGAGCAACAAAAGTCCAGTTAAGATATAAACTGTATTTGAAGCTGACTTTTAAAAAACTTGCACAAACAATAATATTTTCCACAATATGAGTAGTGTGTGTAGCAGTGTGAGAGGCTGGATATTTATGCTCCTGCAGAAAACTTTAGACTGTTTCCCGGTTTATTCACAGCTTTCTGAACATTTAATTGAAAGTGCTCGCCATATTCCTTCAGTTTAGGAACTTACTATTTAATGTCACATGTAAGTTCTGTTTGTGTTTAATGCATAGTAGTACAATAGATGCAATATTTAAATTCAGGAAGCGAGAGCAGTTTGATACTCAATCTGTCTAAAACTGGAAACAGCTGGAAACACCAGCGATGTTTTCTGAAGAAGTACAACACTGAGCATGTTCTCTGTCGGAATGACAGTTTAATAAGACAAACAAAAAATCCTGTTTAATGGTTTTGCTTTTTCTTTGAGAGTTTTGCTGGAGTAAGGATTATCTATCGACCAATCAGGACACTGCAGTGTTATACGCCATGTTTTTAAAAGTGGACCACAGAGCGAACCCTCCCCCCTTAACCGTAACTGTTCCAGTGGAAACGAGGCAGCTGACTCTTTATTATTATTATTATTATTATTTTTTATTTTTTTAACAAGGACAATGCACAGAAAACAATCTCAAGTAGAGAGGAGATGCTCTGAACCAGATTAAAGTAACACATTTCCATCTGTAGTCCTTGGGCAGGTTCCACATCAAAACCTGGTCAATAATCCATCAGGGAGAAACCTCTCTCTTGATTAGTGAACCTCACAACTCCATTGTCATTACATATTCACCCTCCATTCAACAACTCAAAGAAATTTCACATTCACAGGGACTAACAAATGCACGAATAGCAATGCTCTACAGAGCGGTAACTGATGCAATCTTTTTTTTTTTTTGTCCAAATTTTTAAAGCATTAATGATGTTGCATTAATAGATCATGTTTTATCTTTTGGGAAGGTTATAGTAAAAGGGCATTCATTTCCCTATAGATTGAGTAGGGAATGGTGCAGTAGTAAATCAATACAAACTAAATCAGTTTCAGAAATCAAAAGAACATGGCCTGTTAAGTTGTGTGTCAAAGCCAGAAAGCTATGGCAGAGATACACAAGGATTAATGCACTTGTGACTAGTCGGACTCATAGGAATATAGGACATCTTTAAATGTCTCATAGTTTGAAACTGAAGATAATATTTGATGACAGTTATTGTTTGTGCAGACTATAACAATATTAATGCAAGTTTGGAGGGTAGCAATGATAAGAGGATATTTGGGTTTCTGTAGGACCTCAACCAAAACACATAGGTCATAAATGTGGGGAACTAATAGCCTTCCTGCATCTGGTTTTCATTGTAAAGAGGATGTGTGTTTTGGATTAAATTGACATTGATTCCTCTGTTTTTCCTAAGACTCTGAAAATCCTTTTGTGCCCTGACCATGAAAGAAGCGAGGTGATTAAATAGCATCTCTGCCTCACCTCTGAGAGATTACAGTCTTGACAGTTCTTATATAAGATTCTCATATGCAGTGCTACTCTCTTATTCAGTATTTGAATTGGGACAATGGTTCTCTCTATGTGAGGTAAATTATGCAGTGAGTGAGATGTCTGTTTGGTGCAGACACGAGAGCTGTGCAGTGATATTGCATTGCTTCCACCTTGCTGACTTCCTGACATGGCTCTATTGCTGTTTAGGGCACACAGAGAAGACCTGAGAAAGCAGCATGTGTTGCAACATTAGGGCTTTAACGCTCCAGTGCTTCCTGCCACCACCCAGCCTCATTATGCTGCCAGCAACAGCCAATTATCAACGAGGGGTCGTGTGGCAGAGAGCAGACAAAGAAGACATCAACAGTGATGATTGTGCAGGGGCCTAACAACAATGCCTAACAGTACATACCAACCTGTTACTAGAGCTATGTAAGATCGGACCAGTCAATCAACATTAATCCCATCAAACAGGCTGATTGTATGAAGTTCTTATAGAGCTAAACCTTTGAGCATTTACCAGGCTGCCAGAAATAGGTGATGACAGTCTATGCTGTCTTTACATAGACTCTATTGAGAACATTTTAATTCTGCCAGCCTTATACCCAGACTAAAATAATAAGTTCAGTTAACTTTCTACAAACACGTTCTCAGTGGACTCAATATATTTACATGGCTTTAAATGCTTTGATAAAATTAAATAACTCAAGCAATTGGTCCAAAAAACTTTATTTTAGTCAGGTTCAATATTATACTTAGTTGGACAGAAAATATATTTTTCTGCACCAACTATCGTTTGTATACCATTTTGTGAAGTACCCTATCAAACCACAAACGATAAAAAATAAAACACATTCGGTAGCGGTCTTTCAAAAAGCAACAGACATATCCGACTGTTAACTCTCTGTGAACTTTGAGGATCAGGTGAAAGTCTCACTCTGTGAAGCTGCGGGCACATCTGGTCAATCAGATCTGAGGGTCCAGCCGAGTCTGGGAACCAGCTGCTTATAGGCTCTCCACTCCAGGGCCAACGGGACTAATCTTTTCTCAGGGGCCAAAAGAAGCTTAAATCTGAAAGAGGAATCTGGGGCCTAAAACGTAAAACCTTGGCTATAGCTCTTCCTTCCTTCTCTTCTGTTTGTCTTAGGGATTACCCCCTTGCTCTGCAGAGCCAGGGGTATTAGAACCAGTTAAAGTCTCCAGAAAAAGAAGTCATCCAGAGTCTTTTAAAGCCCGATGGCAGGAGCTGGGCTCGTGTTTGAAGGTTACATATATCATTAAATGTGTCTCATGCCTGTTTGCATTGCTGGAATGAAAAGTATTTAGTCATTGAATGAGTAATTAGATTTATAACATCCGTATGAATGTGATTTTATTCCCTGTAGAGATTTGCTTCAACAGATAGTGCCCTCTTGCATAAAGGTTATTTGTAGAGAGAAATAAAAGATGCCAGAAAAAGATGTGTGCAGTTTTGGATTGTGCATTTCACTATGACCAATGAAGAAGAAAGAATGAAGAAGAAGAATCGATGAATGCAATTCTGTTTGATGCAACAGCCGCGGCCACACAAGCATACAATACAATTATACACCTGCACGCAAGGCAGGAGCTGATCCGCAGCGCAGCAAATGGTCCACACACCACTGAATGGTGCGCTAAATGATTTGGAAAATGGCTGTGTTTTACACTGTAGTTACATGTGCCAAAGTTTTAAAAAATGGCTGCTAGAGGTCAAAGACGATGTGATTACATGCTGTTCAAAAAGGAATAGCACAGCTGATATAATGGTTGTGTGATTATCTGATATATCTTGAGTCACTAGATGCACTCATGAGCAACTGCAATAGGCTACTCAGCCTAGAGATCACAACAGAGGAGGACAAATTAAAGAATGGTCACAAAATCCTTCAGGTGGGCATTTGGTGGATCTAATGTGGGAAAGGTGATGCAGTGGCTCAGTGGTAGATCGCTCGTCCTATAAATGGAAGGTTGGCGGTTAGATTCTTGAATAGAAGCTTAATGTAAGTCGCTTTGGATAAAAGTGTCTGCTAAATATAAAAGTTGTTAAAGCCTGTCACACACAAACACCGATTTAAAATCATGACTTGAAATTCTGCCACAACAGTTTGTCGCTGAAACTGGTTGTTATAGATAAAAATAATGGTATTTCATTTGACGTGATGGTTTAAAACAAAATTTGACTTAACCTAATACCAACTACATATATCGCCTCTTGTCTATAATTTGATTAATTAAGTACAATCTATAATCTCTGTTAATTGAATATATTCAAAGGTCATGGCTGCCGCACACACCCATCATTCTGATAAAGTAATGTCTGTTTTTAGCAACAGAAAATTTAGAGGCAGAGTGGTGTTTTTTCTTAATTTTATAGCCCTACGTAGAGTAATATATTCTGTGTTAGGCTAATATGTATTGCACACCAGTGAAATATTAAACCATGGGAAAGTACAGCTGAACGGCGGCTCACTCAGCGCTCCCAGCTGAGGGTCAGGCTCTTCATAAATTCACCCTTTTTCACCTGACTTATTAATAAAGGGCTTCTTTTTCCGGTGGTGAATAACCATTAGGAAAATACCCGGTTTGTGAAACAAAGAAGTGACTACAGCACAGGTCTAATGAGAGCTCACTTTTTCTCCTAAACATATATTACCATCCATGATGTGGCATTTGACATGCAGAAGAGGAAAATTTATGCAACCACATGGGTTACACTGGGCATAGCATGAAACTTGACACATGTAGTTAAATGTATATGTTCCCCTGTCAAAAGCAACAAGCTTTTCCAGAGTACGGAGGACTGCAACTAAAGAGAAACCAGTGCACACCCTTCCATACACTCACCTAGACAGTTGTGTCCATCGTGTGCCAGGCGGAAACCGTCATAGCATGTGCACCTGTAATTTCCAGGGATGTTGATGCACTCGTGTACACAGCCGCCATTGTATTCTGTCGCACACTCATCGACATCTGCAACGAGAAACACAAGCAGGATTGTGAGGATGGGTGCTTGAATAAATTACTTCAAGAATACAAGATTCAGAGTAAAATGAGCTAAAGCAGTGTTTAATAAGTGTGTTGAATTCAGATGGCCTGATGGTTTGTTTTGTATTGTTAGAGCATTCAGAGGAGTTCCTATCTGGTAAAATCAAAACAAAACAACAGCTGTATTAAAAATTGGCACATGATAAGAACCACTGAATTTTTATTGTTTTATTGATATGTTCACAGTTCCTTCCTTTCAGTAATTTATAGAGTTCCCCTGTTTGAAAGATATTTTACTGCAAAGCTTTGCACTCCATTCATTCAGTAGTAAGGGTACAGAGATACACAGGTGACCCTGAGGGGCTGATGTCTTAATATGGGTAAATATTGACCACTAGCATGATGAATCAATGTAACCTTAAAGTTCATCTGCCTTGCCCGCTACTGCTGCAGAAATGTGACCGAGCTGTGACAGAGCTTTGGCTGAAAGACAGAGAGATTGCAGATTGCTATGACAGCCTGAGTGGAGTTGTCTGTTACGGTTACAATGATGGTCGAGGGACCTGCGCTGAAGAGCCCTGTACATGTTGGACTGAGAACACAACGTACCTTCACTCAGCACTTACAAGCCCATTTAGGACCAATGATCCCAGTTGTTTGGCTCTTCTCTGAGGCAGCCTCACTCAGGACTTAATTGGACTTGACAGCAGAGGGATGGGGTTGAAACAAAGAAACTCTCCTGCTCAGTGTGCCTCCACTTCCCACACATAACTGTCACTCCCATATCTCGCAAACAAAATTACACCCACTAAGTGTTCCCACACAGAGTTGTTTCTTCAAAGGTTTGTGCCCATACAATGCTTGTCATAAACTGTCAACACACAATAATGTCTTACTTAGATCTAATATATACCTGCACAGTTAGTGGAATTTCAATAAAGCAAACAGTCCGCATTAGCTAAACAACCACTACAAACAAAAAAATGTTTCCCCCTAAATACTAAAAGTACCTTGCATTAGACCTTGCATTAGAGGGGTTGGAGATCATGTGTCCAGACTTAATGCAAGGTGTGAATGGCCTAAATCCAGCCTGGCTGTGCTTTTAATACCTCACTGAGAGACTGGATCTGAGGACAGTTTTGAGCTTGTATTTGGATGAGGAGGGGGTGAATGAGTAGGTGTCCTGGCTCAAGAAGTGCAAAAGTGAGAGTCTCATGCAAACTAAGAAGGATACATGTAAATACCAGGTGTGACTATGAGTTGAGTTGGCCACATCGGTCCAACTAGCTAGAAATGCAAAGACTGGAAGGGGCCTAATAAGCTCATATTGTTTTAGATTAGTGTCTTACAGACGTATTACAATGATACCAAAAATATTTTTATAAAAGAAATGTTTCATATGTTGAAGACAATTTCCAAACTATTCAACAGCAAAAGTAAGATGACAAAATGGAGAGACAGACAGCCCCAGCACCAGACTAGAAAAACTTTCCTGTTCGTCTTTTATTAAAAAAGGTAAAACCTGACCAGGTTTTCACTGCAAAATTCATTACACCAGTGTTAGACCGATGAGATCCTGCAATTATCTCCTGCTCATTAAACATTGTGTGAATGCATTTCTAATATTTATCTGTGTTTCAAATTGCTTCCCTTTTCTCTTGTTTTTTTGTGTTTTCTTGTTTTGGTTTGTATAAGACATATCCATCTCTGGAATATGTTACTTCCTTATCGACACTGATGTAAACCCGTAGAGCGTTCCTTAGTCAGGAGCAAGCATGTGACTGGCCAACACTTCCAGTATACACCTATCATCTACATCTTTTAAAATACCTGATATAAAACCAAGATGATGATTCCTAATATGCTCTTAGGTGATTAAATAAATAAACCTTCCTCTTTGTTTACCCATGTAAACTGTGTAATGGCCTGTTGTGTTATATCATTGACTGACCCAGTCTTTTTTCTATTACTTGAGCCACTATTTAACCACTTAATATATTATTATAGGCTATTTAATCACTGTCTAGTCTTAAAATTGAATTCTTTGCCTGAAAAGACTGTTGCTGGGTCCACTTTCTCCAAGAACCGCAACATGCTCTGAAGTCAATCAAATATTAAAAAGTTAATAAAACATTCAAGACCAGTTTTAGTGAGTAAAGGCCTTGAAACAGACCATATATTATCATATAACATTCATCCCACCTGATGTTTCATCATATAAAGGCTCAGTATATCCAAACGAAAGCTGACTACACGTTTGAATCAAATATAAATAACCAAGCAAAGTAGCTGATAAAGTAATAATGTGGAAAAACAGCACGCTGGCCTGAGCACTTTGAAGCCTTGCACTAAATAACTCCTGAGCGAGTCCCTATTCACCGCAATCAGCTGGCAAACTCAACTCCTACGACTTGCTACTGATACTGAAATTATTAAAAAATTCTTTCTGCTTTGGACTTTGGGTTAGAAAGTAAATCAGCCTCGAGCAGACATCAGCTTAACCTTCAGTTAAATTGAAATCCACACACATATTTTAAACTTGATTCAATAAAGCAAATGTTTATGACCACAGGCAGAAGGCCATGAAAAACACACAGTCAAGTGAATGAAAGAATAATAATGGTAACGAAAAATGAAATTGAGAATTACAGTTCCGTCGTAATACTAATAAAATAGTGGGTTGTAATGATCCGGAAGCTTTGGGCACATGTGAAGAAAGGTTAGAAAAACAGTTGTGTCTGACAGTCTACGAGGCCTCTCCTGGCTGTGGAAATACGTCTGACAGCTTGGCAGGGCCTCCGACTGCCGCTTGAGTCGCTATCTTAATTCTCCTCTTCCAACATGTGTCGGAAATTTACTGCTTCATTTCATGCTGTCACAAAGGAACACTCTGCACCTGGCTTTCCACTTCCCCTGTTCGCTGCTCATTTCACGAGAGTCTTGCAGCTAATGAGTTACGCTGAGTGAGACAGAGGCTCTTATCATGTCTGTCACTGGCCCAGGGGCTTACTTTCAAACTGATAAGGCAAATCAACAGAAAGGATAGAGCTTTAATTCACTGTTAAAAATCCTACTGGAGCAGTAGAACCTATGCCTCCAAAACCACAAGTGGAAATAAGTGTGTTAATAATTCCAAGGAGACTTTTACCTTCACAATGTTTGCCGTCGCCTTTATACCCAGACTTGCAGATACATTTGTATGACTTCAGGGTGTTCTGGCAGATGGCATCAATGCTGCAGTTGTCAATCGCCTCGGCACACTCATCAACATCTAGGAGAAAAGGCATGAAAAGAAGAAAGCATTATTAGGTGACAATTAAACTTGAACAGCCATGTAAAACTTTAATGAAGAATTCAGAAAACCTTTGTTTTGTCAAGCGATCATCTGCGTTATTTTTCTAATCTTACAATTACAAGGCAATTAAAATGATACACCAAGCAATCACACACACTTAGCAGCCTTAAAGTTAAGTGTGTGTCTTTGCAGTTTTGCAAATTTATCTTAATCACAGCACAGTCTGTATATTACATGTTTGTTATTTGAAGAAACTGCAATTATACAAAATTGAAAATGCATTATATATAATTTGTGTTGTTATCCATAATCATATAATCTTGAGGAAAAAACAGGCCCCCACCCATTTTGTGTCTATTTAATCTTATTTTTATCTTTTATCTGGAGCAGAAAAAACACATTGTTTCAGCAGTGTTGAACTTTAAATGGTATGAGAAGTAAGAATGTAAATGGGTTTAAGTGAGAGCATGATCAGGTTTGTCGTCATGATGCCCCTAATCCCAACAAATCCCAGTCGACTATTCCAGGTGTTTAGGCTTAGCCCCATGTGCACAGAAGAAGGGCAGCTTAACAAAGTTTACACAGCTTCCAATCTCACTCTTATCACAATCTCAGAGCAGGAGCCAGCTGATAACACAGGAAAATGACCTGCAACATAAACCCTTAGCTTAGCATATTGGCTGCACATATCTATCTCTTCCTTTAGGAAACACAGTCTACAGTAAAGCCAGGCTGTGGACGATGCAGATGCAAATATCTGGCACAAATGAACCCTACAAGTTCAAAGCCTTTCAATTAACACGGCCAACAGTGATGTACTAAATGGACTCAATTTGTTTTGTTAATGAAATATTAGGGTAACCATTAATGCTGTTAAAATATTTTTTTTGCTGTTTATCTCTATAAGAAACCAAGCAGTAGAGATATTAAAGGCACCTCTCTAGCAAGGTTTCCACAAAACCACTTAGTGGTGCAGCTTCCCGAGCCCATATTGATTTATATTATGTGAGAACAATGAAAATCCTCACGAGGAGTAGTCTGGGCTCGTTCTCTTTACTGACTGTCTTCCCACATAAGAGGAAGTGTTTTTCAATAGAGCGGGTATTAATCACATCTAAATATCTATTTTATTGTCAGCTTTCTCAGTGCCAAGTCTCTAGTGTAATTAATATTCATTACGGCAGAAAGTCGTAGAAATCCTCTTTTCATCTTGTTATTAATGTTTCCATCTGGAACGTTGCTTCACTTTATCTTTCCATGCTGCAAGCACTGCAGACTCACATGTTTCACACACATCACGCAGACACAGGCTCTTGTCTCTTTGAAACATCAGCTGCAGTTGAGACCAAAAAACTGTACAATGCATCACCACAACACACACTCAAGTGAACAACAATTATAAGAAAAGTAGTTACGCTTTCTGTCATTTTGGAAGTTGACAGACTTTAAAAATAAAGTACTCTCCAAGCATTGCATTTTGGAGAGAAGTTCTTATTCAGGCAATTAATTCTACAAAAGCTCATGTCTGACTGTTAAAATAAAAGTTATGAACAGTGATCCAGCAGACAGACAGACAACAAACACTTTCTATGGAAATAAAATGTGTCATAATCAATGCAGTGTTTGGTAATACCACTGGATGTTCCCTTGATAAAAAAGTAGACAATATGTTCAGTAATCCAGAGCTGGTAATTGACTCATGACCCAGATAGAAAGATTGTGTATTTCAATAAAGATTCTTCTGTGTTAAAAAATCATAGTTGTAGAGAACATGTTAAGGCAGGAATGGTTAAAGCCAACTGTTTGAGACAAGGATGAATAAACAAAAGCAAAAAAGCAAAACCAGAGAAGAAAGAGTTGTTGGACAATTCCCAGATGTTTGAACACTTTTCTTGGTGGAATGTGTCATTGCAGCTCCCTTCTGGTTTAAGCATTTCAGTAAATTAGAGCCACAAATATCTAGCCTTGGTTCAAAGCCACTGACATTCTCAGAATATTGAACTCAATGATTTTCTTGGATGAAACAAATGAGTCTAACAAATATGCAGCATATTTCTGGTTCTGGCTTCATGCTTTATTAAATTCTATTACTAGTGTTTGAGTTTATAGTAAAACTGGGCTTATTTATATTCTGGGGGTCATCTAGGTCAGCAGAGGATGGCCTGCTGCTACTTATTTAGAGAAACAAACAGCACCTTCCACAAAACCAATCAATCAACCTTAAAACAGTGGGACGGTGTCAACAAGACACAGACCAGTGCCATCGAGGCCCTCGGCACCAAGGGTCATTCAATGTAGACAATTCAACTGATGATTAAAGGCCATTTCTCTGCAAATTAGAGTTCTCTGTTAAAGAAAGAGGAAGCATGAGTTGACCTGGAGTTCTTTATGACTGGTTCCAGGCCGCGCTGGGAGGCAGTTTCTGTCTGGGTGTATTTACCATGATCTGTCCTTCTCTACATTGTAAGCTAACAAATGGCAACAAAAAGTGTAAAAGAAACCAATCAATCAATTCCATATAAACATTATTATCCATTGTAGTTATCATCTTCCCAGTTAGAGGAAATATAGTTTCAGTTAGTGGAATAATGCCCTTATTTATTCATGGTGTTGTCTAAAACAATAAGGTTGGCTTTGCATCCATTTTTGCACTCCTGTAAAAGCTGTTTGCTTTGCCATCTAGTGTAGATTAGGCATTGGATATGGATAAACACTTTAAACCAAGTGCATCCTTACTTCAATCTAAATCATTTAAACATAGCTTTATGTCAAACCTCTAAAGCCCTAAGTGCATCATTATGTGTTCTTTACTCAGGGTGGAGGTATGGTCAGAATTTCATGGCTAGAGAGCTATATAAATAGAATTTATTATAATTTCCTGATGTCCTCGTGTGGCTATTTGGAAAGTTACTCTGAAGAGCCATTAGTGAATTTGGACTTTTGGCTTTTATTCCAAAGTGCTCCCCACATGTAAGGTCACATTGCCGGCTTTAGGCTTCTGGCTGTGGAGGTGAGACCTTGTCAGAGGTGCTTTTCCTCCCTGATTTACAGGAAGATCGTGGGATAAGCAGTGTATTTAGCAGGGCTTGCTTGAGGGGTTGTTTACAACGAGTAAGACTCCAAAACGAGAGCATGAGTGTGTGGGAGAACTGTAGGGCCGAAGGTGTGCAGTTCAAATACAGGGTAATGTTTACTTTTGAGTGTTGAGACCCTTGTTGTTTGCTTTGCCCCAAACCTACCCCCTCCCCAAACCATCACCTTTCCTTGAGATACAGAAATAGACTACTGGAGCTGGGACACCCATAAGTGTCATTTATCCATCAATGGTTGCAGCCATAAATAATAGTAAAAAAAAAAAAAGTTAAAGACTTTATTTCTTGACAAAGACAGTTTCAGATCAAACTTTTAATTTTATAGGCTCCTACGGCTGCACAGGAGGAAGGGTGCTGGGTTCAATTCCATTAAAAGGGGATGGTAGCGTTTGTCATAGAATGTTTAATTACAAAGGAATAAGTGTAATTATACATCTTAGCACATACTTAGCACTGTACTTGGGGTTGTGGTTGCACAGGATGGGGCTTAAGCTGGGATAATTACTCTAGGTACTGCGCTCCAGGAGAGTGAATGGCTGGGCTGTGTCAACTCTAATAATTTATCACAAATGTCACACTTTGCAAAACAAAAAGTTATACAGTTGTTGAAAACCTTTAACAGAAATTCACTGCCAGAGGACAAGCATACCTTTGCAAACCGACTTTTA
The DNA here is from genome assembly GCA_024349245.1 of Neodontobutis hainanensis. Lineage (NCBI taxonomy): Eukaryota > Metazoa > Chordata > Actinopteri > Gobiiformes > Odontobutidae > Neodontobutis > Neodontobutis hainanensis. The sequence goes on along the minus strand of JALDNG010000174.1, from coordinate 543,490 downwards.
TTTTGGTCAAAAGAAGTGTCTAAAAGTAAAAAGAACAGAAACGTCAGCTGTTTGGTGCAACATTGTCATGACACACTGAAGGTCTACAGTGCAGACTTGCTAACCTCCAAAAATTGTCTTGATGAAATGCAGACGTCAACATTAACTCAAAATTTAGCATCTGGCCCCCCTCCTCCGCAGATCGCCCTCGGCTAATGAAGGGACACACTGTTGGCTGTCCAGCGAGTCTACAAAAAGTTCTGAATAAAAATATCAACTGCTTCCATTCGGGATATTTACTCTCATCCTTCACACACTCTAAATGTTTAGGAATCATGACCACTGACTGATCCTAGGCTTTCAAAAACTCTGATCACAACTTCAAAACCTAGGCCTCTCCCTGCTTATGTCCACCAACCAAAAAACCTCAGATTTATCTGGGGCCAACGGCAAAATGAACAAGCATATGCGAACTGCCAATTTCAGGACACCAGCGTCGTATTATGCAAAACATTAAGTAACCTATGCTCCATAGTAACATACACTTAACCTCTTAAATTAAAGTGAACCATTACAATAAACACAAACATGTAACTGTGTTCAATTCAATTACACTGTTTATATACAACACAAAATCTACAAGTTATCACAATGTGCACAACAGGAAAGTCCAGACTCTCCTTGAGGACCAGGTGTGTGTTGCTCAGTGCAGGTTTCTTTTTACATTGCTGTTAATAGGAATAAAGTTGCACAATTTCAAGAAAATGTGAAATATGCAATAAATAAGTTATATTTATATCAGAGTACTCACACCAGTGACATATCTCTTTATGTTTCTACTGTATTTTGCAAAACATACACAAAAGGACACTTCTGATTCCTTATGGAAGAGCTCTAGGGTCTGGTCGTTTCAACAGCCCACTCAAGCAGACTGATGGAAGGCCCTCCATCTGCTAACACCTTCAAGCACATTTTTATTTTGTGCCTTGCAACCGAAAACAACAGCAACAACAAGCCTCGGACATTTTCTGAGTGTCATTTATAAAACATCTCTTAAGGTAAAACAGCTCAGGCTTTGTGAATAAGTGAGCCGATCACAGCCCAGAGCATCTGGAGCCGAGCCTTTTTTCTTTTTTTCCTCTCGAACGAGCAGCTTAATAGACTCACAGACCTCCGGACCACCTCCTGAAGGGAAACACTTATTGCAGTAATTAAATGAATCATAAAGTAAAACAAAGAGTGCACAAAAAGGGCAACATGACACAGTGAAGTCAGAGGTCTAAGACGTACCGCGCGGCGTAATTAAACCCAACATTTATCCTTATCCTGTTAGAAGTACTGACATAAATATCATTTGTTTCATTCGGGAGATTTTCGGCTTGTCTTGGCATATGCCCTGCTGTTAATGGCTTCTTGGGCTTATGCTGCGTATTTTGTACACTGTAAGGGTGGCACTTAGTCCAGCTGTACACCTTATATTTATACAACCAGAGCTAACTGACATGACACTCTCCACTCTGCACACAGCAATTACATTCATTGGTGGTTACTTATGCCAGATACAGTACCAACTATAAAGATAGCAGCGTAGCAATTACAGCACAAGTGTGATATTTTTAGTTGTTTCCTGTCAAACCGAGGTATAAAGTGAATGGTGCTCTCTGTGCAAGTCGTGAAGCAGGCCTTAACTGCTAGCGCTCACAAATGTGACGTTCATTCGGCTGGAGAGCAGGCGGCGTATGTGTGTGATATTTAAATGCTGTCAGACAGCACTTCCTACAAATGTTGCACTTATTCAGACACAGGATATGTTTAATAGCCTGTCCCTGGCTTTTACAAGGGCTTGAGGATTTGAGAAAAGTTAAACACGCACAGATTCATAATCATTATATGTGAACATACAGTTACTGCTATAGATTTCATTAAACTGTAGCAATATCTTAACAAGGAAACTAGAAATATGTCCAGAAGGAGTAATTAACATCCCAGAGGCAAAAAGCAACAATATGGTGCAAAAAGCCGCATATTAGAATTTCAAAGGTTATAAAGCCATTGTCACTAAATTAGGATTTTATGCTTTGCAATGCCTATATTGATTCTGCCTATTGGTGATTGATTATTAGATCCTCTTTCATTTTAAACCTTTTTCCAAAATATGCACATGCTTCAAATATAACTAACTTTGCTGAAATAGTGTTTTTATTTTCAGCCAAAGCCACTAATTATGGCAGAGTAAACACATCATCATTAAAATACAGTATATGTTAAATTATGATGACACTTCCACTGGCTTGTGATAAAAAGCTTAAGGATGAATAATTATATGTAAAGCCATTTATATCGAATCCACAGTTAACAATAAAAGCAAGTGAGGGCCCGGTGAATTTTTCCCATGCTTCTGCTCATCGAGGAAGTCTCAAATTCATCTGTGAAGTCGTCATTCTTTTAACCAGAATGCATTGGCTAGAACCCCACCAAATAAATAACTTTACCATTTTTTTAAATCCAGATTCCTTGATGTATTGGGTTGGATTTTTCCATTACTAAGCAGAAAAAGAGCATTTCCTTTCACTTCCAACAGTCTCTAACGCTGGCGCTCGCCATCAGGAATGTAAACACATGCAGTCTGTAAACAAGGCACTCTCTGACCCCCCTCAACCCCCCTTTCCAACAACACTGACCACCGCAGACCAGCCTAATGATGTCCCCCCCCCCCCGCCTCAAAGAAAAAGTCTAAAAGAGAGATGCGACCCCCATTATTAGGCCTAGAGTACACGAAGAGGTTGAAGTAGGAGAACGTGTGGTGTGTAGGAAGTCCTGACGTTGGCAGTCTCACTGATATGCTCTCTAGAATCACACTCTCCTCAATCAATGAGTAACAGAAGAGGAAAACAAATGCACGCTGTACGGTGGGGGTTAGAGGATTAATGATCTAAGAGCCGGTGCAGCTGGCTGAGGGAGGCGCAGAGGGAGACATCAGCTCCGGAAGGGGGGCTCTAGAGGTAAGTTCAGGACTTTTTTTCTGGAGGGGGGGGGGGTCAAAGTGTCATCCTCCCCCGAACCCAACAGGGATGTTGTCAGCATGGCGCTGCGTCTGCACATGAGAACAAAGGCCACTGACAGGGCCAAGAGAGCAGGGGATGGAGACAGACAGCAGAGGCTTTGCTAATTTTAACCACAATGCCTCAGTTGAGCAAAGCATCACAGGCCTCATTTGGAGCATATTGTTCACATTAAGACTCAATAAATAAACAAGCTCTGAACTGGCGGTATGAATCGCAGAGTGCTCATTGTGCAGTTCAAACTTGACCACTGATACCAGCAGAGGTTCAAGACTATTTTTCTGATCTTCTACTGCACTTATAATCTACAGCCTTCACAGCACAGGCCGCCTCGCAGGCAGGTGATTTTGTGCTGGTGGAGGGGGTAAAGGTAGCAGAACTGAGGCGTATCAGCAGCTGAAGAGGGAACAGAAATGTGCCGTTTTGACAGGTACTATAAGAGAAGCAGTCTGATCACAAACAACTTTATTAATATGAATCCAGATGATGAGAGCATGTAGCAACAGGAGTTGTACTGAATAACAATAAACCTTTTCAGCTTTTTAGGGTTGTGGACTATCTAGCTGCATGTTTAGAGGTGTCACACAAAAGCATACCTGCAATCTAGCTAGCCAGTGAGCTACAAGTAAATGGATAGTTGCAGACCTTTTTTAAAGACACTTAAACATTCTCAAATATTAGAACTTTTGCTTTACATAGCACATTCTTGGATTGCGGGTTCAATGTTTCCATTGCATTGAATAACTAAAATCCCTAAAGAGAGAGGAATTCTTCTCACACTGCAAAAGGTGTGGCACAATAAAAGCATAAACCACCATTTTTAGTTTAATTGCATTGCTCTATGTCAATCTCACCATATTATTTATGAATTGTCTACCTCTTTTTTATGAAAATGGTTAAATTATGGTTTTCATTTTGGGATTCTGAAATGGCAGTCACATGATATTTTATCTGATGAATTTTATCATCACAGACATAAAGTTGAGGGAGTTACCATATAGTAACTAAACTGAGTGGTTTTACTTTCCATCTATTCTTTATACTATCGTCCCAATGTTTCAGAAAATGTTTTTGAAACAGCAAAATAACAAACTGAATCTACTCAATATCCCATAACCTCTCAAAATGCCAATGTGACAATACTATATGTCTTCAAAGGTACAGATTATTTTCATGTGTTTAAAACCAATTATTGCTTTTTTCTGACTGTGAAGCATACAAACACTTTAATCACTTACAAAGCAAAGGCATTTCTAGTTTAGAGACTGTGACAATAGGCATCTGATTTCTTAAGGGCTGTCTTTTGACACTGTTGCAGAGAGTCCAGTGGACAGCATGAAAGTGAGTAAGTGTCCTAAAAAAAAAAGGCTCCCTGAAGCACTCAAGGGCTGTCTGTTACCTTGATATATGCCTCTTTTATGCCTTAAAACCTAATGTTTCTCAAGCAGCATGATGAACAAGATTTTTTATAATAAAAAAGGGAAAAAAAAGAAAAAAAAGGAGCCCTGTTTTTTAAGAATGAAAGCCCTTGTGTCTGCCGAGAGCAATCATCAATATCCAGTCATGGACTCATACATAGTCACCCTTCCTCCCAACACACCCACAGATTATTCAAGTCATTCTTGTGATTCATACTGCATTACTCTTTGGCAGAAGTGTTATCAAGTGTTTTCACCACTCAAGTAATGGCAAGATAATAATCTCTGCTCTCAGTGCTGCTTTGCAACAACATGTACAGCGTGAATGGAGCACCACTTGTCAGGGGGAGGTGTTTTCTGTGCGCCGAGTGGTAGAGTAAAGCTGAATTGATCCCCTCCACCTTTTCATCAGTGAGTGACCGAGGGCTGCCCTGAGGCGAAACCTGCCGAGCCGCTCTGATCATAGCAAGAGCACATCTCTGACACCACATGGCTGCTACAGAGAAGGGAGGAATGAGTTCATGTCTTGTAGGTTTAAATCTCATTTGCCTGACATTTGCTAGTTTAAAGAGAAGCAGAGAGAACTCTTAAGGCAGACACCATCCCGCCATCTTATTGTGCTTCTGCCTTCTTGTTGACATCTAACATTTGACACCTGCTGACAATGATTTTGCCAGAAACCCAGCCGACAACGTGAGACGCTTCCATCTGCTTGTTAATAGCATATGCAGTCTGGGGATGAGTGTAATAACTCGACAAATACCACTGCAGAAGCCTGTCAGGACATGGGGCAAACTACAAACCTCACAGCCAGAGAAAAGGAGGAAAATGAAGGTGATGAAAGAGGAACGGCAAAAGTAGTCAAACGATAAGTGAGATGACTGGTCATGTTCAGAGGAGTCAGTGCCACATTCACTGTCACTGTTTTTTCCTTTCTGCTAAAAAAGATCAACGCTAGAGGCAAATGAAAAAGCTGCTACTTTAATGTGCTTCCACAAAACTGTCTGATTACTTAAGCACCTCAGCTTACACTGACTTTGAGTGTCCCAATTTCATCTAAGCACAAACAGAGAGTGAGAGATGCTCTTGTCTTGAATTATATGACAAAACGTAGTCAGGACAAGTCTGGAGCAGGCATAGGACATGGCAGGGCAGAGGTAGAAATAAAAAAAAAAAAAGTACTCTGGTTGACAGCGGGGCTACTGACACAGTGGCTGTATAGCAGTCAGCTTACGGCTGACATAGTAAAAAGCAAGGCTACTTCATTAAGCCCAAAGGGAAGGAAGCAAGGACAAAGCAAAAGAGTTGAGAAAGGGAAAAGGGTAAATGAGTGCTGTGTGTGTGTGTGTGTGTGTGTGTGTGTGTGTGTGGGGGGGGGGGTATTCTGGGGAAACATCTCTAGGTAAGCCTAGCTGTAACTTGGGGGCCTCAGATTTGCCAAGACTCCTTGGTTCCCACAGTATGTTCTGAGCCCTGGACATGGCCCTTGCTGCCTACTCAGCGTCTTTAGCCCCGGAGCAGAGGTTACACCAACACAGCCAGCCACAGCAGCATGTCAGCCCCACACCAACCGTTGCCTTGGTGCTGCACAGCTCCAGACTCTGCTTGAAGGAAGGGAAAGTGATTTGCCATGACGTGCATGGCTCCCTCTTTCCTTCTCTTCTGCCTGTTGCACCAACATCTCTCTCACTCACCATCTGTCTGAGCTTCCTTAATCTCTCCCACTTTTCATTTTTCCCTGCTTTGTCACTCTCAAGTTGATCCACCCTCATTCCACTGCCCCGACACTTTTTTCACGACGCAATGAATGACGCCAGAAACATCCATGATTAGATTGACATTGATGAAAGACAACGTCCCTTGTCGACAACAAATGCCTTGAGAAAATATTGAGCAGACAAATGTCTTTTTGTCATTTTTACTTTAGTCTTTTCCAGAAAAGTTCCCACCTTTTAGGGTTGTCAATGCTGGAGTTACCAGTAACATCAAAGACAATATTCATTTTTAATTTAGCTGTAAGGTGAAGTAAAAACATTTTGACAAACGCATGTTTGTTGCTTTTCTCAGAAACTGGAGTGAAGGATATAAAGTGGTGGACGAGCAGGTTTCAGATGGTGACCGAAAAACAGGTGCATGCCATTAAAGGCCCAGACTTACACAGTGTCATTCCACGCTACAACAAGTGTGTAATCGATGTTGTGGAAAATAATGTGAGAAAAAAGTAGTTCTAATTGCAAAATGTAAATATTGAGTTTTCCCACAAGTGGGGGCAGACCACCCAGGATGCAAAATAGTCACCCACCCCCTTTCTCTTTTGCCTTGTCGACCGCCTGAGAGATGTCTTTTTGTGTGCGTAACATCACCAACCACAATCAACACAGAAAGCATGATGTGTCTTTGCATGCAAATACTTCTGGTAGCCGTGCATTGTGGGAGAATTGGGAGATGAAAACCTGCAAGAAAAGGCTGAACCAATCACTGATACACTGTCTTTCTTGTGTAAGGTACATTTCTGAGTTTTTGATCCAGCCTGCTTTCTGAATAATATCTCACATGTGAGCAAGAGGGCGGCTGGGTGACCAGTGGTGTACTGTAGGAGCAGTGTCAAAGACTGCCTCCATATGCGTGTTACACTCTGGTGTCAAATACTTGTCTGGACTTTGACAAATACCTCCTTCGAGCCCCAGCACAGTTTCTTGCTGGATTAGCTATGAAACATAACTCTTCACACTGCTATGCCTTTAGGAGATGAAAGGCAGCTGCTTTTCTGACAATAAATCTAAATCCATAATATATATATTTTTTCATTTTAAGTATAGGGCAAGATAATAAATTTGTATTTTTAAGCTAAATCAACAGCATTACAAATTGTAAGAAGTCTACACAAGTTAATTCACTGCATTCAAATAAAAGTTCCACATATTTAGACAATTTATGAACAGCTGGAAGCGAGTGCCACTGCACATACAGCTCGATGGAGCCTCTGTATCACTGACCGTGAAGCCCAGAGCTAAGTCACCTCACATATAGGCTACATCAGAACACAGCAGGGGAACGCACAGTTATGGGCTAAAAATTGCCGTGCAAACTTACCTTGAGTGCTTTTACTTCCTGAAGCAGACTGCTGGACAAAGGCGACCAGGCAGAGACCCACAAATCCCAGACTTGCTCGTCTCAAACCGTGCACGTACATGTTAACTTTCCTGTTAGTTTAACACTTCAGATGAGGATCTACGATGCTCACGGGCGCATACGAGACAGCTGAGTGCCCTGGTTGTGGTCCCTTTCTTATTGTCGTCCTGCTTTATTTGAGTTTCAAGTGATCGGGATTGAGGGCAGCCCGAGGATACGGCGGCGGAGCGAAGGAAGGCTTTACTGTTATCATGTTTCCAGCCAGACCGATGTCAATTTAAGAAAGAGAGTGAGCGGGAGAGAGAGAGGAACAAGAGAGATGCAGTGGGGCAGCGGGGGCTAAAGGGGGAGGGGAGACGACGAAGAAGAAGACGCGCTCTGGGCTTCTTTGCTCCGCCGTGACTGGCTGTGGCTACGCGTGGTTCGGCAGAGCTTTTACGCGCAGGTGCCGCTGGCACATGGACTGAACGTGGACCCAGGTTGGTATCACGTGAACAGTTGTTAGAAGTAACACGTCCAAGACAGTAATAAGGAACCAATTGGAAAACTGAACCTTTCTTAGAAAATGTTCCAGTATGCAACAGTTCAATTGGGGTCCTCAAGCAATTTCCTCGCACAGTACACCGTAGTGAACCTATTAAGACATGTGCACATGAAAGAGTTTTTAAATAAAGTCCTGCTGATATTAGAATAATGCACTGCGAAATTAGCTTCAGCAGCTGTTCCAAAATGAATACCCTCCTCAGGTATGAGTTCTTACAACGTGTAATTGTTTACTGGAAAAATAAAATGATGAAAGCTCTATAATTATTAGAAACCCAATAGTTTACAGATTTTAAATTGTGGCTTTTTATTATAATTTTTTTTTTTCCAAAGGACAGTGTTATGTTCTCATCAGTGCTTTTGAGCCCGTTGCCTTCAGGACATGTAACTCAGATTCCACATTTATCTCACTGATTTTATTTTTTCTAGCTGCTTGTGGCTCTTAATAACTCAAGCCTAGTCAGAAACCAGGGTTAAACCTTGTGAAAGAAGGGCTTGGGACACCTGCTAAGAAAATGTGATGTTGATGTAAAAAAAAAAAAAAAAAAAAAAAAAAAAAAAAACGTTTTTTTTAACATAGGCTACAAGATTAAATGACTACAATAATAATAATAATAATAATAATAAAAACGTAATCATGGATTGAGGTAAATATTCTGTTAATGTAATCTGAAGCAAATATCTGAAAAACAGCCTGCTGTGGGTTTTCAAACAGGATAAAAACTTGTGTTGCTATGCATTGTCCTTTCTGCTCCAGACACTGTATGCACACCATTACACCCATAGGCCGTGAAGAAGAACGAGGCCTGGGGAGTTACATGAATCAAAACAGACCCTTTCCACATTAGGAGTGCAACCCACTGAGCTACTGTGCCATATTTCACTGGCAGTGACATATGAAGCGTTTGTTTTCCGAGGAAACGGCTGCGAACCAAAAGCATTTATATTCCCACACCTGCTACCCTCCTCCGAACATTATCACCTAAATTAGTCAGCTGTGTTGATGCATTTATGTTTGCGTTTTGGCGACAGGCACATTCTACACTATAATTATCTCGCCCACTCCTGTGTGTATTTCTTTTCTCAATCAAATGTAATTAATTCCCCAACAATGAGGTTGATTGGAGATAACTTTCTTCAATGAATTTAAAAACACAAGCTGGTAACGTCCAAGGCTGAGATTGGCTCATTATCTTCTATCTTATCAGAGTTTAGTAATAATAGGTACTTTACCTAACATTACACTCACTCTTCCATAGATTCATTCAGAAGTTCATTTACACCCCAGTCTCTTTCCATGTATTTTGCCACCTTGCCTCTGTAAATAAGATTTCCAGTAGAACAACAATATAGCCTTCTAAAGATCCCACTTTACATCTGCAGAAGAAAAAGAAATACATGTAAATCCTCAGCACAAAGTCAAGCAGTTCAGTGTAATTAAAATAACATCCGTCAGGGATATGGAAATATCCCATGTCCCTGTGTCCAGATCTCTAGGTGATTGTGAGCACTTGTATAACCAAATGAGCTCAGAGTCACTCGGGGAGTTTGAGAAAGTCAGAGCTCGGTTGCAACAAAGCAGTAGCACAAGCCACACCGAGGGATCACTACACTTTTCATAGAAACACGTCATTAAAGACAGAGCACTGTGCATGGCCATCACGGTGCGTACCAAAATGGTCTATTTTTACACCAAAAGACACGCAGGGGAAGCCCAGGCAATGTTTAATTTATGATACTTGCCGTGGAAAGGTCTTGAGCAATGCAGTGGGTGAAGAGGAGTGGGAGTGTGTGCAAGGTGGAAAGAGTAGCAAGCTTTCATAGATAAGTCAAATAAATTATCATCATGCCCATTTATAGAGATACTCTTAACACAGCTTCATGTTATTTTCATCACGTTTCATGCTCCCACGTTTCTCTTTCACCATTCATAAAACTACACCATACTCACTTAAAACCCTGATAGATGGCATTATTTAAGACATGTAAAATTGATTAGCTACTACATGAAATCTGTATGCAGCAAATAGTTGTTTGGGTGAGGGAAGTTACAATTTATGTTTCATTTTAACTGCAAAATATTACAGCAACACAATGCCTCAACAGTTTTTGCTGCAAGATGGATGCAAGTTGAGAGCTACCACTGTACAACAACGCATGCTAATAAAGTCAGGAGACGGCTGCCCTGTGGAGAGCCTAATGTGCTCTTCCAGATGGTCATACACGGAGACACCGGCTCAGATCTTCATTTACTTTCTTCCACTTTGACATTTATACTCCCCAATTGTCTGAAAGATTTATGTGTGAAAATGCCAAGCCACTGAGCACAGAACTTTTGCTTTTTCTCTTGCCTTCTTTTTCTTCTCCACGGGAGCTTCATATGTATGGTTACCAACACCACCGCAGGCCCAGCAGGATCTCTTGGTACTCACCATGCCAGCACTACAGGGGAGCAAAGTGGCTCACTGAGTTCCACACTTTAGTACTGGATTCCCAGAGAACGCTGTGGGCTTGCCCCAGGAATGCCTTCTGACCACAACCCCAGTCAAAGGGACTAACAGCGAGAAAAAGAGGGAGCGAGGCAAGGAAACAGTTATTTAGTCGTCGGAAAACGTGGCGTCACACATTAAGGCTAACTTTCTGAAAGATACTTTTTGCTTCGTCAGGGATGACTCTCCGGCAGTGGAACCCTGAGGGTCCGGGTGTTCAGGGCTATACACCTCTGATGTCCCAGGCCTGAGAATTGTTGCTGCCAAAGGTTGAAAGAAACAATAAAAACAGGCCTGTTGGTTAATGTGGTTATGGAGGCCCGGTAACATATTTTGTAAATAGAATCAAGTACACTTCAAGGTACAATGACACTTAGGAGACACTGCCTTGTCACAGTCTGACACTCAAGGGGAAGTCAAGGGCCCACTGTATAACACAGTAGTGTTTTATTTGTTATTAATGCATTTTTACTCATTAAAACTAGACAAAATTAGCAACAATAGACAAAATTAAACACATTGTCCACAAACTGAGTGACATGTCTGATTTAACCCAAAGAATCAACGTTTGAGGTTATACAATAGGCCTGGGCAGTGTATAACTCACTTACACAACATACTTTTTTCTCCCTAATTCTTTATGAGCAATTTATACATCTAGAGAAGTGGTTGTTGTCGTTTTTGGCCGACTTTTGGAGACACACAATGTGTAAGTCGGTAGGTACAGTATAGAACAGGAGCAGGACAACGGGGAAGTCCCATGAGCTCACCGTCTAGCCTGATAACACAGCAACCACGCCTACCTGCTCCATCTATAAATGCACCAGGGAGTGTCTCAGAGGAGCTTTGTGGAGCCTCAGCTTGTCTGTGTGACCTAAAAAAAAATTGAAAAAAGCAAAAATAAAGCTAACATTTAAGACATTTTTGCTTTCTAAAGCCAGAAAAATGCCACAGATCAAATTAAATCCATATCAGCCACTTTGAGAGCAGCGTGTTTAAGGGGTCACTGTGACACTGATGAGTAAATTTCCAGAAAATCGCCCACACAGTTCTTTTAGTCTTGGCATTACTCTGACCTGAATCATATCACAGAGAAACAGGACAAATGTTTTTTTTTTTAAAGATAAAGTCTGTTGTTCAGGTCTAATCTTTATTCTTTAAACTGATTGATCTTAGATGTTTAAAAAAAGTCACTAATCACACTCATGTTAAAACCATTTCATAAAATAATGCCAAATAGTTTTATAAGTTTTGACAAAATGCATATTCAGCATATACAATTTAAAGCTACACTATGTTAACTTTTCAGGATTTGTCCCTTTGTAATATTTCAGATCTGGTAGAACTCTCAGTAGATGGCTACATGCTCCCGAGTTAAATAGTGCAGCATCATAGTGCAGAGCTGGGGGCACTTTTTTTGTATTTCCCTTTCAAGGAACCATATTGGGCTTAATAAAAATATGGTATATTTGTAAAACGCAATAGTGTTGTTCTGAAGTAGAATGCTTTGCAGATTGTATTTGTACCCGTTAAAAGTATAGTTCCATTTGCCTGCATGAACAGTCCATCATGAAGCTGGAGAGGAGTTACCGCAGAGAACCATAGGAGTGTCTGGAGTGCCCTCTAGTGATCCAGAAATATACAGAGCGTGCCAAACAAAAGCTCAATATCATCTTTTATCATAAAGTTTTTTTTTGGCCACTGAAAAATATATATAAAACGTTATTTCTTTGTGTAGCAAACCCTATCACACTACTGTTAGGCCGTCACACTTGAGTGTTAGAGATTAATGTAGCATGTCATTCTTTGCAGATGATTTTAGATGCTCATGGCGGAAAGGGTGAAAGTGGCAGTCAAGCAGTACTCGTCCGTCAGGTCTGGTGTTAGTACAGAAAGAAGGAAAGACCGGTCACATACCAACAAGCCACAGACAGCAGAAAAACAGCCAGTGCTACCATTATCTGGCTTCCTCATAGCTCAGCTTTACTGTAAAACAAGATATAGACACACAAAATACTGGAATTAGTCTACAATGTGTTTATGCTTGCTTCCGGTTCTTTTGCTTAGTAAATATAGATAGATACAGAACAATAGCAGCAAGTTTTAACTATTGTTGTAGTATTGTGGTAGATGGAAATTGTGAAGATGACAAACAAGCTGAAATAAGCAGGCTCCTTACAGGTCACATAAACACTTAATTACACAAGACACACAAATGGCACAAAATGTGTCACGGAGACATTTTTCATTGACTAAAGTCACAGGATTTAATAAACCTAAAATCTTAGAAACAGAGCTTAAAATATATATTTTTAATATATATATTCCATTATACAATTACAATTATGTATAAACACCATCACGAGAAGCAAATATGTCACATTAAGGGCTGAACCTGAAAATGGAAAACCAGTTGCACCAGTATTTGATGAACATGCTGAGAATGATGCTTTAATTCTCAGATTTGTGAGACGTGAGACAAATTGAGCCTTTTAAGAAATAATTCAGATGTATTGCATACATCTATGTGTAATATACACATAATGACTCATATACCTTGTGTTTGTTTACGTCACTATGTCAAACTATTCTGAGCATTTCTCTGTTTTCTTTTCTCTTCTTCTTGGCCACTGACTGTTATTTTCTACTTCTACTAAAAAAAAAAAAAAAAAAAAAAAAAAAAAAGTCTTGTGGTGGACAAATTAAATTGTCATTACCTTTTTTAAAGCAATGTCTCACAGAATTTGATTAAAAGCCAGTGAGTAAAAGTAAGATCAATATTAAATTAAAAGTTTTAAAAGTACAGTGTGTTTGGTTAAAGAAAAAGTTGCAGCAAGTATGGAATTCAAGTTATTTGAGACTTTGTGCTATTGTTTATGATAGCTTAATACAGGAAATTACATTTTATAAAAATGTAATAATAGGTTAGTCCGTTTCCTGAAAGTTAAGTCTTTTGTAAAAGTCTGTAGTTGTTTAAAAGCAGCATCTCCACAATGTCAAAAAGAAGTGTGATTTATTAGTCTCTGAGCAGCCCCAGCTTCTTTAGAGCCTCACGACGAGCCTCCTCGTTTTGTGCACGAGGAGAGATGAGCACACTAATGCCTTGTGATCGCGGAAGCTTCTGGGATCTATCAGAGTGATGAGAGACGGAGTGTGCGAGCACTGGCCTTTGCGAGTCTTTGCTGTTGGCCTCCCCTCCACGAGCACTTGAGAAGTCTTTTCCGCTCCCGAGAGAGGCGGGTCGTGGACGACTGTTGCGCAGCTGACCGAGACTCTTGTTAACCTCAATGGATTCCATGTAGCTGCCTAACCCCAGGCCCGAGCGCTCTAGTGTGGCTGATTTTACTCCTACACGCGTTGAGGGAGCCAACTGCTCAGCCATAGCTGGAGGGTTAGGCAGAGTCACCATTCCTTTTTCAGTAACTGTGAGCTCTGTATCAAATGCATCATGGAGGGAAGGTTCAACTGTATCACTGAATGCAGCAGGGACTGGGAGAATATCAGGAAGAACTCCAGAACGGACATCAAGAGTTGAAGGAGTAGTGGATGTAACCGACTGAGGCACAACAGCATCAGGGGAGGATGAGATGGGGGTGTGGGCAGGGGGCATGCTGTTGACACTGCTGGGAGAGGGCGTTGATGGAAGTGTGGCTTGAGGTGGTGGGCTGAGCGGAGGAGAAGCTTCCCAGGACCTTCTGGTTTTAGAGAGACTCAGAGCTGGGCCTGGCTCATGCTCTTCACTTTTAAGAAGGCCAAGTTTTCGGAGAGCCTCAATGCGCACCTGCTGAGGGTCCAGCAACAATTGGTCAGCAGTGCTGGGGGCTGGATGCCCCACGTTGCTCTCACAGCCGCCAACTGATTTCTGCGATTTTAGAATAATGTTGGCAGGGAGCTTCTTGGGCTTAGGAGCCACAGCTGGTGGACTTTTGGGCTCAGCTGACGCAGGTAGAGGACCTGTTTGGTGACTAGAGACTGAAGAGGTCAGACTGACACATAGTTTAGAAGGGGGTGTGTCCTGATAGGCTGGGCTCACTGGAGAACTCACTGGTTCTCTCTTTGCATAGGCCTTCTGGCGGAGCAGCTCCAGGTCAATGGATGGCTTTTGATAAGATTTAGGTGAAGCATGAGGTTTTTTGTTGTTTGGTTGAGGTGGAGAAGGAACTGGTTCATCCCTGAAATCTGAGGGAGGAGGGATGAGAGCCGCATCCATCTCAGAGGAGGCTTTAGAAGACCGTGTATCACCTGGAAGGACAGTCTGTGGATCTCCCCCAGTGGATAAAGTGTGAGGTGCAGGAACGGTAATTACACTTCCTGTGGCAGACTTGGTACCTGGAGATCTTGGTTCAGTTAAGACGTTGAAAGGAATTTCCATATCATTTGCATTAGCTGAAGATGAAAGTAACTGTGGATCCAAGGTTGGATTTTTAGTTTTGCATTCAGCATTTACAGCATGAGATACTTTCGCTGTGCATGCTGGAACTCCTCCATCCGCCGACACCGAGTGAATATCACTGCTGAGGCCAGACTTGGGGAGTAATCCTGAATCCTGTTTCAACCTCCAGATGGCTACAAAACATAAACACAGATCACTACATTCAGTAATAAATAAATTGCAACTTTTAGTTCTACATACTTTTGGTGTGACATACATAAATAAATGCTTACCTGCATCTGGTTCATCATTGGATAAGCCACTGTCCTCATGAACCTCCAGTGATTCAATAGTTTCCTCCAGATACATAAGACAAGCCCTCTCTTCTGCAGATAAGTGCTCCATACTGTCCTCACTCTGTTCACAACAAAAACCTTCAGCATAAGACAATAAAAAAAAAAAAAAAAGCATTAGGACAAAGGACTACAGTAGTCCAGCAGTACTCACAAAGCCAGAGTTCATGCTGATAACACTGTCACAGCTCCCAGCACTATCCACATTACTTAAGGGTTCCATGGCAACGGTACGTGGCCACGTGTCACTATTAGGCATCTCACAATATGGAGGAAAAGCGCAGGACCTAAACTCTCTTCATGGGGCTCTTTTAACCTCTGAGGGAAACCTGAAAAGACAAAAAAACAGAAAATCTGATGAAGTAACAACACCATTTTAATAAACGTTACACATTATGACAAATATGAGTGCATTCATAATTTTCACAAATATACACGAATTACAGGTGATTGTGACTTACTCAGAACCAATTTAAGTGTTTCAATGACTGGATGGTGATGCATTTAAAATGGAATGAAATTCTTATGAAAACCTTTGTATGGTTCAACAAAATGTTTGATTTTTAGACAGAAGCACAGACATTTTGTGAATTACACACAGCATACTTGACATGCCTTTGCACATATGACATCACCTTGCTCACTGCTGTCCAATACCTCCCACTTAATTTTTTGTGCACATTACTACTGGCAGGCCAGGCATGCGGAAAACCACAAAACATCAAGGATGCTTGTATTTAGTATAATGTTCCCTTACGCAGAGAGATATAGTAGTAGTATGAATGGCCTACCTTCCCTTTCATGTACTATATAAGTATTAGTTAGACAAATACAACAAGCAATGAAATAAGATACAGGGATTATTTTTGACAAAGGTAAAGTCAGATTAGTGTTAGTCATACCAATGCAATGGACTGATCCTTGATAAAAGCTAAAGACTTTGTTGTATGGCTTTTTCCATCACGTAGCTTCAGCCGCAAAATCAGATTCAAATTGAATTAAGTGCAGCACAGCATTGTTTTCTTATCTCAGAACTGCATGATTATGCGTTTATTAAAACTGAAAGACAAGTGGTTTTTATGGCTTCAGGTGACACTATGTCCTGGAACAAGCCTCGACAATCAATTAAAGTTCTCTAAACCCAATAGTGAAAGACAGCTGTGAGCATTTATAAAAGCAGTAAGGTTGTTATAATGCAACCTACCTACAGAGTGATATAGCTGTGATGTTAAAGTCAGATTAAAGTTGTTAACTGCATTTTTATTAAAACAATGGAGGAAATAAATACTGTACTCAAGTCAAAGGGATATTGTATTTTTAAAAAAAATGTCAAAAACATTTTGTTCCTCATTTGTCTACATGTTTTCTTCTTAACCATTTTATTATACGATTACTTGGATGACTTCCATATCCTCACAGATATACACCACTCAAGTGCAATAAGATTTAAATAGATTTTGGTAATTATAAAGCAGTAAAATACAACAGCCTTGTCACCTAACACTATAACAGACACTTATAAAACTTAATAAAATAATAATTTAGTAGATTACAGATTGCAGAGATACTTATACTGGCTGAAGCAAAGCACATCTACTGACATTTCTGTACTGTTGACATAAACATGTCTAAAGACAGGGGGGAACTCTCACAACCAGTATTTACATGTTTAGTGAAAACAAAAGATGGTTGTCAAAGCACTAACTGACCTCCTAGTTAAACCTTTATTAGCTGCAAATTACTGTCCCTCCCAGTAGAGCCTCAAGACTTCAGCACTAAAGCAAACTTGAGCAGCCAACACCTCTGAAGGTGTAGCACAGCACAAACCTGCATACCAGCAGTGCACACTCACTACACCCAGGATTTATTAGAAACAGGAATGTTACTTTGCTTGCTTTCATTTCTTTTAGTCATCACTTATTCAGTTCTGATGTAATCAAGAGGAACACCTGAACATAAATCCTTTTATAAACTATAAAAAAGAAAGAAAGAGGAACAACTTCAGCCCCATAAAATGTTCACTTTACTAGGCAATTCATATAGAAACTGAGAAATAAAATGTTGTGAAAATTAAAAGGTTTGACGGTGTGCACATATTGCACTGTTTAAAGGGGTCCTTAAATGTAAAGAATGTGTTCAAGGACAGCTACAGTGAGAGCAGGTTTAATGATTAACAGTAAACAAAAGTTCAATGCTGAAATGTTGTGCAACTCCCAGCTAGAGAGCAGAAATATTTCATTATGTTTAGCTTGGCAGTGTGCTCCATTTCTTCTAAAATGACTACAAACATGTAGCCTACTGAATCACCAGTAGCCTACCTCTCAATTATGTTCGCCAAAATACATTTTAACTATTAAATATATTAGATGCCATCCTTCAAAACTCCAAAAAAGAGCAGATATTAAAATAACCTAGCCATGTAGGCCTACTTATAAAGCAGTTGAATTTGTATAAGAACTTAATCTGCCAAATGAAAAACACACTCACCGTAAATTACAAAACAGACTTCGCTTGTGTCTTGAAACTGAAAAAAGGCGATTTTCGGTACTCAGTCCATAACAGTGGTGATTGCCAGCCTTCCTCTCGGTCACTCTTTACTAAAATGAAGGAAGAGAAATGCAACAACAGGTGGCAAATATTTGCAACCCGCTGAACCAATAGCTTCCGCGTAGTTTTGTGCGTGGCCAATCAGTGCACGAGATGCCTGTAGCCAATAGAATAATATCATCCGATCCTAACCTAAACTAAACACTACAAAGGAGGAAATTAGGCCAAAGAGGCCTGGGTAACTCCACTGAGTCTTTTGGAACAGGCTTCAAAGACACCGAGCTGCTTCAGCAAAAGCCCCGCCCACAGTTTTGCCACTGTTTTTTTTTATTCTCTAAATAAAATACTTAAATGCTTAATTTTTGTTATATGGACTTACTTTACATTACATATTTGACTACTATAATATAAAATGCAATGTTAAAATAATAATATAAAAATAATACAATGAAAAACCCAGCAGATTGTTTTTAATAATCAATCTGATGTGTCTTATAGTGATACATGGCTCATGAAAAAAAAAAAAAAACATTTGTGTACTTTAAGTCATATGCATTTTTTTGTAAAAGCAGAGCAGCCGAACGTGATATGTTCCGCATGAGGGACTCAAAAACCTATAACAACAATTATCTGACATGAGTGTGATAAAATCGCACTGAAATGAAACTTAACTGAACAGTTTATTAAGCAGGTGTTTTCAAAATAAAACATTTTCTATGAACACAAATTTACCCTCGTATTTAAACTAAAATTCTTGTCTTTAAGCATTACTTCCTCTTCTACCTAGCCTCAGTCCTTGGGAGGAGGGGGGAACTAAATAGAACACACCTTCAGCAACTGGTTTCCTCCAGAGGAGTCCTGCCAAGGAAGGATCCTGGCAATTGAAAAAGCCCATTGTGATTTAATATACACATTCTCCTAAATCCCTTTAAGGAGAAGGTACAATAAAAATATAAATACATTTATCTTTATACCTGACAAATTACAACCTAATGCTATTAGTGGAAGATAGATTTCACAAACTGTGCTAAATTAGGCAACATAAGATACCAAGACTATGATGATTTAAGACTTGTTTTGGCCATATATATAACTGCAATACATGCACTGAATCATTAGTGGTGCACTTAAACTGCTACGGTTGTGTGAGCTGATGGTGCTAAAGGTTTTTTTTTGTTTGTTATTTATTTATTTTTTACAAACCTTTGATACTTGAAATACAGTAGTTTGTTTTGAAAGCTAGTTGGTAAAGCCACTACCTCACTGTAACACAACATGAGAACATGACAAATTATGAGTCAGTCACAAATTACTTGAGCCTTTTAATCATAGTACAATTATAAAAAATAATCATAAAAAAGACTGGAAGCCCAAGATTATTTACAATCTTTCTAAAGTGAGGTCCATTTGCCGAGTCATTATTCTCAGCATTTTTTTTCCCACGATATGTGTAACTCTTTTATAACAGTCCTTTTCTCTCTTTTGACAAATGTCAAAAATTACATAAGTACATACATATACATATCTATAATTAAAAAAAAAATCATTCAAGTATCAAAATACAGACCACTATATTCATGTACAATATCATTATGATCATTGCTGTAATCAAATTAGTCCCAAAATATCTCCCGATTCGTAGCAATGTGCAAAAGATGAATAAGACCAAGCTGATGGTTAAAAGGTGCCGTGCCAGTGAAACAAAGACACCATCAAGTTATCATACTGGCATGACAACGTACAACATACAATATACTACAGTTGAATCAAAACAACCTGACTACAGTATAAGTACCCACATAGACATCAACTGATCAAAAAGTACCATTAACAGTCAAAAACCTGCGACTCAGCTAGGAGACACATAATGTGGCCTATTGTTGGACCAGCCTGCATGGCAGGTTTGGTGAATAACTTTGCTTGGATGAATCTGAAGGAGCAGGTAAAGAAAACAACTGCAGTGTACCACACCTGATCCAGTTTTTCATCGTCTTAAAAAAATAATTTAAATAATCAAATAAGATAAAACCAGTCTGTAGTGTCAGCTCATTTTCCTCAGAGTTTGGTTAGATTAGAGAATATCACAGTTGCAAAACAGTTAATAAAATATGGTTTTGATGAAAAGATCCAACAATGCTTGAATACAGACCATGAACATGTAACTACACTATTAGCTTTTAGCTTAATGCACCAGTTTGTACTGTAACTGAAAAACAAACGTTCCTTTTTAGCCACTTCCTCTTTTAAAGTTTTGCATTCAGAATTGTAGGTACATTCCCAAATCAACTGGAGCTCTGTGTTAGAGACAATCACTTTATATGGAAGGAAATGCACTGAGCACAATTTATTGACTCTAGTCTGCTAAATGAAGCCACATGGAGCGATGAGTCACTGTGGTCTGATCAAAGATGAGCCATGCCATGTTGAGACCTTTATAGCACCACACAGCTCCTCATGTGTTTCTGTGTAGTGCTGTCTGCACAGTTCCATCGGTGATATGATCTTCAGCTGCGGAAGTGGGTTACCCTTTCCAATAAATGCCCTACATCCAGCACTGCAACATGCTCATTCCACTCTCTTTCATACGGGCTGGAAGTGGCCTCAGTGTTCAACTAAAGGGCAGGGATAACAGACACATGCACACAAAGCAGCAAGGTTAACTTTAAGTAAAAAAAATATACACCTGATGAACACAAACAATTTGACTAATTACACATCCATAAAGATTAACTTTTTTCCCAATGGCAGTTGTAAAATATTAACTTGATGTGATAAGCAGAACAAAAGGCAATGCAGAACAGAAGGAAGTAAAAGGCAGATTTTTGTACACTCAAGCAAAAAAAATTATAATTTGGACGAAAAGATGCCCATGAAACGTGATGTTAGATTTGATGAAAGTGCTTAGTAAAAAGCAAGAAATGTGAATCTCAACGCTCTAAAAGAGGATGCCATTGAGCACAGCACTATATTTGGGCTGTCCTCGTTCACATAAACATTACTGACAAGATATTTAGCTACAAACAGGCCATATCACAGTGATAGAATCTTAGCCTCCTTTGGATTGTAGAAAGCTCCCAGTTCCTTTTGTGACCTTTTGCAAAGACTACATTTCAACACAGCTGACTAGTCCATGTGGTGCCTATAATTATGGAACCAGATTCACAGTTTCCTTGGTAAACATGTCCATCCAGGCATAGGAAGAGCAGTAGGTCATTCTTGGTTGTGATAAATATGATTTTCTTAGATACTAAAAACCTCAGAGTGGCCGTCGTCTGGTAAATCAACAGGAGCATGGAGAAAAAGAGAAAAGCTTGTCATCAAGTCTGATTGGTGGAGCAGCATTGAGGGATTATTAAAATATAATTTGATAATTAATTACTTATTTCACATAAAGCTCAGGAATACAAACAAAAGAATGGTAGTCAAAGTAAATATCAGGCTTGTGAGGGAACAATACCAGCTAAAAAGGAACTGATAAGGTGCAAAGTTTCAGGTAGTGATCGTTAAAAAGAGAAGTGTAGGTAGAGTGACATTGAAAATTGGTTGTGCTGTTGTCAGAGTAGGTGATGGCATATAAGATTAGATGACACAGCAACAACACAAGCAGGGCGGCTTAGGGAGTAGGGTGGGTTGGGGTCCAGCCAGGAAAGGTGGAGTCACACAGAAAGGCACAAAGAAATAGGAAAAGTAATAGACCAGGTGAGAGCAGGTCCAGGTTGTCCACTCAGAATATAGTGGTCTCATACTTAGTGCTGATAGTGCGTTTGGATTCCTTGGGGTCTACGAGCCATGTAGCACTGTTCTGGGACTGCGAATCCCCTTCCTGGTCCACAAGGTCACCCTAAAAATACAAGCCAAACAAACAAGAGATTAGGATTTTGCTTTATTTCATATATAATATTTTTATATAATCAATGTGATGGTATTACATACATTTTTGGGTTGTTGGCCAATACTATTGGTATACCAATATATTGATGTGTTTGTGTGTGGCTATAGCTTTTTGTTTGTGCTACTTCAAACTGTCACTAGAGGGCCCTGAATGCATGGATAGGAGAATTGTGATCCTTAATGTATTGTGGACCTCTAGTGTTGGCATGATTTAGATAGAACACATTAAGCACAGGGGACAATGACGAAGTGTGAGAACAAAGTGAGTGGATATGACAGAAGCCTAAGAGAAAGTGAATGAGCAAGCAGCACCTGAGCTGCAGAGCTGGCAGAGTGCAGCGGTAATAAGGAGGGACAGTGGGTGGTGCAGGTGTAACAGTAACAGCAACGACTGTCAAGAGGAGGGGAATCCTGGGAGAGACAAACATCACCAGGGAAGCAAACAGTAAGACAGAAACACGGGGAAAAGGCAGGGAATTGAGAACAGGAAGAACAAGCAGAAGCCAGGAGAAAACAATATACTGACAGATATGAGCAACAAGAGACAAGTGTAATCTGCGAAAAGGTGTGAAAGAGTGGATTAGCAAAAATAGTGACTGAAATTCCAAGGATGAGAGAAACAGAAACACAAGCAGAAGCAGTCGTATTGTAAAAAAGATTTGTTACAGCCAAATAGTACTTTTCTTAATAGAATGCAAGTCTGGTTAAAGTCAGCAGTACAAGGTCACAAAACGTATTAAAAGTATTTAATCTATATTATGGGGAGTCTCTGCAATACTTAAACTGGTATTACAACTTACTGCGGATTTCCGTATACTGCCTCGAGGTTTTGGCACAGGTCGGCTGAACTTTGTTTCAATGACCTCAGAGCTGGAAGCCGGTGGGAGGTTTTGAAGCTGTTTGGTCCTTTGGGCCTGCAGAGCCAGTTGATACGCTACCTCAAATGCCTGGCCCAGCGTCAGTATAATCTCATAAGTCAGGTTCTGGTAGAGAGCAACACAAGATATGCAGGCACTGTTTTGAACAGATTTTGTACAATAATTGAAAAATCTTTAAAAAAAAAATGCTTTAGAAATGTTACTGCTGTATTTCTGCAAAGATACACAGATATGTGTAGCTTCAAAGACATGGCTGTTTTAAAAGGCAGATAAGATAATAGTTGTATTTTCAGAAGGACTGGAGTAGGAAATGGAAGGTCTCTTTGAAACAACCCCATCAGAAGTGTGGCATGAAGGGATAAGGATCTTAAGATGGTGACAGAGTGGTTAGCACTCCTTTCTCACAGCTGGCAACAAGTTATTTAACCATAACTGATGCAGTGAGTTGTTTCTCATTTCTTAAACAACCAAGATGAAAGACACATCCTGTGGTTGTGGTAAATATGTTAATCTGTTTCAGAAGGGTCAAATTATTGGCATCAAGCAAAGAAAGCATCTAAGAAGATAGCTCAAACTTCAAAAACAGTGCTTTTAATATTGGATAACAACAATGCTCTTTAGGGCATTATTAATAGTGAAAGTTCTTACCACATCTACTGTGCTAAACACATGGCAGTAGTGGTGGTTGGTCTGTAGGTCCTTTGTGATGTAGGCAAATGTACACAAGTCTTCTGGGTCTTGGGCTGCACAGGAAATATTACGAATCTCATGCTCAGCAATGATGTTCTGAACAGAAACAGAACACACATTACATAAGTGCAATTACAAACTTTGGGCAATGTCAAAATGTAATGTAAAAATGTCAACTGTATATGAGTGGACTTTATTTTTTCAACTTGAGACCAACAAATATAAAACAATTTCAATTTATTTTGCGAAATAAAAACTAAACACAACAAACTCACAAAAGGCGTGGTATGCACATAATGGCTGACCTTATTGGCTGCATCAATAAATTTGACCCCCTTGTATGTTATTGAGAGGGAGATGGTTGGCACTTTTCTCATTTGTTCTGTTGATCTCTGGAGAATAAAATGATAACACGGTCAATAACAGCATTGTAAACGGCAGCTAATTCATTTCCTCTATATTTATAAAGCACTTTAAAACAATGCACTCAGCCAAAATGCTTCACATGGACAATAAAATAAATAAAACACAAGCAAAACACACCACTAACGACACAAGAATAAATAAATTTGTCTCTGTGGGACAGAGAAAAAGCCGCATACCCGCATTTTGGCACATGCATCCTGCGTGGACTCAGTACCCCGAAGATCCTTAATAAGCATTGAACCCAGGTACTACAAAAAAGCAGAAGAGTTTAATAAAGCTTTGTGGAAATTTTATACACACTATTTAATGTATATGTATACAAGTAATAAAAAAATAGAGCTTACACTGGCTTCATAGGCGCAGGATTCAAAAATGAGTTTCTCGGGTTGGTGATGCCAGTTCTGGACAGGAGCATATGGTGCTGCCAGGCTAGGCGGTCGTAGTGTCAAACGAGGTTCATGATACCTGTCTTCTAGTCTTTCCTAAAAAAAAAAAAAAAAAAAAAATTTATAAACACAATTATCCGTGAAACACTACTTAGGTTTGAAGAAAAGGTTAAAGCAAAGGCATCTAAGTCCAGATGCCTTTGCTTTAACCTTTTCTTCAAGATGACCTGGATGACTGAGAACCTTTACAGACACTACTTACATTTACAGAATACACATACAAAACAAAATTCCACATACAAATCCTTACCTGTGTCCTGGGTCGTTCACTGCAATATCTCTGTGGGATTTCATAGTCTGAGTCGGTCACTTTCTTTCTTCCCGTCTCTACGGGCAGCAGAAGGTCCATGGAGTGTCCGGTGTATGACTCTATCTGACTGAGTGGAGATGATGACTGGGAGCCCGGCAGGTCAAGGCACTGTACGAGTGGCATAGGATACACATTGGTTCATGCAACTATTGCCATTTATTTACATTTATGTCTTTACATACATTTCAATTGTCAAAAAGATGCTAGAAAACAAGCACACCTATGAATAGGTGTAAAGTCCTTACCCTGATCTGAGACAGTCGAGGAGGTTTGACTGGAGGCTCTTCATATGGCCTCTCTGCTAAAGAGGCAATGATACGCTTCCTGTGACCAAGTAAAGTGATCTTTAAAACCTGAAAGACAGACATTATGTGTTGAGGACAAAAATGTGTACTTCTTCTTCTCCATGTAATATTTATTTAAAATATTCAAAAGACATTTTTAGCCTGGTTGTAGCTATTTGTCAAATTGTGTATGTGGATATGTCTTTTTGTCTAAACCTTAGATATAGTAAACTTCCTCAAACCAACAGAATCACTTTTCATCCTCCAAGTTTGACTTTTCTGTCTCCTTAATTTGATGCTAGACTCAAACCTGTTGGCTATACTGAATTTTCCTTTCCTCCACTGGAAAATTAATTTCATGCTCTGATACCCCTCACAGTATGTGCATGGCACTGACTCACATTGACAATCTCCAGTTCCCAAAGGTTTTTGACACAGTCTAGAGTGCGATAGCCGCTGGACAGGAAGTTAGGCAAGTACTCATGAAGGCCTAGGTTCTCGAGCCACGAGGACAGGGAGCAGCTGCCGTCACAACCAAAAGCCTTTACCTGCACAAGAAGACTACATCACTCACTAATAATGTCTGCTCCCTACTGTGATAAAAAATAAAAATAAAAGGTCTACCAGTATTTAATAGAGGATGTTAGAAATCACTTTATTTCAAATATTTGAAAAAAAAAAAAAAAAAAAAAAAAAATTGTTATATTGATATCTGTACCTTTGGAAACGAACGTGCCGCATGAAGGATTTTTTTGCGGTGGCTTGGGTCCGTGATTCCAATCTCTCTCAAGTCCTGGTCCTCCATGACATTGCTCCCCTGTAACAGACAGTAAAAATCTATTTTGAGTCTAAACCTTTGTCAACAACCAAATCCTGTTAAATAGTTAAATTTGGTTAAAATAGAGAAATTAAAGACACAGAAAAAAAGTTAATTACTACTGACTGCAAGAGACCTTCAGAAGGCTATGTCAATAACCCCTAAAGTGTTCAGTTTGTGGAGGAGGGGAGACTGTTGACAACTCCATCATTGGTTACATAAAGTATCACCTCAGAGACTGAGTGGCAGGTCATGGATAGCAATAAATCAATGGCTGACCTGGAGAGCGGTCAGCAATATGAGATGGAAGGCTGGGATGCAATAGCTGACAGTAGCTAATAGCAGGAGAAAATAAGAAAAAGCAAAGACCCTGACAGGAAAGCTTTCTACACAACATTAGCTTTGCGGGCTAATGAACTGGCAGTCTGAAATATTGGGTTTTAACTAGTGCCATTATAGCACAATTAGTCTGATAGACAGTGAGCACCTAAAGCTTTAAGTCCATCCTGTCGGCCATAAAGATGTGAGCAAATGTGCACTGTGTTTCTTTTATTACAGGGGTCAGCAGCTAAATCTCCTCTAAAGCATCATGGAGGTCATAGCTGCTGCTGCCTCAGAGACAAACAGTGATGGTTCAGGGCTAGCTGTAAAATCTGAACCTCAAAGTATTCTGATTTTGCTCACTTAGTCATCATACAATTTATAGTCCCCACCCACTATCATAACTTCAACAAAAAATGCTCTTTTCACAACTTTACAATATTAAAACAGAATACAATGCTTGAAATACCTTTATACATCTTCCTAATGCTTCACAGTAAAGCTGATTATCTTCAAGAAAGAACATGCTAATCTTTGCCTCTCCATTTGAGGATTGAAACTCTTCGGAAAGCTGAATCCATCATTATCACTTTTACAGTGTATGGATCATTGCATCACGGCCCCACAGGAGATTTGACTAATAAATGGTTCTGTGGGGAAAAATACCAGACTGACGCTACACTTTCTATCCTTTCCTGGTTTATATTCTTCACATTTTATTGATGTATAAAGATTTTATGTATATTCTGCTAAGAGACATAACAATGACAAGTCTGTGGGGAAATTCGTGATTAATTGATTTCACACAGACTGAAAAAAGTTGGTGCTGACATCAACTCAAATAATATGTTTACAGTACAACTAGAGTAGCTTGGATTTGTGAGAATTCGCTCCCCCTCACCCGTGCCAAAGAACAGGCTCAGGGGTCCCTCTGGCAGTTGTTTGGGGGAACACATCATTCCTTTTAAGTCACTGCTTGCCCGTCTAAATAGATAATGGTAATATCACACAGGTCTTTAGGAAAAGTCATAAGGATGTTGTGGCAAAGTAAAGGATGCAATCAGTCTACTGCCTACACAAATGTATTTTAAATGGGTAAAGTAAAAGATACATTAGCACCATTAGCATAAGAGGAAAATCAATGAATCCATATTCAGTCCTTGGGCTTGTAAAGCAACATGGAGTCATTATAGACTTTGACTGCACTGATGTATGCTACAATAACATTGTTGACGTTACAGCCAATTTAAACTTGAGCTGTCCTTGTTGCCCAGACGGAATGCATCAGCTGACGCGCTAACTAAGGCAGATCAACAAATTCTTCTTCTTTATTAATATTTAAAGTTAATAAAAACAGTATAAGCAATGTAATCCATTTACATAACAAAAATACGTACATCACCATCCAGTGTAGTCGCGTATAAGCGGTCAACAAACTGTGCTGCTTCCGTCTAGCACACACCTGTACAAAAGTTTCCCACCTTTACAATGTAGCCTAGCCCAATCATGGAGACCCCAAATATTTATCTTTTGTAGCCAATGGCTCCTACAATAACATTTTTGCATTTGATTGATGTAGAAAAACATAAATGGAATAAGTCACCTATTAACCTCTACTGAAACTAAACCAAGATAAAAAAAAATGTTTTTGCGCTGGTTATATTGGTGACAGTGCTCAGTATAAACTGAAATGTGTTTTTCTGACCCTGGAACAGCAGGAGACATCACACTGCAAGCGCAACACCAAACACATAAAAGTGTTTTCATCTCACCAGGCATTACTTGTACACACCAGTGTCTACACCAGTAAGCTCTCATGCCACCGTATTCCAATCTAGTGGGAGGCCAAGACTCTGGTGGGATACTGTTTCATGCTCTTTGTATATTTTGAGATAAGAACCGCATGTAACTTCTAATGCTCCCCTATGCATGTTCTTTGGGTCAATCCAAGAAAAAACTAACAAACTAAGAACTCATAAATGACATTTGTAAAAAGTCCAAATGCTAGTGCTACTAGCTAGGTCTACTGTATTTGGCGTAATTAGGTTTGTTAGCTCCACTTGCATACATAATTACATGTAACTATTTGTAACAACTTTAATGTAATTAACACATATGCATAAACAATAATAATAAAGAATATACATTGAATATAAAGAGTGCTTCGCCTACCGAAAAAAAAAAGAATTAGAAGAGTTATATTTATACAAGTATGGCAGAGGTTAATATTTTTTGCTAATTGACATCAAGTTATAAAAAATTAAACAGGTACCATTTTTTATTGCAGCAAAGACAAGCTATTTTTTTTTTTTCCAAAATCCCCTAGCAATTTCAGGAAGCCCATAAGCCGTGTTTGAAGTTTGAAAAATTACCAGCTCTCTGCTTTGAAAAAGATAACTGAGGGAGGAGGGTGTCAGAGTGAAAGACAGTAGAAAGATTAAACCTCGAGAGAAACGTCAATGGTTTCTTTCCCGACTCAAAGCCGGATGTTGACTGACGCCGAGTAAGGAAGAGAAGAGCACAAATGTATTCTGAGGTTATGTAAAGTAGATTAGAAACTTCATGCAGGTATTATTTCCGGCTCATATCGGTTACACACAGCCGCCTCAGGTCCTATAGAATAAGTCCACGCTATTTTAAAGTAAAGGGTTATTTTGTGTTACCTGCTCTGTAAAAGTATTAAAGCACTTTTGTTCAGTTTGTAGAAAATTGAGAACTGTGAGCAGATTATTAAAATGTTTGCAAAACTAAGAGATAACATTGTCTTGTAAAATTACACTACTGCACATACTAATTGTGTAGAAGATTTTCTAAAGGATACAAATATATTATAAGGCAGAAAAAATGCTTCTAGCAACTGCCAATGTGCATTCAATCCGTTTTTCCTAATCATGTTTTATTGCCTTTTTCTGTAAATAATTGATTTGGATGCCCATTTATACACAAAACACCACAAAGACTCCCAAGTGAAAATGTCTGGCTGTGTGTAGACCTGTGTGTTTATGTGAGTGTTTATGTGTGTGTAGAAAAGGGGGTATGTAAAGAGTTTAGTCTGGACACATGATAGCTGCCTCATCTCAAATGAGCCCGGGTGGGCCTCTAGTTTCTCTCCATCAGACCTCATTTATGACAAAACCAACAAAGCAAACTCATGATGACACTGCACATAGAAAGTTGTGTTTTGTCTGTGTGCTGTTAATAGCATCCTATTGTTCAGTGAGATGTTCATTGGCTGATGTTCAAGCAGACAACTCATCTTAAGTAAGGGAGAGGCTACAGCAGCAGCCTCCTGAACTGGAGACACACAGTCTGCCTCTGGCAGTATAATGATGTCAAAGCAACACATAATACATAATACAAGCACTGCCTGTGCTCTTACCCAGGTAAAATCTAGCATGGAAGATATATTGATCAAATGAGATAAAATGTAAGTGGTTTAGGTGAGAATCTAATAAACATGTTACCTAATGTAAGATTTTGTTTTGTATTAGATGTGAATACAACCCCCCAAAACAAGCACTTACTAACTGTGTAAAACAGTGCTCAAATACGTACCTCGTCCCATTCGGAGGTAAAAGATGGTGACTTCTCAAGCCTCTTCTTGCCACTGCTACAATTAGAAACAGACTCGCTACGGTTGCTCAATCCTCCGTCTTCTTCACTGGGGGGTGACACCAGCAGGTCCGAGTCTGACTTGGATAGGCTTCGTGCCAGCTTTAGGTCTCCAGGAGGACGCATCCTACCAGCAGACACAGCCACGGCCCCTGAGTCCTTAGGCTCCTTGTTCACAGTCGCGTAAATGGCTTTAGGATCACAGTCTGTCAGAATGGCGGCCATGCTAGGACGTTTAGGTGACGAGGATGCTTCCAGTTTGACTTTAGGAGATCCTCTTGACTCCGATTGACTCTGATTGGCCGATGCAGCACCTGGAATTCTGAAGGGTTCCTCGCGGCAGTCAAAAACAGGGGATGATCCGTGGAGGAGGCCGGTAAACTGCTCTGGGACACTTGCTCCCTGGTCCTGGCTCAGATCTAGAGACAAAGAAACAAGTCAGTGTAGTCTCCGAGCTGTGAAAGTGGACTTCTAACTGAGGGGCTGAGACTTGGAGCAGGACTAATACGAAACCACCCACACAAGCTCTGAAACAGATCTGTAATTGTTTCCAACCAGGAGGGACCAGAGAAAAAAAAAACAAGAGGGAGAGAAAAGGAAGATGTATGATGGCTGTAGGAATAACAAAATTCCAAACACAGCTTGCAGCCGACTATCTGCTGTTGCTTGACAGTTTTCAATCTTGACTAAGTAGCCATGGTTGAAGAGAAGGGTAAAGAAGGGTAAAGAAAAGAACTCAAGCTTTATTGACTGAATGCTCAACAAGACTCAATTGTAAACTAAAGTCTAAACATATACAAGAATGTAAAAAAAAACAACAACAACAAATGATAAGAATTTAACTTACATTTGTTGCCTTGTCCAAGTACAAGAAAAGAAAAAACACTATCTGAATGTCAAGTGCAATTAAACCAATTTCTTCTCTTTCCTCTATCTCAAGAATTAGAGACAACTTAGCCTCCTTTCCACCATCACAGTATGAGAGCACATGTTGATTATAAAAAAGCCCGCTACCTTGAGTCTAGTCTTGTACTAGCTGTCCTTCCACTACAGGAGACTGTTGTTGTTGTCTGCTGTGTGTCCGTCAACCTCCAGTGTTTCTGGTTTCTAATTCTAGCTCCTAACGGTGGCTCAGGAATGGAAATTTGAATCGGCTGATTCTCCACAGCAGTGAGACTCCTGATAATTAGCCCATGGTGAAGGTGTGTATGTGTGGACTGTCGGGGCAGTGGGGACAGAGTCAGGGTGTTCGGTGACAGAAATCTGGAGCAGACACCACAGGAAAGTAGTGATCTGTTGCAGAGATTTGTCCTTCACACAGCGATTTTTAACACGCAAAGTCTGGGATGATCAAAATGTCCCGTTTGCATTTCAGGGGTAATTTGCACCAGGGGAGTGTGACTACCAACGCCCTGTACTCCCTCCAGAAAACAAGCAGAAAAGTGTTGTGTGGGTGTTTGTATGTGTAATAGGGGTGAATGAGTACTAGACATATATGCCAGAACCACATCCAAACACCCACCCTCTCCTTGAAAGCCAGGATGGGTAACGCCCTATGAGCTCACCAGTTTGCTTCCAAAACTCTCACATGCCGTTAAACCCTTCACACTGATTTCACTTTAATCTAGCGTTATTAGAGCTCTTATGCTGATGTCATCTCATATCTTACTTATTAATTCAAGTATGTTTTTGCTGAGTGCTGGCTCACTTCACCATCAACATAGTCTCCAAGCCAAGTCATGCTCTGCTCGTGGAACAAGCTGCTGTTTTGCTACGTGATAAGAAACATATTTAACTCGCCCACTGCACTAAATTAAAGGATAAATAAGGCTGTTTTATTATCAAGTAAACTCCCAAGTCTGTAAATGGAAGGTTGTATTGGTGCATGAGTGACAATAAAATAAATGTTTTGTCTGTTATGCATTTTATTTTGTATATGTTTTCAAACAGGTGTGTTCCGACTTTAGCTGGTGTGTCTCCATCTGTTGCGCTGCCTGTCATTACAGCAATACCAATAACACATTTATAGGACAGACTGCTGCACTGAGGCAATCTGTGGCATGTAAAAAGACTATAAATGTGCAAATACTTTTTTCACTTTAAGCTGATTGCATTATTATTATTATCAGAATACTTTAAGATAGCTAAATTGAATTATCTGTATGGACTCTACACAAAGACCTGCAGGAAAGCACCAGTATATTTTATAAAGACAGCAATGTATACATATGTGACAAATGATAAACTGTGCTGACCAGGCACACATCTTTGTGCTACCATACAAGGTGTTGAGGTGCACATGGGGGACTCAAACTTGACCCCGAGAGAAACAAAAGCAAATATAGAAAGCTTTTCTATCATTACATTCTGCAGTATTCTGGTGGCGAAACATTCTGGGTAAATAGAATTACTACTCTAGTTTTGAAAATCTGAGGTTCATTTGGACAATCATGGTTCACCTCAAAATATAATTTTTTGGGATTCAAAAGTCTCAACAGAGACTGCAATCTGATCAAGAATTCTTTTTACATTGGCAAAGAGATAAGCTTGCCCACTTGCCAAGGAATGTCAATCAGCCTGCTCCCAACAAGCCAAATCCGCTGTGCTGCTTGGGAATGCCACTTATGCATTCCCTGTCTGTGCTAATCCAAGCGAGCCCATCTCAACCCTGCAAATTCAAATGCATTTCTCTCTTCTGTGTCACTGATATTCTTTTTGGTATGTCTGATGTGTCCACACCACAATCCCCTTTTCTTTAAGCTTTGCCTGCAGCAGCTGCTTTTGCTTATTACATTACTGAAATCAGGGCAGTGGGCATACTCACCTCCTGACAAACGCTGACCCACCCGTCCAGGGGGTTGGAGGCTGTCTCTCATCTTACATGGGGCTCTGATGTTGTTTGGGGCAGTGGGTTTACGCTAAAGGACACAAACAGAGTAACTACTATAAAAAGTATGAATTAATTCAAACAGTTATTCAATTAAATATTAAATGAAATTATCTTAACTAGCTAGTGCTAATAGCTAGCAACACAACAATGTATAGAAAGCACCCAAGAAGATGCCATCTGATCATTTCTATTACTATATATATATATATATATATATATATATGAAAACACAAGTCTGAAAACACAAGTCATATGGTCTCGCTCCCTCTCCTGCATTTGACATAAAAAAGGCATGGATTAAAAAAGTGAATGTTTTGTAAATACCTGAGGTAGGACACTATTGGAAGACTGTAGTGTGGTATTTTCATCTGGAAAAAAAAAAAACAGACAGTTATTAGACAAAAGCTTGATATGGTTTCTAGCTCAAATTTACGGGCCCAGTTCAATCAATTAACCAGTCAATCAAACTTTTTTATAAGGAACCAATATCTATGTTTATCTGATTATCAACATGTATAACAATATATAACATGCAATTTATGTACAGTTGTGTTCAAAATGTTTACATACCCTGGCAGAATTTCTGATTGTTTTGCCATTTTTCAGAGAATATGGATGATAATACAACTACTTAAGTTAGTGATTGGGGGAAGCCATTTATTGTCAAATAATTGGGTTTATTTTTTTTAAATCAAAATTATAACAGAAACTACCCAAAAGAAAAGATATATATCACATTATAAAAATGTCCCCATAATTTAACTACCTAAAATCAATGCTAATCACAACTCTAGCAAAAAAGGTTCTTAAAAAAGCCCAGATATATGTGAAATACAAGAGAAAGTTAAAAAGTTACTCATGTGTAGTGTAGATGAGGAATAAATTAATAAAAGTGAAGTTGTTAAAAGCCACCACCTGCTATAGTATAAAGATAAACTAAGAGCACTATATACATAGGACATAGGACACTCACATACACAAATAGCCCTCAATAATAAATTTATATTAACAGAAAAACAATGTCTTCTTTGTTACCTCTATGTGAATTATGGTTGTTTGTTGGGACTTTGGTCTGTGCAGTCAGCAGTAATTCATACGTGTGATCCTCCTCTTCCTCGACCGGCTCTCCTTTCTCATCAATACTGCTATTAGTGTACAGAGGCTGCAGAAGAAAATAATGAAAATGTTTTGTTTTTAAAATGGTAACAACATAACAATGCAGAACAGGCATTTCCAGTGTCAGAAAAGTATTGTTAAGAGTAATTTGCTTCCAATCTGTCAAAGTTTATGGGACTGACAAAGAATTAATTAAAAGTATGTTTACCAAAAATAACTCACCTCTGAGCTCACTTCTTCCTCATGAACCGTACCCGAATGACACAAAATGCCCAGCCGCTCTTTCTATAAATTATAATAAATTAAAATAAAGATTTGCGAGGTTGTATTGAATAAAATTTTTTAAATAAAAACTAAAAAAAAAAAAAAAAAAAAAAAAATCACACGTAACTTAGTGACTGATAGACCCTAAGGGGTCTTCAGTGGCACAATCATTAT
This sequence comes from Neodontobutis hainanensis, assembly GCA_024349245.1. Classification (NCBI taxonomy): domain Eukaryota; kingdom Metazoa; phylum Chordata; class Actinopteri; order Gobiiformes; family Odontobutidae; genus Neodontobutis; species Neodontobutis hainanensis. Next base: position 509,476 of record JALDNG010000174.1, on the reverse strand, counting down.
TTATTACTTATTTTGTGTCTGTAATTTCCTTGGTATTATTGTATTGTATTTGGCAGATTTATTTTCATTTATGCGCTTGCTTTTACTGCCTTTATTTTTTTCAAGAAGAAAAAAAAATTAAAAGAAATACATTTAACAGAAAGGATCACTGTCGCCCCCTAGTGGTAGCTAAACATTTCATCTATGCATTTTTTTTAAGAGGAACAGCTCACCTTTCCAGCTTCACTGTCTGGCCGTCCAGAGTCTCTGTCAGAGGATTTTCCACTGGTAAGGCTGTCCAAAGAGTGGCAAGAGGTGGCTTCAAAGAGAGCCTCATATGGGCACTCCTCTTCGGGCCCAGGGGCCAGCCCTGAGATCAGTTGGCTCACCTTCTCCAGGTCATCTATAAAAATAAAGACTGTAGAAAAAAAAACTTTTGTGTGTGTGTGTGTTTGTGTAGCATTGGACAATCTTACTCTTTTTCCTTGGACTGGGACTCTCTTGAGGTGGTGGGATTGGCGGAGGCGGAAGGTCAAAATCAGGGGGTTTTCCCGACATGTGACCTGGGCATAGCAGAGATTGTATTGTAGCATTTAGGCAGAAAATTGAAGAATATGTACCCTCACTGCTTAAAGTTGATTGTATAGTTCTACCTTGGATTAATGCTGCGATCCCTCTGCTTTTCTGGGAGGGCATGTCCTTGACAATGGCCAGTGCTGTCAGGCCTTTTTGGTCCACAATGTTCACATCAATACCTGGCAAGTGGCAGGAGAGTCATTTAAGAATATGAACATTTACATTACAACATTTCACATTTAAAAAATCACATTAGGATAACTGTGATGCAAATATCAACTGACCTGCCAAAAGGAGTTTCTGTACAACATCAGTCTTTCCAAATAAGGCTGCTTCATGTAGGGCACTTCCTTTCTCAGTCTGAGCATCAAACAAAAAGTACCACAAAGCAGGAGTAAACAAGTGGCTATAAATTACATAATGTTTTAATTACAGCGCTGGAAAACTTAAATTGATGGTGCAAATATTCTGCTTAAACTTCACACAAGACATTGTGGCATGTTAAGGCTCTAAAACAATTATGAACATCATGTTTTTAATATTTTTTGCAGCTGGATAAATGAGCATCAGCAATAGTATTTGTTTTCAGCTGTTATTGGGAACAGATTAATGTAAAGCTGTAGATTTTTAAATTAAACACTAAATAAGACAATGTTAATGTTAATGAAATCCTGCAGGATGTGCAGACACAAAGAAGAATTGTTCCTTTAAATTCAGAGAAAATGAGGACAGACTTAAAAGCAAAGGTGCCTGGAGACAGATGAATGGCACACGTTGGTACAGAGTAAAGGCCACAGGGCCCACCAGGGGGAGCAGGGCATCTTTTGCTTTAGCATTTTTTTTTTTTACAGAGAACCAGCTTAAGACTTTTACATTTAATCGCTTTGCTTTAGTAGGAAGTGGTGAGGGGAAGTGCTGCAAGACGAGATTAAGTTACCCAGTTTGATTTGAACCATGACAGCATATTAAGAAACATACAGCTTTCCCACATCTAGTGAAATGTAACCCACCTCATAGTTGATGTCCATGCCGGCATCCAGCAGCACCTCCACGACAGATAGGTGTCCATTGCGAGAAGCAAGATGCAGTGGTGTGTGTTTCTTGGTATTACAGCCAAGCAGATTGGGGTGGGCACTGAGCAGCAGCCTAACAACCTCTAACCGCCCGTACAATGCAGCCAGGTCCAGAGGAGTCTCAAATTTATTGTTCCTCATGGTTGGGTCTGTGAGCTCCTCCAGTAGCAGCCGGACTACCTTTGTGTGACCGTATTGTGCAGCACAGTGCAATGGCGTCTCATTGTCGTTGTTCTGTTGGAGTGGCCACAGAACAGAAGAAAAACACAAGCATAAAAACATACAAGTAAGAAGCAATACACATAGGAATGCAATGGAAACAAAGTGGAGATTAACTGTAGTTATTGTAAGGTCACACCAGTTAGTATTTGATTAAAGAAGAGTGCTGAAAATACCCATGAAAGTAAGCCAAGTGGGAAACTGAAAGATGTGCATGGACTAATTGCAGGACTAAAGATGGCACCAAGTTAGAAGGGTGATTAGTAACGTCTCTGAGTAATGTCCCCTTTACTAAAAAATAGATATGCACTAACGCTACAAAGTATCTACAAAAACAGAAAGCTAGCTCACAACAGTTTAATCCTTACAGCACAAAAACTGCAACAGTTAAAAGATGTGTTAAACAATAATGGGTGAAGAGTTTGTTGCAAGTCTACATTGTGTAAAGCTTTTGATTTGGAGTAAGCCACATCCTCTAAAATGTGCATGTCCTAAAGTCAAGAGAAGCTAAAGATGGATATGTCAAGTTGGTTACAAAGGTCATGGTGAGTGAAAAGACTAGATGATGAATGGTTATGATTACGTTTATATGACAGCATTAAAACTAGCTTGTTACCACAAGTAACCAGTAGGGGCAAAAAACTACAATATATGAACTGAAAGAAGATGGTGTGGGAATAATCTCATGACAACCTTTTACATATTTTTTTACACATTGACAACATGGGTATTTGTTAAATGACTGCGCAGCGTCATGCAGGAAATACTAGAGGGAGATAGGCTGTCCACACAGTGATCACAGTCACTGCTCACAATTGCTAGGGTGTGACTGCAACACAATGTCATTCCTTTCTTGCAATTGTAGCCTGATAAACCCATCAGAACCTTGTCTCTGCCATAAAAACTGTGTCTAAACAGTGTGGCACATGTCCAAGTCCACAGTGGCCAAGGCCACAGGGCCTGAGAGTTGGACATACCAAGCTCAAAAGCAACGGCAGATGAAAAGATCCCACATGGGCGGACCTGTTGTCAGGTTGATAGTCCCCAGAGGAGCTGCCAGCTAGACGGTGAAGTCTAGCTGGGTCAGTGCTGCGTCACATTGGTATCAAGAGACACTTCACTTTATTGTTATTGTTATTGCAATAACATGAAATTTGGCAATGCCAAAAAAATATATGCTAAACTGATTGATGTGCATGTTATGGTATTCTATGTTTCAGTTTCACATTAAGATATGGCAAAGATGAAATATTTAAGCGCTGTAGATGCAGCTGCAGTGAGAACACTTGTAAAGATTAATGGCACAATGATTAATTTAAATTCTACTTTTATGACAGTGAGGAAATTTCATATCCTTATTATTCTACAGTTTTTGAATATTGCATGTTTTCTAATATTGTGCAGCAAAATGGAGAATTTCTTTGCAGGTATTTTATTTACTGTACATAGCCACAGAGTAGGATTAAGATTGAAGATATGGAGAAGAAAGAGAGTCTCAACTGTTAAGGCATAGCAGGTCTCAGCCTGAAAAGAGAAGCAATGAAAAGGGACTGTTGAAAATTTATTTTGCCTTGGCTAAACAAAACCCAGAGAGAGAAAAGATCCAAAACATTAACATTTGGGATTTTGATTATGTTTTTGCAATATTTTTGCATTATTGTGTTAATGGAAGTATGAAATTATGGTTATAATCTTTAAAAATATAATAAAAATGTTAAAATTTCATCTCAGCTCTTTCAGCATTTATCTGGATGACTTCAGAAAACACAAACACAATGTTATTACTAGAATGATTCACTTTCCTGTTCTTTCTTGCGCGTTTGCTGCCTAATAGTCAACAAAAATGTTATGCCCTTGTTATATAACATTACTATATGCCCCGATTTATGCACCACTGTCCTACACAAAGAAATCTCAATGACAAATATTCTGTATGTACATACAGTGGCAAGAAAAAGTATGTGAACCTTTTGGAATTTCATGGTTTTCTGAATATATTTGTCTTAAAATGTGATCTGATTTTCATCTAAGTGAAGGGTATTGACAAACATAATGTGTCTAAAATAATTATCCCTCATGTCTATATTGAACACATTTATTCAAAATGGCAGTGGAAAAAGTAAGTGAACCCTTAGAATTAATAACTGATTGACACCCCCTTGGCAGCAATAATCTCAACCAGGCGCTTTCTGTAGCTGTGGATCAGACCTGCATCTTGTTGAGAAGAAATTTTAGCCCATTTTTTTTGGCAGAATGGCTTTAGCTCCGTCATATTCTTTGGACGTCTCATGTGTGTGGCCCTCTTCAAGTCAATCCTTAGCATCTCTATTGGGTTGAGGTCTGGGCTCCAAAAGGCGGATTTTGTTCTGAAGCCATTCTGTTGTGGACTTGCTCCGGTATTTTTGATGGTTGTCTTGTTGCGTGACCCACCTTCTACACCGTTTCAGCTGTCATACAGACATCCACACATTATCCTGAAGAATTGTCTGATATACTCTAGAATTTATCTTCCCCTCAATGATTACAAGCGGACCAAGCCCTGATGCAGCAAATCAGGCCCAAATCATGATGTGTCCTCCACCATACTTTACAGTATATGTTGTGCTCTTTCTACGCCCGATGTAGCGCTGTGCGTTTTTTCCAAAAAGTTTAATCTTAGTTTTATCAGTCCACAAAACATTTGGCCATTTCCGCTGTGGAGTGTCAATGTGCTCTTTTCCAAACTTCAGACGTGCAGCAATTTTTTTTAGTAAGCAGTGGCTTCCTTTGTGGTGTCCTGCCCTGGATACCCTGCTTGGTCAATGTTTTATGTATTGTAAACTCATGAACAAATTTGTTACCAAGTTCCAATAATGCCTTCAAATCTTTGGCTGTCATTTGGGGTTGTTTCTTTACCTCATTGATGAGTCTTTGTTGAGCTCGTGATGTCATTTTGACTGGGCGCACACTTCTTGGTAGAGTAGCAACAGTCCCAAACGTTTTGAATTAACTTTGTAACCCTTTTCAGCTTGTATGTAAAAGGAACAATTCTTGATCGCAGCTCCTTTGAAAGCTCTTTTTGGCAAGGCATGGCTCACATAAGCGTGTTCTTCTTGTGCAGAGCGAAATCTAAAAGTTTGAGGACTTTTAAATCAGTCAATGTAGCTGTAGTCCACATCTCCAAACGTGTTATATTAATGAGACTCCAGGGGTGCTAAAACCTGACTATAATTAGGCTTTTTGAGATCATTAACTCAAGGGTTCACTTACTTTTTGCACTGCCATTTTGAATGTTGAGTGTGTTCAATAAAGATAAGATCTGAATTTTTTGTGCAATTATTTTAGACACGTTGTTTGACATTACACTTAGAGTTAAAATGTGATCTGATCTTTATCCAAGACAAATTTATCCAGAAAACCATGAAATTCCAAAAGGTTCACATTCTTTTCTTTCCGTGGATGATGGATCTGTTCTGGTCAGTGGTGCACAGCCATCATTTGATCGAATTAAGCACAGCAGGCTGGTTACTTTACTCACTGCTATGAAGGAGCACACAGCAATGTGCCGTCAAATCTTTTCTTCCGGTTTTTAATGTATTTCGAGGCTTGATAACATGACTCAGTAGTAAACCATGCATGAACTTCTCAGGATTATATGTAAAATGAGAAACAGCTCATGTGGGATAGTACATGAGATGTTTTATTTAATGTACCAAATGAATTGTGGGCTCATTTGAATTAATATCTCAACATAAAAATGTTTTTCTCACATCAGTACAAAAAGGAAAATAAAAACATTTCAATATGGATATTTTTAATTAATGTTTGCCATAAGTCCAAAAAACATCACATGTTTACTTGACTACTTAAATCTCAGCTGCTCCAATTTCTCATGCGTGCTTTTTACTCTTTTTAAAATATATAGGCTACATATATGGATTTGTGAAATGAAAATGCTAACAGCTCACACTAAACCCTGGTGATTTCCATTTGATTGCCATAATGCCACACGGGCACTCAACTACACATTCTAACAATACAGAGTTGTGATTGCCATTACACAAAATGGAACCAGTACTAGCAGTCTTGTGGGAAAGTAGATTAGATTTATACAGTACAGCTAAGCTAACACTTCCTGGACTAGTCCTGTTATGGACAAATATCCAATCTGGAGAAATAATGATTTTAAACCTCAAACATGACTAGAATACAAACTCAGCAGTGTCTGCTGCTGCCTGATAAACCCTGCTCTCCTGGGGAACATATTTGGATTACGTTTTTGCTGTCAAATTATTTGAGATGCTCAGAAGCAGGAGACGGGAATGCAGTGAATTTCCTCAACCCAGGGCTGAGAGATGATAACACATGGTGACTAGCAACCTCTGTCACGTGACACACAGGCTAGCAGCAGGGAGAGACAGCGCTTACATCACTGCAGCCCCTGGTAGCAGCTGTAGTTGTGGTGGGTGATGGTGGCGAAGGTGGAGGGGTGGGCTGAGCAGCTGTTGCAGCTAGTGTGCCAAAGGGCTGGCCATCCTCGTTGCACGCCTGCGCCCACTGTCAAGCTCACTCATATCCATGTGAGGCTGTGCACTCCAACTGACACAAGGAAGGTTTCCTCACCACCATTTTGAGAGTGATACACAAGAGGTTTGACAGTTCATTATCCTGCTGTGAATCACATGATCAAGACTATGTACAGTAAACTGAATGTTTATCATACTGCAAATGCCTGCTAATGTATTTGTATTTGTATTTATGTTTTAACATATTCTAAAGCAGGTCATTAGATAATTATTAATTCATAATTATTTATAGATTCCCAAACCATTCGTTCAAACCAGTATGTCCTTTTTTAGATGCTAGTATAGAGACTACTGTTGCTCTTATTCTAGATTCTTATTTGCTCACTGTCATACATTCTTGAGTGAACAGACCTTGCAGCCCAGTAATAAGATAAATGTCTAACTGGCTTCCTGCCATAGACTATAATTCTCTATACAGCACAGACTTTTCTTCCTTTTACAGGAAAGATTACTTCTCCCCTCAGCATTTCATTAAATTAACTAGGACACTCTTTTTGAAAACGTCAAATTAAAAGCCTTTAGATTTAAAACAGTCATCCATTCCTTCTACTTAATAATCCAACTGTTCTGACAAAAAGGGAAGACTAAGCATGAAAATCTAGAAGCTTGACAATGAAGAAAAGGGCACTTAGCTATTAAATAACAAGAGGTCCCCTAAAGGGCTTTTCCAAAATGTTACAGCCGTTTCTTGGCATGACAGTGATGAGAGCTAGTCCTAGAGGAGGGGTAAGATGTGCTACTGGTGAGAGTGACAGACTGAGGGCATAAATGAGCGCTCTGGCATACTGTGAAAGGGAACAAGGGAAACTGTGCACCACTGATAATGAGGTGACCACATCCAAATAAATGAATTATTCTAGTGCTGTCAAACTTTCACATCATCAGCACTTTTGAGAAACTGTACAGGGTGCCTGACAGGAAGGCATACAGTGTCATTATGCCAATAAACCTGCTTGTAATGCTGCTTGGCCTTTAACTTCCATAAAACACTTAATCAGGGTAAGGAAAAGAGTGCTGCAGTGCCTTGGATGTTTAAACATATATTATATTAGACATGTGATCCATATTTGCGATAAAGCCCAAGAGTAAAAGTACAATATACAAATATGAGCTCCATTTTGTTCATAATGATACAAGAAGAGATACTAAATCAAACTTTAAAATAGGGAGCTGGCATTGAGTAAATTATCAAAAATAACATTAAGTAAAATCTTAGAATTTTTAAATCATAATCAAGTAAAGATTTAATTCATCTAGATTATGTTTTATGGCAATCTTTTATAGCACTTTTGTACTTTCAAGTAAATGAACAGTTACTTGAAAAAGTCTTGCTGAACAAAACATGAATCTGTCTACTGAACAAGGACAACAAATACTGGACTTTAGTTTCTCAAACACCTCCTCATCTCACATTTTTCATATCTCTACAGATTCCATTTCCAGAAAAAAGGAGGAGGGGCCAAGGTTGCCATTTAAAAATATGGACAAGAAAATCTGTGTTTGATGCTGCAGAAAAAAAATCTCCCATCCTCCTCCTTGTGACCACAACCCAAGCCGGGGCAACTACATTGCAACCATGTTTTTGATTTGTTCATATCAACACATGAATTAATAACAAGACCACGTATTGGCCCAAAAACGCTACTCAATAATATTTTTGTTGAGACATCTTCTATAATCCTCTACTAGACATAATCCATCAGGAGAGAGTTAAAAAAAAAACACTGCAGGGACTACTTGCATAGGAATATAAGGAAGCAGAGGCATACTTGAAAAGAAAGCTGGCCTCCCCAACACAACACTAAGAAGATTAGAGAAGGCAAAATGTGACAATGTTTAAAAATATTATGCAGCTGGATTTGCCAGCCAGGAAGGGTTTCCAGCTATGCCTGTTGAAAACAAAAATCATAGTTCACACTCTAATTGTGAGAGTGTCACGATCAGCCCTACAGATAAAATATACATGTACTCCACTTACATATGTGTATAATTAGATATTGCACAGCTGGTATAATAGCTTGAGATTGAAGTGATGCAAAGTAGCCTAAATCAATGCTTTCAAACACACTATAAGCATTTTCTTTTAAAATGATAAAAAATAGGCAGCGCAACTAAAAATCTTTAGTCTTTCATCAGAAATATAAACCTGTCAGCTATTGTGTATATGGTGCCAACAATTGCATTGCTTCAGGAAGCACATTTAGAAGGATTTCAAAATCAATTCATTGCTCAATCTTTTTCTCACCCCATGATAGAAATGCAGTCATGCATTGGCTTACATTATCACCTGACCCTGTTGGAGAAAAAAAAATGGCAACGTGTATTCTACCTGTGTTTAAGCTACATTTTGAAGAGGTTACCCAAAATGCATCACTGAAGCACACCCCAGCTCAGCAAGCCAATGCAGCAGGAAAGCAAAGGAGCACTATAAAAGCAAATATTGTTTGTGTGGCACTGTGTACACACCTTGGCATTATTATAGGGGTCAAAGGGCCCACAGCGTTTGAACTCTTTTTGGTCTACAGAGCTCTGAGGGGGAGGAAGAGAGAGGCGAATAATTTGGGTTGAGACAAGCAATGGATAAATAAAATTATCACAAATGAGTCAAGCTAAAATGGGAGAAAAAAAACAATAAGTTAATGAACAATTAGAGGTCATAAAGAGAGAGAGAGAGAGAAATGGCACAAAATGAGCCACAGACTATAAACTTGTCTGAAGGCAAGCCAATGCTGGATAAAGGTTGTGATTGGGCTATTTTTAGGCTCACAATGAGTCATTTCTCTGTATCCCAGAACAGTCATGAAATGGTGCCGCTCTAGAGGCTGCCTGTGCAGTAAGCAACCGAACATCAAACACATGGGTGAAATTGTTAAAATGGTTAAAGAAACAAGCAGAAGTCTAGCTATGCAAAAGCACTTTGAGACACAATGCTTATGTTAAGTTTGGTTATATCATGTTTTAGATGTGGCGCTGACATGCCATGCTGAAGTATAACTGGATTTAAAATACATCCACGTGGCATTTTGGAATTCAGCTTTAAATCCTAAAGTAGCTCTTGAAACTTTAAAGCTTTTATTATGGAACTTGAGCTGTCTCTTCACTGGAACCTAAAAGTACAAATGAAATACAGACATTTTGAGTTCTAAGTGCCAAACCTGTTCATTGAGTTTTGGGTGTGATGGTCCTTGGTGAATTAGCAGCCTAACTATTTGTTCATCCCCCTTCCACGCAGCCAGATGGAGTGGGTAGCAGCCCTTGCTGTCTGCAATGTTGGCCAATGCCTCGTTTCGTAGCAGCGCCTCCACTACATCGCTGTAAACAATCAATAGTCAAGAGTAAAAACCACAATAATAAATGCACAGTCAATAGCTTTAGGTTCCCAGTGAGACACTTGACTGTAGGTTAGTAAGTTAATAGACAATATAAACAAAAGCTGTTAACTCTTTCCATATTTCCTTCCAATTCTGTGTTATGTATTCTGGTGCTGATTTACCTGTGTCCATTCAGGGCGGCATGGTGGAGAGGGGTGTATCCGGTGCTGTCCACACAATTCACATTGGGGCCTCTCCAGATACTGTTGAGAGCAGAAACAAAAGCTTGTTAAGTCTCAAACAAATTGTGCCAATCCCAAATTAGGCGAGTTAATTTCCATTTCAGGCTTCCTACTGCAGCTGACCTGGGATTTTTGACAATTACACCAAAACACAATTTTGTGTGGGAGTGGCTTAACAAAAAAATTTTAAATGAGAATTATCGGGGGAAAAATGAAAGCGGAGAGCATCAGTATCACTGAACCAAGAATCAGGAAGAGAAAGTAACACTATCAGCGCAGTACAGCTGCTAAGATGAGCTAATTCTGTCTGGTTTACTGTAACTCCGCCTGACCATTCAATACTGAAAATAGATGTCTGTTTTGTGTGCAACAACAAAGCAATTGAAAGAAAGAGACGAAAATTAAGGTCAGCATTTATGTTAAGTGCCAACAAAATTTAGGTTGCAGTAGTTTCCTTATTGCCAAAGCAGCAAGTCAAAGAAAGATGGAGTAGCTAGAGTATGACTGGTGAGACGAAGACGCAGGACTGAGATGTGAAGCACTCGAAAAAACCTTAACACAGCCTAAATAAATCATGTGATATGAAAATCCCAGCACTGCTGAACCAAATATCCAGAATGATTTCACTTACTGAATGAGAATGGGAGCAAAAGCAGTGGGCCTCATAATGAATCAGTCATGAATGGAGGACATTTTAAGATTAGTTTGTGGTTTTTACTTGATCCATTATAAACAGCTGAAAAATGAAAACGTATGCTCAGGCGGCACAATGCAAGTAAAACATGTAATAAGTTTGTTGAAAATTGCTCTGAAAATATAACTGAGTTATTATGCAATGCAGGTCAAAATACCAAATGCTAGGAGTAAAAATAAAATACAGCTATAGAATTTTATTTAGCATTAGTGAAAGCCACGATATGGAAATGCATCTGTGTGTGATCATTCTGAGAGCTGAAGGTGTGGCAGCAGGCGTCGGCTCCAGTGATACTAGGTAAATTCACAAGGGCTCTGTTTTGCAGTAGTCGTGGCTGTTTTTGCCCCTTCAAATACATCTCCCACAATAGCTCTCAAAGCAGCCTATAATTACACAGTCAGAGCCGTCTCATTAAATAAGTGTCTTGGAGTACTCCATAGCCGGCAGAACAATGGGCCTGACAGCAGCAACACGCGGAGATTAACCATACCACTAGCTAGAAGCCCAAGCTGTTAATTTCTCACAGCAGCATTTCTTGGTCTTATCCAAGCCAGACAGCTGTGAATGAAGACATTGGACAACAAACGCAGGGTGTGCTGGAAAACTGTTGTGGGAGGAAATACTTGAGAATGATCAATTTCAGTTAGCAAAGGGGAAAATGAGTGAGCAATTAGAGTGGCTCTTAAAGCATCACACATTACTTGGTTACTCCAGAAATAGCGGCTGTATTAGTAGTGTCTTGTATGGCTGCTGAGCACATCAAAAACAAGAGGCCAAAACAGACCTCTCGTTCCTGTCCCAGATAAAAGAGTTACGCAACAGCACACAGCAAAACCACTATAAACAAATTAACATAAAAAGAGCGGTGGGCACAACTGCAGATATTAACTCAGTCAGGCACAGGGCAGCAATGAGTGTTGAAGGAACGCAAGCAATAGGACACTAGAACATGACTAGAACATGACTAATTTATTACACTCATTGCCAGGCATAGCTAGAATGTAGTTATGGGCTCATTTACTAACTCATTTACAGGATAAGAAATGACAATTCACTTAAGGACGGAGACGAGACTTGCTTTACTTCCATTTTTTAAATGTTAAATGGCACCTGTCAGCTGATGCTCAGCAGCAGCCTATAGTGGATTTCCTTCAATTAAATTAAATTCCTAATGCCAGAAAGCACAAACCAACAAGTCAGACTACACACATGACCATACAAACCATAATAAAGCTTAATGCATTATAAAAACCATGGTCACACCATTATCAGGCATTTTTAAGATAATAAAACTTCACCTTGCACCAGATATGAATTTGCCTATCATAACATTTTCTCTTCAGAATTATACTATTATCCATTACAATTTGATATTAGCACTGATGTCTGTAGTAGCAGCCAGATTGTCTTCTTAGCACTTTGGCAGCATGGCACCCAAGGCCATGAGTCAGAGTGGTGCTCGACAATCCACTTCATCCTCTTACTAAGGCTCACCCCCAGCCCAACCGAGAGACAGAGCTTAGGCCCACAGCGGGGCAATGGGCAAAACACAGTTGATTTTGTTAGGAGGGGGCACATTCATGTGAACCGACTGAGGAATTCCTATTTGAAAGGCTGTGCTAATCCTTAATTTCCCTGAGGGAATATCAGCGGGATGAAGTGGAAGTTTGAAAGAGATTCTGGGGGGCTGTAATTTGGCACTGGACAAAGCCCAGCCTGAGAGACTCGGACAGATAATAACACTTCTGTCTTGTTCGTTTACTTGGCGTTTTGAGCTGCTTAAAGTGTCAACACAGTGGACAAGAACATCAAGTTCATCCGTGAAGATGCCATAGATAACCGCCTGGCCTTCTTAGACTGCGCAGTGGTCATTAGTGAAGACATGGAACAATATTTGCTGTTTGATTCCCACCACCCACTGCAGCACAAGCTAGGAGTCATCAGGACAGGACACGCACAGAGCACAAGAGGTGCCCACAACCTCAGAAGGTAAACGGAAAGAAGAACAACACATTCTTAAAGCACCGAGAGACTGTCAATACCCAAAATGGACTTTCAAGAAAACCAAGAGGACACAGAAACCAAACGGACATGAACCAGAGACAAAAGGGAAGGGTAAAGTTATCCCTTATGTGTCTGGTTTATCTAAAAAACTTAAAATGATTTTCTACAAACACAACATTCCAGTTCACTTTAAACTAGAGAACATGCTGCGTCAAAAACTGGTCCATCCTAAAGACAAGATCCCCACAAACGGAGTAATGTAGCTTATGCAGTTCAGTAAAGAGTGCAGTGACAGTTATGTTGGAGAAATGAAACAACAGCTGCACAAGAGGATGTATCAGCACAGAAAAGCCAATCCTGGAGGACCTGAATCTGCAGTCCACCTCCACCTCAAAGAGAAAGGACATTCCTTTAACAGAGGAGGTGGCCTCAGATTTATGTTGCCTAGTATTTATAACAGTGTTTTGGAACCTAAATCTAAACAGTTTCACTCTAGGACAACAAACAACAACTGAACGGAACAGTGACTCTAATGACTCACCTGAGCCTTTAACAACTCTCACATCAGGAGTCAGACTGCCATAGACAACAACTATGAAACCAGAACAGCCTAGTCCCATCAGGTTTTGTTTCAGGTCAAACCCCTCCCTCTAGAGTTGTAAGCTCAGCTCTCTTACCGGTTGATCTCAGAATTGATAGAGTCTCTTGGAATTAGAGACTAACTTTTCTCACCTTGAAAACTGAGGACAGATGCTTTTGCTTTAAGCTTTTCTTTATTAGGTCTAGAACAATGTTTTGTATGTATAGCTATGTGGAAAAATATTTTCAGATCCTTCAACTATTATCTGAGTAACACTTGAGTTTGATACTTGACACAATTGATGTTTAGTATCAATTTTGAATTTTCCCGCATTTTATTGCAACAATAACGGACTCATTTAATTATGCATAGTAAGTGCCTTTTGGCTTATCCCCATCTGGGGGTTGCCACAGCAAAGTACTTGTCATGAGTAGCATGTAGGGCTGTGCCATATGGACACAATGATCATATTGCGATTTTTTTTAATGAATATTGCGATAGCAATTTTATTTTTAATCTTGTGTGTTTACAGGTTTGAATGGCTACTAAAAGGTAACCATCCTCACCGGTGATCTGTTTGCTTGTAATCTAACCTCTCCACCACAGTGGAGCACTCTTAACCAGGCACCTAAAAATGGAAAACTCCTATGAGTATTGTTGAAACAAAGAGTTAAAACACTTCATACATCAGGGTGGCCAAATGATACATAAACATAACTGGTGACACTGTTTTTTTCACAGTTATCCATTAAATGAGCGGCTTTATGAAGCAGATAACCATCTTTGAACACACCAAGTTCAAAGTATTTCCAAGGAGTTTTAGCAGGAGGCCAAGATTTCATATGAACTGACCCGGTCTGAAAGATGGATTAAGTTGTTCAAGTCAAGTTTTCTAAATTTTTTTCTCAGTCACTAGCTAATATGTCATGTCATGCTAACTAAGCACAGTCAAAAGACAGGGCAAGGCAAGTATGCATTTTATATGATGTTAGCTGATATGTTTCCTGTGTGGACATAGTGGGGGCACAGTCCAATGTGTTTGTCATCTGGAGGTGCAGTGGAGATTGGTGTTAGCCCAGCAGGTGGGCTACAGACTGCTGAGAGCAGCACAGACAGAGGTAAAGTGTGACGCCAGACAACGAACATGTCTGGGTTGGGGGGCACTAACAGTCGGCAAACACATGTGGACCTGCGCGTGTCCAGAGGGTGGGGTTCATTCCTTTACTTGTGGGATAGCTTTATAAAAGAAAGGCTTCAAAAGGCACCACAGGGGAGCAACAACCTAAGCAAGCGCTTCCATTTGTTCCTTTGTTTTTGTAAGCTTTTGGGCTTTGGCTAAACAAACTCAGCATAAACACAAGGAAATTCTGTGTTTTTACAGTTTGTTTCATTAATGAAAATTCATATAAATGTTTTAACTGAACCAAATCATCTTCACAGAAACTAGTCTTTCCTCTATCCTGACAACCTTGGCCTACTTGCACAAACACTATTTTATATGAGCAACATCAAGCTAAATAAAAATGTCAACAGACAGCAATTGGACATTGATGGACAGCTTGGATCATCTTGCTGCGCACACATATGTGGAATTCATCACCGCCTCTGAGAGCTGTGCTGCCCGCTGTCTCAGACTGCGCTAACATATGCTGTAAACATAATGTACAGAGCAAAGCATCCCATACTGAGATGCTTCAGGAATGCTAACATGTTGGTGTTAGATTTCCCAACTACCACTGCAACCTTCTACAATAGTTCAAAGGTCAGCAATTTATAAAATGCGACTCTCAGTCCTTCTGGTTTTCAGTTCAGCTGAAGTGCCTGTTGTATAAACATGCTAGGAGATTCTAGTTTAGAACTGAAGGTGTTATTAGTAGTAGGAGTAGATTATCTGCAATCACACTTTGCAGTGTGCACTATATTATTGTTAGCATGCTATAGATCTGCACTGTTTTCAAAAGGGCAATGTGTGTTAGTACCTCAAAACTCAAAAGACATGATGAGTTTGAAACTTTGAATGAAATGGAATAATTTGGAGTTGGTCCCAAGCCTCTAAATTGAAAAACAAGTCTTTCATCAGTCAATAACAGAATGTGAAGAATGTAATGACAAATATATTTCAGGATGTCTCTAAAAATAAATTAAGACGATCATTATCACCAAATATTAGATTATCTCCATATCCCATTTATTTTGGCCTACAGCAATAGGAAACATTGGCTATTCTAGATTGGTGGTCGAGCTCTTAATTACATTTTCTTTGAAAACAAAAACGTATTGAGAGAAGCTCAAGAATGTTCTTTATGGGCTGATATGAATATGAAAAGCCACAATTTTCTGGTTTGACAGTAGGACAAAGGACATAGCAGCAAATCTGGGAGACAAGCCCTCATCTGGCTAAGCTCTCTGCGTCTGTCCAGGACTCCATGTATTCCACTGTTAATTTACTCTCAGTGGACAGTCCCTTTCCCTGTCTTACCTCTGGTCTAATTACAGCTGCTGCATGTGTCTGTACAACAGGGGGCCAGAAGTGCTGCAACTTCTTCCTGTAGACCCTAGACATCACCATTCATGTGGCCCCAAGTAAAAAGGTACAGTATTCAAAAATATGGCAACTGTGTAAACAATAACAATGCTCAAGGGTTAGTTTGGGTGTGACAACTGTAGGACTACCATGTGGGTTTGACCGTGAACTTTTACGAAGAAGAGGCCCTGCCCAGTTCATTGAAGTGTTAATGGGGCACTGTGTAACAAATGTTTGGGGCGGCAGTGGTGTTTAACAAACCAATGTGTCAGTCCAATGTCTGTCCCTTGGCAACCGCTGGGAAGCAGCCTCCTGGGAAAGTAGACATTCCACAAAGAAGAGCTGTACAGCGCTTGGTTACAAAAACACCACAAGTCTTGACATGCCCCCCATTCCTGCGCAAGAACGCTAAAAATCTATTGAAGCACACAGGTTAACAATATCTTCTGGAACAACAACAACAACATGGATTAGTGTATAATGCAGGTTAATAATTCCAGGTATCTTCTAGAAAAACAGCTTCAATTCATGAATATTTTGACCATACCTCATTTAAATAGATTAGGCTGTAACTGTGAGTGGGAATGTATAGGTTTTGACTACTTCTGCTTCAAAACAATGGTGTATAGTGTTTCATGCGCTTTTATCTAATAAGTTAGAATAAGTTATCAAAATGTCATTTTATATTTTAGTTTATTTACTGAGTAGGTTAGGTTTGTGGTCAGTGTTTAATTTTATCATTTTATTTTATCACTTGTTTGAGGTACATTGTCTGTTTGCCTCTATTACTGATAAACACTGAAATGCAATGCTAACTGGATCATTTTATTGTCTTTTCAAAACAAGTGGCTTTTGACCATTTTTAAACAAGCAAATCTGGTCATAATATCCCTAATTTGGGTGTAAAAACACATTATTAATGCTAAGCTCTAGGCTCAACGACAGAAACTACAAAAAGGTGTTTCAGATGTTTTGTTCCCCCTTGAAACAAATTCTGACAGGATTAAAAACCCAGCCACTTGTGCATGTTGTGAATGTGATTCAAATTGTATACAGGTGTCAACAGAGCAATGTTGAGCAGTGGAAGGTAAATAAATGTCACAAAATAAAAATAAAAACTCCATACCAGACCCTAATTTCTATTATCTTACAACTTGTTATAGTCCTACACACCCAGGTGTCCACAGCCCTTTTTTTATTCAGCACACTACTTATTAATTCATTTCTAGCTAAGCCGTGGCAATGATTTCCCAGGGCTAGCATTACCAAACGCTGATTGCTTAAGTCAGAATAAATGACACAATGGGGCCTTCAGTGTACAGATCTGCCGAAATAGATAAGACTCACTTTGACTGCACGACATCTCTGAATTGGATTTCCGATTAGAAGGGTTTAATGTAATTATCTTGAGTACACTGTGCAGTCTGCACTAAGTAACACAGTGATGCATCACCTTGGTCTTCACTATGACTTGTCTCCAGGATGGAGGGAGTTTGCAGTCAGTTCCCAGGAGAGCAATATTACGTTTTGCTTGACAGACAATGCATTTGCTTGTGATCAATATTAAAATAAGGCTCAAGGGAAGTATGTGTTTTTGCTCTTTTTTTTTTTTTTTTTTTTTGAGAACTCACCCTCAGCAAGTGTATAACTTTGTAACCACAATGCTCAGAATAAAGCTGTTTTGCAGAACAAACTGGCCCTAATATTATGAACAGGATTATTTTGTTGAACACAGTGCTTTCCATTACTAATGCCTGCTTGAAGCAAGGATAAATGCAGTAGTAGTGTTGTAAATGCAGTTCTCCATGAATAGTAGGCTATACAACCGATTTTATGCATCTCCAAGACAAAAGGTGTCATCACATTTACGTTTGTAGGCAACAGTACAAGACTGGCCTTGTGTCTTTCCCATTTAAATGCCACTGGGAAAAAGTAACGTATTTCGTAATAAAAACAATAGCCCATAGTTTTATGTCTTTCATGTTGGAGAAAATGTATTTTTCTGTGAAAAGCAGCACAGTTAAGTTAGTCTGTAATGGCACAACTGACATCCTGTCTACAATATTCTGATGAGTAGGCCAAGTTGTGGTCAATATAGAATAATTAAATAGAAGAGCTAACCACTGCAACCTTCGTCATATACAAGAAAAAAACCACAACACAAATATTTTACATCGCCAAAGACTTCCGCTTGAAACCACAGATGTTGGCTCTTTACATAAATATAAGGTTTAAAAATGACACGGCTAAGTAACAGTTGATTGATTTCCTAATCAAGAGATTCGGAATTTCACGTTTCACTACACCATTTTCTAAATTCTGACGTTGTTTTGAAATAAAGTGTCCAGCTGTTCATCTTGGGTTTATTAGCCACCGTTAGGCCAGTGTACTTAATGTTAAGTGTACGTTAACTCACGGGGCTGAAGCTAACAAAGAAGCGCAACACTAGAATGGTAAGGCAAAGAAGGCATTACTCTATGTTGAATTAGCTAACGTGTTGACAAAGTGATGACACTCACAAGCTTTAGCCACAAAAACCCTACGCAATAGACTTACACCGCCTTATAACTGCTTTAAATCTACTCCAGTCACCCCATTTTTGTTTTTTTTTTTGCTTTCCAATGTGGAGCGAGCCTACCTAAGCAGACTGGAAAGCGTGTGAGAGGAGGTACTGTGGCTGCTGCCGCTGTTGCCGCTTCCTCCGGTTCCAGAAGATCCACTTCCAGCGCCTGCAGACTGCCGCTTCCCGGATAAAAGCTTCTCCACCGCGGCCAGATTCCCCGTGCGAGCCGCTTCGAGTAGCTCCTGCTCCTTCCCCATCGCGGATCCCAGAAAAATCAGAGAAGGCGCGGGGAAGAGACAGGAAGAAGGGCTTAGGCTGTGGTGGTTAGTAAAATTCCTCTGCGATTCCCTTTCTCAATGGTTCTCGGTCACACCACTGTAAACGGCAAAAGCACCTTCTCCGCCGCTCTGTCCGCCCGTACCAATCCACGGTGCCGCTATTCACAAGCGAAAAGTTTCATACAGCAGTACACTACGGACGAACAAACTTCCTCTGACCAGTCCCCGGAGTGTCGTCCGTCACTTCCTCGAAACTACCCTTTCTTTCTGCATCTCCAACAAGAAACCCTTCACTCACACACCGCATACACACTCAACTCCCCCGCCCAGGCTCAGAACGGGTTTGGGAAAGGTGGCGGCTGTGTCAATTTATGTAAAAATGTTGTAGAAAGTATTTTTTTGTTTCTCGTAAGTTCATATGCTAATGTTATTTTAAATTAGATTAAACCATTATTTCCAGTCTCAGTTTAGCTCAAAACTATTGGGGTCGCGGGCTCTTTAAATATTAAATGCATTAAGAATTATAATTTTGCTCTATATACAATCAATGGTTTTGCTACTTAATTGTGGCATCAATTTCCTTTAAAATGTCGTTTTTATAATGTCAAAAACACCAAATTGAGGTTAACTGTAAACAAAGTTCTTGCCTTGCGCTGTCTCTCTCTGGAGTATCAATAAAGTTTATTTGAAGCCGGAAACGGAAGTCCTTTCTGCACAGATGAGCTAAGAAAAAATACCATTATTTTCGCTTCTCAAATTATTTATTTTATACATTATGGGAATTTCGTAATGGTTAATAATTAATGTTAGACAAACGTGTTGACAACTATTTAGCTAGTGTTTTAAATGGGAAGCCATTGTTAGCGTTAAAGAAAATAGCTTCATTGTTGATGCTACTGTTTTGTGATCGCCTGGTCGAATAATACAAGGTAGGCCCCTATGTTTATTATGTAACTAATTTTATAGTAAATTTATGGCAGTATTTACCATCATTGCATTTTTGCGTATCTTGTCTCAGTTAAAATCTCTCTCAGTTTACAGGTTATACGTAGTTTTGAGGGATTTGTCAATTATGGCTGACCCAGCGAGAATTAAATCTGATAGCACTCCTGCAAAGACTTCTACTATAATCAAGCAAGAGGAACTTCCAAAATCAGATGTTGACGATATTCACGATGCGTCAAAACTTAGTGAAGAAATCAAAGCGTCATCTTCTCAGGAACCCAAACCAAATGGAAAACATGTACGTGATTTTAAAATACCCTCTAAGAAGAGTTTTATGTGATACTGGTATGATATCCTCCACTCATTTGCCCTGTAAATATTGCTCTTCAAAGGAAAAAGCAGCAGAAGATGAAGAAGAGGGAACATCAAATCAACCTCCTTCCAAAAGACTGAAAGTGGAGCCAGAGAAGAAAAAGGAGAAGCGCCACAAAGTTGATGAGGATGAGATTCAAAAAATGCAGTAAGATTTTGTGTTTATAATCTAATAATAATTTGTATGAAGAATGTAAAACCTAACCACTGGGTTATGTATAGGGTCTTGGTTTCATCTTTCTCAGAGGAGCAGCTAAATCGTTATGAAATGTACAGACGGTCTGCCTTCCCTAAAGCTGCTATCAAGAGGGTAAGATTTCCACTTAAATTTATTCTTAATCCCAATCTTGTTTCCAAAGGTAGAAATCAGAATAATTTAATATTTGTCTTATTTTTTAGCTCATTCAATCCATAACTGGATCATCTGTCTCCCAGAATGTTGTAATTGCCATGTCGGGAATAGCCAAGGTCTTTGCAGGAGAAATTGTTGAAGAAGGTCAGTAACTATACTGCATTTACACAAGTAAATGTAATTTAGACATTAGTTTTGTTTCATTAAACTTTTGATATGCCCTGGCAGCTTTAGACGTTTGTGAAAAGTGGGGAGACACGCCACCCCTTCAGCCCAAGCATATGAGAGAAGCAGTGCGGAGGCTGAAGAGCCGGGAACAGATTTCAAACACAAAGTATAAAAATATTATTTTCCACTGACTGAAATGTGTTTTACATGCATTTGTGTTTTTTGTTCGGCAACTATTTTCTTGTTTACTATAATAGTATACATAGTAAAGTTCAGCAAATGCTCACAGGGATCTGTTGTTAAACATTTTCTTTAAAATGGTTAAAAACAGTTTCTCTTGGAATACAATTTTCAAATAAAAATTAAAAAAAAAATGTATGTCATTTCAAGTACACTCAGGTTCATCATATACTTACAGTGGGGATCGAAAGTTTGGGCACTCCAGATAAAATCGTATTAATGTGCATGAAGACGCCAAAAAAAGATGGAAAAATCTCCAAAAGGCATAAAATGACAGATTAGACATCCTTATAATAAGTCAAAAAAAGTTAGATTTTATTTCCATTCTTTACACTTTCACTTTAGAAGGCTATAAAAAGATAGCAAAGTGTTTTTAGATGCCAATATCCTCTGTTTTTGGAATGTAATTAAGAAATGGCAGTCATCAGGAACAGTGGAAGTTAAAGCAAGATCTGGAAGACCAAGAAAAATATCAACCAGAACGGCTCGCAGGATTGTGAGAAAAGTAAGTCAAAACCCATGTTTGACTCCACGATCCCTCCAGAAAGATCTGGCAGACACTGGAGTTGTGGTACACTATTCCACTATAAAGAGATACTTGTACAAATATAAAGTCTTCCGACTCATCAGAAGAAAACCCCTTCTATGTCCTCAACACAAAAATGAACATGAACATATAGACAAGCCTGATGCATTTTGGAAACAAGTTCTGTGGACCGATGAGGTTAAAATGGAACTATTTGGCCAGAATGAGCAAAGGTATGTTTGGAGAAGAAAGGGCACAGAACTTAAAAAAAAGAACCTCTGCTCAACTGTTAGGCATGGGGGTGGATTGATCATGTTTTGGGGTTGTATTGCAGCCAGTGGCATAGGGAACATTTCACAAGGAGAAGGAAAAATGGATTCAATAAAATTTCAGCAAATTTTGGATGCTAACTTGATGCCATCTGTGAAAAAGCTGACGTTAAAGAGAGGATGGCTTCTACAAATGGATAATGATCCTAAACACACCTCATAGTCCACGGTGGATTAATCAAGAGGTTAATCTAAAGGTTTTGCCATGGCCTTCACAATCTCCTGACCTCAACATAATTGAAAATCTATGGATAGACCTTAAAAGAGCAGTGCGTGACAGACAGCCTAGAAATCTTAAAGAACTGGAAGACTTTTGTAAGGAAGAATGGGCAAAGTTACCTCAAACAAGAATTGAAACACTCTTGGCTAGCTACAAAAAGCGTTTACAAGCTGTGATACTTGCCAAAGGGGGCAGCACAAGGTATTAACTCTGCAGGGTGCCCAAAACTTTTCAGACACCCTTTTTTGTTTTCTGTTATTTTGAAAGTGTAAATTATGGAAATAAAATCTAACTTTTTTTACTTATTATAAGGATGTCTAATCTGTCATTTTATGCCTTTTGGAGATTTTTCCATCTTTTCTTGGTCTCTTTATGCACAATAATACAAATTTTTACTTGGGGTGCCCAAACTTTCGATCCCCACTGTATCAAACTTTATTTCTATTAACTGTATATAAGTTACCAGAGTCATGACCAGTAAATAAGACAAATATTTTCAACAGTTATTTATTCTTTAAATCATTTTCACATACTACCTTTGGTTCACAGAACCAATTTGATGTTTGTCTTAATGAAGTAATAGAGACAGTGCAAAATTCAACATAATCACACAACGCTGTGAAAATATTATCTCCAAGGTCATAAGTGCAAATTTTGGTGACTTTTTCCACACAACTGCTAGAAAACCACAAGGCTTACTTACACAATAGTTTAGTTTGTCTCCTTCAGTGGCAATATTTTCCCCAGCTCAGTCTTGAATATAAGTAAAATTATGAAAACTGGCCTCCCATAGTGTGCAAAAAAAGTCTAAAAAAGCACCATTTTGTCAACAGAAAGGAGATGCTACTTGACAATTAGATCTAAACTAGATTGCTACATGTTAAATCCAGCTTTCATAAATTGTACCTGTATTTCAAAAAGGTACATATTTTATTATTCTAAAACAGCAGCCCTCATCTATACTGGACTGACTGACTGAAAGCAATGACTGATTAAAAGCAATGTTCAATTCTTCTAAGTGAAAACTGTACATTTTGATATAGAAATAGTATTCTTGAATCTTTGAATACTGTATCTAGTCTAGTGTAGTCAAGAGTTAAAATGGTATTATATTTTTAGGTAAACCTACATTTTCTTGCTATTGCTTTTATATTTTACATTCCACAATAAGAATGCAAGTCTCATTCATTATTTTGAAGTCAACAGGAAAAGAAGCTAAAGATGAATGTTGAGTTACCATGGCAGACCACCAGAGGTCTCCTGCGGCAGTTCAGAAGATCACTGTAGCTGTAAATAATTTGTAACTAATTTCAACAAGCCAAAAAAAACTAAAACTAGATTTCTTGTTTCGCCAAAGCCAGAGTTTGACTAAATCAAATACATATTAAAATAAATTACAAAAATGTTTTTTTTTATATAAACACACTACAAATCACTCTGGCATTACAGCTTGAGGCTCAAGGCATAGTGAAATTCAGTGTGACTTAGTATACTGGCAGATAGTAATACTAATAAATTAAGCCATTTCATCTGGTAAGGAGCATGTGTGTGCTATTATGGGTCTTAGTACAATATTTTTAAAAATGTCATTCATTTTGTTTGATATGACTTAAAAAGGTGCATAAAGCAAAAATAAATACACAAAAAGAACAGTATTTCTGTTAATTACTATTAATCTGAGAACTACAAAACATGTATTCAGCAACAAAAAAGAAAAAAAAACACTTTTTTGACATAATCCCAAACCTCATATGACCCAGTTACAATACTAAAGCTGCTGTGCAACCTGGTCTCTATAGATTAAAAGGCATGTGTTGAGAGGTCATTCAAACACAGAGCACATAACATTGTTTCACAGTATAAAAGAATAATACTAAAAAATTTCACAACAAAGAAAAATAACACTGGAGAATGAATGAATGTGCAAATGTGAAATAGATAAGAGTGTGTTACAATTCCACTAAAGTGATAGCTATTGAAATGCATCTGTCACTCCCTGTAAGCAGCCAGTGCAATATTTTCCCTACTTTTCCCCACACAGTACAAACAGTATCAAGTATAGGACTAACCAACTATAATGAATTAAACAAACAAACAAAAAAACACACACACATTTTATGGAAGATATGAATATTTTAAAGACTTGTTTCTTATTGTTCATTGTGTGAAGCTAAACATGCATTTTTGACAGTATTTTGTAAAAAATTAAAGCTATCTGCACTGCGTGTGAAAACAAGATATTGGCATAGACAAATGTTTACATTTGATTAAAGTTTTACCCACACATGCTTTGGGAAAACACTCAAACCACACAATTAATTTACCTTACACTTATTGTTTTTAGTTCTGCTTGAGCGGTGAGGAAATAGTACCAGTATTACAAGTAAGATAGGGCTCACTTTAAATATCTGTAATAACCACAAAATTGTGTACCATGTCCAAATTCTAGACCACTGGCTAGAATGTAGTACCGATATTACTACCATAAGTTAGGGCTCACTTTCAAACTCTTGTACCAACTCCAAATATGCCCGATATGCTGGTTGATAAAATAGATGAATGAGCAGCCAGTTTCCACTGCGAGAAAATGTACCTCACAGAGTGAATGTGGGGTCATATTTCTTGACTTCCAATAGTAGACGATCTCTGTCACTAACGGCCTGAGTGAGAGCAGCCTTGGCTTCAGACAGCTGATCTTGCAGGGTTTGTTCCTGTAACTTAGATTAATGAAAAAGTTACTGTAAAATGCAACTCTGCTCTAAATCTCTATATAGTCTGCACACCTGGATATCACATTCTGACTGGCAGCAACAGATGTAATTACAACACCATTACACAACCCAGTGTCATTAAACACATTTCTGCTTCATCTCCCTTACAGCTGACAAGTAATAAAACACTGGTTATCTGTCTGTGGATTAAGCTGAAGGCTTGGTTAAAACAGTTGAGCATGTTCTGACTCATACATTTGCTTTGCTCTGTACTTTTTATTCCATACTATCCTTTGTCATATTTTATATTTCTGAAATGTTTATGTATGTAATCTTTTCCTTGTTTTATTTCAAATGTGTGCAGCACTTCAACTTATGTTGTTTTAAATGTGCTTTAGAAATAAAGACCTTGCAAACTAAGAGTAGTCCTGGTCAGAAAAGACAATACAAGTAAATGCAGAGTGTATTGTTTTGTGAAGCCAGTTTCTTTACCTGGTTGTGCTGTGGAACAACACTGTCCAGTTGGTCAAAACCAGTAATGGGAACACTCCTGGTGGGTTTAGGTTCTGCACTTTCAACTGCAATCAAAAGGCATTCAAAGATTCTTCTTTTGTACTTCCAGATCACATTTCCACAGTTAGTATCCATGTATCTATGTTTTCATGTCTAATAAACTTGCTTAGCAGTAGTATTACTGTACAACCACCATAAAATTACTAAAAGGTTCAATATTATTTTCCAAAAAGGATACACACCTTTGAGCCTCAAAATGCCATCATCACCCCGCTCAAGTAGTAGTTGATCTATAATAAATGTGGCTGGGACAGGCTGAGGCGCTGTAGGGTAAATTCTTGGGCCATCATCCTGAAAATATTATGGTATTTAAAATTAAACCACATAACTTCCTTTCCTATAATATTAACACTAGTATAATAATACTAGTATTTGTGAAGTTATTTACTGTACCTTTATAGTAAGAATAATATTATTCATGTGCAGCTTTAGTGGCTGGCTGTCAGCTGCAAATTCATCTTCTAGAAAAGGGCCAATGTTACCAACTGTGGAAGATAACAACTCAATGTGGCAGTCCTTTAAGCAGCAATCCATAAAGCTCACAGACTCTGGCATTGCAGAGTGTTCCGCTGCAGAGGGACCCATTTCTGCTCTCATGCTTACTGCAGGACAGTTTCTGTGCTTATTTTGCTTCTGTAACACTCCACTTGGAACTAGGGAAGCAATGGAGAAGACACCATAGTACATGAGAGCTTGCCATTAGTGCAATTAAATAATAGTGGTCAGCAACACAAATACAAGCCACTCAAAGTAACTCAAAGACTGACGTTTACGATTACCTTGTACAAGACCAGCCTGGATGTCAGAAGGCCGCTGTAGTTAACCCACACTGGATAGAAACTATCCTAGGAACGACCCAAAGTGATACTGGTGAGGGAAAAAAGAGGTTTGGTCCTTCAGGGCAGAGCCCCAAGAAGAGACAAAGTTTATAGTACAGAGAGTACAGAGAGTAGACAAAACGTACAAAACGTACAATACAGAGAGAGTGGGGTTTATGCAGTTCCTTTGATATAGTATTGACCCCTTATCAAATGGATCTGCAAGACCCAATTTGTCGGAGTCTCAAGTCTTCCTTTTATACCATCTGGACAGGGTGTAGTCGTGACGTCAACACACATGCGCTTTGACAACCTTTTTAAACTCTGTGAACTCTCGTAAGTAGGACACTGAGTCTTCTGTAAACTCCTGTGACCTGTCTTGTGAGCTTTGTGTGTATTTGTCGTCCAAAACTCTGTGTGTGTGTCCCTGTCCTAATATGAACTCCATGAGTGTCACGGCCTTTGTGAACTTCAAGTGCCCTGGCTATTGTGAGCTTTTTGTGTGTACCTGCCGTCCCAGGCTCTGTGTGTGTCACTGCATGTCATGACTTCCTGTTCTCTGCTCACAGACAAAATTTGACCTATATTCTAACCTGCTGATTCTAGGCCTACTTAGAGTTAAACTCCTGGTTGTCTTTTATACTTAAAACATTTTGCATTTTGAATAAAACATTTTCTTTCACACTTCCAAAACATCATTGAATTACATTTAACTCTGACATTACTCTTAAGCATTTTACTCATTATTTTTAATTATTTACAAGTCTTCACTTTTAACACAGTGTCCATGTGGATCTGTGTCCTCCTTGGTCCTCGAAGTTCCACCTAGTCTTCCGTATTCACTACACATTCAAAGTTTGACATCGGTTCAGATGTTAATTGAATCACAATACACGATTTAAACAATGGGGGGCCGGTCTGTTTTCAGCGAGTTGTTGCAAACCGTTTCTAGCATGGTGATGAGTGCGGACGTTGACTTTAAGGAAGTCTCATTCTTGTTCCTTTTAGAGCTTTGGCAGCATAAATAAATTCACTTAAGCAAAAGGCATTCACTGGCTTATTGTGTGTCTGTCTCTCCTGCTGCACAGACTGGTACCCGTTTAGAGTCAGCTACAGGGCTTAACAAACCTAAGGCAAAAACAAGTCTGAGGCTGAACTTTACCCTCTCCAAAACAAAGACAAAAAATACCAGAAATGTTCCGTCATCGGTGGAGAACAGAGAGAATGTGAGAACGTCGTCTCAAGTCTGAACCATCTCTAAGCCCTAAGTTATTATTTCATAACACAGTCAGATACATCTCAAGTGTTCACCTGTTTGAGGCCCTGGTCAGAGAGCTGTAATAATGTTCTGGAGGCTCATGTGCTGCCTTCTCTGTCCCTTCTGCAGACACTGAGAGAATAGACTAGATGTCTCCAACTTAACGTCCACAGACAAAATCTGATCCTTTGTGAAGTACTTCTGGTCCTCACATTAATTATTATACTGTTGATACATTCTTGCTATTATTAATTAATAAATGACAGTGAAAAGTGAAAATGCATAAAAGGCAATGGTGAAACAAATGAGAGCTGTTTTGGGGAAACACATGAGAACAGTATTTATTATTAACAGGGTTTAATCTAAAGAGGTTTTAGGTCAAAACAAATAGGAACTAACATGAATGAACACAAAATAATTAACCAGGTTTAAATCTATCAGAGGCAGATTTATTGTGGATTTTTAGTAAACTTTGTTAATATCCACTTATTCAAAATACCTAGCCTTATAAGCAAATTAAATAGTATGTAAATGCATGTAGAATTTGATTTTATTTACGTTAATTTATAAACTTGGAAATGGACAAACATTAGCCTATATTTTAAATAAATATTTTGGCAGTTGACATTTACATATGTAAAGAAAAAATGTGTGAAATAATAAATGGGCGTGAGATGAATCGTTAGATAATAATTATGAATCAAATTGTGAGTTGAGTGAATCGTTTTCCTATTCATCATTTACTTTCAGTTCATTGATGTTTAGTTAGTTCTGTTTGGTTATTTGAAGTATATGGTATGGCTTTTTTCCTTATATTGCTGTCATAGTATAATTTTTTTTTTAAAGAATAACAACCATTACCAACTAACATACATGCAGCATCTAATAGCTATTTAATCCATGTTTGTATGTGTACATTTACATACCATATCTTGTGAGACTTCCTCAGTGCTTTGGGACAGAGAGCTGCTGAGATCAGCAGATGAACCTCCCTCAGTTCCTGGAGCTGGACTGTCTGTACTGACTGCTGCATTATAAAGACGTGTGGACTCTAGACCCGAGTCTGTAAAGACACTGCATTAGGTATACCTTTCTAATGCAAAATAATTAATTTTATATTATAATTTATTTTTTTATTTTTGTTGTCAAGCACCTGAGCCAATAAGGACAACAAAACCGTCGCTCATATCACTATCAACAGAGAGATTTTCATCAGGTAGGCTGCCTTCCAAGATTGCACTGTCAAAGGAATGTTGAGAAGGGGACTGCTTCATAGACTGGTGGCGCAGACTGGAAGCTGTAGACAGGGACTCTTCTGAACGCTGGACCTGTTCCCTGTGTAGGCACACAAACACACTTAATTGCAGCTAATAAAAACATGTAGTGTCCAGTATGTCCATCAGTACTCCATTTTGTTGCCAACTGAGTGGTGGAGGCTTAATACTTACTTAGCTGGACTGAACAACTTGCTCATCCCAGAGCCACGACTCAGCATGCTAAAGGCATCTTTTGTTATAGAAAGCGCCCCTTTTGTCAGGTCCAGTGAGGCACTGATAGCATCTTTGGTCTTGTCTTTGGTGACATTAATGGCGCTTGAAAGTTCTCCCTCGAGGCTAAGTGTGGATGGCTCACGGGAGAGGCCTGGGGACTGTACAGGAGAAAGAGGTGGTGACAGTACAGGAGTGTCCACATGTGCTGTCAACCTGTCCTCTTCTACGCCCTCCTCCACTGCCTCACAAGCCTCCTCTACTGCTCCATCGTGTTCATCCTGATCAAACCCCGCGTCACCAGTACTGACGGAAGAGATCCCATTTTCTAGGCAAGTTTCCTCTGGGACCAAGTCTCCTAGGTGGTGAGTAGGTGAAATCTCAGAGTCAGTCATGCTGTGGCTGTCAGTTTCTGGAGTGTGAGGAACCTCTGCTTCTGGTTCCATGCTCACTGGAGGTAAAAGAAGCCCTACTTCAGCAGAATCCAAAAGCAGGGCAAAACACACTGCTAAGGTTTCCGTTTTGTTATCCTGGGTCTTTTTAAAATCCCTTGTTTCCCGCCCCAGCTCTGCTCCTAAACGAGCCATGGCATCCTTCATCCTGAGCAAAGCGACATACTGATAATGGTTGATCCACATCTTTACTGGGGTGATGGCATGGATTAAGAAGTGAAAAGACGCAAAGCACTCTTCTGCCTGAGTTTGTCCCATTTCTAAAGTGGACTTGCTTACGCTAGAGGAGGAACAACAATAAAAAGCCATGGGTCTGCACATCCATACAGACATTGTTAAAGGTTCCACAAAAGGCTGTGTCCTGCCTTTAGGGAATGTGCGCGCTCCATCAAAACCTAGTGTTACACGGGAAAGACTTATTGACCAGATATCTTGAGACCTAAGCTGCTTTTGATCCAAAGGCTGGGGTTCAGTTTCTTGGGAGTGTTGGAGGAAGATAGATGGAACAGGGTGAAAGGCACTCCGATCTCCTGGGTTAGGGCAGGGTGGTGTAGGTATAAAAAAAGGGCTGGCAGTAAAGTTGTTGTAGATACTGTTAAGATCAGCTCTGGTGCCGTGTGGACAGTGTCGTGTGTTGCTCACAGTCATCTGGGGCACAGTAACAGACAAAGACTGCGGACGCTCTGGATGGTCCAAAATAGAAGAATCCAGTGGAATTATTACCTAAAATGGCAAGAAAAACACATCAGACTTCTGTAATAATTTCTCTACAATATATATAAATTTACTCCAATGGTTTTACTTGTAGTTGAGCGGCATCCATCCGAATATCTACATGCTCCTCGGCTTTGCTACAGTCTTGCAAATGATAGAAAGCCTTTACTTGATCCAGGGTGTGCAGAAGGCCCCTGGAGAACAAACTGATCCACAGCACACTGGGGTGGTCCACACAAAGCTGAATGCCATTTAGCTGGGCATACAAGGTTGACGTGGGCACTAATAGAATTTGAAATTATAAAGTTTTATGAAAAACAGGCTAATGCGTATGCACCAGACTTGATTATATAAATGATTTAAAAAAAATTGTAGAGAGCACAAATTAGTTTAGACAAAATAGTCTATTAACCTGGAGGTGAACTATAGATGTGTTTTACCTTCTAAACTAGGGCTGTCTGGAAAGTAGTATTCAGTAAACTGCAGATGGATTGCTGGTATGTTGTCTGGCAAATGCAGAGCTTTACGGTTACAACATATGAAAGACTGGGTTCTTTTGTTCTGACGGCCCCTTGTAGACACCTAAAAATAAAGATAGAAAAAGTGGTAGAAAGAGAAAATAAATAGTTTTATTTTTTAATATGGTGCCCCTAAAACATCTTGTTCCTTACTAAACCCACACTTGAGGTACATTTTCACTAGCTGTCCCTGATGTTAATAAATGAGGAACAGCAAGTACACAAACTAAAAATAACTAAATGTTTTCTTTTTAAATTGTGAAATACATGATTCCATGTAAATGACTTGGACTTTTCTCAATTTGCATAAAATGCACTCACATAACTAAAGATAGAAGGTTGTGGTTTACTAACAAGAAAAGTGAAACCCAAAAATTTTTTGAGCTCTATCACAGAAACAGAACTGTGATAATGCTCCATCAGCTGCATTATCACAGAAACAGAACTGCTAAATGGCATGCATTTATATAGCGCTTTCCTGCACCCTTCTCAGGCACCCAAAGCGCTTTACATCGTGCTCACCCCATTCACACACATCCACTCCTGGAGCAGACAGAGAGGGGGGCTGCCACACAAACGGCGCTCAACCTTCTCCTACCACCACCAAACACACCTACTGTCACACACATTCATACACCAGTGCTACGGACACTGGAGGCAAGGTGGGTTAAGTGTCTTGCCCAAGGACGCAACGGGGAGAGCGGGAATCGAACCTACTACCTTCCGGTTGAAGGACGGCCGCTCTACCACTGAGCCACTGCCGCCCCAACTGCTACTGGCATTTTCAACAAATCAGTTTTAGACATATTTTATTTTGGACATATTTGTTTGACTAACTGATCATGTTCGTCACACTGTCAAGATAAAGGTACGGTGGCCGAGACAGCTCAACACGCTGCAAATGAAGAAAGCACCAGCAAATAAAGAAAACATCTTCATCAGTTTGACAACACGCGTGCTGCAAAAGTTCACAACACATACAAATACAAAAACGCGCTGCAAATTCAAAAACGCGCTGCAAATCCTCACAACACATACAAATACCAAAACGCGTTGCAAATTCAAAAACGCGCTGCAAATCCTCACAACACATACAAATACCAAAACGCGTTGCAAATTCAAAAACGCGCTGCAAATTACACAGACCACAACGGAAATGTTTTAAGGGGACTCCTTTGAGTGACGAACCCCTAATGGGACCTGCTTATTGTTTACTTTGTCGCGTTGTTGTTAGTGTTGTTGTCACTGACCTGAAAGGTGAGGTTTTTTTTTTACTTTTAGATCATGATCGTATAATTGCTTAGTCGTTTGGATATTGTTGGCCTAAATATATTGTTCGTCACTCAAATGAGTTCCCTTAAAACATTTCCGTTGTGGTCTGTGTTATTTGCAGCGCGTTTTTGTATTTGCATGTGTTGTGAACTTTTGCAGCGCGCGTTTTGTCAAACTGATGAAGATGTTTTCTTTATTTGCTGGTGCTTTCTTCATTTGCAGCGTGTTGAGCTGTCTTGGCCACCGTATAAAGGGGCTTTTGTTACCTCAGGAATATTTGTAGGGCTGATGCCTCCAGGCTGCTAATCTCTCACACACGTTTTGTAAATTGTTCAAGTCAGTTTCAAGTCCTGGCACATGACGCTACATGAAGTCATGAGGGACAATTCATGCAGCTCACATTTAACTGTCATTTCAAAAAACAGATTTAAGCTTTAAAAGTATGTTTATATAGTATATTGTTTTATTTATACAAACGTATTATGCATCAAATTAGAGCCTTTTAATCTACTACTTTTTATTACTTTGTAATCTAAACAATGGGGCCATGGTAAATTCTCTATTCTTAATTTAATTGATAATGGCTTTGTTCTTTCTGCTTAACTAAAAAGGCAACAGACTGACTGAACTGGCAGTTGTTGATAGTACCTGGTGTGAGTTTAAAGGCTGATATTCTCTTTGTAAACAATGTACCTCTCAAGGAACACTGATTGTTTAAAAATTAGCAACCGTTGATGCATTTTCTAGATGGGAAGTTTTCAAGGCCTTCTTGTTTACCTCCCTTGAGGGATATAAAGCCTTTTATTAAACTACAGTGTCTGTAAATCAAATTATCTGTTGCTAGAGCCTTGCCTGGTGTATGTTGAAATCCTCCATCCTGATCACCACACAGCTAGACCGCAGCCTTCTCAATGATACCCCTGAAGAGGGTTTTTTGCTAGATGTCTGCTCTTTATCAGATGCGGCCAACTTGGGACTAGACTGTTTATCTAAAGTAATAACATACAAAGACACAAGTTGTTATATTCCTGTAAAGCAAGCAAAAATGTAACTTATCGCTCAATCATTAATCAAATATTACCTTTTCCTGTCCTGGCAGGGGACTCCTTGGTTGGTTGTAAGACCTCAGTTTGTGGTGCAGGAAAACTAGAAGCCTCAGCTCTTCTCTGGAAGTCCTGCAACAGCTTCCCTGCCCACTGGGCCTGCGCATCCATGGCTCCATTGTGATGCTCCCAGTGTCTACATCCATCAGCTGTAACACATAATTTGAAATAAAGAACTGTATTTTCTTAATTTAGTTTTTATTTTAATTTAAATTGAAAGTGAAAAAGCTAAACAAAGGCTTAATTAAATTAGTGCCATAATTTTATCATTCAACACTGTAAACCAGAAGAATTTCACAGGGAATAATGGCATACTAGTCTCCCTGCAATTATTCTGCTTGAGCAGTAATCCTCCTAACTGTTAGTTGTGAATGAATGCTGTATTGGCATGAACGCAGTACAGACCCTTAGGGCAGCTTTTAAATAACAGAAAGAGCCAGCCTCTCACCTGGTCTGTGGACTGGATAGAAGTCGAACCCCAGTTTCTTGAAGGTTAGCTGCATGGAACCTTGTGAGCCTGGTAGAGGCAGGTCATCTGTTTGGTATCACATGAAAATTTAAAAACTTTACTGGAAGGGTAATTGCATTTTTATTATTTTAGCTAACCTTCATCTGATGAAGAACTATCACTGCAGATGTGCAAGTCCAGCCGAGATATGAATGTGTGATAAGAAGACTCTTTGACATCAAAAAGGTCAAAGTATTGACTCAGGTTGCTGGGGTTGCCGACTGAAGCAGAAGGGGTTTCTGCCCAGAAGCTCTGCAGCCCAGGAGAAGGAGGAGCAGCCTATAAAACAGATTCAACAGAATTGACACAGAAATAATGTAGATTTCTACAAAAGATTCCTAGGTCACAACAGAGATGCTTAAATACAATATAGCCATAAATGATTAAATATATATAAATGGCACCTGCAGAGATTCCGCAGTCATGTTCTTTCTCTGCTTGGCAGACTTTTCCATGGCCTCGCTAAGAGATTTGGCATAGTGGATGATGGCTTTGAGTTGAGAATCAGTCAGCACCCACAAAAGGTCATCCAGTATAAAAAACAGTTTTGATGCCAAGACGTTGCAGTCCTTTATCTAAATCAAACAAGAAAAATGGAAATCCAAATGCATTTGTTTGTGTAGTCTATTATATTTAGACGTGCACAACACAAGTACACACTTACTCTGCGCTTAAGGGCAATACGAATGCGACCCTGGTTGGTAATTAGACGCAATGGTGTGCTGCTGAGGTCCTGATCATCACTCTCAATGGCATCTGCCTCAATTCGTAGACTCTGCCAGTTTATTTCTTTGAAAGTCAACACCTAGACACGATATTGCAGTCATCAAATTCATAAAATATGATTGAGCCCGATAGATGTTGCAAAAAGTAGCACAGTACCTCTCCTCTCTTTGGGTCAGTAATGCGCGTGTAGCGGAGGTCACTGTGCTGCCATTTGGGGTTCAAGCTGTTGCCTTGGAGCTGCCAGAGTTCAAAAGAGGCGTGAAAAGCACGAGCCTGAACCTTGATGGTAATCGAGTTGATTCTAACAGACATGCCCTCCACCACTTTTTCAGCAAAGCCATACTCACTGTAGAAACAGAACACAGATGTTATTAATTGTTATTAACCTTAAGGTTATTATGACCAAACAGTAAATAATAACTAGCTTTTGTCAAACATACCTCTGGCCTGCAGTAATTGCAATTGGAGAGGGGCCATTAGGGGGACGTGGTTCCTCACAGGTTCTCATTTCTACTTCTACTTTGTCCAAGAACTACACAAAATCACAATCAAAATAATAGAACAAGCCAAAAAAAAGAGAGTAAATATTTTTAATTTCTTACCAAGCATATAGGACTTGTTTTCAGCTTTGTCCATTGGATCTAAAAACAGCAAGACAGTAAGGCCAGCAGAGTCAGTCAAAACGTCTACAACAGCAGTTTGTCCCGTTCCTGTGCACTCGGTGGAAGGCACAAGCTCCCACAATGCTGCACTGACCACAATAATAACTACTTTACTACTGCAGCTACATTTGAAGAGAATACTAAGTCTATTCTAAAGTAAAGTAACACAATCTACAATACATGCATGTCATTAATTGTAAATAGTACAGGTTATAATACAGATAATCTACACAAGACAGTCAAGAAAAAAAACTGAAAAAAATCAAAAGTTGATTTCAGAGGAGACGTTTTCAGAATAGGTAAGAATATAAAACTGACTGATAAAAAGGCCCCACTGGCCTTTTTTGTTCTACTGAATTCTAAATTGCCTTGTTAGTATCGACAACCAGCCATGGTCTGAAGAAAAATAACATTTCCAGCAGTCTTAATATAAAAGCCATGACATCAAAACACAATATACATACATTTTCTGACTGAAATGCCATGAAACCATTATGTAATTTGTAAAGGAAATAGTTTTCCTGGAAAGACACTCAGCGTTCAGACTGACTACTTAATCAGGTTTGTCTAGTCAGAGACCTACCCTGATGGCCGCTTTGTTGCAGTAAACCCGGGTGACAGCCAGCCAGGTAGGCAAGTCAAGCATGTTCTGCAGAACTTCTTCATCTAACTCAAGGTTGGACAGGTGCCCTTCTCCTTTCAATGTGCTCAAATTGATCTTGTCTGGTGACAAATTCTTTGTAAACCTAAAACAAAAAATGTACAACAAATAAAGCAAGCACATACTATACATTCTATATAATTACACCCCATAGGAGTTACAGTAATTCAGCTATTATAAATTATTATAAATTCAAGTCATGGTCTCAGGTGAAAAAATAGACACAACTCAATATTCCCTTATTATTACACAGTGGTAAAATTAACAACAGCTTTAGAATCAATTTAAATCAAACCAAATGTTAGGTTGGACTATACACTACTGCATGTTG
Organism: Neodontobutis hainanensis; assembly: GCA_024349245.1. Lineage (NCBI taxonomy): Eukaryota > Metazoa > Chordata > Actinopteri > Gobiiformes > Odontobutidae > Neodontobutis > Neodontobutis hainanensis. Next base: position 473,922 of record JALDNG010000174.1, on the reverse strand, counting down.
ATATTGTTGATCTATGTTGATCTTCTAAATCTAAACTGAAATGCGATGACAAAATACGCAATCTACATTTTTGTTTCAAAGCAGTAAAAACTGTTTTCGAGAAAGATTTGGTTATAGGCTATGTGGATTTTCAGTAATTCATACTTCATCAACTTTGCCACAAAATTGTTTCAATTTATGTAGTTAGTTAAAGTTGTGTTGTCTCCCAGATACCTCCCACTTTAACATAACAAGATTAAGATTGACATAGAACTGATATAGTAACTAAACGATTCATGTTCATTCAAGTGCCCTGCTGTGTCCACAAGATCATTTTGAAGAGGTAAACAACGTGTTCGCATTGACCAGACCACTTACTGCAAAAAAGTCGACTAATTGTTAACACACGACTCGATGGCGATATGAAATACTTTGGCAAATCAGGCTAACAGGCTAACAGCATAAATGCACTTACCGTGACAAATGTTTCAGAATTTGTTTCTTTATTATTCCAGCCATCCTTAGTGCGGTTAGTGTTGACCGGGCTAAGCGGCTTTTCTTGTTCAATAAATAACAACTAGCTGGTAGGTATATCAATGCAGTGCAAAGCTGTAGCCGTGTGCATCTTGTTAGCCGCTGCTTTCTCTGCAGCGAGCACCCTAGTTGATGCCGAGAAACACCGGACAGCAGCAAGCAAGCCCCCTCTCAACACAATTAAACACAGTCGTAGCAACAACAGCTCCATCTGCTGGACAGACGGAAAACCACGAAGCTGACCACCACACCAATCACAAGGGGAGGGTGTCTTAGCAAAAAACATAAAAAACAAAAGAGCTAATTATTAGTCTATCATAACCGTTAAATATTGGTTTACAACCTTGCCACAATAGTAACAAAAAATCTCAAACTTCAGTTAATTAGATAAACCTTTTGAATGTATAAGCCTCTATGTATAATGTTCTGATGTGGGGTGTTTACTCAGAAACTATTTATTGCGACAACGACATCATATTGTAACAACAACAGCCAAACTCTCTTAATGGTGTTTTATTAGTCAATACAGAACATTCAAGGGGGCGCCATGGGAGTGACCATTGGGAGTGACGCAAATGGTTTACATATTACGTAAGATAGATAATTTAGTCATGTGACACACGCATCGGGCCTTGCACATGCGCAGTGTGACCTGTCGTTGAGTTGTTATGACAAGCCGAGGCCTCGGACTAAATTAGAAGCGAAGGCCCGATCTTTGTCGGGCCAAATCCGCGATGGAGGGCATGGACCTGGACTTAGACCAAGAGCTTATGCAGAAATTCAGCTGCATGGGCACAACAGACAAAGACATCCTGATATCAGAGTTTCAAAGGCTGCTCGGGTTTCAGCTAAACCCAGCAGGATGCGCCTTCTTCCTGGATATGACAAACTGGTGAGTCCGGGGACTGTGTGGCCCGCAGGGTTTGGTTAATAAAAGTTACTGTAGTATAAGTGATTTTACATGGTTTAGTGTAATTAGATAAATAATGTGTTTAAAATGAAGTGTTCCGTGTTTCTTTTCTACTCAAAATTACACTGTATACTGTTTAAATGTTGTCAGGTTCAATTAATGCTAATGACGCTGTAGTAACCAAACTCAAAGCTAGCTGAGTCAGCCTCGACTTCTGCCTCTATAAACAACTAGTGCTCGCGTGTCAGCTTACACCCCATAAAGAGAGTCATTTAAAAAATAATATCACACAGTTTCTGTTGTATCGTGTATGTCTAGCGTACGAGACTAAATTTGGATTTATTATCAAAATAACTATGACTTTCCATTTTGTCACCAGGTCACTGAACTGAAGTCTAAAAAGTTAACCAAAGATTCTCCTTGTTTTATCAGTATTGCAATATTGCAATGTTATGACCTTGTCATGAAGCTTTCATTCCACTAAATTAATCAAAATGACCAAATGTATAAATTGTGAATGATACTTGTATATTAATTAATTACAACCTAAGCTACCTAGCTAAGTATCTGGTCCACAAATTAGCTAATCAACCGATGAAGTTAGGAAAAAACATAGAATGTTAAACATAGTGTAGGGGTTGTGTCTGTGTTTGTTTCTTTCGGAAAAGCACTTGTGTCTTTTGTCTATTATTGTGAAATTCGAATAGTTTTCTGGTGACGCGCTATTAAAATTAGCAGTAGGTTAAAAGTTACCTTGTCAAAACGTTCTTTTACGTTGATTTAATGAGTAGAAAGGTAGAATTGATGTCTCATGAGTTTAATACGAATTAGGTTATTGTATACAGATGGACAGTGCTTGCTCTAGTAATGTCACGTGATATCTTCTGCTGCAGCACTCTTCTAAAAATAAACTCTTACTTTATACTGTAAATGGCAACATGTCACGTGGATCTGCTTTGGTTTTATGTACATTTTTTACAAAACTACTAGTAACAAAAATGTTACTATCACAACTTGTAATACATGTTTTCTCTACTTTTTGTTTCCTCAGGAATCTACAGGCAGCTATTGGAGCTTACTATGATTTTGAAAGTCCAAACATCAGTGCACCATGCATGTCTTTAGTAAGAGATGTGACAATTGGTGAGGGTGAATCCATTCCTCCTGACACACCCTTTATAAAAACCTGGAGGATACAGAACACAGGTTGGTGGTCAGTGTGTCGGCAACTCATAAACAAAGCTGACTGTCTGTGTGTTGTGATCATGATCGTGCTGAGTTGTCTATATGTTCTTCAGGTACTGAGTCGTGGCCTCCAGGAGTTTGTCTGAAGTACGTGGGAGGAGATCAGTTTGGTCATGTAAACATGGTGATGGTGCGATCTCTGAACCCCCAAGAAATAGTTGATGTGAGTGTCCAGATGCAGAGCCCTGTGTGCCCTGGCATGTACCAGGGTCAGTGGAGAATGTGCACCGCAAGTGGACTTTACTATGGAGGTGAGATTTGGGAAAAAATAGGTTTGTTAAAAATAGCACATCCTTCTAATATTTCTGTCAGCATTACTAGTCCAGTAGTTTCACACTACAACAAATCAACTGGGATGAGACTCTATCAGCATTAAATAAAATAAAGTATTAGATATTTTGCTTTGTTTTTCATAGGCCATGTTGTGTCACAGTTTGCTTTGCATGATAACAGAGTAAGCAAGGAAAGGGGTGCTCAAGTGAATGCCTTTGATAAATTGGAGTTGTTACCATAAAACAAAGCCACAAGGCTGCACAGAATTAGCAATTATTGTTTTTTTTCCTTGGTTGCACAGCCAAATTACCATCACTGTAGACAGGCAGCCCAACAACCAGCCTGTCCCACCGGAAACTGTCCTTATTCTGCCAGTTAGCCACGCCAGCTTTGTATGTTAATATCTGTGGAGGTTAAATGAGTATTAATTCACAGCTGGTATCTGTACCTTGACTATCTTGTTTTAAATCCACCTTTTACTTCCTTCATAGTGGTATTTTCAATGTTTTTAATTTGGCCAAAATTGAATTTCTTCTCAGATGTCATTTGGGTAATTTTAAGTGTGGAGGTCGGAGGTCTCCTTGGCGTCACGCAACAACTGTCATCTTTTCAAGCAGAGTTCAACACCCAGCCTCACCGAAATCTTGAAGGAGATTACAATCCTTTTGCCTCGCCACAGAAGAGCAAGTGCACCAACGGCAACAACAGTGGTCTTCTTGACAACACAGATCCCACTCAAATGCAGCAAGATCAGAATGGACTTTCACAGAACTCGGTGGATTTAGTTGCAAATAGTCTACAAAGCAATCTTTCATTAGTCTCTTATAACCAGGTAAGGCTCATCCTTAACCCAGATGTTCAAAAGTAGTCTCAAACAATATTTAGCTTAAGAAAGAACACAACTCTTGTCCCATCAACTTTCATATGGCATCCAGACATTTAGACATACAGGGTTAGAAAAAAAAAGTTCCAAAAAGCTGTACTGTAAGGTTCAGTTTGCTACATTACACATTAATTTGCTTAAAATATATTGTTTTTACTGAATATGGCATAGTTGGATTGGGGGATAGTTCCACTAAAATAATGCAACAGTTGTGTTGCACAAAGAGTTAATAGTGATTGATCATTATCAACTGCTTGTTTAATGTTTCTATTCACAAGACACACAGCATTATAAAAAAACTCAGTCTAAAAATGGCACTGTTTTTTTTTGGTTTGGCTAACAAGACATTTTGTGAAATTAATTTGATTTATAAAACCAAATTTTCCACAAAACTTCAACTATTGTTTTAACTATTTTCCATTAAAAAGTAGAGATGGAGCACAAAACAACAGTCTTTAAACAAAGCTAATCTTGTACAGGTATATAAAATACATATTCTCTTAAACTACTGTCTGTTTTTTTTTCTTTAAAGGGTATAAAAGAGCCCTATTCTTCTGGCCAATCTTAAACCATGGGACTTTAAACAGTGAAGCAGCGCTAAACACAAGCTCTGGAGTCACACCAGGACAACCAAGAAGATGCTTAACGAGCAGTTGGAGAGTCTGTAGATTAAGAACAGTTTATGCAAATGTCACTCTCCACTGGGTATACAACCAGAGGTCGACTACGTGCAGCTCACCCAAATCCATATCCACTGTTTGCACGAGTGAATGCTACACTCATAAAGAGTGTTATGAGTCTATTGAGTGAATACTTTTATTTTTAATTTTTTTGTGGATTTGAATGAAAGTGAAACAATGATGACGAAGGTGTAATTGTAAAATGTTGTGTATACACATGTTTCTAAAACAAACTTAGGAGGAAAGCCATTTATTTTGCCAACTGATTTAAACTGTTCTGCTTTCACACATGGTATATTTATTAGTTTACCAGAATCTTACAAATAATTGAATGTTATCAATTTCTTATTTCCAATATCATAAAATTGTAATGGAAGGTAAAGTAACATGCTTATTTAAAAGATGTGTATATGGGTTTTATCACTGCTTTATGCATTACGAGCATATTACTTGCTACTATTGGTTTGTTTAGATCAGTAAAAATCAAACTCTCATTATAATGAAACTTGATATATATATATATATATATATATATATATATATATATATATATATATATATATATATATATATATATATATACACACACACACACACACACACACACACAGGATATGGCATTAAAATTATATAATTTAAGACTTTCTTAGCCCATAATAGACCATCAGTTTAAAAAAATATATTATGTTCATGATCCTTAAAATACAATACAGGCAATAAAACTTTCTAGGTAGAAAAAGGGATTTGGTTTTAAAGATCACAGATCAAGTTTTTTGTCTTTATCTGTTCATAATGCAGTATTGGAGGAAAAAGATACAGTTATCAAAATACTGTATACAGTATAATACCATTATTTGTTTAAAATGGTCTTTCAGGGCCAAGCATTCTTACAAGTTTGTATGTATCCTGTAACACCTTCTGAATAGTATAAAGACAAGTTGTTAGCATTTTGAGTTGAATGTAAACAAGGTATGTAGAAGAAAACATTGTTATCCTTTACAGTTTTTTTTAAATGAACAGATATTTTCATTCGTAATTGATATCCTTACATACAGTTTCTACAAAGAATGCATAATCAACATAATAGTAATCAAGGACCTGCACTATGAAGATCTATGCACTAATATGCTCCAGAACATGGCCTATGCATAGTGTCCCTCTTCATGAACCCATCTGAACGTTTCTGTCACTTCAGCTTCAGTCTTATGATCAGCTTTTTCAGCCAAGTGCGAACTGATAAAACAAGAGCCAAGAGGTAACTTGAGCCAATTCTTCAACAACTAATGCTTCTGCCAGTAACACGTCTATCAAGTTCCCACTGGCCAGAATGCAGAATGAATCTGTTGGCTTTAAATTTATTCAACAAGTGCAAAAGAGTGCAGAAATATGAAAGCTTTTTTTCTTCCTGTATGTTTGATGAGTGTTTGTATGATTAAATTATAACTGAAAACAAATTACTGTGCTTAATTTGAAATGCTTTAAGTATTTACAGATATTTTTATGTGCATGGCTTCTTGGGCAGTAGCTCTTATTTCAACATAACTGTGTAGCTGAGCAAACACACTTCAGCACTTGACTCCTGTCACCGTTGCTGGGTTTTTAATATTGGACAACTAAAGCCATTTGATATTTCATAATTGTTAATGGTAGTATTTTCCTGTACATAATGTATTTATTAATAGCACAATTTATAGCATCTCTCCAGTGCAAGATAATTTGTGGATCACAGTCAGCACTTTAATACTCCTAGAACATGTTTAAGTGGTAAACTCTAACTGGTGGACTTTGATACGTTCACAAATTGGATCAGATTAGATTAAATTTGAACAATAGATTGAATTTGAACATTGTTCTCAGGCTATTTTTTAGTTGTGTGTAGGACGTTTAAATTCTTTATTCTGACTAAAACCTTCGATGGCCTCTGTCAGTAGGACTCTTTAGGGTTGTTTACTTAAAAGCCATGAACACTGCCTCCAGTCATTATTAAACAACAGAGCAGCCTCTTGAATACGACACACCCTTTCTCTCACAACTGATATGACATGAAGTCGCTGTGTTTTTAAATAAAGTCACACCAGAATTGTGCGAGTTGAAATGCCTCTGATGGTCTGAGCTGGATTGACATAAACTCACCCTGCTGTTTTGTGACGTTCAGACCCTTCACGTCAAGACTAATACAGGGTTCATTAGGCAGCAGTATCAGCCAACATCCTCAGAGAGCACAAGAGCAACAAGGTAAGACTGGACACATGACAATAAGAGCATCACATTGAACTGAAATCCCAGAGTTCTCGCTTGCAGCTGACTTATTCAGCTTACTTCTCAACATGTGTGATACTGCATTTGTAATGCTGTCATCATCAAACAAAATGCTTTTGATGTGCATTAATCTGCACTATATCAATTTCTGTACGTATACTTATTTTGTGTCCTTGACTTAAAAAAAATTTCAATATGTTCCTGTAAATAAAACAGTGTCTCGAAAGTCATGAATGTGTAAAATTATTTAACACTGCACAGATATTTTTAGTTTTTAAAGTGTATTTTTGTAAATGGATCTACAAAGCAGTGCTTTAATCTTTTTGGAAATATTACTTTATTTATTTATTTATTTGAGGCAGTAGTTCCTTTTCCCCCCAATTTTAAGAAAACATAAACACTTTAATACAAAAAACAGAAGTGTCCTGTCATCAGAAAACCGCTGCTGTGCTGCGGTGACTAATGCCCTGAATGGTCGTCACATACTGCAAGAGAAAGTTGTAGAACAAGTTTGTAACTAGCATTTGGGCATTTTAACCGCTGATACCTTCAGGTAATCTAAAAACATGATGTAAAACGCCGAAGCATAATGGTTTCTAACCTGTTTGACCCAATATACACCAATATTTCACCTCACTGCTGGAAAATACACCAGTGGGGCTGTTGTGAGTCCAGTCAGTCAGTTAGTCAGTTATAGAGGCAGCAGGTTGAAGACCAGTCACAACTAAACAAACTTTTTGCATGTACAATCTCTTAAAGTGCACACTGCATAATTCAGCTATTGATATTCTACATATGGATATATTATCTACATCCATTTTAAGCCATTTCCGTAGATTACATTTACATTTTATTCAAGTTTTTCTTGAGTCAACATACAATCTATTGTCATTTATCTAAGTGCTTTAAATACATTGTTACATTGAGCACCTTCGGCACCACTCCCATTCAACTGAGCTGTTTCTATTCTTATCCTTTATCCAGACATTAGTGTTCCACCCTTTATTCAGTGGCTCCTATTATTCTCTCTCGGCAATAACTTATGCTCTGTCCACAAAGTTTCTACTTATACATAGACTCAAATGATTTAAACAAAGGCTATACTTTTACTAAGCTGTAATGACGGATTCATTATGTCAAAGTAAGCCCCAGCCAAAGTAAATACCACATACAAATGTCATGTTTACTTTAGGATTGCTTCTGTTTAAATAATGAGTATTTGAGAGTGGTTTTGATCATCAATATGTTTTTGTCTCAAACTGTACAAAATGTCACTTAAAATCTCAGGACAATTCTTTATTTTTTCTTCTGCTAGTCTTAAACTTCCAAGAGCATGGGGAGTCCTGGCTGCACAACACACTTGCCTTTCTACATCGGCCCTTCCAATTCAGACACCGCAATGTCTTATGCAGTCTTTGAGCAAAACGTCAAACAGGTTTATTGGTCGGGGGTCTACATGCCATGCCAGGAACAATTAGCTCTAGAGGAGAACCCCTGTGTGCCTACGTACTGGACTTTAAATTTGAGCCCTCCCACACTGAGCCAATTCCAGGACAGCACCCCTGAGATAGAAGTCCAGTCTGAGGAGCAATGCCTGGAGCAAATGCAGACCATGGTGGTGGGAGAAGTTCTCAAAGATGTGGACACGGCGTGCAAGCTGCTCAACATCACACCAGGTACAAACGTCTTCACCACAAAACAATGGTAACCTTTAGAAACGTTCTTGACTCATATCGTGACATCTGTGGTGACAGTCAGCTAACATTGTAGACCTGGCCCCTGTCTTGTTCAAAGGGAGTGGTGACAGAATCTGTTCTAATGAACTCATTGTTTAAAGTTGACATTAAACAGAGCATTGTGTGCACCACTATTTGCTGGATTTAAATTAAATTCAAAATATAACTTGACCCAAACTTAAATAACCACTTGTAGCATGTAAACATATTATAAAAAGACATTCAAATGTTGTCTATAATGCGTTTTGATTTCCTTTAATAATGTGATACCTTTTGGGTATTTTTGATCATATAAAGGTCTAAGCATAATAGAGAACTTTTAACAGTAGTCATTCCCTGCAGCAGAGATACACAAAATTCAAAGGTGACTTGTGAAGTTTCTGTGTTCTACCTTAGACCCCTGGAGCTGGAGCTGTGGGGACGTGCAGAAATGGCTGCTGTGGACCCAGCACATGTACAGGCTGCCAAAAGTCAGTATGGTCTTCCAGGGGCTGACTGGAAGAGACCTGTGCTCGATGTCTGAAACAAACTTCAGACAACACTCCGGACAGTTTGGAGACATGTTGTATGCACATCTGGACATCTGGAGATCAGGTACAATATCGTGTAATAAATGTATTATACAAGGCCTTGCTGCGAAGATGTTTGTTTTTACAAGTACTTTACCTTTTACAGCTGCAGTCATGAAGGGACCATGCCCTCCACAGGACAATCCACCTGGTAGGCCAGTACAATTCATCATGCAAGCTAACCTACTCTAACTGAAACATATTTGAAAATGTGGCTTTGTGAAAATATTTCAGATGTTGACAATTTATGGACCGATGTGGTGTGCAGTCAGCCTATCCATCTGTGGCAGTTCCTCAGAGAGCTGCTCCACAAGCCACACAACTACAGCCGCTTCATCCGCTGGCTCAACAAAGACAAAGGTGAGAGCAGGATGGGTGGGTTGCTGATTCTAATTAGTCAAAGTTAGAAACTGTGTTGCACATTATTATGGATGTTCCAATCACCTGTGTCAGATTACTTGTCTTTTCTTTTGATGTCGTTCATTCATTGGGTGACTGGAGCCTTTCCCAGCTGCATTTGAGCGTGAGGTGGGGTAGCTACATCCTAGTCTGTATGATAGCCAGTCAGTCAGAGAGCATACACACAGGCACACAACCATTCACACCTACATTTATATCTACTACCCATGCACAACTTTGGACGGTGAGAAGAAGCTGGAGTACACAGAGACACGTAGAGAACATGTTGACTCCTCATCCTGTGGTAACAACAATATCGGTGAATAGGAGAGCAATGGTCGGAAGACATCCATATTTTATACCACAGCTGCCCAAAGTGCACTTGTGGAGAAGCAGTCTCTCTTTTTTTAGACCAAACATTTTTGCCTAAAGGTTTAGGGCATTTATGAACTAAATTAATTTTGTTTTCAATTGTTTTCTGTGCAATCAACATCAACTTTCTTTTTTTGTTCAGACAATAGCATGTTTCTAAAAAGGAGTGAGAGTGGATTTGCAATCTGCACTTTTAATGTTGCAAAATGGGCCAAAACTACAGACCTCATTTAAAACAATACCATGTAATGTTAGTATTATATGGTAGCCATGAAAATCTCATGTTGCGTGTATGTTATAAAATAGAGGTTAATAAAAATACGTAGGTTTTGCTCATCAGTAAAAAAACGACACAATACCCTTCACATAATGCCTGACTTGAAACCCTTTTCATTCTATTCATCCTTTTATTAAATTTTTCCTTTAGGGATCTTTAAAATTGAAGACTCTGCTCATGTGGCTCGACTGTGGGGCATCAGGAAGAACCGTCCTGCGATGAACTATGATAAACTGAGCCGCTCCATACGCCAGTACTACAAGAAAGGCATCATCCGCAAACCAGAAGTTTCCCGCCGACTTGTGTACCAGTTTGTGAACCCTGTATGAGGAAGAAAGCTGGAAATGCAGACTGGAAGCTCATTCACTGGGTTTGTTGTGTTGTAAAGACTGCCTATTTAAACATGCACTCCTGCCTATCTGAACCTATTCTTCCCTGATCTGAATGAATTTTCAGTGGTGACATAGAGGAAATGTTTGGTTTCTTATGAGGCTTTCTATTCTATTAAGTTCTGGGATCTATGATTAATCTCTTCTTTACTGTTTCTTATTCATCATAGGCTGATCTATGTGCCAACAAAAATCACACAGACACTACCCTTTTTTCAACAAACTTTTTTCCCTTTCAAACCAATATCGCAATATTGACACCACCACAACACGTTTGATTCGGGTTTTTCATCACTATTGTCATTATTATCTGTGATCATATTATCATAATATCTTTATGCATATTTAAATGAACGTCTTGTTACATCAAGATGAACAGGCACTACACCAGTTAGGAGATAAAAGTACATCACTAACTATGAACATACATCTTTTAGAACACTAATATAGGGCGTCCACAGTCTGAGCAATAGTGCCCTGTGTGCATAAGGAAGAGATCATAAACATAAAAAAGCATTTACATGTACACCTTTTACTGCCTCAACATGGTTAGGTCTCATTTTCAACTCAACACAGTTGTACAGTTACAATATAATATAATCTTAAATTACATCATCATATACAAATCTGACAGCGTGGGGTATCGTCACGCCGTATGGTACACTGACAACTCCATTGCAATGCAATCCATATGAAATGCTTCCTATTATTTAATATGATTTTCCATTGCTGTTATTTTAATGAACACATTTACATGTATAACACTACATTTGTCTTAATAGTCAATCACTTGGAGTTTTTTGTAAATTTTTCTAGTTACATTTACACAACTCATACACACTGGATAATGTTTGCCCCAAATTATTTACCTGATATGACCACTGTGTGTTTGCATGTTTAGTGTATACTGAACTGAATGCTTGTGTCTACATATGCAATGTATCTATAGAGAGCAAGAATGTAGAAAGTTGAACAGTAGAAGTCCTTTTTGCTATGCTGGACAGCTTTGCTCTAAGACACAACTTGTGAGCTGGTGATGTGTTTCTCCTCCTGTGACACACAAACCCGTCAAATTCTGTTCCTGACACAGAGCCAAACTCATCTGATCAGGGTCTGGGGGAGAATCTGGGGGGAAAAGAACGATAAGGCATACTCTTATCTACTTATTTTGTCTGAGATTTGGGTGCCACTTCTGACAGTATTTGTATTTGACTAAACTGATGAAGTGGAGACCTGCTACAAACTTAATTCCTATGAGGCTAATTAATTGCACTGTGCGTGATTCTCTTTAGACAACTAGAATAGCAGTGTCATTACTCAGTGCTTCAGGGATAAAAAAAAAGTTTGGGTTGACTTGGGGGGCAGCTACAAGTTGATCTTCACTGAAGCTGTTTGATGTGTTGTTGTGAAATTATTGCATGAAGGTAAAACAGACAAGTGATGGGAGTCATTCTTTGGCTCAGCAAAACGGACCACACACTAGTTCTTTTGCAAGCTAGCGCTTCAAATAACACTGGAGAACCATGTTTAGACAACATAGTCTCTTTCAAGCCCAGACACTTTCATGTACATTCATGTCCTGAGAGGCTTGGTCTTCAGACAACAGTCTAGTGCACAGTAATGCATGGACACCTTTCCATCGGCCCCTTGTTTTGGAAGAAAAGCACTGCTCAGAAGCCTCCTTTCAAAATGCAGTCACAACCTCAAGAAGATGACTTGATCCAATGTCAGTCTGAAGGCATGCATCACTTGTGTTTCTTGTTAGCAGTGGAAGAAACAAGTATTACAGAACCAAGAATGAACGCTTCTGTGGAAATGTACCCATCTTTAGCATGAAGATGATGTAAGAACTTGTGATGCTCATAAGGTCAAAACAAATGAACATATGAAAGTCATTGTATCATCAATCTTACTTTCATGAAACAGAAACATGAGCATGTCCAGAGGAATGTGATGGTCAGAGTGAACACTGCATTTGTAGTTGAAGTGTTGCATCAGGTCGTAGCCCACAGGAATTTTTTGCATAGCACATGCTGCTATGCAAGCTGTGAAACAGTTAAACACATAGCACTGCACACACTGGAAAATCACATAAAGAAAAACAAAAACAAAAAGAGGATACTGTCTGTGGTACTTTAACACTACACAGCATTCCCGATGTAAGAATGACAACTGACCACACAGCATTAGAATTGTTACACAAAAATGGCATCACATTGTATATACACAATGCAGGTTAGAGAAGCTCATTCTTGTTTAATGGGCATAACAGATTATATTATCTCCCCATTTTCACAATAAGCTGTAGAAGTAGTTAAATACAGCTACACAGAGAAGCAAATGTGTTCCTGCACTGTTGTGATGTTGAGTGTGTATATACTGAATAACTGCTGCTCCTGTTTTAAATGTATTAAGTCCTCTCACCCAAATGATGGATAAATTATAGGATCCAGATATACTTTTGTCTTTTGGGTTACTAAGTTTTTACTCGCAAGACTGCTTGACGCATCTGTTGGGCAAGGGATGTGTTGCTCATAAGTCTCTGGCTATGTGCGATGCGATTGGACAGGACAGTTCAAGTTGCCTCCAATGGCATGTCCTTATCTAGTCAGGTGACTAGATGGGCTCCACGTAATTGGCCGGGTAGAGTCCCTCTCGGCCGTTGTCCAAACGTCCTCTACACCAGCCCTGTTCGTCTTCGTCTTCGGTCTTGGTCAATTCATCACCTGTGAAAGACAAGGCTTTTGCTTAATTGCTGTCATTTAAAATATAAAGGGAATTATGGGTATAACATCTTCAAATGAGATCATAACTGAGGTTTTGAAAACAATAAGACAAGATTATTTCTGTAAATGCGTTGACATTGAAGTAAATATTGTATTAATATTGTTAGATGAGTAGAGAGCAACCTCAATGTTCTACAGCAGCTATAATAATAGTTCAGTAATGGAATGATTCTAGATAAAATCCATTACATAGCTGGTATTGAATAACATTTTATATACCAACATCAAGGCAGGTGCCATTTTAAAAGACAGAAAAGTATTCTAAAAATAACATTAAAAAAAATAAAAGCGGTAAAAAGTTACATTATCTTTGCGGCACTTTTTGCTGCAGTCTGTTCACTACAAATACCAGTCTCCTATTTGCCCTCTTTAATGTAATAAAGATTTTTTTACTTTTATTTGTTCCCCATTCTCCTGGAGCTAGTGTTAATTGGTTGTTAAGTGGCTGTAATTTGTTATACATGGCTATTATTACTAATCACTGGTATATTCTTTAGAGCAAGACATCTTTAGAAAGAAGCCAGAACCAGGTTATTGATTTATGACCACCCGTGTCACTATTGGATAATTAATAACTAAATGGTTACCTGCTTTAAAGGTGAGCTCATCCTGTTCTTGTCCTTCATAGTCATACAGGGCACGTACACGGACCCCTTTTCCAGTGCTTGAGTCATCCTCAAAAGAATTGCCGTTTCCTCCATTTTCATTTCCCGAGTATGTAGTGGGCTGCTCATCATCAGACCATTCAGCCGAGTAGGCTTGGTTCTTCTCATAGCTGCTCACACTGCATGTAAAGACACAGAGGATATGGATGAAGTAGAAATGTATGTTTTGTCAACAACAGATTACTTGATACTACCTGCTGCGGTCACCAGGTGGCGCTACATGGTCTGTGCTCGGAGTGGGTGGGGCCCCATCTGGTTTCTTTTTCTTTGGAGGAGCAGCAGCCTGATCTGGATTGTATTCCTGATGGAAAAAAAATGAATCATTGTTAATCAATCAATTGTTTTAATTGTGGTCTTAGAGTTCTGACACAATACCTCAAATGCAGGCCAGTTCATAGGCATCTCAGGGCCGTGGTTGTTACTGAACCACTTCAGGTCCTCTTGAGTGTTTGCAGCCAAGATGGTGCGTTCCAGTTCCCTGTATATCGTGGCATAGCTGAGAAGATAAAAGTGGACCAATCATTGACAATGAAAGCACCAGACGGCTGATTGTGAGCCAATTTGGCAAGAATTCCCTCAGCGCTGTTCATTTTCTTCAGAAGGATCTAGAGCTGGGGCACCGTGAGAGAAAAGCTTCTGCTTGTGACATTTTACTAAAGCGGGAACACCAAATAGTGTTCAGATTTAAACTGAATAATCCCACAGTGATGTAATCAGGGTTGCCTTGACATAAATGATCAAATGGTGAAATTCTATGCTTTTTCTTCACAAAATACACTATATTTGACTGTAGGGGAATATCTTACTCTGTAAATACTTGTGCCTCTTTGAAAATGTATGCTACATGTTTTGCAAATGAATGAATATACATACAGTAACTACAATATTCTATATGTGTTTTTCCTAATATATAAATAAATAAATGGGTGAATATTCCATCATGCTAAGAAAGTTTGTATATGTTTGTGTCATTTTCTACCAACAACAGCTAGTTTGGGAAAAACATGACTTCCAAAACTGGCAGGATTGTTCAAGGAAGCAGAAAATCAGTTCTGCCATAGGCCCTGGCTTTGTTGTTACATCCAGGGTAAAAGCTGTCCAAAATATGACAAGCTGTCACTCTGAGCAAAATTCACTTTGGCAGAAACCTTGTCGCCCAAAATATCAATTAATTAGTGTTGGACATCTGAACAGAAATGAGAAGCAAACGCCTGGCTGAGATGTACGTTAGGATGGATCATTTGAAAATGAACTAGATGTGATGCACAATTTTAAAATAATGTTTGTTTCACAGACACAGAAATATACAATTGAAATCTCTTTATTTAACCCTGCAAGGGCAACTAAATATGTTACACATACCATAGACTATACTGTTGACTGTATTTTATTGATAGAACTGTGTATTGGGACTCTAACTCTGCATTACTATAGTGGATGCTATATATTAAGCCTTACAAGTACGAGAAAGCAATACTGAAGTGAAGCTGAAATAAAAGCCTCTTTCAGTTCAGCTAACCTTTGGTTCTCGCTGAGGTTCAGATGGCGTTTGATGTCCAGCAAGGCCTCTTTCAGAAAGTTGAGTCTCTTGACTTCGTGCTGCTGGCACTGGTCAAATACCTGCTCCATGCTCTCCATGTACTGAGGGGTGCACTTGTTAAGCTCCTCCAGAGACTTCTCATACTTCTCTTTAGCCTGTGAAGAAGAAGCAATAGAGCATAGAGAAGTGATTTTACTCGTGGGAACTATCAATTATTAATAAAACTAGTGCTCAGGTTTGGGTAAAAAATTGAATGTCAGTAAGAATAAAAAAAAAAAACAGGAAAAAACACATTATTAAAAAACCTTCTGCACATCCTGTTTGCATTTATCCACTTTCTCATGGAGTTTCTTCTGCTGGTCCGGCGTGACGGAGGCCTCAGTCTTGCCATTAGCCTCCCTGGTAGCAGCCAGCTTCTCCTCTTTACAGGCCATGTGGTAGGCTTTCTTGGCTGTCTCCATCTGAGGAATTATTGATCAGTACTTGAATGAAATATAAATACTTATAAGCTGTGTCTTGCACAAAGACACTCATTTTTTAAACTAAGTTTTAAATTTTAAGTTTTAAATTGTAACCATCTGTCATTTTATTAGAGAAACAAGTCTTACATACACCGATCATTCATAACATTATGACCACCTGCCTAATATTGTGTTGGCCTCCCTTTGGCTGCCAAAACAGCACTGACCCATCGAGGCATGGACTCCACTAGATCCCAGAAAGTGGGCTGTTATCTGGCAACAAGATGATAGCAGGAGATCCTTCAAGACCTGAAAGCTGTGAGGTGGGGCCTCCATGGATCAGGCTTGTTGTTGTCCAACACATCCCACAGATGTTTGATTGGATTAAGATCTGGGGAATTTGGAGGCTAAATCAACACCTCAGACCAGGCCATCTTCCTCCATTGCACCGTGGTCCAGTTCTGATAATAGAGTGCCCAACGTTAAGGCTTTCGGCGGTGCAAAGGGGTCAGCATGGGCACCCTGACTGGTGTTATGCTTGCCCATTTTTACCTGCTTCTAGCACATCAACTTTGAAGACAAAATGTTCTCCTGCTGCCTAATAAATCTCTAAAATGTGCCATAATAAAGAGATAATCACTGTTATTCAGTTACCTGTCATATTGTTATGCCTAATCGGTGTATATAATGGAAAGCTCACATGTTTAACTTCACAGCAATTGAAGTTAAACATTTTAACATTGTATCTGTTTTAAAACAAATGATTGCCCTGACCTCCTTGAGTTTTTTGGCCCATGGTTTCTGGGCCTTCTTGAAGCCTTCCTCTGCCTCCTTGGCCTCTTTGAATCCTCCGATCATTTGCTTGTGATATGCTTCCTTCTGCCAGTTTCTCACTTTCTCAACATCCTCATTCACAAGGTTGTTTTTAACATCTTGGTGCAATTCACTGACCCTCTCAGCCTCAGTCATCACAGCCAGCCAGGCTCTCTCCACTGAGCCATACTGTGGACCTATACAACATCAAGACGTCCTGTATAAATTGTCCATCTTCAGTCTTTACGAATAAATGAAATAATTCAATAGAATCACCTTTTTCAATCAGCTGTCTCCATCTCTTGCTCCAAGCAGTGAGCTGGTCGCCATAGGATTTCTCTATCTTGGATCGTTCCTGCAGGCAGCCCATGAGGTCATTGCACAGTCGATGGCCGTCGTCAAATCTTTTGACGGCACGTTTGTAGTTCCCCACCTGAGGGAAGAAGAATCGGCGAAGACCATTTCATTACAACAAAAAGTTTTTCCTTGTTTTTGTAATAAATCATCCAAATTCAGACATTCAAAATATAAAAACACCCAAGAAAATAACCTTAATGGCGTAAGTTCAGATAATATCTTTTGCTAGAAAAAAATATAACCAAATGTTAAAATAATTATATCCTTAGAGGAAAAAGTAACCTTTCATGCCCTATATCATGGTGGATATGCAAGTATTGTTGCCTCGGTCCTGATGTAAGCCAGGTGTATGCAGTTAAATAGCATTTTGTCAATTGTCAAAACCAGTGCTTGTTTTTTTATGTCTCCACCTTAAGCGAGACTGCCTTAAAACAACAATTGAGTGGCTCCGCCTCTGTATTGCCTGCAGGGGGCGTTTGCTCATGGTGCATGATAAAGGGAGGGGGTTGGGGGGCTGGGCTCGTGCCTGTGCATGTGCATGTGGAGTTATGCAATGACATTGCTTTGTGTGTTTGTATGTGTGTGCTGGCAGCTTTAATCCTCTTGAGTGGTGTAATGCAGGCAGACAGATTCTCAGGGATAGACACGAGGTAAATACATAGGGACCACGTACACTCACTTCATATGCAGTGTCACACACTCACTGAGAGGCCGTGATGCTTTGGCTGGCTGCAGCTTTGAGGTAAAGGCATGTGAGTGTGAGAGCTCTACAGGACGCCACTGAAACAGGTGTGTGGTGCTGTGTGTTATGGATCAACAACAACACACAGGTGGACCGGTGGCTCCACGGAAAACCTTTTTGAAGTGTGCATTTCCCAGCACAATTGATTCAACAATGTGTGTTTCTGAGTCTGTTTGTGTCTCCACAGTGTTAGGGTGCTATAGGCAGGTGCTTGTTGTGAAAGAAGGCCTCAGAGCTCTTCATGACAGAGGCTCTTTGTGCCGGTGCAGCTAACAGCCATGACACAAAGAATACTCTGTGTTGAGAGAATTCATTAACACTAATTTGGTTGGGTAAAAGAGGGTACACACACAGAAACACCCAGAGAAGACGAATGTATGATTATGTCCATGGTAGGAACAGGAAAAAACCTTATGTATGCTTTGAGACACAGACAGAGGAATGCTACAACCTTTCAGTTTTTGTACTTAGTAAAAGAGTCTGTGTGCAACTATACTGCTGCAAAAACGTATCTTAAGGGTTGTGTTGAAGATGCCGAAAGGACGCTATATGTGAACATATGGCGTGTCTGTAACACTCAAAGTTGCAGAATGGAGTATCTGCATGGTCTATAGATGTGCACACGACAGTATAAGCCTTTGGAATTTTTAGCATCAAGATAAAATCCTGTTTGGAAAATATATATGGCTTTACTGAGAGAATCAGAGTCACATAATGTATTAGTTATGATGTACTAATAAAATTGAGATCTAGGAGATCAAACAATTGCTGCATACTTTGAAGTAAAAACATAAAGTGCTAGTCTGTGAAGGTTCTCAGTCATCCATTTATTGTCTATACAGTCAATGGTATCAGGCAATGCATCAGTTTAACGTGCCCATACCTCCCAAAAGCTATCCATGGTTTCGTCAAAACCTGCACATTCATCGTAGGAGCCAGACATTTTCTTGGATATGGCAAAGCACTCTAATGACTAATCCTGTCCTCTGCGGAAGAGATGGGATCCTCATGCACTGCAAGAGTAGAGGAAAATACAATGTCAGACAATTACTTACATAAACAGAGAACAGTCACCAAAGACATCTGACTGAAAAACTACAAAATTAAATTGCAATGTGTTTAGGGAACTCGATAAAAGATGGTTATTAGTGAGGTAAAAATAGTATCGTCCGCCATGCATACAGCTGATCTGTGCCCCAAGGAATGTGAAGGGGCATCTTTTATTGGTGTGTCCTAGATAAGACACTGGAGAGACTGCAGCATTATAGCTGTGGCCCTGAATCTATTCTCACTAAAGACACACTTTTGACACATGGCAGCTGAGAGAGCTCAGAATTAAAACAACACATATTTATTCAGAGAATTAAGTAGGCCAGAAGACCTACACACGCCTTCTTCAAACTTCTTCAAACCCAAATGATACAGTCTAATCAGTGCTTTTTAAACTCTATAGATTCAGTGCTGCTGCTGGATTTCCCATTTTTAAAGTGATTTTTAATAGTGTGACAGCTGGTCAATAACTTCCCACCAATGGGACACTATATTGAGCTTTGTTTGAAGCCTAATCCATTTTGGTCACATGACTAATATATTTCTCTTGGTTTGGTTTGCTGTGCAGCAAACCAAATATATAGTATGACAGTTATTACTCAACAAGAGGTGTGTTTAAATATAATTTGTTATTGCATTTTCTATTTATGTTACAGCATTTATGAAAAGAATGCTCAATTATTTTCAGCAGTTCAAGCATTTTCACAGTAATTCACAAAGGCCCTTGACTTTGGCTTTCTGAAGTACTTGAAGTCTCTCCGGTCCAGTTCAGTCTGTTTTTTAACAGAGGACTGACCAAATGAACCACATTGTGTTCACTCAAAGGCCTCTGTCACTGGCCACCGCACAGCCAGGGATTTCAAGTGCAAGGATGCAGTGCAACAACAAGAAACATTTTCATGATGCAGCACTTTCAATGTTAATGTCTGAAAACTTGAGCCTCCCAGTTGTGCTGGACTCAGCAGACTTTTTTCTAGGAAAATGTCTGAATTGTCTGTGTCATACTGTTCTGTTGTCTGACCAAAAATAAAGAGACAACGTACGCATCGAACAATAAAGTGTTTTTAAAGGTATTCATGTTGCCTAGACAGTATAGCAACTGTAAACTCACATACAACATTCCAAAAAAACAAGAGTAATCTATGCTGAGGTGCATGATGACATTGAATGCGTACAAGACTAAAATTTGAATTGCACATTTGATGCTTTTTTGATGACAACAGCTCCTACCTGGTGTAAACAGCCTGAAGCTCTAAGACACACAATTACAAATGCTTTAACACACCAAAGGCCTATGCTTAGTGCTAAACACAGAATATAATAAAGGCATAAATATATATAGTGTCATGCTGCTGAAAGGTTAAGTAGCATTTAAGTCGCATATCCTAAACTTAGAAACAGAAAAAAACAATTGGCCCTGATACTTCTATATCAGCTAACTGCCAATTAGCTTGTGCATTTGTGACTATAACACCTAGTGACATCAAAGCCTTTAAGCTTTCGGCAGGATGCCAGAGATCCAGTACAAAGCAAAACCAATGTAACAATATAACCCAAAAAATAAAAATAAACAAGTGTTTAGTGTTTGCAATTTAGGAATAAGATCTACTCCAACTGTGTTTGTACAAACAGAAAAATGATCTGCAGGCCACAAAGCATGAGAAAGTACGGCATAAGGAATGGTGTGTTGGACAGAAAAGCTTGATAAAACAGAGGGGTGTGAACATTGTGGTTTGGGGCTAATGCACCTGAAGCCTTGCAACAGCCCTCCTGGGCTTTCACATGGAAGACAAAACTCTAAGCTAAAGCAAATGGCCTTTTAACAGTACTCAGTATTACTGTGTGGCATAAAGCACACTAAAATGACTCGTAATATCACTATATGCCATTCAATAGATGCTTGTAGATTAACTGCAATCAAGTTGGGTCGTGGCTGAACTGGTAACATCGCTTCTGAAGCTGCACAGTTAAATCCATGGCACATGTTGGCATCTTAAACAAGACATGTTTTGTTTTCACATACCTCGGTTTGCTCCATCCTAGCAAAATAAGAAAGTCAATGTGAAACTTAAAACACCTCCAACGGCAGCTTAAATGTTTCCCCTTTCCTGCACCTTTCTGGATTTCAAAAAATATGCTGCAAATGTTAATTTTGCAGCATCGACCTCTGCGGCCAAAGTGAATCCAGTGTGGCCGATAAGACTGATCACACAAGCATGTCTCAAAGGCTGAGGGATAATCCTGCAGTGTGCCACTTGAATAGCTTAGGGGGGAGGGGGTCAGCATCGAGGAAGAACAAGGAAGAGGATAGGATGAGTGAGCCCGGAGAGCAAGAAGTGCCACTGGGTCATTATGTACCAACAAAATAGCTAATACTGGTGCTACAGTATGTTTTGTTCTGAACAGAATTAACAGCTATGACAATGGCTGGACAGATTTGTTTTGTCTCTTGTAATGTTGTGTTAAACGTGCTAAATCGGATTTTTGATATTCTTGGCTTAATCAAAAGTACAATACTTATTACTACGACAGGTTTTAGCTCAGTATTTGTCCCTTTTCCGAGTTGTGTCTTCGCTAAACTCACCTCTAAACATGCCCTTTACTTTTGCTTTTACAATTTACTGACATTTTTTATTGTTTCTATTTGTATTTGTTTTAAATATGCCCATTGCAACACAATAATTTCTGGCTTCTACAGCAAATAGCAAAATAAGTTTATCCACATTTTATTGATTTTATTGTTTATGGCCAACATTTTGAACAACAACCTAATTCCCTTTCTTCACTTCAATCCCAATCATAAGCACCACTGCTCATGCTTAGTCCGGCACTGAATGGAAGGCACACTCATAAGCTTGTTACCTTAAGAAGATTTCTGAGAGATGAACTAACTTTACTCCAGCCTGTTTTCATCCTCACTGTCCCCAAGTGAGCAGCAGTTATGAAAACATTGCTTGTGATTTGACTGCCACAAGAATAACAGCAAGGAACCAGCACACAACAAATTATGACCTTAACTTTCAAGCCAGAGCCGATGTTTTGATCTCCAGTAGGTTTATAATGCTTTATGCTCAGATTCTGTTTGATAAGCACAGCACGGCGTCCGCGTCTACTGGCAGAGTAAAAAGAGGACACTCAAGGTGTGGACAGAGGGAGGTCCTACGATGAAGTAGGAGTTAGGTCAAGGACAACAAAGACAAGCTGAGGAAATTCAGTTCAATTCCATACTTTATTGTCATTGTTATAAAAATCAACAAGATAAAACTGGCGCATCAACCCACAGAAAGCATAGACTAGTGCAGGTTATGTAGTGCAATCCCATAAAGTGCAAACGTTATAAAATAATAATTATCAGCATGAGGCAGAGATGTAAAATTCCAGTAAACAGGACATCAGAAGTTATACAAAGAAAAATGGAGGAGCTGAGGGAACAAACAGGTGAGGGTGCAGCCACTGTGGACGTTCACATTAAATGAAGCGGTCAGTGGCATGATTCATTTGGTGGTTTGGCGTGGAACTAGCCGCCGGATGTTGCCTGGAGACAGAGCTACCATGTTCGTAACAGCTGAGGTGGTTACTAAGCTGGCCATGTGACTAATGCTTTGGACAACAGCATGGATGACTTTGTGACTGTGTGCAGGCTAACAGTCTAACAATCGACAAATGAGATGACCTCGAGGATGCAAACTAGTGACAGGGTATTAATATGCAGCATAGGAATATCAATGCAAATGTTTTTATTATGCAAAGAGTGTTTTATTTATATTTATATTTATATTTATTTACAATAAAAGTAGACATAAGTCATTTTTAACATTTTTTTTCTTGATATGAAAAAGCAGGACCTAATAAAGAATTATCCAAAACATAACCTAAAAGATTAAGGTGTTTTCATTCTTTTGTGTGAGCTTCTTGTCATCTTTACATCAAAGTTTCATTCTTGATCGTACTCATACTTTGTAGAAAACATGTTGTCTGTGGAAAACATGTAAGCCTGATATAGGACATTAAATCAAAGCTTTCCTTCAGAGAAAAAGAAATAAGCTTGGGGTCATTAACTTTACAATAAAATATAACAGAATAAATTCCGAAAATCATCTCTGCATTTCCTTCTCTTCATAAAATAAAAGATTGCAAATTTTGAAAAAAAAAAAAAAAAAAAACAGGAAATGAGCAAGATCCCACCCCTTTAACCTGTAGAGTTATTTTAAAACTGCGCTAAAATCCAACATAGTCACATGGAGATTGACAAAAATGATCACGTCCACTACAAAAGACAAAAATGTATAGTAAGTGCCAGGACCAGAGGGCTATGAAGCTGTGCACACAGGGCAATGTAGCCACACACCATATGGAGCAGACAAAAAAAATAAAAAGACTGGTGCTATTTTCTCACAATTCATGAACACATTATTAAGACTAGTACATACAGGCACAAAGAAAACATCACAGAGTTTCCCATCATGCATTCAGACTCTATTGTACATTGCACTGACGTCTAAAATAAATCCAAACCCTCCTAAAATGAACAGAATGAGGGTGGGATGCAGTTTTATTTGTCGGGTTCAGTGTCTGCACTACACATGAGCCTTGTTTTCAGCTTGCAGGGCACAGAACAGGAGAGTCAAATGTGAACTGACATGTCGGCTCAGATGGGGAGTTTGGAGCAATGTCTCATGAACACGTAATTCCCCAGTCTTACTTATCTACTGCTAGGCTGATCAGCCATGGAAAAGAAACATGGAAAAAGCCTTATGACAATGTGATAAACACAAGTAGACGATTACAAATCCTACCTGTGATCAGATGAAGATGACATTTACCATACATTAAAGCACAAATGTCATAAAACACTAACAGTTCCCGTTGGATTCAGCCTGTATAAAGATTCACTGTATGTTGTGTTTTAAGCAGGCGAGCGAATACAGGATGACTCAGCTATTCCTCCGGTGAGACTTCGGGTCGCTGCTCACACATCAACTTGTGCATCACAGTGTTTATTGCAGGAGAAGGATTTCCCTTTTCTTTCTGCTTCTGTTTGATCGATAACTGTTTTTTTGTAACGGCATGAGTCAGAGCGCTGCTGCTCCCGCAAGAACAGACCACACAAAAATACACCATTTGATGTCACACAAGATATTACGGTGCTAAAATATGGCTTGTCAAGGATGCGCTTGGGAAAAAGCACAAGCAACAAAACAACCAGAGCAGCCCATGTTTGCTTCCCGCCTAATATCCCGTTGTTCATGTCATTCCCCCCATCTGTTTTATGTTTCAATGACCAGGATTTTCCTTGTCATTGTTATCAATAAAGGCTAAAAATAACCATAAATCTTCACATCCCTCAGAAAGGTCAC
Source organism: Neodontobutis hainanensis (assembly GCA_024349245.1). NCBI lineage: Eukaryota > Metazoa > Chordata > Actinopteri > Gobiiformes > Odontobutidae > Neodontobutis > Neodontobutis hainanensis. Next base: position 449,646 of record JALDNG010000174.1, on the reverse strand, counting down.
CAAAACATCCATTACACAATAGAACCACTTTCAAGATAATGAATAAAAACTGTGCATTTAGAACTGACTAGACATAAACTAACAAGTTGATTTCCTCATTCCTTTCAATGCACCTTATTCAACCATTTAGGATCAGTTGTCAGCTTTATAGTGTGTCATTCGTGTCAGATGTCTCAGCAACACACACTGCTCACATCAAACAGCTTGTGTCCCTCTGTGCTCTCGCAGCACTTTCTCTTATGAAGCTTTTATCCATCTAACCTTATGTCAGTGTCTCATGGTAGATTTAGCTGCAGCTGTTCTACTTGCTGAAAGACAACATCACACTAGTTCTGTCCACTGGCAACATAAAGGGAAAGGAAAATCGGTTTTCATAATTGAGACCATGCACTATTTCTACCTTTTTCAGTTTAATTCCTTTTATTCCACTTAGGCCTGGCCTAATGTGGCTCAGCCAATCACAGCTCACAGATATTAAATAAAAATACACAAAAACAATAGGAAAAGTGGCTGAATTTAATTTAAAACAATACTAAACCTGGATTAGATTTTTACTCAGTCGTGAGCACAAAGAGAGAGGATGAGACATAAAGCCAGGTTTTTTGCAATTTTTCTAGCAATCCAAAATTTGAAAGATTAAAAAAAGGGAGAAATTACATTAACACAAAAAAAGAGAAATACTCATTCACTTTCAGACTCAGACAGCAGAGCTTTGAAATGGTGGCTTGTTGGATCCATCCTTAAACTTGTCTAAGTACACATCCACATATAGCTGAGTTGGGATTTAATACAGTGTTCTAAGAGAATGCTGCTGCAGTGGTTATGCAATGATCAAGCCTCCTGCCACAAGCCTCCTGGTGGTGACAGTGTGGTGAAGCCAGGGGAAAAATGGCAGATGATGCGGACGAATGAATTGAAGGACAGGCAGAGCATTTACAGAAGAAGGGAAGACAGACATATTGTGATGGATGATGAAGGCAAGAAATGCAGAAAGCAAATGTGAGATGGATCATATATGGCTATTTTTCTACTGTACAGACAGGGGCCAACTACAATGCAGTAAGTGTGTAAAGGCGCAATAGCAGCGGTCAATGTGAGGAAAAAAGAGCTATTCAAACATGCCCTCTACCGTTTAGCTGCTTCGTGCTGCACTGAATACTGATTGGCTTCCTTCAAAAGCTTGTGTGTTTGAGATTTTACCAGCGGTGGAGCGAGTGCGAGCAGTAGTGGTAGACGAGGAGAGCAAGCTACAGATTTTTGTCAGAAAGGAATAAATGCTTTATCCTAATGCAACAGCAGTTTACCTTGAGATACGTCATGTGAATGTCCAGAGTATAATCACCTTACATCCCTATTTATACCTGACTCTAATACCCAGAGCCCAGTTACACAGAGAGTGACTGATTCCAGTATGACACACCATAAACAAGAGATATAGTGGACGTTGATATCAGCTGAAGAAGCGCAAAAACGCCACCAAGCCTAGCAAACACTGACAACATTTTTGTTCAGTTACAATTTTATAGAAAACAGTATCATAAAAACATAATTACCAAAGTGTTAACAATAACTCCACTATTGTGGCTGGGTTTGTTGTGGTCCACTGAAGCTTTTCATATTTGAATGTACTTTACTGGATGTTGACATCAATAGCTACTTTGGCTGTGGCTACAGCTAATGGGACCATAATGCTTGTTTTTCCTGAATTCATTTTTTGATTGAGTATTCTTCCAGTGTCTAAGTGGGAGACTGAATTGTCCATTCAGAGAAAAATAAACACAAGCACCTGACAAGAACTTGCCTGTTCTTATTTGCAGTTTGGCTGCATGAGCTATGACTCAGCACTGGGAAGCAGTCTCCACGCAAAACCTGCACACTGCATATAGAGAAGCTTTAGTTTTCATACTTCTACTTGGCTCATACCAAAGCCTTGCTTTTTTGGGCAGTGTAGTTGACAGACATTTGAGAGTTGGATAAATAGGGATGGGTTGGTGGGTGGGGGGTGTGAATGTGTCTAACCAAAGTGTTGTGGTTAAATATAGAAAATAGGTAGAAATAAGGGACAACTCTAGTGTAAACATTGGTTAGCAGCCCAAACAAGATACAACTCAATCTGAAATTAGACCTCTACTTGTACTGTAAACTAATCTGGATAAAGTTATTGTTTGTCTGAGCCCCCTTAAAGCTGCTAAACTCTAAAGGTACATATTCCCACGATGAGCAACGTAAGTATATAGCCTACATTTGCACTCTGTATATTGGCTATATTTAGCTATGCAACCCTTACAACTTAAACAGTACCTTTTGCTAGAGTGATTCAGATGGATAAAAGCAGTGTTTAAATGGCTTGTTTGTAAAAGGTTATGTCACAATAAATACAAAACAGATTAAATAAGACAATCAGCAATTACTGCTTGGGTGTTGTTCTCAGCTGTCAAAGTATTTTGCATATAAGTCATATATGATTAAAAAAACTGTTTGGCAGTTTCAGAAACCACCGAATTGCTAAGAATAGCTAAAACACAACCACACAATGGAAAGCTGTAATGCAGACTTTACAGTGTAATACTATACTGTATGTCAAACACATTTGCAGAGAGGACACAAAGAGACAAATCCAATAAACAAGTCTTAAAAAAAGCAACAAAATAATTGACCATCGATAGACTGAGACCCCCTCATCAAATATTAACTGTTGGCAAAGAGCTATTCATTCCCCTAACAATGTCTTTGTTTGGATGCATTCAAGAGACAGCAGGTCCTTGTTAAGGTCTTTGTGGCTCTGTCGGTATTTTCTAACTGAGCAAGTAATACAGGCTACTGTATCAGAAAAAACTACAGAGACATACCTTCTCCACCAATGGGAGGTCAGGTTTCCATAAACCTTCCACAGAGCTGTAGTCCGCTGTGGGAGATCAGCTGCACACAGACAAAAAAATGGTTTTAGAGTGAGATTTTGTTAAAAGCAGCAATTAAAATTTTACTTCAAGTTTACTTCAAGTGAGAAGCTTGTGAGGGTGTGAAGAAACGTTTGCATCACCAAATAATAATAATAAAATAATAATAACATTGTGTTGTAATGATAATTTTACAATACAGCATTAGATTAAAACAAATTTGTTTCCTTCACTATCCGCTGTAGGTGATATGATCTTGGTTATGGATCATATCTGTCTCTACCACATGAATTATTCTACTGTGGGTTTCAGCCAATGGATAAATATTTTAGCACCTAATTGACCCAATGCCCTGTAATAAATTCAGTTATTCTGAAGCAATTGTTCAGTGTAAAACCCCACAAATGTATCCTACTTTGAACAATTGAGAAAGTATTAATTATTTACAATGCAATTAATGGAAGTGAAATGAAAAATGGCTGCCATAGAAACATATGGACGCAACCTCATGATGATGACTTTCCTGAATCCCGCTTCCATCACGTACCATACATGAATGCTAAAACACTGAGTCATGAAGGAATCCCAGCATAAATTGACAGTCAGCTGGCCACACATTAAAAATGATGTTAGCTTATTTTTTTCTGGGCAACACACTTGGCTGTTGGAAGAAAAGCTGGTGTCTGGTAGCATTGACTGTGTATCAGATTTATATGTTGCTCATCACACACGCTATGGTTTGTGTCATATCTACAGTACAGCACATAGAACTCCATTTGAAACTGTCCAGAAGACCAGACCTGAAGCATCAGTTTAATCCTGAGCAACACAATGAGTAGGCAACACTGACATGTTGTGGACAAACTGTACCTGCCAGCCTGATTCACACTGTTCAACAAGACACAGGCAGTCAAGAACATTCACAATGTCTTTATATCAAATGCAACTATTCTCCATTTTTCCAAGAGATGCCCTGCTCTGGCTGTTGTCTGATTTCACCAATGCCATGTGCCAAGGATAGAGTTTCCCTGAGCTTAGAGAAATGACAAGCAGGCTGCCCTTCAGACTCCTCTTCTCTTTAGTCACACCTTGTCACACACCACTATCTCTTCTCTTAACAGAGGAACAGCAGCCTTTAACCCTTTCTTCAGCAATCACAAGTGAGGATGAAAACACAACCCTACTGTTTCACACACAGTGGCCTTTCTCTCACTTAGACTATCTCCTCTGGGTCAGGTTGGAAACACCATGCCCACAACTGAGGAAAAACAGAAATGTTGACAACATGGAGACACGGGTGGCTTATGTGTGACTTCAACAAGGGAATTGGAATGTTTCTGTGAATGCTAGTGCTAATCCTTTGTCAGGTTTATGGGTAGTCACGTCAGAAGTAAAGCAAAGTGAAAAGGAGAAATGGGTTTAAATCCACCTAAAACCTTTAAGCCAAACCCCCTAGAACTAACTATTACTTTGTGCTTTTAGGATTAAACCACTGCAGTATGACTGGGTCAACACTGATTTCACACCCACTACTGTGATACATTTGAAGATAACTGCAGATGAGTATGATGGTTGCATGAGTGCATTACTGTAACTCACAAACCAGAAGACCGCTGCCTCAAAGACAAGCACAGAAACTAATAATTCTGAAAGTGTAAAGTTTTTTTTGAAAGAAAGAATCATGTGTTGTTCACTAAGATTCAACCACATTTAAGAGTGGTATATGAAATTTAAAATCTTCTTAACACAATGTTGCAATACAAACAAGACTTGGTTAGACCTCATAACAAATCTCCCTATGACCTCATCATGTTATAATATTTTTTCCAATACAACAGTTACCTTATCACAAACATCAAGACAAAGCACTGTTACACAATCCTACACAAGGGAGTCACTTTTTAAAACACTTTAAAAATCATTTATATGGTTATGTTATGGTAATATAATAAACTAAGTTACAGAAAATATAAAAATGCTGTTTGGGGTTATATAAGCCCGGCCTTAGGGGATGGTCGTTGAAACACTGAGCACTTCTGAGACAAAAGCAGTCTACTATTAAATAGCAAGGACTCCTTTATGTCCCCTTTGCAGCCATTCAATTGGATTACTCTCCTGACAGCATCATCTCCTCACTGCAGCCTCCTGTCCCACTGTCTCTTAGAGGCACCTTGTCCACTTACCACTACCTTCAGCACCACGGACAGCGCACACGCATGAGGCCTGCCGCTCACGTGCTATGTCACTGCTAAAAACACACAGGGGCTTGTTTCTGTGTGGACTCATTCAAAATAAACATGGTATCCCCCTATTGTAAACACAACTTAACCAAAGGCACCGAAAGCTCCAATTCAGATGCTATCTCACAGGATGTATGCAGCTCGAGCGCAGTTATAATGAATGATTAAAACGACCACAAGCACACCTTATCCCATGTAGAAATCAAGATGCTCCTCCTGTATAGCTGTCGGTTTGACAGAAGAGCGAGAGAAAACACATTGACGCTAGAGATGGCTCCTCGCTGTGCTGTGTAACAACCAATTACATAACGTCAGAGCGGACTGCGCTCACTTACATTCGCGACCATTTCATAAATAAGTGCTTGAATGTAGCAGAAGGGAGACTCCTGGTAGCGTTCAGATCTATGTCGATCAATAAGACAATTACAAAGCAAATATAAATGTGTACCTTTTTATTTTTTATCGGACGTTATATTCTCTCGACCAGTTTATTTTAATATAACAATGGCTTTAAAGGTTTAGCGCCTGTCCCAGTCATGTTGAATGTTACTGCTGTTTATTCATTAATGTTTAATAAGGATTCGCTCTACTGTCATACACTTAGTCACGAAGGTCCTTTTAGAGTGACAACTGTAGAAGCATGCTACTGCACAGTCTTACTGTACATTTTTACAGAATGGTCAACATTAACCCCAATTCTGGATATAAAGCCCGCAACATAGCCTAGGTCCATAACGATGCAAGACGATGCTCTTTACGTGTTGTATTTGCACACCGAGGCACGAAATATAAAAATTACTCATGCATTATGGACTGTGGCAAAGCACACATGTATTTGTTGATTGTAAATAGTAATACGGACGGGCATTGTCCAAAGGATTATGATGCTGAAAGATTTGCTGGGCTGCGTCGACCTCTGCTCGAAGGATGCTCTGGTTCTCTCGTCAGTGCAGCAATGTAGTATCAACATGGAGCACGCAAACAGACTTACCAGGGATGCTGCTTCCGCTAACGCCGCTGGTACTCGAATGGCCTGCACTGCAAATATTTCAGTATTTCCCCTTGCAGTGACAGAAGGTGACCCTGCGTTCGCTGCAAAACTCTGCCTCCACTAGATCACGATGCACGCAGCGAGGGGGAGCTCCACGGCACAGGCGCACGTCGGGGGGATGGCCCATCCAGTTCCATTCAATGAACGACAGGAAAAAGGTGCAGAGAGGGAGCTATGAGCTATGATAGCCCAACACACGTACGACACTTCTTTTAATCCCCCTTCCAAGAATCCGGGCTCAACTTTGACAAAACGAACTGGATTTTAAATGGGAGCTGTTTGATGAAAGGGCTATAGCCTATTGAGGCACATTTATGTAACCTAACCTCTCAAAAGTGTCATAATAAGGAAAAAAACAAATTGTTTTTATTTATTAATGTCTTCATTGTTACATGGAAAATTCTAGCTTGTCAGGTTTAAAAATGGAGCTCTAGGCAGACAAATCAGTGTTGGTAGCTAACCAAAACTCTAAAGTCTCCACCCTCCACCAAAGTCTAGTCAACTAGGCTTTTTTTCTCGGCTATCCACTAAATATTTACCTGCTGGTCCATTCAAATAGACTAAACCTACCAAATAGCAGAAATATTATCAAGTGCCATGACTCACAGAGAAGTGAGTCATGGTCGTACAACTGTGACATCTAGTGGCACAACCTGACAGAGCAAAAACTGTCTCATCACTCATTACTTACATAATCACTAGTTATTCTTCAATAGCCAAATCAAACACGCAGACTATGAAGCTATTCAGAAGAGCACAAGTTTTACTTAACTTAAAGATACTATGTGTAGCTTTTAGGCAAAAATGGGATGTGTAAATTGGCACAATTACTGTTCACCGTGGTTGCCTGAATAAGCCAGTATTCTCTATTTCATTTAGGGTTTTGGGTTTTAATTTCCCGCAAAAAATCTGCGAATGTGACGTAATGTGCTCTGGAACTTCTTAAAAGGTCCTCGAGCGCCAACATATGACGATATACCTTCGTCCACCAGAGGGAAGGCTCCAAAAGCGGAAATATAAGAAGATAATATAAGAAGATTTTAAAAACGCAAGTGTAGTTGTTTAATGCTAAATAACTATAAAGCTATAAATAATTGTGGATGTGAGTTTGTAAATATCACATTAGCGTGAAAACCAAACGTAGCTGCTAGATCATTGCTGGCCAAAAAACATTTCAAATGGTAGCCTACTGTAAAAAAAAAAACATACCTGGGTGAAGTTAGTTTCATATTGGACCGACAATTCGACTGACATTTGCTTTGTGATCCGCTACGCCTCTCTTAAGAAAATTAACCCATTTGCGGAGCAAGAAAAGTGGGAGGAGCTTATCTCTAATGGAACCCCTTAAAAAGTCTTTGAGTAAGAGCGATATACAGCGATATACCGCCGTCCACCAGAGGGCAGGCTCCAAAATATAAGGAGAATTCCAATGGCAACTTTACAAGTGTGTAAATTTTGTTTACAGCCTGCAACAAAAAGTTTTTACTAAATGACAACTCTTTGATTAATATGTCTGTTTATGCTATCTGAAAACTATTGTTTTACTATGGAGTAAAAGCCTGAAAAGCCCGGATTTAAACCGCCATTTTATTGCCCTTTCATAACGACAATATTGGTGGATAGGGGACCAAGTATATACTGTCATTGGTCTCAAAGCTACGGCTTAATTTAGGGACCATTTCAAAATTTCTGTTTTTCTAAAAAAATAAAATAAAAAAGCAAAGTAAATAGATCTGTTTTTTATCAATAGCCAATTGCTCAGATGATCCACTGACCCCAAAAACAATGAGTCATACCACTTTTTAATGCAATTTTATTGTTTATATCATTTTTTGTGACTTTTTAATGGATACTTTGAGTATTTTCATTCAATAGCCATTGGCTATTGATAAAAAAACGGATCTATTTTCTTTGTTTGTTTGTTTGTTTTTTCCGATCCTTCACAGTAGGGAAATTTAGAGACAGTCCCTAAATTAAGCCGTGGCTTTGAGACCGGTTCTTTTGATGAACTCCTTCCGCTTCTCTTGCTCCACAAACCACAGTTTCTTGAGAGAGGCGTAGCGGATCACGGAGCGAATGTCTGTCAAATGTCCAATATGAAACTGACTTCACTGCGGGGAAAAGCACTTCTATCCAGGTTGTGACTGTGTCAGCTGCCTGTAGTAGTGTTTCTGATAGGCACGGATCATTAGAACAGTTTGTCAGGACCAGCCAAACCTCACTGCAGTGTTGTTGACTGATTACAGCAGCTAATATTCTGACATACATTCATTATTTATTATATAAATTATTAATTATTGGCAGTGGAACCCCCTGGTGTATTTTATACATACACACGTGATTCTTAAATAACTCTTAGTATACTCCAAATGGTAATACATTTCACTTCTTTTCTTAACAGGTGTAAATCTACATAACTTTTATTTTAGTTGTGTCACATCACGTGCTTCATGCGTTGAACGTAGGCTTTACAAACTGTAAAAGTCTTATTATTCTCGAATGTTCTCATTATAAACTATTATTTTTTGGGACAGTCCACCCTTGTGTACAATAGCCCTCCCCACCCCATGTGTCCAGGACGCCTTTGCAAAAGAGATTTGTAATCTCAGTGGGACTTTCCTGGTAAAATAAATAAATTATTATACCATTTTCATTTCAATTTTGCGTAAAAACAGTCTTTCACAGTGGCAGAGTGGTTAGCACTCCTGCCTCACAGCAATAAGATTGTGAGTCGCCCAAAGACAAAGGCAGTTCCCTAGTGAATGAATGTGAGAGTGAAAGGTTGTCTTTCAGTGTCTGTCTAAAAATATATATATATATGAATAAATGAATATTAAATAAGTTTCTACAATTATTATACACAGTGATCCAAACAAGATACAGGCTACTTGAACATCCTATTTTTATGAAAACAGAACAACATAAAATACAAACCTCACCCACCCCACTTTCTCAATTCAATAGTATATGTACAATAATAATAATCTGAAGTATATAACAAATAATAGAGCAGTAAGCTAAACTTGGTCTTAACATTAATAAGTCACCAAGTCAAGCGTTCGTTTAGTCAATGTTTCTAGGTGGGAGATGTTGCAGATTTGCAATTCTAGAATATAATTTTTATGGCTACAATTAAAATAGAATATTCTGTTTTTATTTATATAGATAATTTAATGATTAGGCCTCACGCAGTATTTAGGGTCAAAGTCCAAATGAAATCCAAATACATACAAAGTTGTCTGTAACTGGACACAGCTCCAGAGCATTTGGAACAAGATCCCTAACAGATATTTTACATCTTTGGCATTTGTCTGAAATTTTGTCATTAAGTTTATTTAATAGTATGTTCTGTGTAGGATGCTGAATTGTATTTGTAGAAACTAATTTTGTCTGGGTTATGTATTAACAGATTGCTCCATTCCTTCTTCATTGTAGGAAAAAAAACAGGTCTGATTCCCACATCTTGTTTTTTCAAGAATTCCTCGTAAGCTGAAAAGTTGTCAATAAGAGCCTTACACAGTGCGTCTAAACAAGCAAACTTCAAGTAGAAATTGTTCTGGCTTGTTTAGAAATGTCTTTTGGTAATTTTCAATTTGTTGGTATTTGTGCCAACTGTAATACTCCAATAATCGAGGAAAACTTTCAAATGTGTTATTATTAGCATAAAGATCACCAACTGTTTGGATGCCTTTCCTAACCCTGTTTTGTAAATTATTATCAGCTATAGGGACTGGGATGTTAGGATTGTCTGTGTGTGTGGGTATTGGGGGTATTAACATATAATTGTATATTTAGGCCCAGAAGAAAATGATTGCCGCTGTGCTTCAAAAGGTGCTTAAAAAGGAAAAAGTTTTTTTTGTGACTATAAAAATGAATGGTATAGGTTTCTGTTCTTGCTTCTCTTTTGAGACCCACCTTTCACATCATTGTTCTCTGAATGAAGCCACACCCACAGAGTGAGAGGCTAGGTAATAAAGTCTGGAATTTGAGAGGTTCAGAAGTTTAAACCTTGCTTTTGCCAGTTTGTGTTCATCTGGGCCTATCCTCATGCCAGTGATAAATGTTTCAATAGTTTCAGTTGCAATGGAAAAAAGAGCAGGTGAACATGGGCATCCCTGCCTGCTTTCTCTGGAAAGTGTGAAGGCAGAATCACAGGTTGACAAGTTCCATCATAGGTTCCGACAGAACTCTGGGCCCTGGGTGCATTTAAAAGAGTCTAATGTATTACCAAAATTCATGGCCCTTAGGGTCTCAAGAAGAAAGCTAGTGTACATTCTGTCGAATTGCCTTCTCAGCGTCCAAAGACAATATTAGTGGATGCTCTTGGCTATTTACAATATTAATAATATCCGCCATTTAGCCCAGATAATAGTATTGCAACTAACTGCTCACTGTCCTGGGTGTACCCCGCCTAAGGCCCAAAGCTGCTGGGATAGGCTCCAGTCACCCGCGACCCCTAACGGGACTAACGTTAGAAAATGATGAATGAATAATATTGACATCTGGACCACATGTGGCATTATAATGTAAAACATGATGCGGAAAAACAGATGTGGGCTAAATCATAATCACCCAGAACTCCAAAACTGGAGGGAATTCTCTTTTGGGACACTTCTGAAGTTGATTACTTGGCCCAGATAACAAAAAAATGCCTTTGGGCCTAGTGTGGTGTGTTTTATGGAAACCAAGATGTGGGCCAAATCCTAATATCCGCTTTGCCAGAATTTAGAAAATTGGGGGGTCATTTTCTCTGTATTGTATCTGTAATAGCCCCAAAAATGATTGTGGAGCTGAGAATGTGAGAAACCAAAGGCCTTAAGGGAGTACGTGTGAAAGGTTAATAATTAAGTGATATGGGGGTAGAAATTCCCTCCAAATTGCAGCTGGTTATGGCAAACATGCAGGAAGACATAACTCGCAATGAGCCAATGGGAGCAGTGTTTGTATGACATATTTTACCAGCCAATGTCAATATCCCACATTTCTCCTGAATCTCCTGACTCTTCAGATTTGGGGTTAGTGATTAAAAATTAATTTATTATATATTAATTAAATTTATACATTTATTTTGGTGTAGAAAACATACACTACAGTAGGCCTGTTATGCCTTCTCCGCAGGCTACACTGCTTTGTTTGCACAGGCAGAATAAGTCCGCAAAACTGCCGCATTGTTAGTGTTAATACATCTCATAAATAGTCCGGTGATTGTCCTGAAAAGCGGGGGGAGAGAAGATCAGTAAAGTTCAAACAGAACCAGGTTTTAGCTCTTCATCAACTCACCACAGAACATCAATGTTCTCACAACAGAGCGCCATGGACTTGTCAATAGGGTCTTTGTGGATCTCAATCCTTCCCTGTTTGCTTTTTATATTGTTTTACTGTAAGCATTGTTCTAGTTTCAAAGCTAGAAAAACGTGAATGTTTATGAATGTCATCTCTGGTAAGATGGTGTAAACTGTAGTATCTATAGTATATAGATACTATAGATACAATATCGATACTATACATAGTCTTGTCTGCCCTTTTTGTCATTACTTAAAGTGGATTTTTCATTCCTTTCCAAAGATGGTAGAGCTCTACTTAAAACTAATGCCAGTGCCTTTCGTAGGCCACATGTGATAGCTGGGGGTGGCTACTACTTTGGCATACTGGGTTCAGTTGTGAAGTCATGTGAAAGGATCTGGGCCAAAGTTCCCGACTGAGACACAATAATACTTGGCATTCATCAAGGTTTTAAAAAGACAAAGCCATTTGTAATTGTTCTGTTCTGTGGCAAAACCAAACCTAAAAGTCTTCATGAATATTTCAAAGATCTTGTTACAGAAGTGCGCAGCCGGAGAAATGGGTTTAACATCTAAGGCAAGCAGTTTTTTTTGAAGGTGTCCTCTATCATTTGTAATGTTAAAACACACACTGGGTACTTTGGCTGTGGTAAATGTATTCAATCTGCCCTGTGTGTAAAAAATAGAGTGACCTTTCCTGAAAACAATGCTGCTCTTAGAACAGACCTTTCTTTTAAAGAAATTACCCATGAACACCACCACATTGGAACATCCCCTCTGTAAATCTACAAGAGGTGAATCTTTAGATATGAATACCATGAGTATAAGGCACATTTTTATTAGTTAGTTATTCTAATTCCTAAAACTTTATTGGTCATTGTTTGTTTACACGTCTCCAGAACTCCACATCCCAGACAGATTTATGTCTCCAACATTGACCAAGAGGACTCAAGAAAACTTCCACTTCAAAGTATGTTGTACCTAGTACTGCTCATTGTTAAGACAGAATTGAGAAGATCTCATTGCAGTTTTGTAATTGGTTAAGTGAAAAACCTTCTCGGACATAATTAATTATGTATTTGCTATTTATATTGAAGTTAATATTGAAAGAACTGTTAAAAAGCAACAAAAAATGATCTTGGACCAACAGAAAAGACATCCAGGGAGGATCTGTTCAGCTCGGAGGCAGAGCTGGGCACTGACCCTGCTCTCAAGTCTGATCTGGTAAATATAATTATGAATTATAAGCAATTATACATTTTAACTATTTAAACTTTAACATTTTTATTAGGTGACCCTTAAGTGATACTAAGATCGAAAGAAGTAAAATATTGCATTGGTCCAGTTTGGTTTTAGTTTGTTCACACTTTGGGCTCAGTGTGGGATTAGTGACAGTGTAATTGATGGTTTAGTCAGTTTATTGCTTGGTTAGACCTGTTTTTGGTTTTGTTTTACTTTAAGTATCAGGATTTAATGTGTGTTTTAGCTCCTCATTTCTCAATTTCTACTTTAGTCAATAGAACACTAGGTTTCATCCAAAATGACTTGATTTTTTTTTTTTTTGGTAAAAAGAAAAAAACACTCTTATATGCAGCAGTTATTTAAATAGATTTTAGGCACACACAGGAAGTTAAGACTACACAAATGTTAAAATGTTTTCTTATTTGATTGAGATTGCTTACTTGGGACTTGTCGGCGGCTTTAATATGAAAGACACTGTTTGGAGGATAATGAGAGCCACACTCACAACCTCCTTATCCAGAAAAATAAACTGGAAGGGAATTAATGGAAAAACAGCTCTCCAGGGGCACACTTTAAAGACAGCTGTCATTGGTAAGAAATACAAAAACAAAAATACTAACCCAGTTTTAAACGTTTTTCTTCCTTGCTTTCTTAAGGTGCATTTGGACATGCCTCTGACTGTTGCTGTTTCGGAAGAGGAGGTAGAAGTTGTCATGGTTAAATGGTTGCATCTGGCTGGAGACAGGAATGGGGGCTGTACGGAAAGACAAAAAGCTTTAGGTAAAAATGTATAGTTTTTTTGTAGACACTTGCTAGTTCTTTTTTTTTTTTATCTACTTCTCTAGTCTGCCAGTAGTTCTCTATTTTGCTACCAGTTCTCTATTTTTGAGCACCAGTATTTTAGAACTGTGGTGTGAGTTTTTGTTTTCTACACAGCAGTGTTTGGAGATATAGAGAGTAAGTACAGATGATAAAAATAAATGTTGTAAAAGTTGTAAATGTGTAAAACTGTAAATAACGTGTAAAAGTGTAAATTACTCTTTGTGTTCAAGTAGACTCACAAACTGTATCCAATAAAGTTTAGCTATAAACTAATAACATTAACACAGTTTACCTAATTCTTCTAGGCTATTGATGGGGATACATCATTTCTGTGTAACACTACCAAACAGTTTGGCTTGTAGCTCTGGACCAGATTCGGCCCATCATTCACCCCCCAAATGTGGGCCAGATTAAAGAGTCGGTATATATCGGTTTCAGTTACAGCTTTTCGTCACTTAGCATCATATGGGCCACACAAGGACCATAAATCAACCATATATGCATTTTATATTAGACCAGATATGAGCCATATTACCACCTGTATTTAGGACAGTTTTGGTCATGATTTAGCTTTGTTATGGTTCAGATCCGCCACTGCCACTAACAACATGAAATGTGGCTTGTGTTTAGAAATTTCTTGAACTTCCGTAATGCACCTTTAATAAAGAAAATTTAGCAGACCTATGTCTAGAAATCGGCATAGCCTACGTTTAGCCTAGGCCAAGTGTATTAAAATATTCATAGGCTACACTACTGTAAAACACTTCAAGCCTCAAAAAAGAAAAGTAGACTATGCAGGCTAAAATTATTTATTTATAAGTAGGCTAAATTTATTTATTTATTATTTTATTGGGACAGTGCTTGTTAACACACAAATGTAATCATGTCAGATTGTAGCATTAGCCACTGCGTCCCTAAAAAATGTGAAATGGTCAAGATAACAAGTTATAGGCATAGGTTGTAGGTTGTAAGTGCAACCTTTATCAGGAAGTATTTAGGAAGTATAATTTATTCTGAAGGCGTCGACCGGAAATACATTTGATGAAAACCGCAAATGCTTCCGGAAAACATTTGACAGAAGAGGGAGCTCGTTCTGCAGACTTGCACAGTGAGTCACAGTTTATTAAAAACCATTTCAACACGTAGAGCATACAATGTGTTCATTTAACGTGTTCTTGCTACCAAGCTAACACAAATCAGCTTAAAAAAAAAACATTGTATCGCAGTATAACATTTTAGCGGAAGTCGTGCATGATTGCAGCTAACGGTGTTTACCTGTTAATACATAGTTCGCAGTTGTGTAGCAGGTATTTATATAAGACTAAGTAGGAGCCTAATGTCTTCCGGCTCCTTGTGGTTGTTTTAAAGTTCAACGTAGCATGAACACAAGACGTATTTACAGTGAACTGTTAACTATTTAATAGATCACAAGACCTGGAAACCCTTATATAAAAATGGCGCATAAAGGGCCCATTTTAAACTTTAAAACCCTTAAAATAAACTTCACCAAAATGTCTGGGATTTAGATTTATATATTTACTGTAAATAAATGTACAATAATGCAACCATCGTATTAATCTTCAAGTATATATTTATTATCCTTAAACTATGCATTAGCCACACTTATCTCTAACCTTCAAACTCTTATCACTTATTTCTGTACAGTGTTCTTGAAGATTTCTTGCTGATTACTGAGGACAGAGATACCATGTGGAAGTCACATGAGCGTGAAAAGGATGAGCTGTAAACAAGGGGGCAGCCAGAGGAGAGATTTCCTGCAGTGTGTCTGCCACTGTGTACTACACAAGCAGCCCGCTGTGCGCCTCCTCTGTCCTGAACATAAGCAATGAACAGCACAACAGAGCCTCCTGCCATCGTCAACGGGGATGTGGCAGTCAGTTATGTGTTGGTGCCATTTTTTCTGATCACTATCATTGGAATAGCTGTAGCTGTGGTAAGTTTAATGGTTAAAAACAAGTCACACCCTGCAGAGTTAAAATCACACAATCTCTACCCTCTGATAAGATTCCTGTTTTCTGGTATATTAAGTGTGTATGATGTTTTATTTTAATTGTTACAGGCTATGTATGTTCGTAAGAAAAGAAGGTAAGACCATCACTTTTACTTCTGTTTATATGTTGTGACAGTTGCTTTCATGCAGAATGATAAACGTTGTTAGTTTGTTTCAGTGTCAGTGATTTGATTAAATTGAGCAGTGTTGATGTCCATTGGTTAGACTTGACAGATTACGTCATCAGCTGTTACCTGTGTACTCCTACGATCCATCAGAGGAGATAAATGAAGCTGAACAAGAGATGCTATGGAGAGAAGAAGACACAAAGGTAGGCTTACACTTAATTTTGTAAACATAAAACCAATCACTCACATCCTCATGCATTTAGAAAGGTTGGTTTAAAATCTGTACACAAACATTATAGAGGTGATGTAATTGTATCAACAATAGCTAGGCTGAAACAGAAGATAGTAAAACTACCAACTCATTAATTGATAATAGTTCACACTAAATGATTTGTATTAATGTAGTGGAAAATACAAAACACTAGATGGTGTAATTACTCTATCTCCAAACCACATTAAGCTTGATGCCAGTTGGAGCATTTGTGAAGAACAGAGACATTACTGTACGTTAGGTAGCACAGGTTTCAGGGTTAGAGAGTAAATGGCTTTAGTTGGAGTTAGACTAAGTGGTGACAGTCCTCTCCTTCCACAGCAGATAAAACCTCTGAATATTATGGCAAAAAAACATCAGAAACCCACTAATAAATTGCATGTGAGTTTGTGGGTATTTTATAGGCATCTTAAGTGGATACAATTTCTTTACACAGTCATAAATGACTCAGGTCAATGGAAGAATGTTCAGGTTTTACAAAGGCTTAAACTGTTGCCAGTGGATTCATTACAATACTGAAATAATAGCATTGTTAAAATGATTGTTGCAGGGGTAACACAAAATATACTCGGCACATTTTAAATGTTTCTAAAAAATATTGTAAAATCTTTGAAATTCATTGTCACTTGTATTTTGTAGCGTTATATGCATTTGATCAAAACACAATTTAATTACTTATTACATATTTTATTTTTCTAGATTGTGAAAAGCTGGGCCAAAAGCTATCAACAACAGCGCCCTCTCCTGACCAAAGATGTTAATGCATGAAGCATTTTTACTGCAGGGCAGTTGGATTTACCCTTCATCTTGAAGTGCATCAGAGTGAACTGAAGAAGCTTTTTGGACAAGAGATGAAACGTCATCATACTTTAAACTCGTGCCCAGAGGCCTATTTCTAAACTACTTAAGTGTCAGAGAGTGTTTCAAAAAATATCATGTCCTTTTAGTTTCTGATGCCAATCATCTGTGCCTGAAAAACATATTTATTAGAGATTATTTATTCTATTTTGTTATTTGATTATATATCACTGGTCCTATTTTTTTTTTATTTGTGTTATTATGCTGTGCTGTCAATACAGTCTCCAGGCAATTTTTATCAGTCTTCAACAAGAGGTAATGGCATTTTCAATGTCATTTAAATTTAAAGCAGCTGTTTAAATTTATTTCAGTTGAGTCAATTCAATGTGTCCTGTTATTGCCGCCTATAATTGTGGTATTAGTCATTCCAATGCTATGTAAAACCAGATCTGGAAGTAAATAATACTAACCTCACATCTACACAATGAGTAGTGACTAGTATCCAAAATATGTCCTGTTTAGATGGCAGGCTGCAGCACAAGTTTACTTCTTGCTGGGGAATACCATCAGTAGCACTCAGGAACTTGGTCTTTTTTGTTCTAACATTTTTGACTGATGGTCCTATAGAACATAATACATTTTAACTGCACTGCAGTTGATAGCTGTATTACCTTGAAAAGAGAGCCTGGGTTTTACTTGATGTAGGGATTTATCTTTAGTAAGACCTATTGTTTAAGGGTTTGCGTATAATAGGTCTTACTGAAGATCTTTTATTTTTTATTATCCCTGTGGCTAGTCTGCAGTCACACTAGGGGGCAACAAGTATTTTTATTTTAACATAACAGTAGCCTCCTGCGGAAATCTGTTTCTGCAATATTTCATTTTGTGTAAGTTATAGTTTATCTTAGTTTAAGGGGTTGCACTGTAATATGCGAATGTGACAGCACTGTTACATTTGACTGGAGACTGTTTTATGTACGACTACTGATTTAAAAACTAAACCCTGGGTTACTGGATTTGCTGCAGCGTTTGGTCAAGCTGCAGATATTTGGATAAACAAAATAAAATACAAAATGACAAAGAAAATTTCTCTTTATTGACCATTTCTGATACAAATTGTTGTAGGGCACCATAGAAATATAGACATTGTACATTTATATACGGTGTACGATAAAAAATGATCCCATCTAATGAGTTTACAGTTCATAAATGACCAGATGCTAGATGTTGGAGAATGACACTTGATATTCTTTAGATTAATTGGAGGATGTCAAGCTCAGTGAAATTAATTCAGTATACAATCAATGTGATATGGCTGGGTGCCTGGAAGTGCCAACACACAGTGGCCAAAGGATCAGTGAAAGACTGCCAAATCAATGAAAAGCACATTTGTCCATGAAAATCTGAAAACATTTCAGTGCACCAGATTTTATTTTAAAAAGGATAAAAACACACCTACTAAAACTACCACAGTCAGCGAACACAGTTGCCAAGCTGACAGGTCTCCCTGACTTGCTTCACACATTTAAAAAAAAAAAAAAAAAAAAAAAAAAAAAAAAAATCACCTGTCTGCAAGCTCCATTCATGAATGAGCCAAGATCTGGTTGTGTACAGTCAGGTTTAAAAAAAAAATAAAAAAAATACACAACTATGCAAAAATGACGTTTCCATCCAACGCCACAGGTTACATAAAAACAGAAACCAGTTAATGCAAATATTAGGTAAAGTAAGCTGTTGAGTGAGGTATGAAGTCCTAGGCTGAGTATCGCCTGTTTGCAGTTTTCCGGGTTTTGTAATTGAGGTTGTAGCAGCTTAGGTGTGGAAAAAAAACCCAGTTAAGTGTATTGTGACCAAAGGTTCCCTGACACTTGAGAGATACACACACATCCTTTACATCTTGCAGACAGTATACAACAACACATAATATTAATGTACTAAGTGGTGACAGAAGGACCAAGCATGGTAAGCAGTGAGAGCTATATGGAATGGAGAAAAGAAAAAAAGATAATTTTGCTGGATAGTGCCATCAACTATCCTCACAATCAACCTCCTTGTTTGAGCAGTTGCAATAGAGGGTTGAACGAGTGCTTGGAAATTGACATTGTAACAGCATTTGTAAAAGCTCCCTGAAGAAATGACACCGATGCTCTCAGCCTTAGAGCTCTGCCAACGTATCCTTAATACATTTGTTAAAGATTAGTTATCATACAGCAAGCACAGTCCCAAAAAAAATACTAGGTTTGATTGAACTACATGATTAACAATATAATCTCCCCACTACAAGTAAAGACTGAAATAAAGTTAACTATATTTGACTACAAGAATTGGGGTGAAGTTGATTAATTTGCACTAATGTGAGACAGAGGGGGTTATAGCGACATGAAGAGACACTTCTACCATCAGTTATCTACTTTCATTCTAAACTTTGAAGCCCATCTAGTATACAATGCAAACATATTGGTTAACCACTTCACACAACACACAGAAGAGTTTAGGTAAAATGCACCTTTGTCCAGTACAAAACATGGAGAAAAATCTATATGCCCTACCATCTCAGATGCGGGTACAACAAATACCAGTAAGAAGAAAAAACATGTTAAAGGAGGGTGAAAAAAAAAAAAAAAAAAAAAAAAACAACGTCCAGGTTCCACAGAGCAAACATTTGTCCAGTATAAAAGACTTGTGATGACAGAGAAAAGGGCTGTTGCCTTGAATGTAACTCTTAGATCTATGCTTAAGCAAGGTCCATCATACTATCCAGTGCTGCTGCATGATATTATGTACTGTGTTAAGCCCTCCTTTGGTAGAAGAACTTTTTGTGAACATGTGGTGGCACTGGTGTTGGAAATACAGCCCAGTTCTGGTTAACAGTAAGTCATTATGTTGAGTGAGGTAGCATGCGAAAATTACTGTTCTTCTTCCTCTTCTTCCTCCTCTTCCTCAGATGATTCCTTGGATGCCTTTTCTTCCACCTCCTGTAAAAAAAAAAAAAAAAAAAGAAGAAAAATGGAAATTTTTCTAAATGAATCTACCCCCACAGGGAAAATGCCTTTCAAATGCGTAAAGTGCCATCAACATTTAGTAACAATAGGCTCTTGTGATTCATGTCTCAGGCATGGCTATTTAACTCCTAGAACTAAAAAAAAAAAAAAAAAAAAAACAGTAAACCCCCTTTGATAAACCACCATAGCATTAAAAAACCCATGGGAAGGGTGAGCCATCTGCAGTCAAGCAATGATTCATAAGCGCTGAGTCACTGTAAGGATTTGGCTCAACAGGTTTGCTTCTGCCAAAACAAGTTCATTCATAAAAATATGACTCTTCTTGGTAGGGTAACTTTGGGTCATTATTTGTGTGACTAATGCAATCCAGACTTTTTTCAGAGTACGCCCTAACCACTCATGCACATGACCATATGTTACTACAAGACCGCATTTACTTTCTAGATTAAAAAACACATGCCACTTGAAAAACTTTGAGTGGTCAGACAACTTTATGGAATAATAAACTCTGAACTATACAAGGTTGAATTATTATAAGCTTTTTAAATTTACGTGATGCCAAGTAGTTGAATGGCTGGAATAAGTAGTCTAAAAGAGGCAGAAGTTGTGCAAGAAAACTGTGGACAACAAAGTTTTATACTGTCGACAGTCATACCGGGCATAATTAAATTGGGAAAGGAATGGCATTAGAAATGTGACCATTGAAGAAACATGTAGGCAGGGGTGCTTACCTCCTTCTTAGGTCTTCCTCTGCGCTTCCCTCCTGCTGCTGCAGCAGTCGTAGCCTTCTGCAAGGGAATTTCAAAATTTTGTAATACAAAAAAAAAAAAAAAAAAAAAGGAGATGACAATCTTTTTTTTTTTTTTTTTTTTTTTTTAAAACCATTAGATAGTCAAGCAGCCAGTATCCAATGCAGTTTGTAACAAGCTTTGCCTCCATGTGCCTGGAGATGGCAGCACTATCTCTGTAATAAGCCAGATGGAATAGGGGCATTGGGTTCATTGGCTATTATCTGGAAGGCCGACAGGAACTACACACAGGGCACTCCAGTTCGCTGGCCACCTGGTTTGAGGCTCAGAGACAGCTGGAGGGACTGGGCAAACCCTCTGCAACGCCACACTTTGCTACCCAACCTATATCGTACATGCATCTGCACTCAGCCTCTCTGCCTCTTTACCATACATAGCAGTAATAAGCGCACGGGGGAGCTGGAGGGTAGGGGCGCAGGAGAAATCCAGTTGCTATGGAGACGAAAGGCTGAGAAGAACTAGGGCTGTGTGCTGGGTGGGGGCGGGTGTGTGTGTGTGGGGGGGGTGCTCTTAGTGTCAGCTTGGTAACAGTCTTGCGGCCTCTGCACCTGCACTGCACTGTGCATGACAAGCTACAGGAAGCAGGAGGACAGGAAGTACACAAGTGAGCATCACTCAAGGCAGCAAACCAAGGCTTTTACAATAAGTAACCTCAACTTGGCTATTTTTGTAACAGTAAGGAATGAGTCGGTTTGTCAAACAATAAATCACAAGTAACGGCAGGACATCCTGGTGGCTACAAGTTAAACGTAAAAGGGAGTTAGAGATGAGCCATTTTGTGTTGCTTGCATTGACTTACTTTGCTCTTGGCGGTTGCCTTATTTTTGCTACCCTTTGGTCGTCCTCTTGGCCTCTTTGGAGTAGGGGATCCACTGGGCTCCTAAAAAAAAAAAAAAGAAAATTCTCCATCAATAATGTTGGCCTATGTCTCGTCTCATACGTTAAATTAATTAGAGTCACTATTAAGTTAAAAGATTAACCGAGTGGGGCTTGAGTCCTTTTGGGAATGAAGATGACTAATTCAAGGTCACTGTAACTGACACGTACATAAAGGATGACAGGTGGTCAGAGCTGCAGGTCACAGTTTACCAGAAAAACAAATACACTTGCATCCAACTCCCTCAAGCACTACAACTACACCTAAATGTAAATAAGAATTTTTTTTCCTTTTGCACTTGTCCCAATACATGCAACTTTGTGATATTTTAAGGATGTGGCCTATATCATGGCCGACCCATCTCTTATCACATTTCTACTGTGTTTCAAACTGCGGCTCGTAGCAACTGTGGAATTCAATACTAAAAACACAACATGTTGAGTGACAGCTATATGAGCCATTCTGCGCTCTGACTCCGCCATGTCTTCCATTAAATGACGAACAGAGGTGGGCTGCGAGGAGGTTAAAACCGGTTTAAAGGTGTTGGGTTACAGGTTGCTTACAAACCAAAGAGACACAGGAAGTGTGCTGTGCATGTCTACTTTTACACTAATCATGGGGTGAACAAATGGTCACAAAGGCATGTTGCAGCCACATCTTGGGTCTTCATTTTACGAAAGGGCTTAGAAGAACAGCCACGGTCTATGACAATGATATGCACACGCCTTAACCTGTAATACCATCCACACAGTCACATTCAGGTCAGCTTTGCCTTTACTGATCCACTTTAGCGGTCAATCCTTTACATGCAAGACTCTGAGAATGACTTACTTTCTCTGAAATGCAAAGTGACGAGTACGTTACCTGGGGCTGCTTGCGGGGTCTTCCACGCCCCCTCTTCTCAGTTGCCTCCTTCTCTTTCGGCGAGACTGTCCCCTTGTCGCTCATGTTTGCTTAGCTTCTCAAACCTAGGAAATAAATCACATTGGTCAGGCGGACTGCGAGAGTGACACACACACACACACACACACACACACACACACACACACACACACACACACACACACACACACACACACACACACACACACACACACACACACACACACACACACACACACACACACACACACACACACACAAAAATCCTTGCTTATTTCCAGGTCTATTACTGTCTCAGTTGCGCTCTGCAAAGCCAACAGTGCCAGACAAACAAGGGATTGACTTCAAACCGGCTTCGGTGATATGCTAAGACAACAGCAGGCAGCAAGAGGCCGCACCAATCTGCATAAACCCAACTGAACCGGTGCTCTCTTTGCGGAACGAGCGTAATTCCAGGCCCAGTGGCTCTCCAGAAGCCCTGGGCCTGAAACCATAAAAGCACCCTGATACCGTGAAGGCAGACTATGCTAAGACCAGCAATGTCTGCTCTGTGTGCAGCCACCGCAGCATTTAAAAGCCTGAATCTGCAGAAGGGCTCATGAAACCCCAGCGAAAGCGTCGGCTTCGCTTTTTGCGGCTATAGCTCCACGCAAAGCAACAAAAGACGGCTTCCATTTGAGCAACATGCAGTAGCCCATCGAACATGCAAGTTAAACTAACTCACCTCCGTCGTTTAATGTAACGTTTAGGTAATTTTAACGAGAAATGATCAAGCTTTAAGCCTGGCTGGTTAAACCCGGTTAAAAAGCTTTGCACCGATCCATAGGCTACAGCTTTTATTCGTCAGACAGCACGCAGCCCGCCCATTTAAAAGCCCAGCTCATGCAGCGTTTGGAAACACTAAATGAGGAGAGTACAAATAATAATTATAGAAAGAAATTCAAATGTTTACCAGTATGTTGAGTTTTTTTTTTTCCAATGGCGACCTATAAATAGAATGCACGACCAGTCTCCAGCAGATAAAGGAAAAAGGCGCCAGCCAGGAGGAGTTTTGGGGCAATTTAAAGAGCCGCCCTCGCGGGAGCAAAGACACTAGAGGGCGGAGATATGATAAATGGGCCACCAACAGCACGAGAGCAGCCCAGCCCCCTTTGCGTCCCTTTTGCCCAGGTTTGATCCCTAAACGCCCCAAAAATGTGTTTTGCGTTACCGGCAGAGAAACGTATGGTCATTGAAATAGACTACTATGTAACTTATAATGTAGCCTAATGCATATGTCCTCCAGCACAGCAAAGCACAGCAGTCTCCATGGTGATGAGTGAACCATGACCTCCCCCAATATAAACAAACAGCCTTTAGGTTGGACTGAAATGGGTCTTTTTCTGAAATGATGTCCATTTGCACTTCTTCCACAGTAGTTTATGTTAAGAAAAGAAACTATACTGTGCAAATAATGTGCTGTGTGGGTAAAGATAAAGCACCAGTAGCCTATTACTCTAAACCGGCAGTCAAGGGTAAATTTTTAGCAAATCTATAACTTCATGCATCCTTTTATGGGTGTATAGGGATTACATATAGTCTTAGCCAGCAAGAGCTCTGGGTCAGTTAATGAGTAATTTAACAAGCATGTCAGCTACTTACATTTCCTTAGACCACAATTCAGTTTGTTTCAGTCAAGTGTCTGTGATGTCTTTGCATTTAAAAGAGATAAACATCTGAGCCCTCTCTGACACGAGTGTGTTTTATATTGAGATGACTCCAACCAACGTAAGAAGAAGTTTTTGCACTTATCAAAGCACCTTCGGCTCATTTCCCACAAGGGTTTTCAATGTAAATGAGCAGCCCATCTGGAGCTGATGGGTCCTCTCTGAGAGTGGCACAAACATGCTGTTACTTGTGTATTTCACATTCAAATAAACCCCATCAAATTACTTCTGCACTATCAAACTTTCTGCAGACAGAGCAGTGATTTCAGTGCACTGGACATACTGTATATATATATATGACGAGTAGAGGAAGAAAAGGGTCTGTGAAAAGGAGATGGCGTACGGCATGAATGAGGGAGTACTTTTCTCAATGAGTCCAATGTTCTGCTCAGCATGTGCTTGCCTGGCATGCCACCCCTCTCCCACCCCGTTTCTCACTCTATTCACTTCCTTCCTCTCTGTCTTCCCCAAATACTTCAGTCCCATCCCCCACACCCTCACACATCTCTGCCATACCCAGACCACACTATGGTGGAGGCAGACAGGGAAAGAGGTTGTGTAGAGGAATGTCCTTTCAACCACTGGCACCACCTGGAGACTAAACACTATCACTTCACATAAATGATAAAAAATATGAAAATAAAAAAAAACTGGAGGAAGGAATAAAGGTGTTACTTGCTTTTGTAGCAACTAAAGTGTGCAGGAGTATTAGGGATAGCTTACAAACAATTCCAGAGTCAGCAAGAAAATTCTACAGCTTTCATGCTCTGGTCATTTCGATTTAATCAAAAACGGATTGATACTGAAGTTACTCCAACTAATCTGCATAAAATAAAATAAAAAATTCTCCTGTAACAAAATACCTGGTTGAATTATAAATATGCTAAACAGAGTGGACCAGTTTGAGTCTAAATGCTAATCAAATTTTACAGGAGACAAACACTTCCATGTCAGATGTCCGTCTCCTGAACTCAGCAGCAGCTCAGGGCAGACAGAATCCTATTAACTATTGTGAGGAGGGGGGGTCTTGACCCACTTTGGCATGCTCCCCCCTCCCCCCACTGCTGTCCTCATGCCCTTTTCCCCTCTCTTACTACATGCTCATTAGTCCTTCGCTGCATACAGCACACTCTATAGCTCAACAGAGCAATCCATTTTTAGTTGCCGTATAAACCACAAGACGTCTACTGAAGCCAAACCAAGTAACAGATGTGGACAAAACATCCTATTCCTGCCTGGGTTTCCTCCTGCTTGTGCTGCTGTTGGCTGTGGATGAGCCTGAACATGACTAACACACACACACACACACACACACACACACACACACAAAAGACACTCACATCCTCCAACGAAGAAAAAAATGGGGAGAAAGAAGTGGGAGAGAGGGACAGAGAGGAAAAAAAATCCTTGGGGAGGGGGAGAGGAAAAGTGTGGGAGCAAGTTGAAAGGCAAGGTGGGTGGGGATGATGGGGTGGGTGGTTAGGGTCTTACTGCTTGGAGGGGGCGGACAGAGGTTAGTGGGCGGGGGATGGGCCCGGCTGATTCAGAGCTCTCATGAGTAGTATCTGACTCACACAAACACAGGAAGTAGCGCGTGCTGTCTATTTATTGAACACAGCACTGTATTTATGTGTGAGATTCCTATATTCAGAAAATAGCAGTATTTTACTCTACCTAATTTGTTCTGCCAACGCTGGTCACTGAGTCACTGTTCCACTCTCCCCTTTTAAATAGTGTCATCTCTGTCCACTTCCTGAAATGTTTGGATCATGACCCAGTGGATGTATAAGTCATACTGTGACTCAGCCTTTGAACATTTCAGAGTATAAAACAGTGCCATAAGTCTAATTTACAGCCATTTTTGGGCTTTTGTCTTTAAACCTAGATTTTATCTCACATTATCCCAATTAAAATACACTTAGGTAGCTACATGCCACATACATAATTCTCTGACATATTGTTGGTTATTCTCCTCATGCATGATGCAAAATTCATATTGGCTTGACCTCTAAGGAAAGGTCAGGATAGTCAGGGTCAGCTAAGGTATTGTCAAGCTGACAGATGACTGCCTGCAGGAGATCTTTATATTAAATTAACACAGCATTAAAGCTGGACTGCCAATGACTAAAACACCCATGTCATTTTTTGTCCTTCACATACAGAATGAACATACTTGGAATAAGAATTCATTGCTTATATGTTGTAAAAATAAACCATTTGAGAGAAAATGCACACACTGTACCAATAGGTGGCAGACAGAAAGTAGGAGTGAAAAACAAACCTCTGAGAACTGACACCATCTGGTGGTTATAGCTGCAAATGCAGTCACATTTCTGTTTTTCATTTTCTTTTTGCACGCTGAAAGAAAAAGTACAGCTCAGTTTCCCTCCATCTCACCCCGATCCTCTCCACATTTTCACTTGCAGAAGTGCCTCTGTGTTGAAGTGCTATGCTGTTGTTTCCCTTTTCCATCCCAGGGACCAAGCGTGCCCAGTTATGTTGCCAGGTTGCTTCTGGCAGCTGTGGACATTATGAGGATGTCCAGCAGAGGGTAGTCTTGGCCTGAGGCACGCTCCACCTCATCTTCTGCCAATGTTAATACTGTCAAGGAAAAAAAAGAAAAAACATGTCATACATATGATACAACAAAGCTTTAGAATTTCAGTTTTGACAAGAAAATGAATAAAAAACTAGTAAAACACAATACAAAGCAGTCACAATGTTTCTGCAGTTTTTTGAAGATAAATTTGATTTAAAGCCTGCTCTCCAGAAAATACAAACAGAAGCATACAAATTAAGTTAGTCCTTAATTCAACGGACCCTCATCAGGTCTAAATTCAACCAAAGTGGAAGAAGCAAAGGATCAAGCTCTGTCACTCTGATAGATGAGTGTATGTTCTGAGTGCTTGGGATGGGTAATAAATGAGAGTCACCTTGGTGACGGTGCATCTGGAGTTTTAGAATGCACGCTACCCTTCTCTGTCCTACCTGATTGATCAAATGGGAAGGGCCCCCGCCTGCCTACTTTGGACCTGTCACATTCCTGCATGGCAGCTGCAGTCCCGGGAGACAGCCCTGGTCTGGGCCACATCTGTGCTGGTTCTTATTGAGGAGATCTGTGCAGACTTTTATCACTGTTTTTATTTCCATTGGGAATGGAGCGCCAGGTTTCTCAGCAGAGTGCTGATGTGATGAGCACAACAACAAATAAGAGGGCGGCTTTACAGTGGGGGATAAAAGGTTTACAAACTCCTCTACAGAGCAGGTGCTTGGCTCAGCTGCAGAGTTGAGTCACTTCAGCATTTGTCTTATTGATTGCATTTTGACTGGCATCCCCTCTCAGGCAAATTGGAAAGAGGGCACTCATGTTTCCAGACCACAGCAAATATAATTGGGCAGAACAAGGACAACAGTGACTTTTTCAAAAATGATGAACAAAATAGTTTAGTGGAATTGTATGGCAAGCCAATCCTTTACTGGATAAAAGTAAAGGATAAAACAGTATATTTTAGTGTAAATACTAGATTTTCCAATGTAGCAGTAAATGGGCCAATCATACAAAGTGAACAAAGGAAAAAAGTTCAAACATCATTTTTATCCTTCAGATAAATAAAACAATAAATGTATAATTTAGCAATTTATCTTCAACAACTAAATACATCTAAGTTATTTGTTTTACTTAAATCCTGGACAGACTCGCTGTTATAAGAATTTTAGTTTTAATGTTTAGAGTTACTGGGGGCTAATAGTTCTGGACCCTGCTATCCAGCTGTTTTTTTCAGAACGTCCCAAAGTGGTGATCGTTTGACAAATCTCCTCCCAGACACCAGGATGTCCGTCTCTGACCCTGACCACATCACAGTCTTTGGTATCATGTGGAACTGGTGTCAGATAGCGGGCTATTGATGAATGATTGGTCTGCTGAAGATGGACTGTGGAGCTGCCACCCGCAGGGGTCTAGTTGAGACGGATGGGCCCATTTGTAATGCAGAGGGGGCTCCACAGCCACATTAACTATTAAAGCGTGGTTATCTCAGGGTAATGGTATGCCAGCAGTATAGGTTTAAGTCTTGTATTGTTGAATAGAGTCCTTCAGCCTGATTAGTCTGATTGACACAACTTTCAGAAGAGATATATTTTTAACTTTAAATGGATTTCTTGTCTTAATTTAGTATTCCAAGGTTTATATAATTACTTTTTTTTTCTTAAGCCTCCCACGTGCTATGATTATTTAGTCTCATGTTTTTGTGAGCTCTGGTAAAACAGATCTACTAATAAACAATGCATTCATACTTTGAGATGAGAATGGTCAGAATAAGAATGGACTTCAAAACATGCTGCATCATGAAACATTATAGCAAAGGGCATATAATTATTGACACAGGCAGATATATTTTTAGTGTAATTTTGATTACCTACCTTTAAGAAGACATTTCACGGTTGGTTACTCTGCCTATAAAAGACTTGTTCTAACAACACACAGTTTTCTTACTTCCAGAGGCCAAATAGCCCTAACCCCAAGTAAGATGGAGTAAAAGAGCTTGGCACCCTGGCCAGGATTGCCAACAAGCTTGAAATGATGTAGTTAACAGCAGTCTGCTTCACAGCACGGCCAGCAAATGAAACAGAACCCTGAGAAGTGGAGAGGGCAGTCAATGTCTACAAGGGGCCACACTCCTGAGTTCGAAGTTAATGTTTGTTTGAAGCTGCCAACAGGAGCGTCACGGAAGCCCACTTATTTAAATGTCTGTTTGTCTGTTATCCAGCTCTCACCGGCAAACGCCTCAGGAGAAGAGACATAAAAGCCCCCAGACCCTTCCACCTTTTTGTCGTCGCTGTGAAGTCTGTCTTTTAAATGAGCCCTCGGAGTCAACTGTCCTGAGGGAGAAGAGCGCATGATAGATCCAGGTCCAACATGGGTCATCCATTCAGGGGGCCTGGTTGAGGATCAGGGTGGCATTACACCTGCTCACTAAATAAATCATGGCTTTGTCCATTCTGCAGCTACAGTCCAATTAACCAGAGGGACCCCGGTGAATGCAGCGAGGTGTATGATTAATTACACCCATCTGACAATATACACACAATATCCCAAAGGGCAAATTAAACACAAGGCACTACTTGCAGATTTTAGCTTCTTTTTGAAATGCTGTTCATTTGGACACTTATACAATTTTGCTGACATCAGTGATTATTTCTATAAACAACTAAACCAACTCATTATAATGGAGCAGCTATTCTGAACTTCGAATTTCAGCAACAAAGATCATCAGCATCCCACTGCTCTCATGCCAAATCCACTGGGAATAGTCATTTGGGGCGCAATTATTTCTTTTTACATGGCCCGTGACAAAGCTGTAGCTCATTTAAATAGTGCCTTTAATTGAACATAAAAGGCAGAGGACAAGGTGGAAGGGAAAGGTTAATAGGACTGACACAAAGGCCAGACAGCAGCGGAAGTCTCGCCTTAAGTGTCACATTGAGCCTGCATCAGAGCCCTTTTCTAGGAGCCAATTAGGCGCGGCCGGTAATTAAACAAAGTCAGACTCTGGCCTCAGCTTTCTGGCGGATTACAGCACTCTCCTGGACTACCACTGGTAACGACCTCCATCCTTATATCAATGATGTGTTATGTCTCTGAGGTTTGACTGCTGCCACTTTTCAACAGAAAGGTCAGAGATGAGAAGGGATGACAGCAGACAAGGAGCTAATGAGAGGAGAATTCACAGAGGGAAATGAGCGCATTGCTTTTGTTTACTTTCATTCAGAAAATACAAAAATCAGTCATCTACCACAAGACAGGGAACATGCATCACATTCATTCTTTCGCAAGGATCGCTTTCCATGGAAACAACATACAAATAGACCAATGTAAATGTTCTCTATTTGTCTTCACGGCAGAGCAGGTGGCAAACTCGCACAATGGGGAATGAGCGTGAAAACAACAGTGTGTGAAATCCTATATTTGCACAGTTATAGAAAATATCTTTATCACTCTCAACAATAGGCATAGGCAATATTCATTTCAAACAGCAAGTATAGGCAGAGCTTGGTAGATTACACTTCAGCCGGTCCAATAGCTTGTTTGATGGATTTTATTCAAGGTATTCAGGAAAAGCAAAATGATTTGATACATGAATCTTCTAATTCAAAAGATGGTTTACTCTGAGCAGCGGCACAATAAACAGAGTGCTCCTCCTCCAAAAGCACAAAAGAATCCAAATAAGTCACTACAGTTATTATATAGTATATTGCAAGGAACGTATAGAACAGATATTAAAATACCCTTTGATAATGAAGCAGGATGCGTTTTTGCCTTATTAATTATTATTGTGCACAAAGCAATACATCCAAGCTGCTATTTATATAAGACACAAGAACAACTGGGCTAATTTGAGTTTGAAATCACACACTGTAGCCACAAAGAAAATACACTTTAAGTATTAAAATTGTAAGGCAAGTCATGCAAAGTTTATACATTAAGTTACTGTTATCCAGTTGCAAAAACTGTTCTTAACTGATGTTATGGTGCAATTTTTTTACAGAAAAACATGTAACAGTGCTGGCTTTCAAAAAAAAGTTCCCACCACTTCATACATCATTCATCGTTGCCACTCTGCAGCTTTTAAGGAGAAGCACGTGGCTGTTTTTTTCCCGCTTCTTGATGCAGGTGATACTTCTATTGTTAGATCAGAGGTATAGAAGCTTTTATTGTTGCTTGTGCCTCTCAGTAATCTCAGCAAGAGTCTCGCTTGTGTGGAAAATAATTCAGGATCCCTATAAGCACCGTCTGCATTCTTGCCATTCAGATTATAAAACGTACAACGGTTTGCCTGGACGGAGGATAAAAAAAAATGTTATGACAATAATAACTAGAAAATCTTGTGGCACTCTGCTCTTCCTCTTTCTTTGTGTTCGTAACAGTACATCTTTGCACTTGTTATGGCACGCTGCAGGCACAGTGTATTCTGACAGTGGCAAAGTCGGTGTATATTCCGCAAATACAACCTCAAAGGCTCTATTCTCAAGCTGGCCATTCATAATCCTGTTGAATAAACATCTTTGCACGAGTAAATATTCCTGTAGATTCATCCCAGGCCCCCTCTTCTCCCACACAGCGCAAGTTCATTTGCTCAAAAACCTATTGTCGGTGTGTTGTGACTGCAGCTGCCTGTGGGGATTAAGTGGCAAACAGGACTTATTCTGCACGCTGGGATTGTGAAGATGAGGTTGGGGGGGAGCTTCTCACAGATATAGGTGGATCTCAAAGACTCTTGGCTGCAGCGCCACATATTCCTCTTAATTGGATTACATTCACACAGGGTTAGGTAGACATCGTTGCTATGTGAGATGTGAAAAAAAGGAGAGGGCGCACACACACACACACACACACACATCTTTAAGGTCATCGGTTGTATTACCAAGGACCAGTGACTTTAGATGGAAAGTTTTGGTTGTTGCATGTGTTTGCTTTGCAGAATTCCTTCATCATCATTTATTCATGAGGTATTTCAGGTCATGGTTTATTATTGTTTATTTTCCTGAAGGCCGAGTTGGTAAAAAGCATGTTAACAGGATTATTATGGTCTATGTAAGTGAATGGATAGATGTTTATGAGCTTAAGAAGAAGAAGAAGAAGAAGAAATCAGCTAGCAGATATTGCTTTCTATGTGTGTTTTGTATTTTTACTATTATTATTGTAAAAAAAGTTCACAGCTGTAGGGTTTGTTAAAGTGTTCATTTCTTCCAGTGAGGTTTTGTGCTGGGTTTTGTGCTTCTTCATTTGAATAAAGTGAACGCTGTATTTAAATAATGGCCTGACAGTTGGAGCAGAACGCTCATTAGAGACAAACATCAGCGATATTCTAAAAGTATGCAGAATCATTACAGGAAACTATAGTTCATTTACATTTTTTTGTCTTTTTATGTGTTCCAAAAGATATGTAGACAAAAGTGCACAGTACACCCAAGTGTTTATGCATTCATCTTGATGAAGAAAAACACTTTCTTTTTGCAGTTGTATGAAGATGACCCACTGAAAACCTCAGTCTGTTACTGTTCTTGTACAGCGGACAAACTGAGCACTGCTGGAGAAGAAGCACACTCATATTTCTTTTTGAGCACATTCTTGCATTAAACTTTATTTTATGAACTAAATTGATAACTAGTTCAACATGGATTTGCAATCTGATTTTCCATCACTAGATGTCGCCAAAGCACCCATAAAACTACACACCATTTTAAGAGTCAAAGGATAAATGTGTTAGCAGCTAGCAGCAAGCCACAAACATATGAAGAGAGGATTTTCAGAACAGAAACCTCTTATTTTGTACTTTTCAAAAAATAAATAAATAAAATTGCATTACTAATATCTATTCCAGCTACATGTGTCAATAATAAACTATACACCTTGGAAACTTAAAAAGACGTGCTACTTCCGTTTGGCCACGAATGCTGGAGGACTTATTTCAATTTTTAAGTTTCACAGTGAAACATTTATCTTCCAAATGTAATATACAATTGGAATACTCTTTAATTATTATACACTGTTACCCTAATAAAAGACCAAAAATAAGCAGTTCTATAACATAATTACAGTATTGAAAAGTTTGAAACATCATTCAAAGCTTCAATGGAAAAGTCCCATAAAAAGGAAAAACAAGTTCAGTTCAGTTTCAGTTATTAGTATTTGTACTTCAGATTTCTGGCACAATGAGAAACTCTGTTTTGTGTCAGATGTTTGTCCTATAATGTATTTTTAAATAGAAACCTATTACCAAACCAAAGACGGGGTGCAGTGGCTCAGTGGTAGAGCCCACGTTCTATGGAAAGTTTGCGGTTCAATTCCCGCACTACCCACAGTTTATACTATCATTGTGTCCTTGGGAAAGATGCTTAACACACCTAAGCACAGTATGAATGTTAGGACAACGGATGGAAATTATTCTAAGATGACAATCTGGCATGTTTACATTCATGTGCACTGTCCCAATTAAATAATAATAATAATAACAATAACCAATGTAGTATGGATCACAAATCAGCTCCACATGAGATGTACAGCAGACGTTTTGAATATTTTATTCTGCTGTTTTGGGTTCGGCTAAAACACAAGTTTGTACATTACGCAGTTGAACACAGTGTTTTTCTTGGACATAATGGTTTCAACACTCCAAGTTATTTTTTTCCTCAGCCCCTCTCTGGGTTTAGGGTCAGTGCTGGCAGGTCAGCTCTTTTGTCATCCTGGTCTTTGCACTGCTGGAGTTGTATATTACTTTATAGTATTTTACTCAGTGCTGGGCTGTGATTGATTGGTTGCCCCCATCCCTGTACTCCTTTGAGATGTACTGTACACTTGATAAATGACAGCACAAAGCAACAAACACAAAGCTGACGTAACACAAGATTGGTGAAACTAATGATTTAGAGAAAAAAAACTAAACTCTGCACTCCAAATCCTACGGCAAACTCCTGTGTCAAACTGAGAAAAGTTCAAACATGCCCAGCTTTATAATTGTACACTGACATTCATTTCACTGACAATCAGCATAAAAGCAGCCGCTGCATACATAAGCATTATTTGGTGCCAGTTTGACAACCCCAATCATGTCTAATGTCACAACTTAATAGAATGTGAATGTGACTATGAGCTTTATTTGTTCCCTTTTTACAAAAAAAGGGCTGCTGTGTGACAATGACTTTTCACAAAACAACTGACAGTGGAGAATTGTTTATTTTCTAAACACTAAAAAAAGGGCTTCTGTAAATTGTATATCAGAGCTCCAGAATGAGAGCAGAGGAGCTACTGTTAAAACGGCTTACTGTTAAGTTACATTTACATCTGTAGAGAGCTGTTGTGCTGCCAGGACGTACAGTTGGCCAGATAGATCTATGGCCCCACGCCCAGAATTCTGCTGTGCACCCCTCAGTTCAGACAGACAGTCCCAGCCCGACTGTTACTATGGGCCCCATCACTACCTCACGCTGTATGTTTCACATGTCTATTACTGCGTGGCTTTGCAGACATAAATATACTGCATATCGAGAAAAAAACACGCTTTGTGAAAGCTTCCATCTGCAGCGACAGATAGGTGCAGTCGCAACTTGATGTCATCTGCTGTTAGCAGACTGACGCCCAAGTGCCAGCTTTGAAAAGGCAGTGCTAGGTGTGAAGGTGTTTTGTTCTTCCACATCTAGTTCGAAACAAAAGAAGAATTAAAAGAGCTATGTCCAATACAGGTAGTATAGAAAGAAAAAAGAAAAAAAGAAGAAAACAAAGCTATTTCTTTAATTAGTGTGTCCATAAACAAATTTAGTCATGATCATCTACAGTGTATAAATAATCCACTTTGAAATCGAAACAGTTACTTTGATCCAATAGAAAGTTCTTCACAAAACTCAACGCGTGGTAAATATTGAGCCAAATGCATGTGTTTATGAATCTGTTATATGCAAGGCAGCGCCATATGGGTTGCCACATAACGCCGGTATATACCTCCTAATGTGGAGGTTTCTGCAGGAGACAGATTGTGAGTTGCAGCTCTCTTGCTACTTTCATTAGGAACCCTGTTAGTCGGGATGCCTCAGCCTGCACTGCATCACCTCCTTGGCACAGGCGCAAAAGCCATAAATATGAGCTGGGAATACTGAGCACCTACAAATCACGGCATCTCATCTGCTCTATAAGAGTTTCAAAGCACCGTGAGCAAAATTTCACACACACAGACCCTCCCCTGCTGTAATTACCGCTTTTATACCAAAGGCATACCGCAACATAACTCACCCTAATTTATACATTATTTGGCTTTTTAACATGGACGTGTGACATTCACATTCACTGACAATAAATGCAAGTCTGGTACTGTAGTGATACTGGAGAGCTAATCAAACTCGGCTGCCCGCTCCATTTGAATGGAACAGTAAGGTAAGTGAAGGACGGAATAATTCATGCACCCCCAAGCCCACAACACTGTCCAAGGAGAAAACAAGTGGATTTTTTATAACAACACCTTTTTTTTTTTTATCGCACCTTCTCATTCCAACACTAAAGAATTTGAACCATTTTACTTTTTATGAAAGAAAGATCACTTTGCCTCAGCCTCCGTCCATTGCTTATTTTCTCAAGGGAAGAAAATGTTTCCTCTTGTAATTGTTTCATTCAAATTGTACACCTTGTACAGACATCCTGTAATTAAAAAAGCTTATACTAAACTTTGGTGCTATTCAAAAGGTTGCATGGCAGAGAGAAGAGTGATATGATGTTATGTAATCACACAACACAGGAAAAGCCATCTCACTAAATTAGAAAAATAAGGCTGACAACCTTTTCATATTTGACAGTTTCTCATGAATTTTGCACTAACAAGCACCGGAAAAAAACACGAGGCTTTCCAAAGTTGTTTATCACAGTGTTTTTTTCCCGCTGTGGCAGAGGGAATGCCAGAACATGCATGCCAGCAGGTCTTGAATGCTGCCTTTTCCAAACTTAATAGCTATGTATCAACATGTCCCCTTAATCTATTCTACATCATACCCTACACACGTGATGCTGTGCATAATTTAGACTCATTGGTTTAAGGACATGACAGGAATAAAAAAAACACTAGTATCTCTTTAATAATAAATCCACATTAGCATCAGGGATGGCTTAGTTCTACCAGTCACATTTGAAAGAGAAGGGTTAAGAGTGATAAAATGGATACTCATTATATAGGTGCACTGGGAGTTTTAATTGTCTTTCATGTGGTTTTGAGACGTTTCCAAACAAATACGCAATAGCTTCATTGAGCTGGAATCGCGTCATTCATTACCTGAAGAACTGATTAGACTGCGTAATCAATACGTGCAATCAGTGCTTTAATGATAAACATAAAAAAAGCAATTGCAACGAAGAAGAACTGGAAATCACCCGAGGGATCCTTCACGCGTAATCTCTGAGCCAGGAGCGCGA
The DNA here is from genome assembly GCA_024349245.1 of Neodontobutis hainanensis. Taxonomy (NCBI): domain Eukaryota; kingdom Metazoa; phylum Chordata; class Actinopteri; order Gobiiformes; family Odontobutidae; genus Neodontobutis; species Neodontobutis hainanensis. The sequence goes on along the minus strand of JALDNG010000174.1, from coordinate 413,678 downwards.
AGTACATAAAACAAACGAAATTGAAGTTTAAAGGATAGATGCAGAACTTAGACCTTTCAACAAAAGTGGCCTACACAGCGTGCAGCGGTGAGCGCGGCAGCAGTGCAGGCGACGAGGCACTAGACGGCGCCTCAAGAATGGCGCTCGGTGCTCAAATGCGTCTCAAACCTGAGCCCTCGGTTTGTTTTATCTCGTAGCGACTCCCCACTGATTACCTCCGTGTGTCCGGATGGAGCAGTGACGGCTTTGAAGCACTTTAATTGCGTTAGGGCGCGCAAAACATCCCTCCAAAAGGCATGCACGCGTCATAAAGCTCCAAATCATTTACAGTTCCCGCTTTTTCGTGTCCATTGGATGCTGCAAAATAGACTATGGCATGTATGGGGTGATTAAAAAATGTAACAAAACTACGTCAGTCTTTTTTCCTAATGAAACTATCATTACATTCGACCAACAGGTTAAAGCTATTGATCTGTTTTTAAGTGCACCATGATTTCCATGTCATTTTTCTCATTATTGATTTGGAAGCTGCACTGTGTCTTGCTGGTATGCACTGGCGGAGTCTAATAACACACATTTTTCCCCTAATATGCTGAGGTTCTAATTTAAAAAAATAAAAAAGGAGAGTGAGGAAGGGATCGTTTCTAATATTGCGCGGCGGGGGGCAAATTTGTGCAGTCAAACACAAAGCGAAGGAAAAGAGAAAGGAGAGACAGAAGCGGCGGGAGAAGCAGGAGAGGGAGAAAAGTGGAGAATCGGTGCGAGGCGTGGAGTCATTCGGCACCACTCGCGGCTGGACAGCGTCAGAGTTGAACAGGAAACGGGAAATGTGTAGTCCAACATCGTGACGCATGGAAGTATCCGAACTGTAGAGCGCTTATTTTCAACATCAATCAGCGTTTTCAGAGCCCACGCGCGTCTTCACCTCCCTGCTTTCTGTGTCTGTGAAAGAGCTTGACAAGCAGCCTTCAAACCAAACAGTCAGAGGCGAGTGTATAGTTGGCGAACAAAGACGCAGCAAGACAAGAAAACTGGACGCTTTTCACAGATCAGAAGTTCATTTCAAGCCACCGCATACGAGGAACACTGAAAGGTAAAGTGTATTTCTTTCTTTGACTCTCTCTTTATTATCCAGAAGTGGGATGAATGAATGACAATAATCGTGCACCCCAGGTTTACGCATTTGTGTACCTGGGAATACGGCGGAAAGATATGCCAGTACATGTTATAAGCTGACTTGGGTGGCTTTTTCGTGATGCTTTGAAAAACCAGACCTTGTTGTGCTTCGGGTGCTTATGTAAGGGGAAAAGTAGGGTAAGAATCTTCACTGACTTTTCGAACAAATTCCTTGTTTATTGGCGTGTTGTTTTCTTGGTGACTCAACAGATGAATCGGTGCAAGGCTATTTGAGCAGGAAATGGGGGGGCTCAACACAATGAGCCCATTCATCAGACGCATCTATTGGAGCCCCTCACTCTGTCCTGCCCGTCCCCTGTCTGCTTTCTGCTGCTGTGCCTCTCCTACGGGCAAAGCAGCGGGGATCAATGCAAACATGAGGAGCTTTCATTCAACACTAATCAATTAGACAGTGGTCTCTTCTTTGGCTTCTCTTAACGTCACTGTGGCAATGGTTGGCAACCTACCCTTGGCTTTCATAAGAGGAGCATGACAACCTGATGGCTCACAGGCTCGGTGACACCTCACTCTTTTTCGCACCGGTCAGGACATTTGTTGGTCATATTTTAGATGCTCGAAAGGCTTCCCATTCGAGATCTTTTTGCTGCTTTAATGCTGCATTAGTGAGCACGGCAGAGGGGTTGTTAAAGTCCCACTTTAGAACACTCCGGCTTCCCCCTGCACATCTACTTAAAATGCCTCGCTGGGTTTCAATCAGAGCAAATGAGCAAACAGAGGTGCCACTCTTCAGATTCAAAACACTGAGCCAAAAACAAATGAAAAGACTCTCATCTCGTCCATTTTATTTGGATCCCACTTCTCCAATACCCAAATGTTATTATTCAACTGCATTTTGTGTAAGGAAATTAAATGAATGGGCCTGAAATAGTGCTGTCAATTTGATTTTGAAGGGGTCGGATAATAATCATAAAAAAGGTCCAATGAAATGAGGTTGTATGTGTCTGTGTCAATGGTATAAATGTTCTGTATGTTCTGCATGATTTAAGAGAGAAAATTGATTTTCCACACCTTCCCTGGAGCTCATTATGTGCCATGACGGCCAATCTGTTCTGGTATGTCGTAGGTTTTCCATCATAGTGCAAAATCATTTCATTAGAGAGGTTTCCTGACCGGATCTGGCTCTCGGGTCTGTCCCTGGAGGCGGCCAACGCACCACCCCCAACACAACCCACCAAGCCAACGACTGAGTTTGATTTTAGTTATTGAGGTTACAGTTCAGGCCACAGTTCATCTCATACTGAGGCGCAATTTGTGTTAAGCCTGCCCCAGGGGCCCATTCCCGGGGACAAAACAATTACGACAAATTTTTATTGTTGACAGTTAGTGAAAAAAAGCTGTCTCCTAAAAAAAAATTGATTGTAATGGGATGACATGATGAATGGAAATACCTTTAACTGTGTGGTCCTCATTGAAAAACATGTTTTTTTCCCTATTTTATCTGCGATAATTAACAATCTCTCAAAGAAACATAATGTCTCATTAACATACAAAGCTTGGATAGATTCCAATAAACGGACTGTCAGCACATTGCATGTCACTTTTAACCTCTGCATCCAAATGCTTCTAGCAATAATCTGTTCTGGATCTGATAATGTTGCTTTATATAAGCAAGAAATCACAGAATTTTTATTATTTACAGTCATTAAAGTCATCTTTTTTCATTCGGTTGTTGCTGCCATTTTACTCTGACATAATAAGGTGAGGAAACAATTCCCTCCTGCCATCTTCTCCTCTGATAAACACCGAAGTTTACAGACAGGCAGGTGATGCCTAGAGATGCGCGCCGTTCCTTGTCAATGCGTCATGATGGTGGAGTGTCCAAATCCTGAATCATTTCTCCTCCTGGCTCTCCATCTGTTCGCAGGGGGCTGTCGGTGTGGCCTTGCTGCTCACGCTGACCACAGTCTGATGAACTCCAAAACAACAGCACATCATTTCCACACTTGCCACACAATCCTATTTTCCAAACTGCTGATTCTTCTTCTGCACGATCCTTTAACAAGCTTTTCGGGGTTTTTTTCACAGCATAATCATTTCTGCCATATGTGTCGTTGAGAAAAATAGTCCAGTTGAAGGCTTTCCGAGGGGAAGTTCTCTGAAGTACATACAGTATGCTTGTGTGTTAGTGATACTAAAGTCTGTCAGTGCAGAGTCGGTGCGATGTGCCGGTAGGTTGGAGATCTTTATGAGAGGCCTGTTGACACTAATCAGTGATGACACCGGCTGGCATTTTGGTTAATTTCCAAGATTACAACACAAACAATGAACCAAAGGATTGTCCCATCTCAGCAAAGTAGTTCCTCACAAAAGAGATGGTTCTGACAAGTCCAACTTTTTGTCATTATTCAGTGCAAAGGTGATAACGCAAAATGCACTCATCAGCAAAATGGATTTTCAGGTCACATTGTAAATAGTAACTTAAACCTGCCCTACTTACTTACAGAGCTCTTATATACTGTATATATTAATTGCATAGAAGAATTACTGTATATCTAATAAAATTTTACTATGTAACAATTAAGTAACTTTGTGTTGTATTTGGACTGCAAAACATATTATTGTTTTTGCAGTATCACAATGAATCCAACAATATAACAATTATCTGTAAAACATTACTTCAACTACAATAATGTTTGCAGCAGGCATTCACGTGCTGCATGTACTGCTACATAAATGGACAACTGGAGCCTTAATGTAACCCTTGGAAGTTACACAAAGCTACACTGACAGTATTTATCCGCATTTCCCGCTGCCTCCATTTTCTCTGTTGAGGTTTTTCTTATTTTGAGCTGTTTCACAGTGATAAAAGAATTATTCAGGACAGAATATACACTTTATCGTCAGCTATTAAACTTTCATATGACAAGCCGTAGTAGACCAATGGGAGCGCTCCTTTTCCGAGCATGTGGTTTGTGTGAGCATTGATTAACCAGGCTCTGTCGATGCAGGGAAAGGTTTTAAAAGCTCTTATAATAAACAGTATTTTATTGTATTTGGTGTTCACACCATTTTCCCCAACTAGAAGAGAAAAAAAAATATCAGGTACAGTCTGTTTATATCTTAATTCAACAGTTAAGTACCCTGCTCAATAGAAAAAGTAATTGCACATTCCATATAAAGTGATGTCCTAAAGCACAGGTGTCAAACATGCGGCCCAGGGGCCAAATGCGGCGCCCTTTGCATTGTTATATTTGGCCCTCCAATACATCTGGTAGGTGAAATTTTTTGGCATTAATCAGAATGCTGCTGTAAAAAGTGTGTAACTTTCAGCTAGTAGCATCAACTCAATTTAATTCCAAAAATATACATTCTCGTACTGATTTAAGGATTCTTAGACACACGATTGATAGAATCATGCCTATTACACAGTACCCTCACCTGGTCAGGAAACTCTGATCTAAATGATTTATAATTCCATACCACTGGGACTCTCTGGAGAGACAAACAGAGGGAGCAGAAATAGGCCAATACACTGGACCCTAGCAGAGTTAAACTTGTACAGAATGCACTAAAATCACCCTACCCCTTGCAAAGTGGAATAAACTGATCTGAATACTTAAATTTGAAAAGGTTTTAGTTGGATTTGAACAGGTTTTAATGGATTTGAATAGGGTTTAGTGGGATTTAAACAGGTTTTGGAAGTATTTGAACATGGTTAGTTGGATTTGAACAGGTTTTAGTCAGATTTAAGATGGAATTCACAAAATGAGAGAATTTTTATAAAAGATTCACAGTCTTTGGCCCTGAAAAATGACTATAGTGGGCTATAGTGGCCCCTCAACACTTTGAGTTTGACACCACTGTTCTAAAGTGTACTTAAGAACTGTTACTTTAAAATAACAGGTAAAAGTAAACATCTAAATTATTAACAAGTGTAGCTAGTGTCTGACTGTCCTGTATGAAATCACTTAACCACGTTCTTTATGCTCAGTAGTAGAAAGTAGTTTTTCTATGTTTTGTTAAAATGAGATCTCAATGTAGGAGTTCCCTGTCAGTATTAAGCTCAAAGCCAGCCTACTGAAGTTGACCAAGTCCATTGACACATAACCCCTCTTCCACAGACTGCGATTTGAAATGGCGCTCAGCATTGTTATATTCATGGCGAGTATTCCAGTATAGAGCTTCAAATTGAGTGCTGATTCTTGTCATCGTATAGAAATACCCAAGTGTACATTATGCACAGGCCATGTGAGCATGTATATTGCACGATGTTACTTTCATGCTGTGGTAGACAGTGATGCTTTTTGACGGCTCACTAAACCCTAAACTCAACTAAAAGATAAAGACATTTTAAATTATTTATATTTTTAGTAGATTTTAAAAACAAAATACATTTTCACATTACAGAAACTTTTTACTAAAAATAATTAGAACGAAATAATATAGTCTATGATAATGTAAGGAAATGACTGTGGGCTGTCTGTGGGCTGAAATGTTAGTTGATAAGAATTAGACTGGTCACATTGAATTACATGAAGTCACTGTTCTACAAAGGTCTACAGCAAAAAAAAAAAAAAAAAAAAAAAATCAGAGGAAACATATCCCTACATTCCCATCATGCATGAGTAGAGGGCCAGTTTCTTTTAGCAGCAACAGACCACTCTAGATTAGTTCTTGTTCGGCACACCAGTGGCTGGCAGTAATCTATTGCCAGCAGCAATGGGAAGGCACAGCCGAGTTCCCAAATCCTGCAGTCAACAGCCACCCAGCTCTGCGCACGCTGTTCCTGGCTTTGATTACAATTTGCGTGCCACACTGCTGGCTTCAGAGAAAGGGCCACATGGAAATATTCAATTATGTGCAGCTGGATACGGTGGGTGAGCCCACTGTGAATGGAAATTACAACTGTAAAATCACATCAAATATTTTAAACATGTGTTGTGTTTCGGATTTGAAAGGTCGAAAAGACGAAGGGCAACTTAGTACCAACAGAATTAACTATTTATGCTTCCATGGCTCCATGAATACTTACAGATCCACCATTTAGAACCAATTTTCTTATTAGCCCTCCAGTGCTTCAAAGGAAAGATGCCAGAAGACTACATCCTATTAGGGATTCCAACATCAATATAGGTATCACTATTGACACACACCGGACATGATTAATTACAAAGCCACGGTCTGCTTCTTTTACCCAGTCGAACATAAACACAAACGGAAAGTATTGGACGGCAAAATGCCTCAAATTATTGACTAGGTACTGATTGTAAGTTACTCCAGGTCTCTGTTAATTTCCAAGCACAAATTAGTTCAAGCGACAGTCAATTAAGAGTAAACATACACTTTCACTCAAAATGATTTAGCCCTCATTACAAACATATCAAACAAAAACAATGTCAAGTTGCTTCATCATGTCAGCATTGGTTTTATACATGTTGAGTCTTGTGTTCTCTGTAACTAGTTGAGAAGTTTCCTTAACAGCTTCCAAAGAGCAGTGTTTTACAACATTGACATGTGAAAGGAGCCTGCCATTAGAGGGAAGACATCTTTTCCTTTATACAGGCTGTGTAGGGTCACTATGTGCACCGCAGGTCCACTTAATGCTGTGCTGATCTCTTCGAGCCCATTACTCAGAATCCTTGTCATTGCCCTTGCCCTTCATCACTTCTCCACTTCAGCTCACCCGTAATGAGACGTCTGTATTTACACTTAGTCCTGATTACTAAGGCAGAGGCAGCAATATGGGATATCATGTCTACCACTTGCAGCTTTCATGTCTGACACCTGCACTCTGGAAATTAAATCATGCACTGCGAGTGCTAACACAGACTCGACTCCGGGGAGCTACTTTAGGGACAATAACATCTAAATATAAATAATATTATGCTCAAGTTTTAAAGTGTGCTTTTTACATAAACTTTTCCAACATTACTTTGCCTTTTCCATTCCATAGAAAGGTCGACAATAGGAAAGCTGAGCTCTACTAGGAGATGCATTTGCATTTTTAACTAGTGGCTTTTTGACTGAAAGGCGTCCAGTCCTGCACACTCCCACATAACACGGCTTTCATGTGGCCGTTAGGCATTTAATAAAGTGGAAAGCCATGAATAGAATGGGACATTACACCAAAATGTCTCCACAGATGTCTCGTGTGACCACTGGTGAGCAGATATCACTGTCCAGTCATATATTTAATGTTTGTACCCACCATTTCAGAGCATTTTATAGGTTGTGACCCTCAGAGCAACCAATAACTGCGTAACTTTACTGAAAGAGACTGTTAATTCATTCAGATTTTAATATTTTGCTTAAATTGCTGCATGCTATTGCCACATTGGATGGTTCTACCTCCTTCACACAGCCCTGACTTCCATAGGGTCCTGTCTTTGTTTACAACATGGCTGTAATGGGGCTTGGGAGCCTTTCCTCTGTCAATACAAACACTATTCAGGCCCTGGCTGCTCCATAGCTTGCCAGCGCTGAGCACACGGACACACACATGCACACACAGCAGTGGAGCCGGAGTGCCTTAGGCTGTTCCTCCCTTGGATGTCTTATCCATGTAGAGAAATATTAGTACATAGCGTGGAGCGCATGTGATATATTGGGACGAAGATTTAGCTCGGCTGCCACCACCAACGTACTGTACTTTAGGCTTTAGGGATAAAAATACATTGCTCATTAATTTCAGTGTAATGCATTAAAGACATATTTAAAATGTTTTAATCCTCTGCTCTTTTGTTTCCTGGGAAGGCAAATGAAAGGTTTGAAATGAAATTGCAATGTAAATACAGTATTAGTTAACTAAAAACTAGAATTATGTCATTGCTTCTATTGAATTCTCCCTTCTCTCTTCATAACCTGTTGTCAGCCCTTTTTTGTTCAGTATATTGAGTATAACTTTTACTGCCATTGTTGCAGACATTCTTATTTTTTTTTACCATTGCCAGGTATACAATAATACATCAAACTCAAAGCTTAGCACAAAATCTGCAAATAGATTCTGGTGTTGTGTGTGGTGTAAATATGAATGTTCTATTATTGAATGATGTTCCTCTTTCATTGAATCAGTTGTCATGCTTGATATGATTCTTATTTATCAGTTGCTTGATGGGTAAGACTTTGTTCCCCACCATTTGAACCAATAATTTGACTTCATAGTGAGACTTAACCGAAGCTTAGCCATTTTAAAGCATAGAACTAAAGCTGACTGGGTCTAATTGCCGATGCTGAGTGAGCATACAGTCATCGGTGCAGGTTTAGCATGTGGCCGCTCTCAGTGTTATAGAGCAACAGCAGCCACCCGTACACGCGCTCCACTCAGGTTTTCTAATGAAATGCTCTATCTCTGTCATCTCGCTGCCATTTTCACGATCTATTAAACCTCATACACTGCTCTGTTATGCATTATGTGCCATTGACTCGTGCCATCCTGAAGCATTGTCTCACAGACTATATGTCCCGCCGGGTCACGATTCTCTGTGTATTTTAGTGACCTTTTTAAAAGCAGTTCAAAATAGCTTCCTGAATTATTTTCTTTCTTGAATTGCTGCATTTTATTTACACTCTAAAGCAGCATATAACTCAAACAGAGTGCAAAGCCTCGTTGCTTTGATGATAATGTGTTTGCAGGGTTCAGCAGTCAGCCGGTCCAACCCACAAGCCTCCTCCTCTAAAGTCGCACTCGACACAAATGACCACAGGGAAATCTGCAAAAATCTCGACCTAAAGACTGGTGGCACTGCATGTAAGCGTAAATGTTTATTTGAGTTTGGACCTCTGTATTTGCCCACAGGGTACAAAATAAACCATAACTTTGCAGCTGCTTGAATCATCCAAAGCGACAACGTGGGGAAATAAATATAACTGTGTGCAAGCCTAAATATATATTCTCATTAAACACTGAGATTTGACTCTCCAAATATCCAAGAGTGCGTCTCATTTTGGCAGTGCACTTGTTTCACTCAAAGTAATCAGTATGTATTGCTGCCAAAACTGCAAAGGAAAATTGAAATAGACTCCATAATCAGTGTGTCGTAACGGAAGAGGTGATAGAACATAAAATATTGATTAGTCACGCAAGAACAAAAGCATTTTGTTTGTCTTTAGTCTTGTAGTTTTGTAAAATGACATACATAATATTCTTATACCCTACACAATCACATATTAGTCAACATTTTCATAAGATGTTCCTCATAGACAGCCTTCACTGCCTTTCACAATATTCTACACCTGACCTACATATTCTGCCCATAAATATTTACCCAAACATTAAAGTCACCTCTTTAAATGTTACAGTGAATTATAATATGGCTTTATAAAAGCTATAAAGCAGCAGTGGAGTCAGGGAGAGCTGTCTCTTCTCTGGGGCCGATCGAGTGGGATGCACAGGATCATTAAAGGCTAATGCCATTCTGGGGGAGGTCAGCTACTGCAGTAATGAAAATATACATCCTCAAAGGTTGGTGTGCCAAACATCTTTGTTCGGGAATTGTTGCTAACTATTGCCTTATAGAGTGGAAATCAATGGTGTGATGGATTATACAGTACATATGAACTCACAACGGATACAAAGAATACATAAACTTAATAATAAGCATTGTTTGAACACACTGCAGTGATTTTGGCTGAGAACGACCACTGTGTTTGTAGTAGTGTCCATTCTTGTATCCCTCACATGACCATTGATTTGCTAACAGTACTATTACAGAGCTGAGGACACAAGATCAGAATCATAACTTTAAGCAACACTGTGTTAACCAGACTGTGCCAGATAGCCTGTTCTGCAGTATCGTCTGGGAGGGCTCCCGTTGAAAGTGTCTGCAAAGTGCAGGTACTTTTAAATGAATGCCTGGTTGGTGATTTGATTTATCAACCGGAGTTCTATCCAGTCAGAGCAGCGCAATGTAACGGTAAACACATCCAGACCTGTCACTGCTGCCACATCATTGGACACAACGAGCCGGTAAGGCCAAGGTTCTGACTGTGAATACTTTGCTTGGAGCAGGTCATGATGCATTTTTATATGAATTCTCACGGGAATCCAGCTGCAGCGCAAGGTTTACACTGTGTGAGTTTCCTTGACATGTGCCATCTAAATGCCACTAGTGCAGCTGCATGAGCTCTTACACCATGGCTGCCCCCCACAAACAACGTGCTATTGTTTAAAACAAGAGCATGGACTGACAGGTCATTATAGTCTCCAGCCTTTTAGTTTGTTGTATGCAAACTTTGTACTTCGTGTAGTTTTTCTGCGTTGGCTCTAGTCCTGCGAGGCAGCCTGGTTTTATGCCAAGAAACCATCTAAAGTGGGTCACGACAATGTTCTTAGTGGGTTGTGGAGTGTGTAGGTCTAAATATATTTAGCATTTAAATAGTGGAAATGTTTTTCCAACATTCTGTGAGACTTTCATTATGACATAGTCGTTTACTGATAACGCTGAAATGACAAACAGTGATTACTAATCTGTCTTTTAGTTTAACAAATGTAGAAAATGAATAGCTAATAGAAAGACTTAGTACCTTTAATTTATTAATAGATAAAATTAATGTCAAATAATTTTAGTTTTCTAAGTGGTAAAAAGTCAATTAAATTTAGGTTTTAGATATTAAACAAATACCATAAGGGCTATTATGTTATGTAAATAACTGCTTGCTTTTGTAAATAGTAGGTTGCAATTTAAGTATCTTGATAAAAAATTTGTCACCACATTTCAACTACTGATCTAAATGACTGGATGTTTTTGTCTTGTGTAGAAAACATTTTGCCTCAGTGCTATTGCTTCACGTTGAAGAAAGGAATCACCAGTCAGCAAAATAACAGCATGCATTTCCTTTCGTTATTGTACATTTAACATTCAAAACCCATCACTGCAGCTAGACAACCCTTAGTGCTCATTTACAGCAGTGTCATACCATGCATAGTCTCATAATACAGCTTAAACAAAAATAATGCAGTGAAAAAAAGGCACTGGCACTTTCTTCCTCTTGTCTGTCCCAAAGAACAAGCATAATCTATTTAAAACAAGTTGATAGACTGGTAATATAAATGAGTCTGCTTGGCCATCGGAGGATCTGTCTTCATTAGAAAAGGTTCTAGAGAGAGTTCCTATTAGCCGGCTATCAAGATGGGGGAGACCATGGGGAGGAAATTACGCATGTCAAGACAAAGTGAGAGCAGCACACATAGCACACGGCTAAGCTCAATGGAGGAAGAAAAGCCTTAATCAACGACAGGGACTAGGGACAGGGACTGGTGACAGGGCGCCATGATCGCCCCACGTGTCACATTGTACTAGATTATATCCAGTCGCTGACAGATTGAGACATCCTCTGTGAGTTCTTGGCTCCACAACACAAGTTCTCTAGTGCTCTTCCTGTGACTTTTGTCATTATGTTGAGTCATTTCTGCAACACTGAGTTTAGTCAGCTACAACAGCGACGTATATGGTGGATTAGCTTGAAAGGTAGATAGGTAAATAAGATTTTTTTGTTTTTTTAAAGATTTGCGTGTATGGCTTGAGTACAGCCATCTTAATTGTCTACTTGTTTGTTTACTTCTTCTATTAAACACAAAGCCGGGGCAAGGACACACACCATGGTTTCAAAAGGTTTTGGAAATCATCAAAAGAAAATAAGTATAAGTAAATAAGTTCTTGTAATATAATTGGATTCGACAATTCTTGAAAGTATCAAATGCCTCATTTACAACATAACTGTAATCGTTCATGTTTTAATCAAATTGCATGGTATAATCTACAGTAATCACAGGATTCATGTCAGCCAATTATAGCAGCTTTTTGGAAAAAAGAAAAAAGCATGTTTATGAGGACATAATGATCCATATAGCATATCTACATTTGGTTATCATTTACTTTACCCTTTACTATTTTTTAGTTAAAAGAAACTGTCTTTCTAAGAGAAGAATGTCATATTTTTAACTGACTTTAATATTTAACTATTCAAGATAGGGCTTTGAGCTACTGCAGTGTCTTCATAATGTACTTTTCGTTGTGTAAATAGGATGACGAGTTCATGGCTGACTGGCAAACATGAAGAAAACCATCAGCTGTGAATGTCTGCCCAAACACTCTGCCGATGTTTTATTTATTGCCATGGTTACTGCCGACAGTTCTTCTTATTCTTTTCTGTTATGGCTGATAATTAACTTGATTTAATGGCTCTAGTCCTTTGAGATAGCTGTGCTAATTAAAAAAACAAGGACCCGTTATTTTCACATTGCTCACATATGAAGAGGGTGATAAGTGTTCAATCATAGCCAAAAGCTCAGATAGGTGTCTATATGCTGTACCTACAATAATGTTTCTCATTTCTTTAGGACAGTGTACAATAAGCAGAAGCAGAGATGCTTGTGCCAGATTATAGCTGAACAGCTAGATTTCTTCTGTAGTCCTGTATTGTACATGTCTTTAGTGGGAAACCTATGTATAGTCCACACAGAAAGGCCCTGCCCTGGATGAGAATTGAACCCAGTACTTTCTTGCTGTGAGACAGGAGTGCTAACCACTCCACCATTTGCCACTGTTTTTGTGCTCCATAGCTTTAACTGTTTAAGTTGTGTTTAAGCAAATTCTTTATTAATCCTTGTCAGAATATGTTGCTATAGTGATATCATGATATCAAGTGCCAGCTCACTTTCTTGAAGTTCTTTACTACTTTATGGTCCTACCGTAACCTTTTAGGTAGCTTTTTACATCCTTTTTAGCATCCTTCAGTTTCGTCTGATTCTGTAATAAGGCTTGTTGCCAGGGGTTGTTCCAACACAACGCCCCTGCTCTGCTCTCTGTGCAGGAGCCAAGATACAGAACCTGAGGTTATGAGGAGGCAGCAAGGCTAAATGTCTGCTCTCTTCAGCTCTAAAGTTTCAGGATCATATCCCTGACAAAGACATTGACACAATAGTTAGAGGATTGTTTTTGGATGCTATTTTGTGGTCTAAAAGCCTCTTTTCCGCTTTGATTGGTTTGTAGATGACAACAAGCTTGGCATTGCTAAGTGCAATATGTGCAATAACTTTTGTATTGGAATTGAGCACTAACTGCAGTTTTAAGAGGTACTCTAGAAGTAATAAAAAGCAAAATTTTTGCCCACTGTCTCCATTGACCTTTAATAATAAACAGCCTGCAAAATGACCAAGGTTTTATGTTGGGCTGTAGTTTCTGAAAGGCACAGTGACGTCTGTCTGTCTCAACTCTGCACCAACAGTAATTTCACACAACAAGGCAGTAAGAGCCTTAGTTGTGTCTTTGAATACTTGTACTTGTGCATCATTTCTTTACTGTATAATGCACTTGCTCTATTCATTAGCTGATGGAGAGTTCTGTCACATTTGAAAGTATTGCTCTAAAAGTCCTGTTGGATAAAAAGATAAGAGGGTCTGCTTCAGGAGTGGGTACAGCTCCTCAGGGAAGCATCAGGATATATCTTTTGCTTTGAAGCTCACAGGGCTGTACAGAGTTCAGCCAGCTGCCAGTTTAATGGATTGAGTAGGGCTTTTCAGACATGCCACAGAAATGCAACTATTTGTGGTCTTGGTTAAAAGTTCAAAGAATGAAGCAACTGTTGTGTCCCTTGCCACCATGTTTTCTTCCCCTTCACCTTTCCTGTCCTTCTGCTCATTGCTTAGTTTACCTCAGAAATCAATGTCAGACTGTATAGGACTGAGTATCTAGTTATTGCAGATGGCAAAAACACCATGTGAACAGTGTTGTATGCCTTTGGACAAAATCCACCAATTTAAGTCTATTTATTCTAGACTACATAAAAAGTGGCAACAGATTTGAAGCACAAGGTAAAAAATATCTTGAACTTTGAAGTAAATACATCAGAACTTCAAGGGCTGCTACAAAGGTGAGTCACACAAAGAGTGAATCCAAACACACAACTGCATTGAAAGTAAAAAAAAAAAACACACCAAAAAACAGACCGAACCATTGCATTAAAAGTCTTCATACAAATTCTCGAAGCTATGAGAAAAAAGCCTGATCAACATAAATGTTCCTAGCCTTTGAAATGTGTTCATTTCTGCAGAAATTGGGGGTCATTAAACCATATAAAACCAAGCCAAGAGTTACGAGACTGTTGCACGTCGCTAATGGACTCCAGATTCTTCCTTTTATTGTCCTAATGGAGATAATAAGACAGAACTGTCACACAGCAAAACAATCCTGGACTAGGTTTAAAACAGACGGGGACAAAGCCATAGCCTTTATGATCCTGACAAACCTTTATGACAGTTCTAAAGCGCTGAGTGTAAAGCATGAGTCCACCTCCTTTAGCCCTCAAACAGCTGGAGGCTTTCTTTCTGCGAGGAAGGTCATCTCACGACACACACTTCTGCTCTGCTGGGACCGCCATCACAGGAGTCTCTGAGAAAAGACATTACAAACTAGGCACTTATTATTCACATACTGACATTTTTCTTTCAACTTTTTAGAGACAATGTTTATTGCTTAAAGAAAATCAATTTGAATGAATTTAAGTGAAATATTTCCTTGTGTATTGGTCTACTCAGACAAGCCTTTTACCTGCTCAGCAACTATAAGAACAAAGAAAACTGGACTGACCTAAATAACTTAACCCTCAGTTATTGACAAAATGTGTGGCTTTGTGGTAGAAATAAAGGCTTGTAATATTTTAGCTTTAAACACCTGGTTTCACAAGGTCTTTGTCTGCTGTATTTGTGAGCATGACTTTTTACTTGATTTGCCTAACATTCACTCTACAAAGGGCTGGCAAATAAATCAAATTCCTTTCATTAATTTAGTTTTGATCTGCTAGGACTCGGAGCATCTGGTGAATGTCTGTGGTGACTGCAGCTGCCTAAGACAGTTATCTTAAGTTAGCCATATTATTTCTGTATTGCCATGGTTTTGTGTGACATGCTGTGTAATTATTTCAAATTAACAATTTTTGCATTTTAAAACATGATCTTAAGTGTGAAAATTTTTAGAGCTGGTCGATGGAGACAAAGGGGGCATCCAACCTAAACGTTGCTTTATTTTGCTGTTGTTTTGTGTTGGCATCCGGAAACCTCAAAGGACCAATGAACGAATACAAATGTGTGTCAATGTGATTGTAGGCATTACTGCAAACAAGCTGCAAACCCCACATTCTACTCAGTGCTTTGGCGTTCTATCCCATATTAAGCAGAATGCATATAACATTCCTTGTAGATCATATATATCATATATTTAGTAGGCTACAAGATTTCAGGCTGACCCCATACCTTTTACGAACTACTTCTTATCCACATCAGTAAGCAAGTATGTTGAAGGCCATTTCACAGCCTTGATGTCAAATTGGAAATCGATCTACACTGAACTCTGTCCCAAAACTCTATATAGGCTACTCCACTGCTATGTGTTAGTATACTCTAAAATGTATGGCCTCTATGCAAAAATACCTATGTTGTTGGTATAATTGTAGTCTATAATCGCCTACAAATAATTTTAGCAACATTTTTCAACATTATTTATAAAGAATATGTAGATATGTCTGTTATTAATATTTGTGTAGAGGGATAAAGATCCACAAAGTATAACAGAGGGATATAAACTATGTCAGACCAAAATGCAGTTCATTTTAAATGAGGAAGGAAGCCAAGATTTTTAAAGTGGCAAAAAACAAAAGCAGGAGCTGAGGAGTGATAAATAAAGGTCTAACAGCTTTAATTGGTTGTCGGTATGGGGTCTAGGCTTGTAAATCGCCTCCCATTACTCAGGCACAACTCAATCTCTCCTGCACGTTATGCCTCTCTTCTTTCTGTCTCAGTCTTCGCTCCAGTCTTTATGTCAGGCCCTCTTAACCGACTTTCTCCCACTAATAAGTCTAAATTAAGAGAAGCGTTTTAAGATTGCCTCCATCTTTGATCGTCATACAAGGGACCCCATAGGAAACATCCAATATCAACAGAAGATAGCATCTCAGTAATGTGCACTTTGGCACACGGCGTGCCACGAAAACACTTTAGCAGGACGTTGAAATGCAAAGCAGATGCGCAAGAAATACAGCTTGTGAAAGGGAATTTAGCATAAGGCTCAATTCCCGATGGAACTTTGTTGCATTACTTGGAACAGTTGGGTATTTAGGAGTGTGAGCGGTCTAGAAATAGGATAAGGGAGAGTGTAATCCAGGCATGTCGACTGAGCCAGGGAGCTTTCCGATTACACCAGGTGATTTGACTGAGAGGATGAGGAGGAAGGGAGTCATTAGCCGGATCATTTGAGGTCACACACATTCAAAAGTTTCTTTTGTAGACCACTTTACTTCAAAAACCTCAAGTATGGAGTCAAAAACGAGGAGTGGAGAAGGCTCTGACTAAGAGAAAGATTTCAGTTGGAATAATGGGTGTTTTCTACAAATTATTCACTTAAATATGTAGTGTTTCCAGACATTTATTCATTTAGCTGATTCTTTTATCCAAAGCGACTTACATTGACCTCACACTAATTTTATTAAACAACTCCCACTTGTTTTTCTTAAATAGTCTTCCTTTAAATAAATTTACTGCATGTTTAGTATGTTTAGTAGTAACTGTATGTTGTTGTATGATCAGTGGACCAGGTAGAAAGCAAACCACCACAAGAGAATTAGTGCATGTGGGATACAATACTGTTACAGACAACAAAGAAAAAGAGATAATAGACAATAAAAGCAAAGAGAAAAACAACTAAATCGCAGTAAGGTCTGTTTTCTTCACCCGTGACATATGAACTTGAGAGTTGGCCCTTTTCTTTTCTCAGTGTTGGGTGTCAATTTTTCTAAGCCCAAGTCTTGCATCTTTTCCTGCTGCTTTACAGGATAACAAGGTGCAAATATGCAGTGGGACTGAAATTAATTAAGGCAGTGCAACATCAGTAATGGTGCAAAAACATTGATTTATTGTGTGAGAAATACAAACTCATCCCTAATGAGACAAAGATCAGCCTATTTATTTATTTTGGATTATATATAACCCAAGACTTAACAGGTTCACTCTTAAGGTACCATTCTTTTCTCCAAAGACATAAAGAAGTCATCATACAACTTTTTTTTTATCAAACAACGTGAAGGGATTGTTAATTTTAGAACCACACAGCCCCCTTTTTTTCATACAGACCATTCTGACAAATCTCTTGTAAACTTTAAAGTCCAAACGAAGTGTAGGTGCTGTGACAAGGTGTGGGTTTTTTATTTTATGGGTCAAAGCTCCCCGGGCCTCAATCAAAAGTTGGTAAAGCTTAAAACATCTTTTGTGTCTTGACTTTAGCCACAATAGACAAAAATAATACCCTCTCCCAACATAACGGGGTGGAGCAGAACACCTGACTATGCACTTCTAGAAACCAGTGGTTGTACTCTATTTACAGTCCAACAACTTTAAACGTAACAGTATAGCAGATTCCTAACAGCCCATTCCTAGACAATACTTATCTTGTTTTCCATTTGCAATCTTCCAGTGCCACAGTGTCAGATAAAGAAGATGACCTGACCTCACTTGAGCAGAACTGCTGCAGAGAGAGAGATGGGGTTAAGAGAGTTCATAGGACTGGCCCATGGGGAAATGTTACTGTGAAGCACCACTCTGTTCTCCCCACTTCCACTGTCAAATGTCAAATATGCGAATAGTTAAAAATGTTAATAATGTGTTTAGTTTTTTATCATACCATATTTAGGCTTGTGGTGCTTCTGTGCTTAAAAGGAGTTAGACCCATATTCTATGTGGGCATATGGTTTCTCGCAGGACATGCTTAGGCAGCTCTGACGAGACATTAAAGTTTCAGAATTGGTTTCTGGTCTCTGTGGAGGACAAGAAGATGTGTAATGCATGTTCAGGGTCAGAATCACATTTCATAATCCTTTGGGCTTTAAGCAAGTTGGAACATTACATAATATATCAAAATAGAAGCACAGAAGCAAGTTATTCTCATGTACATGGACAATTTCTGTGTTTGTATGTAGGTTGTGTGAGTTTTTCTTATAGACATGGTTAATTAAATAACATGCTAGGTTTCTGTGCATGGAGTTTGTGTTGCCAGAAAGTACATATGTAACACACACACATTAATTACTTCCATCAAATGTGGCAAGGCAAGTGTTCTCTGTTGTGTTGGTTTCCATCTGCCGCTGAGGCTAATGGGATTCCACTGTCCAGTGAAAAGTGACAAAAAAGGGAAGGATCAGGGTGGCCCATATGCTTTAGGACAAGAGAAACCATTAAGAGCTGCCCGAGAATAACTAAGCAACCTCACTTCAAAGAGATGAACAACAATGCTTGGAGCATTTTGTCACTCTGCCCAGCTTGACTCACACTTCTGTATGCATCCAAGAGACCATTAAAAAGGGCCGTAGAAGAATGCAAGCAGTGACATTTTGACTGAACTGAGATTGGACCATAGACATAATATACTGTGTAACCCTATATGATAAGGTCAAAAGAAAGCAAGGCACTTTCCTATTTTCCATATGTGATTATGAAGCAAAACCGGTAAATGTGGAACAAAATAGAACGTGACTTCCACTGGTCCCCCATTTGGACAATGCAGATTAAAATGTTTCAAACTTCAGACCTAAAGCAGTGTCAATCAATACCCTACACTTATGGATTATAAGCATGTGTCAGTTCTTATTATCATTTTGTGAATAGTCAGTATACACAAGCATAAGCCAAAATGATCTGGGAACATTTTTAGCCCTCACAGCAGTAACAGCAGTACAGACGTTTAATAAGAGCACCCCAGACGGAGCAGCGTTTATTCTCTGTCGTGATAAAAGGTGTGCAGCACAAGAACAATCCTTAATTGCTACCTTTGTCGCAATATTACTGTGACGATTTGAAAGGATAATTACAGCCAGTCAAAGTAATTGGTGCCATATAAATTGCTTCTTGTATTTTACTGGAAAGCTCCGAAGTAGCTGGTTACTGCTCTGCATTTAAAGGTCTTGCATCACTGCGTGCGCATGCGGCTGGATTGTACTACATGACAAAAGTATGCTAATATGCCACGGAAAGAAATTTATGTCACTAAAAGAAGCAGCAAAAGGGATGATTTGCATACAGTTGAAGGATGCTATGGATCTCAGACTTTCAATTTAAGCTTGGGAAATGGGAAATGGGCTGGCACTGTACATAGTGAGTAGGAACCATGCAAAAGGTAAGTGAAGCCATGTATCCAGGCTTTTTAAATTGATATGCCGGTCAATGAGTGTGATTACTATGCCTGTGGCTCTCCTTCCCACACCTTTGCTGTCAGAGGCTCAGAGATAACGAGACAGTGCACATTATTTGGCCTCGCTCTGATCATGTTTTACTAACCGATGACAGAAGAAAAGATAACCTGGTGGATTCAATTGTGAAGCTGTGAACAACAAAGTACAGTGCAGTGGGATATATCATGTAGATTATGAAAATACATCTATCACTGTATAAAGACTCTGACAGCCTGGGGAAAATCTGTTTGGTTTTAATCAGCGATAAATTGATTGGGCACATTTTGAAATTCTGCCATGTCGGGAAAACTGTAAATGGGAACATATGAACCTTACATACACATATGCTCTCTATTAGTAACAAATCATTCATGTATGTGAACTATGCATCTATCCTTGAGAATGGTGTCTACAAACCATTAGTCTAGAATACAGTGCCCACTCTTCAGAATTTATGGTGATTAAATAATATTAAATCTGTCACGTTCTGTCAATAGTTGATGTGTTGGAAAAATAAGCGACCAGTTCACAGTCAGCTCCCACTGAAATAAACAATGTGCCAGGAATGACAGATGGAACTGATGCTTAGCACATTATTTTAAATCCCATATGAAGCCAAAAGATATTTAGCAGACAGTCAGGGAACATGGGAGAGAGAGGAATGACAAGGCTTGATTCTGGGAGTGAATTCAGGCTGCTACACTCAGCCTACGTGATAAGCACTACCAGGTGTAGAAACAAAAGCATTATTTACAGCATAATGGGCCAGCTCAGTACAGCTCAGTTCGGTACAGGTAACCCCTAAGAGTCTTGTGTTTCAACTGGACTGAAGCTCCAATTACTTAAACAGTGACAAGTGCAACAAAAGTTGTGTTTTTATTTAAGCTTTAAATCATATTTAAAGCAGAGTTTAAAAAACTTGGATGGCCAAAAAATAAAACAAAGGGCCCCGTCACCCTCCATAGGAAACGCACTTCGGCTGCCTTTATCTGCGATCTTGTCCTTTCGGCCATGACCCGAAGCTCATGACCAAAGGTAAGAGTAGGAGCTCAGCTCGGCTCCTACACAATGAGAGACTGGTACATTGACTGCATCACTGCAAAAGCTGCACTGATCCACCTGTCAACCTCCCGTTTCCTCCTTCGCTCATTCGTGAACAAGACCCTAAGATACTTGAACTCCTCCACTTGAGGCATTTTTACGTTTTTCCCATCGCTTCATTTACTAGAGTAAGGAGTAAAGGGCTATCATCCAATCGGCTCATTGCAAAAGGGCCAGTGTGTTCTCAAAGTGGTACAGGAAGCTTTATTGGGGGGGTATTCTTTAAAGCAAACTAATGTCATTACAGTTATAACAATTATGAACTGGATCTATATCTCTTTATATACTGAAATACTGCCCTCTAAGATAATTATTTTTCTAGCACACACTGATGATTGTAGTTCAACATTTTAATTGTTTATTTTTTTCACAAATCAAACTTGCATGCTGCTGTTTTTGGTCAATCTGATCTTTTGTCAAATGTCATATTGTAGTTCTATGGCATATCCTGTTTTCCAAAAGCTATATTAATGAAAATGACCAAACTACATTCTGAGAGGTGAGACTTAATACCCGTCGCATGCCTAATCAACATCCACTGAGAGAGTTCTGGCTCGTTAACCAGGCTCTTTGTGCTACCATTAATAATGCAGAGGCGATGCCAGTGCGTGACGCGTTCAAAGACCTGCAATCTCGTTAATGCACCATTAATCACACAGGTTAAGACAACAGCCTCCAGGGGTGCTTGAACCCCCCTTAAAGGAGGTGTGTTTGCGTGTGTGGGGGGGCACCTGTTCTTGTTCCAGATCCACGACTAAACATTTTACTGAATGAGCTGCATGAACACGCATATCCTAACCTAACAAATCTATTCAACTATAACATGTTTAAATGTGCACTTTATTGCAGTATACCGCTGTTTTTTTCAAAGTACCTCCAAGTTTAATCCTTCATTTTCTCTCAATTATCTTCTGCCTAATCCTTATCATGCCACCTGTTTGTTTTACTTCTGTTAATCCTCTTGCTTATTTCTGGAAATGATGTGCCCATTGTCAACGCCAGCTTAACATAAGCTTTCCTATACATGAAAAGAATAATACAACTTGTTAAATAAATAAATACAGCCAATGTTCAAGCTAATAGCAACCCACTAATACAACAGTTCAGAGGGAAAATATGCTGCATTGACATGACACATTTATAGATAAGAGTCTGTGTTTTAACAATTTGTGGTGTCCTTTGGAGCCAAATAACATAAAACATAAACCTTTTACTAAACGCCATCTTCTTCAAAGGGTTTTTTCTTCACCTGTACTAGTATAAATAGAAACAATTCAAGCCTTTTAACAAAGCCATTTATATTAATGTTGTACAAGTTAAGTAAAAAGAAGATCAACCACAGACGATTGAACAGAAACCTCAGAAAAAGTTGACCACAGCCTGTGGTTTGCCACACTTTATCTGACTACATTTTCATCATGTGGGGAGCGACTGCTGGTTTGAGGACATTTCCAACGTCATGCTATTGCCTTTTTCTTCCACCTGCTTCTTGAACTGAAATCAATGTTCCCGGTCTTTTATCCTCTCTGCAGATTACCTCAACCAGTGCTGAGTCTATCAGGCAGAGGTGGACTGACATTTCCCTCTAGTTGCTGCACCTACGGGGGACACCATAACTGACTCAGGCCCCCTAGGGATGGCTAATCCCAGGCTAAAACCCCCAGATTCTGTGATTAATGATACGTCTAGTGCTTGTGACCCTTGTTCTCTTGCTGTGATGCCTCATGTCAAGCCCTGGGAGCTTTGGGGAGCTGACAAGAGAGACCTGTACAATTATGCACTGGCAAAGCAAAGCAGCCCCCTGGCAAACATAGACTGAGCTTGACAGGACCTTTATTAGCAACAAGACACACAGTGCATATACAGTACAGTGTATTAAAAACAAACCCACAGTGCAGCAGTTTCTGTGTGCTGTGTGGGGGTTGCATGCAGAGCTTTTCTGCACTTACATGCATTTTGTATGGAGCCAGGCTTATTCTGAGCGACTCTCTCGAGCTTTACTTTGTATTAAGTACATAATGCATTAAGATTTTTGGGAATCCTTATATAAGGATTTTGCAGTATATCTCCAGAAACGAGATGCACTATAGCAGAGGTCTCCAACACACACGCTCTTTCCAAGTAGCTCCCCAAACACTTAACAAGCCGGCTCTTTTAAGTGAATGATGGGAGCCATCCGCGAGCACTTTTATTTTATTTATTTATTTTGTAAAGTAATACACAGAAGAACGATCTCATACCATATCATACCACCCGCTCATACATAGGTGCGCTGAACAGGACAGAGGGAGAGAGGTGATGACAGTGAGTGACAGTAGGAAAAGAAGCAGCATTAGAAATGCATTTTAATTTGAGTAACTGTGAAATTTGCAAGATTAAGGCAACCATACAAGTAATTTCAAAACCAGACTGACAGATGAACATTTAAATGACTGCATAAGAGAAAATCCTGAGTGGCTACAGTCCACAATACACCTCTCTAGTTGTCTCCATGCAGTGCCTGTTATCTCACTGAATACAGAAAGTATCTGTGCATTTGTAATTGCATTGTTTAGTTTTGACAGCATTTATGTTATAATTTTATTGTGCGGGATGTTTTTGGTTATGTTTTTTACAAAATGTTGTTGTGGAGGAGTTGTAGACACCAATATTTTGTAAAAGTTCAGGGTTAATGTTCTGGCAAAATAAAATTGAATAAAATCTGGCAGAATAAATGTTACAAACACAAGTAGGAAAAAGGTTGGAGACCCCTGCACTATAGCAACAAATATTATAACTGTTAATATAATGTAACTTAATGTTATCTCAGGGAATGTAACTATTTTTGAATATTATGAAATGCAAAACATGATTGGCTGGCACGTGGAATAGGATAACATTTATTTAGTTCCTCTCAGACTTTTTGTAAAATGTATAGTGATTATTCTACTCCATTTAATTTCTGCACACCATAAGATACAGTTATTATTAAAATGTCTTAGAAAAGATAGGAATCCCACTGCAATCACATGAACCAAAAAGATGGCCCTAGGTCAAGAGTGGGCAATTATCATTCCACATTGGACTCTTGTGGAAGGCTGGGCCAACACATTTATTTTACCTATAGTTTAAAGTTTAAATTATAGACAAAACAATATGTGCATTTAAACACTGTATATGCAACGCCACAGTCAAGGCTGTACCCTCCTCGGTTTTAGATCCTCGCTTTACAGTTTGTCCAAATAAACGGTGAAAACTATCTCTCGCTGTGAGTAGCGATGCTAGCTTTAGGAAAGGAAAGGTACTGTTTGGAGTATGTTGTCTAGAGCAATCAAATGATTATAACAGTCTATCAAAGCAGAAAAAAGCAGAAATTATATGCAGTGTTTAATTATCAATAAAATATTAGTAAATGCTTGGTGGGCCAGATTAAACAGTCCAACAGGCCGCACGTGGCCCACGGGCCTTTGTTTACCCACCACTGCCCTAGATGTTAATCTGCAGGCATTTACAATGTGCAGGCTATTCCTATGTTTAACACACTACAAGTAAAATGTGTGAAGCAGTATTTGGTATATTCAAACAAAAAACACAAAAGTACATTCTAGATTTCAAAAAGCTCCAGGTTTTACTTTAAGCTTGGCGCTTTACTTGATGTAGTAAAACGAGTGTGTTGTAAGCCCACTGCCATTCACAAGGCCTGCTCAGAAACCAAAAGATAAAACCATGTGGTAGTGTGCAGAGTCTACTTTTTATAGTCGATTGTAACACAGCATGCAAGACTGCATAGGAGAAAACCAGTTCAGACTCAGAAACCTACTCATAAAAATAGAGGCGCTGGAGGAGTGGATTTTGGGAGAAATTGCCACATTGTGTACCATACACAAATAAGGTAGGTAGACTGATCCTTGTCTGGATTAATTTGAGGAGAATGGAAAGACGGTAGAACATGAAATGCTTCTGAAAGAACGTTTTCTGGCGCATTCTTAAAAATATGATGACTTTGTTTATAAGTAGGATCAATCTGTGTCTCTGACCTGCTCAGTGTTTGCAGACTTGACCCAAAAGACTAGTGTTATACAACTATTCCCTCTGCATCCCACTATCACTGTGTCTGCACGACACACTGTATTTTACATAACTTCTCTCCTCACTTTCTTCTCTGAAATCCCAATTGATCAATCAGACACCTATTTCCGCTGAGGAGCCTCCAGTTAATGACCCTGTTTCTCATCGGCCTCCTCCCTATTTTCCTGCGGTGTTGAGCATGAATGCTTAATCTTCAGGGAAACTGTCAGAATATGATGAATGCTAGCTGGAGACTGGCCCTTTAAACCTGTATTCATTATTAAGCACAATTACTCCAACAAAAAAAATAATTCAGCAGTGTCGGATAACATCATGTTCAGGTGCACAAAAGGGCTAAAAACTGGTTTGTGTGCGTAGCACTTAAACAGAGCTGGGTAGTCACAGTTACTGTGCTGCACTTTGATGAGACCATTTCCATCAAGCGTCTGAAGGGAGTGGGATTTCTCAATTTTTATGGTGTAAGATTAGATTAGAGCTGCACAATATATCACAAATTTATCATTGACTTACCACAATATTATTTGTATAACATTTGTATAGCAAAGAATGACTTGTATCACAATTACGCTATACTCTTTAATTTTATAGACTTTTACTTTCTTTTCAAAATTATCCAAAATCTGAGGTGCGTCAAAATGAAAAAGTCCTGGTTTAGACCTGGTTCATTCCTAAATTTAGTCCCAGTTTAGATCTGTTTGGACCAGGTTTAGTCCTAGTATAATCATTAATACTGATTTAGCACTTGCTTTGACGAATGGAAGTTAGTTCAGAGCGTTGCATATTTCTTTTTTCCCCACGTAAAAGTATCAAAATAAATATCAATGGTAACATTGTTATTGCACTATTTAAAATAGTTTTCATATATTGCACAATTCCCCAATATTGTGCAGCCCTAGATTAGATTTCCAACCTGCCTCACACTTAAAAACTGTGGCTATTCACTGGAATTAAAAACCTGAAGTTTTGATATTAGAAAGTTAAGAGTGAGGTGGAAGAGACAAATGTTTGGTCTTAATCTTGATAACAAGATGGCAGCGTTGTAGGTTTGAGACAAATCAGGCTCTTCGCCCTGGTTTGCAATCAATGTCACATTCATTGTCTGCCTCATCTCGTTTGATGAAAGAATAAAGTAGACAGATGAGAGTAACAATTATCAGGTCTCACGCTTCAATTAAAGGACTGTCTGTTTGCTACAAAGAATGGTTTGCATTCTACCAGTATATACAGGAAATGTGTCCAACGAGAGTGGAGTGAGAGATAAAGAGAACTAAGGAGACTCTGATGGAGAAGGATGGAAGATTTACAATTAAAAAAAAACAGATGCACACAGTAAACTTGCAAATATGAATACTGCAAGGAGATACGATCACAGAGTGAGGCAGGACCTTGAATTTAAGTTCGATTCCCCGAGATATCCCTTGTGAAAATGATACAAGACAAAGACCTTGAAGTTCCTACAGCAGGATTTAACAGCACTGGGACTAAACAGGAAGAACCAGAGAATCAAATCAGTTTCCTGTTGAAAGCCACAACGAAGATACAAGGCCGTGGCCGCAGTATCTACAGTTACTGTCTATTGACATGGGAGACAAGACATATTTTCTGTTTTAGTGCCGTCAGCTATGGGATCAATGAGTCATTCCAACCTCAGTCTTACACACACTACACAAGGTTTATCATCGCAGCAGATCCTGATCAAAACGGCCATTTTCACATTTTATCGTCAGTAAGTATAGAAGTGATAACATTTACAACAAGAATGTTTACAATTAGCTGTGATCATTTCAGTACTAAACATCCGCAGCATAAACTATGTCACATATGTTGAACACACTTATGTTTGGTGGTGCCATAGTAACTACAGTTCAATACATAGTACTGCAGCACAGCAAAGATATAGTGTTACATTTGGAGAAAATGGCCTTTAGTTAAAGTCCGAACAGGATTAATGGACAAGTTACTCATCATCACGTCTCATTTGGCTATTACCACTCTCATTATCACAGTGGCTCGGTCTCATTGATTCAAGGCTCCCTCAAAGAAAGCCTTATAAAGTCGTGTACCTCACTTGCTGCCAGTGTTGCTCTGTAGCTAGACAGGTCAATTGGCGTCTAATAAGAGTGGGATAATGGCAGATGGTTTTGTGCCAAAGCAGGGGGTGCATGTGTTATTATAATCAAGATACTTTTCTGAGTCAAAGAAAGTCAATATTTGAAAACTAATCATAGTTATTATTATGACAAATAGGGTTTAATAAAACAACACATGTAAAAAACACAACAGCATAATACATGTCAACTGTGGATGAAGAGAGAAGACTGTTCTATTATATGCACCCAAATAAGCTCTAAATTTTAGCTTTCTTGGATGCAGCAATGATTATTTTTCCAAAGCAAACTATTGTTACATTAATTTGACTGTAGCAATCATCACGTGCTTTTTGCCTGTGATGTATAAGATATTCTCAGCCAAGATTCACACACAGTACTTGCAGTATGACAAAGAAAGTGTCAGATTTTAATAAGAGCATGCTGGCAGTCCAATTAGCGCTAATGCAAAGCTTACAACCTAATACCCTTTGATTTACTGTTTGTGTTACTGCATTTAACTCTAGGTTTCGTTGCTCTTTGCATACTCCTTACACGTTCCTTAGCTGCTCTCCAGATGCCCAGCATGCACATTTGACAGCGAGAAAAAGGAAGGGAAAGATGCTTTTATAAAATCTTTAGTCCATGGATTAAATCCATGTCATCAGACCAAAGGCTGACTGGATACCCTTTGAAGCCACATAGATCCCTCTAAGAAGAGATGAATGGCAAAATAGAGCAGAGATTTCAGTGTTGGCAGATAGCATTAAGCAGCCTGGGCCAGGCACTTGAGTTTTTCAGTAATGATACCACTAAAAAGGAAAGATGACAGAGCTGGGAAGTGAGAGCCCCTTAAAAGGGGACTCCGTGAATGTTTTGGATGTTGATAGGGACCTTTGATACAAGCTCAGGAGTGCCAACAACCATGTGGACTGCGCTCCTCAGTGGCACTGCATCTATTTCTTTTCAACTGTATTAATCCCCAAGGGGAAATTAGTTTTTTAGTTGATTAGGATTTCTTCTGCCATTGCCTTTTTGATTGTATGTTTCTGCATTAAAATGTAGATTCTCATTATCAACCGGTATTCGCTTTGGGAGTGGAGTGTTTAGGCAGTTTTAATGGTTATGAGCATCCAGCTGATGGTCCAGCTCAAAAAGGGAAGAGGAGTTCTTGTTGCTTTCTGTCCTGCAGCTCACTGATCTCAGATGTCCATTGGCTGCTCTCTGTTGTTCAAAAGCTGAAATTAAGCAGTAATTATCAGTGTCTTATCAGTAAACACTGATCTGACGGTGAGAGCATCAACTGCTGGGTCTGTCAAAGGCAGTGTCTGGTACAGCTCTTGTTTGCTGTTGAATGTAAACTGTAACCACAATGATATAGAACAGGTCTCAGTCCCACTGCCACGCTCCCACACCCTGACACAGATCTTTATCTTTAACTGTAACTTGCCCGGAAAGCACCATCAGTTGCTCATATACAAGGCAGGCCCTCCTTCTCGACTTCTCCTACTTCAAGCATCTCTAATTACCATGGACCAATCACAACAGCCTGTCTGCAGAGGTTTCATATGGGGATGGAGCCCTAATGCAATAAATGTGCCTGAAATCAGATAAAAAATGTATGTTCTTTTGAAGAGTCCAATCTTTTTTTACTGCCATTTTGTGGTTCCATTTTTGTAGCACATTCTTTAACACCAGTGGCTGTTCATTCAACACGACGGGACACCTTGACCATTTAGTTCTGACTCCCCCATTTTTCAAGTTATTATCCAAAATTAAACTTAAAGACAAACAAGCTTTGTCACAGTGTGTATAGCATATACACAACACTGGCTTCTATCAATAGTGAATCTAAAGTTAACATATTAAAACTTGACAATCTTGTCAACTTTGGATCACTTTAGATCAAAATTAGTTACTGTTAAAATGGCAACAGAAACCCTTCCCTTAGACGCATGTCTGTCTAAGCACTTAAGAGCATTTTCAATGAATACTTTACTCAAATAATGATGCAGTTATGCTGGCTACACTGCCTATCTCTGACAAATAACACTTGTAGTTATGAATATAATCTGCTGTACCCATTTGGTATACAGATGTTTTAACTAAAAGTTGTTTATTATTGTAATCTGCTCCAGATGTCCAGTAGCTAAACAGCGTTCTCCTTAATTTAATTGTCACCATGAGAGACCATCAAAGTGTTGAAGAAATAGTTACTTTACAACAGACAATTTATGACAAACCACAGGCAAAAGAAACTGGAAAATGAAGGGTGGAAATATAGGAACATTAAAAATCAATCTAATCGGTAAAAGCCATGATCTTGTGGGAAAGAGACAACAGTAAAAGTAATAAATATACTTAATACAATCAATACAACAGGGTTAGAAAGCAGATATTTGAATTCCTACGAGCTGAACAGAGCTCATATGAAGAGGACCAACAAAATGAGAGCATCAGACTCTTGTCGTGTGTGCAGGGAGAAATTTGTGAGCCCGTGACACACACATAGTAATTATTCAGAGGGCATTTGCCTCCACACCACCCTAAGTGGGAAAGCCACTCACTTTCTTATATTTAATATAATAAGTAACAATCAAAGTGCATAAGTAAGGGGAAAAAATATTGCCAAACATTTTAACACATCTACACAATAAGACACCCAACTGGGGACATTGATGTATACATGTATCTGTTAACTTGTGATAGTCCATAGTGAATTAATGTGGTCTGTAACTGTAGGGCTCTCATTTCCTCTGGAGCAGTACTGTAAAGGTCTGCGGTTTGGTACAGGTTACTCTTTAGTGGCTTGCGTTATTACTGTGCTGTGTCCAGAGAGCTGAACAGTGACAATGCTACAAAGGTTGTTTCTGATATGATATTTATTTGAGGCAGACTTCTGTAGAGGTGAGAGAGGCTGTCACAGTAAACATTAGAATGTTTCCATTTTTTTGACAGCTTTGTGAACATCTGAGTCATAGAGCTCTGCCAATTTTCTACAATGTAGCAACTTGTATTTGAAACTCCAGTAGGCTACCTGATTTTCTTTTTGACGTCCCTGCATCAGATTCCACTCTCCACAAAAGACATAGGGACCTCTCCTCCTTCTCTTTTATTAAAAATAAAACTGGAAACAATTTTCCTCCACTAAATATTAATACCATACACCAAACTGAACTTTAGAGTTTAGTGTTAGTTCCAAATCTGCTCCCTTGTCCCTAACCCCTCAATCACTGTATAGTGCACTACACAGAGGACTATATAGTGCACTCAGTTAGTGAACAGTTTCAGACACTACACTGTCACCGTCACGTTACTCTGGCATACATATTGTGTATAATTAGCTCTTCTCCGACAATTCTCAAAGCATTATGGTCTGATTTAAACGTCTGCTTTTACTAATGCATTGAGGGAAACTTTGAGAGCACTACATTTCAGTCACTAAACATTCTGACACCACTACAAAATGGCGTAATCCCTATATAGGGATTAGTCTGTTTAGTCGGACACAGCCAGCAATACCCTGTATCTTCCTGGACAGTCATATGACAAGCCAGTATTGGCCAATGAGATCGCTCCTTTTTCAAGCATTTTGTTTTCCGAGCATGTGATTGGCCAGGTTCTCACCTGTTAAAATCCCTTATAAAAAACGTAGCCTGTTTTATTTATTTATTTATTTATTTTTTTTTACAAATGATTGCTTTTACAATATAGAAGAAATAAATAATAGGTACAGTCTGTTTTAATGTCACATGCAATGCTTTATTTCTAAAACTAGAAACCGCTGCCTTTAGCATATTTTCTTTTGGATAGTGACTATTACAAAAACAACAAAACTTGAGTAAGAATTATCTATTGTTCAATCAGCACATAGCAGATCCAGTGTTTGAAAATTAGACCGCACACACTTGGGACAAGAGGCCAAAGTGTCCCCAAAGCAGTAGGGTAGGGTACACTTTTGGGGACACTTGTACTCAGGGCAACTGACAGGGGGAAGCAACCACTGGGAACAGTATTCCCAGACCTCATGGCCTGAGGGGCCCAAAACTAAGCACTCAAAATGTATGGGTAGCCTGCTTCATAAGGACAACGGCTTTTATTATGATGGATTTAGGTCAAATAAGCCATTGTCACTGTTTAGTTCTCATTAAATATGCTTTGTTGCTCACTGAATTGCTTTAAATCACTTCAAGCTGGTGTGTCATTTTGTGTCAGGCACCACACCCATCAGTTGCTCTACACATATCTTGGAGCTCACCCTACAATTTGTGACAACACTATATATCAGAAGGTGCTGTGTGATTACCGAAACCAATCATGTAGCATGTGGAAATGAGACCCAGGTGTTCAAGACTGAAATCATGGCAGCGCTGCAGAGCTGAGGCACTTTCAATTGAAAAATGTCTGCTTTCCCCATGGCTTGGAAGTAAATCTTTGGGCCAAAGAATAAAGAGGAAATAACAACTGAGCTGCAGCGTGTGGCACAGACAGACACAGTAAACAGTCTGACTCATCCCCAGTTCCCCGTTCAACACCTCAATTTAAAATGCAACTTGAGGAACGAGCATCTCTTTCTGAATCTTTACACAAAACAGCCATTTCTGTCTATTATATGCCAAGCTCTGGTATCTTCTTCTAACAAAGTGTACCTTTTGTCTAAACATAACATGGAAGAAATTGTACAATAAATATTACCAATGACTTTGCACTATGGCTTGTAAATGGTAAACTTCACTTTACATAACCCCCTCTGCTGTGCCTATATGTAAAAGACTATTAGAGAAGTGAGCAGCAGTGGTGGCATCTCGTGATAAAAATAAAAAAGAAAGAAATTATATCCACTTTACCCATTCAAGCATGCATCAACATTGAAACCCACTTTGATAGGGTGGTGCCAACCACAGAGATGCAGTATTTATGCCTTCTGTTTCTATAAAGCCAGCCTATACTTAGAAGCTCAATGTGTGATTTGAAATATGTGATTCTTCACAAATACATCTCTGCCCCCATTGTAATTCACCGAGGGGGGTGCACTTGGAGCATTTGCTTTTCCGCCACAAAACTATCTCTGCTGCACACTCAGAAATGTGCTTGGTGCTGTTAGCCAGCTATTACTTGACTATTAGGGTGCCACACTCAGGGGAAGATTGAAGATTTTTGGATTCGAGGAGCGCTTTCTGTGGCAGCCGTTATTGCCCTCTTTGTTTCATTTCAGTTCAGCAGACAATTGTTTCATTCTTGTGATCAGGCTTAAGAGGGTTTTCAATGGTGAGTTTACATTTTAGCTCTCAGTTGTTTTCTCCATTTTGGACAATCAATCTTGTTTGGGTAGGCTTTGATATGCTAAATATAACGCTTACCCAGATGCACCTTGTTGCCACTCCGACAAATCTCCCTCTGCAGCTTTGTGTAAGTCACCAAAATGAATGTTTCTGGAGCAGATCCATAATGCTTGGGAAATCCTTGTGGTGGCATAGTGGTATTTATGCAAAGTGTTGGGCTTTTGACCAGAAACAGGAGTACTCACAACAGCTCCTCAAAAGGGACTGGTAAAAGGCTTGGGCAAAGGTTAGGTAAAGGTTGTGTAATGGTTTAAATAAATAATAAATTTAGCATTTCATCTATTTCGGCTAGGTCTTAAGAGAGCCTTTCTGTGTTAAATCCCATCTTACACAACTAAAGTACCTTATAGCAGCAGCCTCTAATCTTTTATGCAGTACAATGACAATAAATTTATTCTATGTAAAAATTATGACTTATGTGTCTCCAAGTGTCTCCAATCTGCCTTGAGGTCAAAAAGAAAATGTTATTGTATAATGCTGCCGTTATTAAATATTGCGTCACATGGTCATACACACATACACTGACTTTCCAAAAAGGGCTTGAGGCTTTGTTAAGAACAGGGCAGAACTGTGCTGACCAATAATAATGTCTTCAGCAGAAAGGATTCAAAGGGAAGCCCCTAGGACAAACCATGTCTAGGGCTTTTCAAAGTTGGACAGTATTGAAAAAGGATTTATTTTTATTTTTATGTAACCATTGTCTAGGTACCACTATAAATCACACTAATGTACAGTTGTGTTTCAAGTATTTGGCCTAGCTGTATATCAGCCAGTTATTTCAAATTAAAACACTACCTACAGGCCACTCTTTTTTTGTGGTTAGACGATTTAAAACACACACACTAAAGCGCTGGGTTCCTCAGCAACAACGCTGAAAACACGTTTGTACCGCTCTCCTTGTTGGGAACTGTAGTGTGACATGAAATTAGTCAAGGCATAATGGGACACACCGAAAGCTTCACTCCTGCTTTTCATGTACAGAGTTCTCCTCTTACCAGATCTCATTCAAGAAAAAATTATTAACATAGCATTAAAAGACGTCCAAGATTAATTAAAGATTTAATGCGTTGAACATTTCTTGCACCTACAGTATGTCAACATGTTCTTCAAGACTGGCTATTCCTTTTTCACATGAACTTACAATACATTCAGAAGAAATGGTTTAAAATGTAGTTTATATTATGTCAAACTGAATCAAACATGTAACAAATGAAGAGCCAACATGCTTTTATGAAATATTGAGACAGATTAATATGCATTGTTTAACCTTGCTTTTAAACAGAAGCCTTAAATCCACTGTGTGCAGCACAGACGCTTTATAATCTACATTTTACATGGACGAAGTGTTAATAAGTAAAAAACGAATAGGCCCTAATGTCTCCAGATCAAGCAGTGAGAAGTAATGGCATCGTCCCTGTGTGGGGGATCGGGTAATGGGACAAAAGGGGAGTTATCTCAGAGGTGGGCATCTGATGTCTGTTATGGCGTTAGGACGGATGCAGAGAGTCAGTGTAGAGTTACAAAGCATGTAATGAAGCTGTAAGTGTCCACCCCAGTGCATCCCATTCTTTTCTCTCATTAGTTTTCTTCATCTTCATCCTCCGAGCATCCCTGCTGTCTTCTTCCCTTGAATGTATGGAACGCATTACTAAGGGGCCATTTCTCATTGCGTGACATTGACTCAGAAAATGATTGTATTTGCAGAGACTGGACTAACATTCTCCACAAAGGTTGATGTTTAAAACAACATTACATAAATGTATCGAAAGAAAACAACAAATGTATATATACATCAAAATCATTATTGGCTTGTTGTTGCAACTAACTCAAGAAGAAATTATCTGAAGACATCAAAATGCTAAAAAATGTAACAAATTCAAATAAACATAACCAGTGCCATTTGACTCTTTTTCTGCGGATGATAAATACATACACAACTTTAAGAGCATCTGTCACTGCACTCCCTTTGGCAAAGGAAGATAGTCTTTATCGTCTTTGAAAGAATAGTAACAGTCTGGCGCCAATAAGAAAGTTCCGGTTTCTTCCACGATCACGATCAGCAGTAATGTAATGTCACATAGAACTGATCTAAACATAATAATTATGTCCTCTGACTGAACAAAACAAATCGTGTCCACTTTAAAAACAACTGTGCAGATCCAAAACCATCTTTTCACGAGGACAATAGTAGGAACACATGCAAATAAAAAATAAACCAATAGTTTGGAGATCATTTACTCTAACAGTAGTCTCAGTTCTCAGGGCTCCATCTCCATTTCCTGAGAGATCATATTGGCCTTTTGGGTCTAAGTATCTCCTCTGCTAAAGCATAACGGACAAAACAGCAGCTCCCTGTCGGATTAGGACATCACTGTCAGCCTGTGCCCAGCTCCACTCTGACAGACCTATTAGCAGGACGCATGTCATTGTGAGGCTTTGCAGAGAAGACGGGATGTAAAACCGAGAGGAGTGTCTGGCTGCATCTCTACAGATTATTTCAAACCTCTCAAGGCAAGAATCTTTTAGAGGAAAAGTGTAAAAAAAACACTGCAATAAAACAGGAAAAGATGGCATTATCAGGTAATTACAAAGCTTCTGAGGAATCAAAAGGAAACTAATTTGTTCTAAGACTGAGTCTGTTGTGGGTGTAGATATATTTAATACTCTGCTTGAGCCAGAAGCTTTTGTAATGTAAATGTTGAATGCTTTGCAAGTGTGCACCATTGTCTAAACACAAACTACTAAGTGAACATTTAAATGTGAATGAGGCAAATTAACCTCATGCTTAGAACAGGAATAGAAATTTGTAGAAGATTTTTATAGCGGGCCATTGTCATCCTGCATTGGCAGCAGCAACAACAAGAATGACAAAAAAAATCTAGAATATCCTCCTTTAAACTTTGATCAATTGGCAGAAAAAGAATAATAAGAAGATCCCGTACTCTTCAAAGCCAGTTCTTCTGTGTCTTCTCATTTTAGTATTTCATCTTT
Source organism: Neodontobutis hainanensis (assembly GCA_024349245.1). Taxonomy (NCBI): domain Eukaryota; kingdom Metazoa; phylum Chordata; class Actinopteri; order Gobiiformes; family Odontobutidae; genus Neodontobutis; species Neodontobutis hainanensis. The sequence goes on along the minus strand of JALDNG010000174.1, from coordinate 378,742 downwards.
TTTTAACCTTCCAACACTCTTGAGTGCATTTGGCCTCATGCTCCCTGAGTCTGCAGGGAGCATTAACGTTTCAAATGCCTGTAATAAATTCTTAAATTATACTTGGATGTCAGCTGCATGTGTGGTGCTACTAAAAGACTTGTATTCAATAGCTTTCTAATAGATGCTACTTATTACTTAGGATTTTCTCTAAACAATTAGCAGGCACTTTGTCTGTTGCAGTAATTTGATGGCAGCCATGAAATATAACCGATAGTTGATTTGAAGAACAAGCACACAATGACCCATATTGTGGTTTTGGCTTTGCAGAATGTGTTGTACATTAACTGAACTCTGGGAGAAGCTTAATGGCTTTTTAATTATCTATTTGTTCTCCAAAATCGACTTCATTTACCCAGCAAAATAAACAGAAACACTGTCTTTCTAAACGTGTTTTAACTTTACACCCCTGCTGCATGCTTTAGTGTTCATCAGAGCAATGGATTGACTTCTAGAGCTTTAATCAAGACCAAGACCAAAGTGAATTCAGACATCTCCGACCAAGACAAGACCGACTGAAACAGGACACTAGAGACATCTGAAGTATTTTCTCTTGAGAAAAACTTCAAATGCCAACACAGTTTTGTGCAGACATAAATAATAACTAACATGTCAGTTGTTATATTCTTTGATCTGACACAAAAACAAAAGTCATAAAGCTTGATCTGTATGGTCAAAGCACCTCACCTTTCTATGCATGAAATGTGTGTCAAAACAAAGACCAGTGGATGATGCACAGAGTTGCACACACAGCAGGACAACTGAGGACAAGTGAGTGGAAGTTTAAGTTCCTCTTCGTCACACTGAAGGGGATACGGCAGTTTCCCCTAACTCCGTCTCTCTCCAGACAGCTGATGTTTATCTGCTCGTCCCATCTGGGCTCTGTGACTAAACATCTGGTGGATCTGCCACAGTGAGTGCAGTCTTCCACGGAGTGATGACAGCAGAGGGCCACTGCTGTCCACCTCCAAACAGATCCAGGAGGTAGAGAAGACTTTATCTCACGGACGCCAAGACTTATTCTTAAAGCTGACTCAATTAAAAGATTACTGACCGACTGACTGAGGGACTGTTATTTTGTTCACAGGGGCATTGTAATTATCCTAATTGTGGTTTCATGAGTTAGTAATCACAAACTCGGATCAACTATTTTCATATAAGACTCAAATTTCTTGCCTGCAGCTTTTTTCTTTGATTTTTGAGGCTTTGATTATGATTTCTGAGAATATTACCATTATCTTCCTACAAAAAGCTATTTTCTGACCACTCATGCAGGAGATCTAGTGAACAGAGTACTCTCGACAACTGCAATAGTAACCTACACAAAAATAATATTCAGATTTCAACCATTTCTAGTGCCTTCCACCTTCTTTACTCTCTTCAAGTCAACCACGTCTTGGAGGCTTTCTCCTACAGAGATGTTCTGCACACGGCTGGGAGGCCTTCATCCATTATGGATACTGTGTTTTAGGGGGATGATTTCTGCAGGATGATATAAATATCTTCTTTTAGTTCCCAGTGGAACAGAGGAAGTGGCACAAGGCAGGGTACAGTGTTGTGTTAGTGCAGAGCATCTTTATTATTTGATTCAATGTCCCACGTTGAAGAAAGTAAAGATTCTCACATGAGCGGCACACAGCTATGTTGTCTATAATTCATAAGTGGAGGGAAGTCTGTATGTCCTTCAATATGTATGTATTAGAACACATAGACTATAGCAGCTAACCTACCTTCACTATCATTGGAATAAGAAGAAGACAAGAAAACTGCAAACATCCAACATCATTGACAGCTGCTGTTGTGTCTACCTTTGTGTCCTCTGCTACAGGCCGCGCCACAGCAGGAGGATTTAGGTTAGCATACAAAAGCAGCGTGAGGTAAAACCTGACATGTGTGAATGGTGGTCAATTGAGGGAAAAGGACACAGAGCTACAGACGTCTCCCACTGAGCTTTGATGCACCGCTCTATTACTCTGACACTGTAGAAGATGCAAAGAGAAAACACACTAACACTGTTGAAACACGGGGGGAAAGTTGACTACACGTGGCTGTAATATGCAAAGACATAGCGGAATCCTGCACTCTTATTTTTCTATTATGTGCCATAATTTGTTGGTAAAACACTCCAGAGAGAATCTACATGAACAGAGCAGAGCGGTTATGAAGGATATGGAATGATTCCAAGCAGCAGCAAATCAGTTATGCTCATGGCACATAGGAATAATTTATTGCAGGGCTCTGAAAGCAGTGGAAGCATGGGTGCAACACAAAAAAGATTTCCAGTATCCAGTTTCTGCATCCAGGTATTATTCCTGCTTGTGAGTTAGGGATGCAGCGGTGGGACAGGCATTGTCAAGTGTTAAGTGAACTAAATACAATGTCATTAACAAAGGGGAAGCATGTTTTACATAACAAGTGGGAAAATGTGATGAGGATTCTCACAAAGGGACTGTTTGACAGTTACAAGACAAACACCTCTGCAGAAGCCTGATAAATCTGTTTTCCATTTGAACTTGCATGTGTTTTTATTTTAGGTTTAAATAGTTCTTTTACCTAGTTTTAACATCTCTCCTCTGTTTGCAGGAGCCTGCTGGGGAACCTGCTGGGTCATCTGCTGTCTGTTTGAAGGACCAAGAGGCCAGCTAATTCACTGAGTGTTTCTGGAGAAGTCTGGAAAAGAGGCCAACTATACTGCTTTGTTCTCATTAATGCATTTTGAAAAGACTCTCTGTGGATTCCCTGTTCTATTTAGTTGTAGCATGTAGCCACAACTCTCAGGTGCACAACAAGAGGGAAACACAAGACAGAAGAAGAAAGAAACAAGATAAAGCGTTGGAGCCAGACTGCATAATTAGTATTACCAAGTTTGTGTCAAAGCTAGAGACCATGAGACAAGACTTCTGAAATACAAGTGAGCTTTAAAAAACAAAAAACAAAAAGAACTGAGGCTAACCTTCAGGACATTTGTATGTGGAAGCCTCTGTATGTACTTCAATTTTCAAAGAACTTGAGATTGTTTTGGACGCCGATTTAGTTTTCATTATGACTTTGCAAAGGGGCTTTGAACAAGTGTGGACTGGCTGTCACAGAAATGTTTGCTTGCGGGTGCTTCTGCTGGCTTGTTATTTTTTGATTGCCTTTGCAGCCAAACCAAAAATGCCAGGTCATACACACCTTAACTCAGTACGTATAGATGGGGACATATCTCTGGGCGGGTTGTTCCCAGTGCACGCCAGAGGGAATGATGGAAAAGCCTGTGGGGAGCTCAAAAAGGAGAAGGGCATCCACAGGCTAGAGGCCATGTTGTTTGCTCTGGATCGTATCAATAATGACAATGAGTTGCTTCCTAATATCACTCTGGGGGCGCGCATCCTGGACACCTGCTCCCGAGACACCCACGCTCTGGAGCAGTCGCTGACATTTGTTCAGGCATTGATTGAGAAAGACTCCACCGATGTCAAGTGTCTCAGCGGAGGGCCGCCAATCATCACCAAGCCGGAGAGAGTGGTCGGAGTGATTGGCGCTTCGGCCAGCTCTGTGTCAATCATGGTGGCAAACATTCTGCGTCTCTTCAAGGTCAGTTACACTGACTTCTTCTTTACTTCTTCTTAAATAAGTTTAAATCATTGTTGAAGGAAAACACAGCTAAAACACAGAAAGACCAAAGGTGTTGAAACCACCTCAATTACCTTACACATACAAAATCAGAAAAGGTTTCTGACTGTCCTATCTATGGTCATTTTTCTGTCTTATCCAAAACGACACATTTTCTTCAACTGATGGCATTGATTTGACAAGTAAAGGTATGCACCAAATCAATTTTAATACTGGAGGCAGCTCCAATATAGCTAGATTAAGCTTCACGGAACCAATGTATACATTTTGTTTTCTGTTTTTTATTTTGAATGTTTCCGGTGCAGGTATTCTTTAGACAACTGAATCTGTTTGGGATGATACAGCAAAATCCCAAGATTTGTGACCTTCGTGATGCAAAGCAATACAAATAAGAAGCTGTGTAGTAGCAACCTAGATTCTCTGCTGTTAAATATTAAAATAGCCCACTGTTTGCATTTTTTTGTTTTGTTTTTTAGTATTCTTTTTATTGAGCTTTTAGCAATTTTTACAAAATCCCTCCACAGAAAGTACAAAACATATCTGGCTTAACATTTCTAACACAGGTATAAATTATAAGACCATCACCAAACATTAAGAAATAGTGATCATGCATTATGCGTTTTATCCTTTAAGTAAGTTTTATCCTCAAACAGTTTACGGAAAAGTGACCATATTTTTGTAAAATTGTCCTTGCAAAGTTCTGATTATCTGATCTAATAGTAGCTCAGTGGGTAGAGCGGCCGTCCTTTGACCGAAGGGTGGGCGGTTCGATCCCTGCTGAAAACATCCCAAAAATATCATAACATCCTGCTTTCCCCCACATACTGTCGTTGTGTCTTTGGGCAAGACAATTAACCCACCTTGCCTCCAGTGGTCAGCTGTAAAGTGCTTTGAGTGCCAACTAGGGGAAAAAGCGCAATATAAATAACAAAAAAAATAAAAAAGATTAATCTCAGAGCAAGCATACATGTGAACAAGATAACTTTGTGCACTGATTGGCTTTTCCATGTTTTTGTGTCTATTATTCCAAGTATGACTGTTAGTGAATGGCTGTTATTGGTTATTGACAATATCAGAAAAACATTTGATCAAAAACTTGACTTTGCTTAGAGCAACCCCAAAACATATCCGACAAAGAGGCTTGTGTTTGTTTACCATGTACACAAAAAGATCAATATCTGGGAACATTTTTTTTTTGCTTTAGTTTAGACCATTGTACTACTTTGAAGTGTACAAGGCCGTGTCTAGCGCAGAGTGTGTGCAGGCAAGGGCTTGTTCCCATTGATCCTCGAGATGGCTGTGCCTACTTCTTCCTCCCAAGCTTGTCCTAAGTACTGTAAAGTGTTGGAACCAGTAAGCTAAGACAGTTTATTATATAGGACTGATATACCCCCTCTAATAGCTGGGTTATCCAGAATTAATGAGTCTATAGGTGACAGTTCAGGAACCTGAGGATAATCTGCCTTATTATGTTGGACAGAATCCTGTGTTGGTAAATATTTAAAAAAGGGTAAATTAGGCAATTTGAATTACACTTTAAGTTGCTCAAATGTAGGGAATAAGTCATCTATAAATACACCGTTTTCTTTTAATGGCAGACTGGGCAGCCAAAAAGACAATGGCCATGTATTGTGCTCCAGTGCTCCACCAACCACAGACACCAAGTCTCATCTCTTAGCTCATGACTCTGAATAAACTGGTTTATTATTTTTGTCCCAATGCACCAATCCCATTTTTTTCAAATTCACGTATTCACGTACATTTAAGTAATATTTTATTCAGCTTAAGTTCCAAAGTGAAATGTGTTCTGTCAGAGGACCTAAAATAAAGGTAGACATTTTGAAGCAAAATGTATTAATGGGGGACTGAACCTACCTGACCTTTTTTTGTTCTGGGCCAGACTGCTCTACAAATGTCTGGAAGGTGATTGGTAGAATGGCCCACATCACAAACCTAATTAATGTCATTATTTCATAGTGAACCCGAAAGTGCGCTCGTCCATTCTTGTTACTTTGAAAAGTTTTAGTCTTTTTGTAGAGGAGCAGCTGCCACACAACCTTCATCATCACACTTCGATTTTATTCTTAGCACTGAGCCAGGTGACATATTGTATCTCACACGAGAACTGTGTAATTACTGAGAAGCAGACGAAAGCCTATAATGATAAAGTGCTGCAGCACTGCATGGCACTTACCAATGTCCAAATCCTGTGTCATGCAACAGGGCATCTGCCCACTTTGGGTCAGTGCCACCTCCAGTCCATCTAAAGACTCAGGAGGTGCACAAAATATAAGAGAAAAAACATTTGTCAGTCCAAGGGATGCATCTAAAGCCCAGGAATATAGCCCCCTCCACCTCTGTCTTACCCCACATATCAGAAAAGACTTAAAAAGAGACACCTGGCAGAGGTAACATGCCACCTAAAACTTAGTGGCAGATTTTGGAGTGGTTAATGTCTATTTTCACTTTTTAAAACCTTTTATCTGTTAAAGATTGTAAAATTGGCTCAAAATGTACTTTGACCATTTAAAAAGTCACCGCACTGTCCTTCTGTCGGGACTTTTGGTCAGAAGAGCTCACGTGGAAAGTAACGGTGGGTAAAACATACTTTGTAAAACCATATGGGCCTACTCTTGTATGTGCCAATCAATTTATAAAGGGTCCTGGTCTAAACGTACATCCAAGTAAACAAGAATCAAAGCAGGAGCCAATTTGGGAGTTGACTCGCAATTTTCTTTTTTAAAAAAATTAAATGTTTGAATTAATAGTTCCATACAACCTTTTTATAAACAGTATAGATAATGGCAAACGGATGAATGTAGTTTTATTCCACTTGAAACTACAAGGAATCATTGCTGCGCTATATATAATATAATAGTCACATTAAGAAACTCCAGACACTTTCCTGGATGAGGCTGCAGACACTGCCAGGCTACATAGGGAGGCTGTATAAACAGGCAGAAGAAGGTCGGTCCACATGTGAGAAGTCTTTCCACAACTATTGGCAGGCCAGTGTTTGGGTAGAAAGCTGCCAGTGAGCTCTTGTGTGTTCCACATTTCTATGCCAGATCCTGCTGTGAGAACAAATTATTTAAATCTTTCTGTTTTGTTCCTATTCGAGGGAAGTGACTCACAGTATCCAAAACTTTGTACCCTTGGGCTAAGAATGAGTGGAGAATAGAGTGACTCTAGCATTCTTATAGTTGATCTAACAAATCAGTGCAATATGAGCGTTCATGATGGACGATTTCAAATCTTTATAAACTTAGTCAGGAGATGGTTGACTGTCTGACTTTAATATCTGGAGCTAATAAAGTAAATTTAGCACAAATATCAAGGGAAGGGCATTGGAAGGAAGGATGTGTTTGGCTCACTATTCCTAAGGGCATTATGTTAGACTTGTCATGCATGTCATGAATGGCCTCTAACATCGCGAAGTACAGTCCTACAATATTCAGTCTGTCCTTGTCATAATACACTGCAAGTGATGACAGGGCACTGGGAGCAGCCACTGTCTGAGCACGTTTTGCATATGACAATGCTCGTGCAGAATATCCATGAGCTCTCCGCTAACTTTCTATTGAGATTTGAAGGAAGGGAAAGTGCAGAAGAGCAGTTCTATGTGCATTATGCAAATGCCTCCATTTCTGAAAGTGGTATATTGCCACTGGAAAAACACTGATTTTAAAAGAGGCACTTTGTCCAAGGAGAAAACCATCCTTTGAACAGGAAGGTCTAGGAAACTAACATGGTGTGCCAATAAGGACTTTATTTCACTGACTAATGGATCATGAATAAAATGCATTGGCATAAGATGCCAAACCAAAAGACAATGCTTTCTTAAGTCTTTCTTCTATTAATGTTAGTAAAACAAGAAGTATACATAAACACTGTCAACATCAGATGGCTTAGAAAAGCTTAATCAACTTAGCGTCTGTTTTATGTTTGACAGGCAGAACATTTTTTCATGAATCACAAACCACCATGGTAATTTGATTGTGCGGGTGCATGGAACAGGCCTCAGGTGAAAAATAAAATACTCAGAAAAAAATTAGGGCAGATATAATTTTTATTTATGGATGTATCATCTAAACAACTAGCATTTTTATATAAATGTTAATTGTTTAACACTGTTAAATAAAATGCCACTCTTTTGCCACAATTAGCAACTTCCTTAGCTTCAGGTTATTGACAGATGAATAAAGCTAAGCTTGTCCTGTGGCACTGTGTGGCTCTGCAGGTTCAGACTCTTTTGATTATCATTAAAGCTGCATAAAGCCATATGTAGAACTCCTCGGAGTGGCACAATCAGAGCTAAACACCTTTAATGACCCTTCAAAGACCTGCATTTGGAATCTTTTAAACCTGAACCCAGGATCTCACATCAGCTGTTAGATTTAGATTTAGACTGAATTCTGGAGGACAGTTAATATTTGTAGGTATGTACAAAAATATTTCCTCCTTCATATATGGCCAGTATAGCATGCCCTTTATGTTGTCAAAGCACTTTTACCCTACTCATTGTGTACATGTGTTTTGAGCACATTTGTTGCAAAGCTGCAGTATAAAAACATCTTACCTATGATTTTACATTGTGGTCAGTACTTAGTTGTGGCTTTATGGACAAAAGTTATGACTATGTTTTTTCATGCAGCCATTGTTAGAGTTGCATCATAAATTTTGCCAGCCTTCTTAATGGCTGGATGGAGGGTACAGGAGGGTATAATGTAGACAAACCAGCACATATGCTTTATTGCAGTTTTTCCTCATTATTAGGCAGGAATGGAGTTTCTTACTGTAATTGGTTTCATGCCTAAAATTGTTTGTCCGTCATAGTTTTAAACTCCTTATCTTCCTCATGGTCTTAGAGTGGCTGAAAGCTAAAGTGTTTGCTCAGCACTTCAGAGCAGGCAGGATTCCATACCCATGGTGTGTCATGAATATTTAAATATATCGTTACGTAATTTACACACAGGGATCAGGGTTAAAAGCACATCTCAGCTCATTTGGTCCAGTTCATGGTCTGTTTTCATCAACTGGGTTTTACGCTCTTTTATAAAACATGAACAAATACTGCACTAGCACTCGAGGTAATTAGTGCTGGGGTTCTCATGATACTCAAGACAGAGTAAGTGTTAATTAAAGCCCCATGCTCTTGATTGAGTCTCTTACATGGCACAAATCAGCTTTAGTACCAGGTTTGAAGGTTACAATTGCTGCAGACACAAATTGCAGGAGCTTGCACTGTTTTAGGTAGATGTCAACTTGCTGAGACAATCATAAGGTTTCTGACATAGAGGGGGGTGGGTAGCTTGGGCAACTTCCACACAGCAGCTTTCTAAATTAGGTACAAACTGGTGCAGTCAGTCTTCGGGACTAAGACTGTTCTCAGTGGAGGAGTGGGGCTGCGGGAAGAGGAAGCTGCTGAAGTGCTAGTGTGGTGCTCTCAGCAGAAAGAACAGGGTTAAGATGCCTGTTGTGCTGTCTGTGAAGCACAGACCTCCCTCATTAGAGGCACAGGCCCCGAGGCGCCGCAGCCTTACACCCCCTCAGCATTTCAGTGTGTTGAGACAGGGCTCTTATTGGATTACCCCAACAGCCTACGGTGAGCTACAGGGAAAGCTTTAAAGGCATCCTACTTATGCACACATCTGCTTTTCACTTTCAATGGAAAAACGCCAATTTATTTCTCTAGCCATGGAGGTAAGAGCACTGTAAGATCTAAATGCAAATATTATGGCACTAAATAAGATGCAGCAAAAAATATGCCAATAAAGATTTACACATTTGTTCAATACAAACTGTGCAGGTTTTGTGGGTAAGCTTAAATTTCAAGTCAAAACGTTAAATCCACTCAATTTAAATAATCAAATCAAGCAGTGATAAGGCAATAGTCAATTCATACAATCAAATAAAATTCAATAAAAACAAATACATAAGAAAAACTACAACAAATACATAATGATATGGAAAACACAACAATATTGTTTCATTGTTCTAGTTGACTGTTGTTATGTATTTTAAATAATGTCTCATGATACTTTTACCTGCAGTAGACTGAACCGCAGATAGAAATCAAGTTGTTGCTGAATCATCCCACAGTGCACTCTCTGTCACCGTCATGGACCCACATCTCACTAGAACTAATAAGACTAAGGACTATCCCATATGCGCCCAATGCACACATAGCCTGTTCCAGAAACCTACTCAGTCAAGTAAAACTATAGACTTTGTGAAATCCCTTCATCTGTGCAGCCCGAGTGACATAAACAAACAAGGAAGCGGATCAAGAAAAAAATCCAGGACCGTGCAATTGTTTCCAGCCATGTTCACAGAGCAGCAGGCTTTCTGGGGTTTTATCTGTGCCCCTTAACTTTCCTTTAACAATCGAGCGGACCAAATCTACGTAGCCGTCTTTCTCGACCTCTGATTTCAAACGTCCCCTTCTTCCATGCTCCAGCTGCGGGGTAGAACAGCTCCTCCTTTAGCTCAGGATTAGTTCCATTTCAACTCACTTTGCCCACCCAAGCCATAGAGGTCATTTCCCAAGACGGGCATAAGAGAAGCCTCAGACCTTCCTTTTGATTCTTGCCTCACTCTGTTTTTGTCCTTTCTTGTATTGTTTGCAAATCCCTCTGCAAGCAAAGCGAGCCACTGCTGGTCATCACCAAGTGCAGTGACAAAAAGCTCCAATGTGGCAGCTTCCTTCTGTGCCTTTTCCGTTTTGATGTGTGTAATTTTTGGCATTTAATTAGTGCTCACTAGCAGGCCCACAGAGACAATTCTGGCATGTATCTACAAATGTATAATTTCAGTCTGCTGAGCATCCTGAAAACAAGAAAGAGCATGACACAAATTCACTCAGGGTTTGCTTATAGGTAGAAGCTGTCACTAGCAGACTAACATTTCAATGAGGTGCACCACTGTCACAGACTTTTCACACAAAGTAAGGAAGAAAAAATCTATCACACAGTTTCCTTGAAAGGAGCGTGGGATTAAAGGCTCGGAGCTGTCTCACCTGCATAATCTCGACATCAACCCACCAATCCATCACGCTCCTGCTGTGCGGCTTAAAATGCACCCAGACTTTAACAAAGACTTGAGAGCCACAAACAAGAAAAAGTCACTCAAACAGATTTTTATGAAAAGTAATCAATGCTGCAATGACGGCTTGCGTATTGATTCGAGCAAGAGTGATTTAAATTATTTTTTACATGAGCAGTTCAAGTGACAGTGTCAGCTGCTGAGAGATGAGTGGTGGACCCAGCGCTCAATTATTGCTTTATAGTAGCTTCTGTGTGCTTTGGGGGGAACATAAATATAAAACACGTGAGCAAAGAGAAGGTCAATATCATAAAAATTTCATGCAGTTTGCCAGCCGAGGATCTTAAAGGAACTGTTCCTTCAACCCCAGTGCAAGTGTCCTCAGTGTACCTTCAACGAAGAGAAAGTTTGGCTGCCTTCGAGCTAAGCAGCTTGGACATTATCCAGCCTCACAGTACACGGTAACATGGAAGCTCCCATGAGTCACTACTGTGTCACAAAAAAAAAGACTCAGACTCTTCTGGTTAGAGTTAAAAAAAAAACAATGTTTCAGCTATACATTTGAAACAAGAATATGCTATGCTAGAAAGTATAGCACTGCTTATAGAGCTGTCATTTTAATATCCTTGTAAGAACAAGCACGCAATGACACCCACAAACACGCAGTGTCTACACATCAGTTACACTACACTGATCAAAAAAATGAAACGGAACACTTTTGTTTTTGCTCCCATTTTTTTTGAGCTGAACTCAAAGATCTAAGTGTAGATCCTTAGTCATCGTACACAAAAGGTCTATTTCGCTCAAATATTGTTCACAAATCTGTCCAAATCGGTGTTAGTGAGCACTTCTCCTTTGCCGAGATAACCCAGAAAGTGGCAGCCAACGTTGCAGCATTTTGACGGCGCACCCCGGTGTAAACTTTATTACAAAGACGATTACTCAGGCAGGCCTTTTGTTGCGAGCTTTCACTGCACACAGCAACATATAACAGTGAGTTTACTCAGATTGAGCAAGGGTGACTGGAGGTGACTGTCTCTAATGCCCAAACTTTTTCCCTCGGATGAACGGAAAATTGCCAATGGACCTCAGGCCAAACGCAAAAATCTTTTGCATATAATTAAAAGAAATACTCTACCTTCCAGATTTTGTTTATAATGCCTTTTGTTTGTGTGACACTGTCTATGATGCTGTCTTTGACACAGAACTTTCAAAAATCCATCAGAATAGGACTAGCTGCGGACTCATAAAGTCTACACAAACCTACCTGAACTATGTTATAGTCTGTTTTCTTTGTGCAGAGCAATGAGCTGTTTCTGGGGTATATTTACCAATTGACTTCTCTTTAATGAAATTGGCCATTTCCTTACCAATAAATATGCTCGGCCATAATTGGAGAATGAATCAGTACTCAGTTTGAAAATTTATTCACAAAACCTGAAGACCCCTGGTGGGCCAAATTAAACTTCTTGGCGGGCCAATTGTGGCCCCCGGACCCCAGTTTGGGCACCCCTGCTTTAAATCGTTGAGGTGTTGCCTTATTCTCTGTCATTGTTCATGTGATGCTCCAGTAACAAAAAATATTATAACAAGTCCTTTCATGAGGTGCCTTAAAGCCGAACATTACAAGAAAAAAAACCAAGGTAAACCATTGTAAATTACAAGTGGGATTCACCTTTGGGATTTGATCTAAAGAGGCAGATCAATGAGGGTCACGGGGCAAAAACTCTCAATGGGCCCCCCATTAAAACTTGGCCTTCTGAAACAAATGCTTTAAATAACATTTTAAACTAAGTATAAGTTTAAAAACAAAGTGGCCTAAAGTGTTGGTGTCTAAAATGATGATTTTTTTTGAGATTATGAGATTATCATATATAGAGAATGATGTGCTTTAGAATAACATGGATCTCTGTAGTACCACTGCAAAGATAGCCCTACATTGTAAACTGCATGTTGTATGGAAAAAACTACAGCTACTTTGGCTATATTATATTCTTATATGAAATTACTGATGAAAAAACAGTTGTTGATGTTTCAAGTGGTCTAAGAAATAAAATAGACCAAAAATGAGTCTAACTCCTGTCCAGAGCTCATGTGTAGTTTAGTGGAGAATGCATTATGGAAGAAATTTTCATGTTCATGTTTTTTTGTACTCCATCCATCCATCCATCCATCCATCTTCTACCGCTTATCCGGGGCCGGGTCGCGGGGGCAGCAGTCTAAGTAGAGAAGCCCAGACTTCCCTCTCCCCAGACACTTCCTCCAGCTCTTCCGGGGGGATACCGAGGCGTTCCCAGGCCAGCCGAGAGACATAGTCCCTCCAACGTGTCCTAGGTCTTCCCCGAGGTCTCCTCCCGCACTTGACTGTTTTTTTGTACTACTTTTTACATTTTATTTTAAAATGAAAATAGGCTGCTGTTGAATGTATTTGCTCAATTAAATCTGGTATTGTTTTATGCATGTGTCTCTTTTAAAATTTGAGCCCCTGCCCCATTGTACTTCTCAGCACGGCCCTGCGAAAGAAAATGTATTTATGGCCACCACCAGGGGGGAGCCCAGGTACCCCAGTCATGTTACTAAGAGACTATAGCATGGTTTTTATGTTTGTTGGGGAAACCAGTGTTCCCCAAGAAAAGCCCTGTCTGGCCCATCTGTGTGGACCTTTTACATCAGTGTATGGACTGAGTCTACCTGCAACTAAAATCTGTCCCACAAGTTACAACAAATGACCACAAAACCTGTCCGTAATAAGCTGTTTGTTTTTATAAATTGTAGACTGACAACCATTTCTATCAGCCTACACATACACTGCCTACATATCTCCGAAAACAGACCTTTTCTGTGCATTTCGGTCTCCTGTGCACACACATGCCTTTTGTAAACTCCAGCTATAGGATAAAGACTGACTGAGTAACTGTGTTTACTGTATTTATGTATAGACATGTGTTTACTGTATGAGCTTGTGCATATCCATAATGAAGAAAAAAAAATCTAACCTTATTGTCTTACAAATACGCAACAGGACAACCAGGCAGACAGCACAAGTGTAAAAGTTCCTCAACATTTGTGTGGGTGCAAGCACTTGACTGTACAAATTTAAGATTTGGTCCCTCTTTAATTAGTCTGTCATATGTAAATACACTTTTTGATTAAACATATACAAGCTCCCAAACAGTTTACTCAGCACAGAGCCGTGTAGGTCTAAGGAGAATTCTGCTGGCATCATGAATTTTTATTAATGAATTGCAAAATGACTTTACTTGGTTAAAAAAGCAACCACACAAAATTCATTGAAATTGTCCCAAGTAATCTCACTCAAAGTCTCCAAAAAAAATTTCAATGATGCTCCAGAGAGATAATAAAAGATTTTTTAAGCTACCGGATGAGATGAGGATTATTGAGTGTACAATTTTCCGCCTGCCAATAATTTATTACCTCTGTGTCTGTATTTGGTTTGTTTGTCAGTGGAATTAACCATGAACAGTATAGCAAATAACAAGACTGTGCACTGGCAATGTTTGTAATACAACTTCAGACTCTAACATTCACTCACATTGTTACTCAATTTGTAAACCCTTGGGAAGGTAATGTATTTTCAACAGATGGTGCCAGGCTCACAAATTTGTATGTATTATGGAATCCCACAGGGCATCTGTTTTCAGGTCTAGATTGTATTGTTATGAAAGAAAAGACTGCATAACTTCACACTTCCTCATTCTCTGGCATGAGTTAATATCCCGAATCAATGCCCAATGAGCCTGAAAACAAACATAGAGCCCAAATGCAGGAGCCAATCATGCATGCTAACCAAATATTTGTACACATTTGGAATAGCATCTGGCGGAAAAGGATCAATTCTCATTTAGAGGCTAATTATTGTCCCAAGAGCTTCCCCACTCTGTAAAAAAAAAAAAAAAACATGATAAATGTTAAATGTCAAGTGGCTATCTGGATTTGTTAGCACCTCATCACCTCTGTTCTTTAATGACTGAGCTAAACGTTCCTAAGTTCACACAAAGGAGAAACTATTGGGCCTGAAGCTACAGCAAGCTTTATTTTCAGATTTCCGCATGTGGACTTGTACAGAGCAAAATTGAAATGTATTGCTATTGATTTCCTCAAAAAGGTGACATGTTTGTAATAGACTCCAGGTCATTACCACAGCCTGGGTAACCGCTTCTACAATGTGGGCTGTTATAAAAAACAAGCTACAAATCTGTATCCATGGGTTTTACAGTTTGGTGACAATGTTTGCAGACTAGTTTTGTATGCTTTTGCAGCTGTAATGGAACACAGACACTCCATCATGAGACACTTGGACCCCTCAAATGCTTTTTTTAATAACATATTCAAAGATTTTGTTAATTCATTTCATGAGAAATAGAACACATATTACCAACATTTAAACACTTTATTTCACGTTGCCTTCCTTACACTTATAATATAGAAGATGTTTACGCTCACTGTTTGGTCAGGATTTTCAGACTTTCCCGTTTGTAGCTGCTCTTTGGTCCAGCAAAGAGATGTGGTCTCAGTCCGGACCAAACTGAACCACGGTCTGGCCTGTTTGTAGTGTGAAAGCGCATTTGGAGATTGTTCGGACTTTTGGACCAAATGCAGGAAGTGACGGCCAATTAAACACACAAAGAAGAGCAAAGGCAGAACGTAAACAAAGAAAAATATATATATTTTTTTAAAAACACATAAAAGGCATAGATATGGCTTCACAGAGGCCTCCTGTGAAGCCGCCTGTTTCCGAATGAGCGTTATAACCATTCAAATCATGTCTTAAACAGTGCATTTGAAGTTTAAGCTGTTTGTTTTCTACACTAATGGTAACATGTCACCCTTACTCCAGTCAGATTATTGTATTTCTCCAGTTCAACTGTAAAACAAGCTGCTGAAGAGACAACACATTCACACAAGTCTGATTTAAAAACTTTAGTGTGAAACCAAAAGTTATACTGCGAGTTCTTGCGGGCTTGGTGGACTTTCAGGTGTGAAAACGCCATAAGACTAAGGCGTTGCTACATATTCCTCCTCTGTAGGTGCTTGAGCGTAGAAGACCATCTAAATGAAACTCCATAAAGGGCTGTGGTGCCCTCTGTGTTGCATTGAGTCTCTTGCAGTGCTGCTCATTCGTAGCAAATGAAATGTCAACAGAGTAGCAGTTTAATCACATTAACAATGTCACATTCACTAGTTTGTCATGCATGACTTTCCAAATGAGGGAGAGGATTTACTACTTGTGTTACGACGCCCCATTTTGGTTTGACCCCTGATTTACTGTCCTGTTCTCCTCAATGACACTGCAAAGTCAACAGCAGAGGACTTAAAGCCACAAGATTTCATTGACCTTTTTGGAAGCATGACCATTACTTAAAAGCTAAGCGCTATTGAAGAATACAGTCACTGGACGGCCATCCAAAGTCATCTAAAGGTGCTGGCCGCCATTAAGGTGGATTTAATGGTTATGAGGAAAGAACACAATACACCTATTAATTCTGTTTTCAATTTAAGGAACAAGGTGGTATAACTAAAGTTCCTAATGGAATTTGTCAAATTGCTTATTTATGCTCACATTGAATTTGTGACAAAAATAACATAGCTGCTTATTTATATGCAAACAATAAAATGCTTTTTAAAAAGTCATTTCTCCAACACGAGAATAATTGTGCTTTAGAAAATGAAAACATTACTCTGTGTAAGTAATTAAGCAGCCAGGGGAAAAGCTTTAAAGAGTCATATTCATTTAAAAAGCAGGTAATTATGCCCAATGTGGCTGTGAAACACTTTTAACAGAAATACAAATGAGGTTCAGCATGCATTTAGTATGCTCTAAACGCTGCAGGTTAACCCCGAAGAAACAGGTCAGATCAGTTTTGTGCAAGATAAAGGTCATAGCTGCATAAGAACTACATGCTTTACCTCAATTATCTAATTATGTCCAGAGCTTTGCAAGTAATGCAAAAATGAGCCTCAATTAAGATTTGTTAATAGAGAAAATATATTTCACAGAAGAAAAGCTGATAACTGCAGTAGACTGGTCGTGTGTGCTGAGTTTCAATGGCAAGTGTCTTGTCTAAAACTGATTACCTGTGCAGACAGACACACAAGTGTAGAACCCATTAGTATCGACTTGCTGAATACATTACCTGCACGTGCAGTGATCTCACAGTTTATCAACTGGTCAGTGGTAATGGAGGCACAAAGGAGACGGACATCTTCACTGAACGTGCAGCTTTAGAACAGTACAGAGCTTTGTTCCATGTTCAAAATCACTACAAAGCAAGAACCAGGCAAAAACTGTTTAAACCACTTTTGGATTTATCAACTTTATTGTATCTATTAAAATATTATTAACATTTGAAACAACTCTTTGGACCACGTTTGTCATTACCATTACAGTAGGTTTTCATGCTGATTATGCTTCTCTTTCATTAGTGTGCAAGCTGGTTTTCTGTTACATAGTGAGGTAGATAACAGCGCGGCACATAAGAGGACTCTAAAGTCCCTGTCACACTGTCTGATTTCAAAAAGATCTTATGATTAGTACGTGTGAATTTTACGACTTGTTTTGATGCCTTAAAAAACCTAGCTGAACACTGAAGCAGCACTACATATCATGTAGGCTTTTCTGCAAGTTTGCTTATTGTTCTGAATATTTTATACTGCAATCAGCATTTTAAAAGCCACGTCAAGTGCATTGTGCTCTGTGCTCCCTCTTATGTCCATTTGAAGATCTGAAGCTTCAAAGACCCACGGCAGGTGAAAAGCTTGGTTTGCTTACACGTAGAGAAGTGAGCTGTCTGTTGGCATCAGTGTCTAAGCACACATGGGAATGACTGGATTGAAACACCCGGGCAATCAGGCTGCACTGCTTACAGACATTAGCTCGACACAGCTTGAGTCTGAGCTGGAGAGACTGCAGGCACACTCGCCACTGCTGCTTACTCCGTGCACTATCAATGCTTTTTACTGGCCCACTTCTCTTTTCTGCAACTTCAGCTGAAAAAAATTGTGATAAAATATTTAAAATACAACTTTTAAGCTTAACAGAGGAGTGCCTTTCATTTCGGGAGTCAAACAAGTTGAACATATAGATAGATGCAGTCCTTGTTATCTAAAAGTAAAGAAACTCGTAGGCAAATAGAGAAGGCACAGCTGAGAACATGTTTGTTTAGTTAATACGAGTCCAGCCAGTGAGAGGGAGCACTTTCCCACTTGTTTACATCAGTATTTCAAATGTGTAGAAGTCTCATGCAGGTTTCTTCTGAGCAGGGCTCTATGGGACAGGTTATAATTTGATTAAGTAATCTATGCAAATGAAATGAGATTTGCATTGCCTCGATGCAGTTCAGCAGAGTGAGTTGTTCGCAATTAAACGGCATAAATTCGCGGGAGTTGAGAGACCAACACTAAAGATACACAACAATCTTATTAATGTGTCATCCCGACAAACATTGTTAACAGTGATTTACATAATCATATAATAGAAGCATAATCTTCCACTGAATGCAATATGCACTGGTAAGACCTGACTCTGAGTATGGTTTGGTTTGTATGTTGGGCCAGCTAAGATTACATTAGGTTGGTTACAGATAAGGGAAAGCAGCAGTAATCATGAAAATAATCCCAGATGTTCAGCAGTGATAAAGGCTTGTGAATGTGCCATAGTCTAACTTTTAAACTTGTGCTGGGGTTACCAGTAGTTAAGAAATATATCTTGTAAAAGACAGCTCTGTCCTCTAGGCAGTGAAAAATGCAAAATAATAACTTTTTTCTAATTTGAAAAACAACTGTTAATAACTTTGTGGGTACTAACCAGTTGCTGTCAAGTACTTAAGTAATTCCAGTTCTTTAATATCAGACGGACAGACACTTGCAGTTAGCCCACATTCATTTAGACTAAACAGAATTGAATTTGAAAAATGTTTTGTTTGCTTGAGTTTTCAAATATGTTTTAGAAGCTCCAAACTTTTTGTTCATTTGATTTTGGTCATTCAATACGCATTGGAGGGTGTACAAGCAAAGCGCACAGATCAATAGTGCAGTCACAGGCTTTAAAAGCTGGCAGGATGAATGGATGGCAGAGTGCTTTGAATTATTCAATGGCACTGTGAATTTGTCAGTCTCTTCTGCGGTGACCGGACTGTTTACACAGCTACACTCAAAAAGATCAGCCACCAAAGATGTAAAATATCACATAAACAGCCTTCCGTAACTTTGATCCTTGGAGGTGGAGGTGTGCAGCAAGACCTGGACCTCAAGAGAATAACATAGAAATGACTACTTTATTTCCCCCGAAAGTCAGATAAAATCCCTTTTCTTTCACACCCTTGTAAAAGTGAGACATTTAGAGTAAAGATCCTAACGTCCTGCGACCAATTGTCAGTCATAACACTAGCTGCACTCAAGGCCTCTGAACTGCCCAAGGCTCCATGTGTCGGCTTCAGAAAGAGCAGCTGATTGTTGTTGAGGACACGGCAGGATGGCATACAGCAGCGACGTGACAGATTTCTTAAAAATGACAGAGGAGGTGCAGTAGATGAATGGGCTTTATGTTTCCGACAAAGAAAGACTAACGGCATGTATCAAGATCTTCTGGTCACTTCAGGTCAAAACTGCTATTCTGTAGTGACAAGATTAAAATGATGGGCCTATTTAACACTGAGTAGAGCTGATCTTGTCACGCGCTCTTCACGGTGAGCTGACTGGATGGTTCTCAGCTAGACATAACGTAATAATCTTCTGTCTGCTTGACTCTAGTGACAAATACAAAATATGTGCACATACGTTGTACTTTGGGTGAGTAGTTGATTACATAAATCGGTTATCAGATTACCTTCATCTCACCTTAGAGTCTCATTTCCACTGGAATGGTACAGGTCAGGTAGTCCGGCAAAGTTTTTATCACCAAAAAAGGTCAAAAGCAAGTTGAACATTAGTTAAAAATAATTGCCTTGCTACCAGTGTGCCATCATCATTTTTATTCAGCATGGCCTAGAGCAGCAGTCCCATTTACTCATTCTTTCCAGAAAGCCAAGGTTGTCAGTAAAAAAAAATATTATATTTTATTGGGATAATCAATTATGGGAAGTATTTTGATATAATGTAGAAATGTATGCTTGTATTTCATGCTTAAATATGAATAGCACTGACGATCTCCATCAAGTGCACATTACTGTGTACAGGTTAATACATGTTCAAGATTTAATTCAAGAGGACTTTCAACCAGGGATGCCCTTGAGGAAACCAATTAGCTCTTTTACCTGGGAGCTCCAACCCTCTTCTCTCAGTTCCATACCAAAACCATCCGTCATTTATTTCACTTCACAGCAGAGCGGTAATTACCAGCCTCCACTTTTATTAACTATCGGTAACAGCTCTTGACCAATTATAAAGTGGCTGAATAATGAGTTGCCTTTGAGAATGGGAAGTGTTTCACATGTTTGTCGCTTGAGGGCATTTGTGAGGAATTATTTGTGAGGAGTGGAGTCTGGTGAAATGGTAATGCATTAGGAAAACGGTGCAGCAGAGAAAAAGGGTGCTTTACTCAAAACATATCTCTTTTGTCAACACCTGACTGACAAACACTAAATTCTTAACTTCCTTTCTATCAATTCCTTCTTAAAAAAAAAAAAAAAAAAAAAAAAAAAATCTTTCCTATCCTTAGCTTTGTATGCTGTGCTAGGTTTTTAACTGACTAGTTTTTTGTGCACTTATGCTTTTTGTTACCTTGTGTTGTTGAAATTGCTTCCATTGTTTTCCTCACTTGTAAGTCGCTTTGGATAAAAGCGTCTGCTAAATGACTAAATGTAATGTAAATGTACTCAGTGGTGCCACCGGTGAGTGCTCAAACCTATGTAAGGGAAATACCTTTAGGGGTCACATCACCCATAGATTGTTCTGAGAAGTGAGCTGGTACAGTATATAATGTTTCTAGCACCTCCTACTAAAGTGCTGCGATAATGGCGGGGGAAACATACTGTAAATGTGGGCAGATTCTTGAGGCTTTGTTTTTCTGTTTGTGTTTATCAGCCGTCCACAGATCCCTTCCAGTGTAGGCGTCTAGGGTAATGGATTAGAGTGCTGCTGCCAGTGATATCATGCTCCAGAAAGAACTGCATATTTTAGTTCTTTTGTCTCCATGTGAGGCCTATGTATTTTAATGGTGGCTTCGACTCTTGTTGATATACCCCCTGGCATGGCGACCCAGTGTGAGGATAATTTAGTGCACCAAAACACATTTGGGTGGAGGAAAAATACTGAAGTAACAAGCTGGACGGGGAAGATTTTTTTTTTGTCTGTCCAAGTTTCTTGCTAAGTCATCAACACTATTGTTGCTGCATAGTACACCGTTTGCATAAAACTGGAGGGCAGGTATAGCTACTATTTATTTTTGTTCTCTGTAAAGTTGCAGAGTTTAAAATATAACCCAACGTCCTAATGTGGAGAAAGAACACTTATCTTTCATTTTCTTGTGCCAGCATAACTTAGAGTTTGATGTAGTCTGCAGGAGGCCAGTCTGGGTCTAAATATCACCGTAGATTCATTAATTATTAGCTCCACCACAGAGATAATGTAGTTTACTCACTCTTGTTGGTTTGTCTCTCAGCAGGGCATGATAGAAAGGGCTTTGGTTGAGAATGAACCTAATTCTGTTTTTGTGCTTATTAAAGCAGACAGAATCAGTTTTACCAACATGGCAGAATCAAACATTTTATTAGTTTCAGAAGTGTTAGCCCTTGGCAGAAGTGCACTATGATTTTACATTCTAAGCAAAAATAAAAAAAAGTGCTGCTGTTTATAGACTGCCATCAGTTTACATAAAAACCAAACACCTTTATTATTGAGATAATTCAAAGTTAGATTAGTTTATTTCTTTATCAAAGCGTACAATGTACATTAAGCCAAAGCAGAGATGCTTGTACCACTGTTATAAACTGGAATTAATGTATAATTAGTGTAAAAATGATCTAATGTGGGAACAGGATCTCCTAATGTCCATTCATCTGTAGTCATTATTCACCGTTTTTATTTATTAACTAAAGATAAATTGTTCTATCAGCAGCTCTCCCAGATGTTAACAGTCACCTGCATGTTTGTTGCATTTACATCACTGTAGCAGGATAGATTCAGTGCATGAGAGATATTTTAAGAATGTGCAAGAATGTGTCTATGTGTACACTCTAAAGACTATTGTGGACTGTGAATGTTTTACCAAAACACAGCAAATGTGGAGAAGTGATGAAAGGTATATATATTATGTAAAAAAATGTGAGTCAGACTCTGCAGCAATTAAAAAAGACCTGCTTAGTCTTATCAAATTCTTTTTTAAAAGCCAACATTTCATCAATTTGTTTTTATTCACATTTGTGGATGCAAGTAGTGGTCAAGCTAAGGCTAAAAAAGCTTCAGGCCTTGCTCCATATTTATCCGACTAGAGGCCTGGCTAAATAGAATAAAAATGCACCAATCCCCTGCTTTCTTAAACAATTGTATAAGTTAAGCCTTTCTATTTCTAGCATTACTACTGAACTAAATAACATGACAGTACAGCACACTGTCAATGGGCAGGGATCATTATAGAATGAAGTGAGGTAACAAATCACTCCTGGCACTACCTGTGAATTTCAAACAAGCTCCTAGTTAATAGCTTCTCAAAAACATTGTGCATCCATTGACAGCTGTCATAGAACTCAGTGAGTTGGTCTGCTGCATAGTGGGTGCCCAAACCCTACTACGCACAGATTTAATGCATCCTGTTGTTTCTAGTTCCCTCCTCATTGACTTGCTACACGCCACTGTAACTAATTAAGCTGCCAGTGACTGTCGCAACACCCACTAAGAAGCCAAGAGTCCAAACTCAGATTACTTTAAGCCAATGGCCTTTCATTATATCAAGTCCTCACTCAGTCATGAATTCCTGCTTGAAGCCTTAGAAACGGCTCATTATGCTGCTTGTTCAAATCAGCGGCCACACATGCACCAGCTCTGAAACACAGTATACACCACTTTCACTTGAACCCATTCCACTCTAAGGTTTATCCTTTGAGAAAAATCCTACAGCACACAAAGATGTCACAGCTTTAAAAGAATGCTGGGATATATAGTCACTAGCCTCTTGTTTAACCCAGGTCTACACATCACAACATGTTTGGTGGCGTTTGTTATTTAAGACGTCTTCAGTTTTAGGTTCCACAGTTGAACACATCTCATATGTGGACACTTTTCAAGAGAGAATGTTTTATCTCTGTGCAAGTGTAATTAAAATTCAACCCCTCAAGGCTGAACCATAGCCAAACAAACTACTCTGGTATTACTCAGGCTTGAGAATGTAAAAAAGAATGTATCTAAAACCTTTTGGATTTGTTAGATTTGTTTGTTGGATTTGTTTGATCCACTATTACATGCTGCATAAGACCCAGCCTCAGTCTTTTTAGATTCAACTATATTCATTAGCCAAACATTAAAATAAAACGGTTATCATTAAAACAAGTCTTATAAAACAAGTCCTGTAGTTATTTTCCTTATATCATATGGCCATAGTTTAAAATTCAAATCACTTTAATAAGGGGACATTTGGTTGTTAGGTCTCTAGTCGGAAATAATCGATTCAGACGTCATCTGCCATCTATGATTGATTGTCCAGTTTTATGGCAGGTGGGAAGTAGGAGTACTTGTGGTGTTCTGTCCTGCAGCTCACAGATCTCAGATGTCCACTGTCTGGTTGTTCAATACAGCATCTGTCCTGCTGTGTGTCTGTTGTTCCACTACTTCCACCAGTAACTCCAAACCAAACACCTACAGTTGAACCAGCCCTCTCTATTAGTTTCAGATCAATGTAATGTGCTACTGTGCATGTTTATTTGGAATCAGTTCTTTGCTGAAAGACAAAGAGCAGTTTGTTGTTTTCCCTCACACTCTTACTATTGGTAAGTATGTGTCATGCACTGAGTGACACAGAATTTACCAATCACACTGAAGTGTGGAAGGGGCTCTGTGCATGGATATATTAGCGTCTGAAGAGCTAGCCCTAACTGCTTCAGTTTCTCCCCACACTGCCTTCATATTCAACATGTCACTGAGAGCGTTAGTTAACTCACTCGTTAATGACAACAAAATGTGTCAATCATTCTCAAGGTGCTTTTGTTTTTAAATTACAGACGTCATATAACTCACATTTTACTCACACAGTTCTGTCTGACATCCTCTAAACCAGAGTGAAACGTCCCAAAATGTCTACTGTCATGACTGGATTAGACTCAGTAATGACAGAGATTTATGCCTCAGGCGAATTCCTGTCGAATCTAAAAGATGCATGCTCAAGAATAATGTTAAAATAATAAAATAAATTGCATGAATATAGGATCAGATGCATAGAACATAGGGGTGGAAGAAAAAATTATTTCTGTTAAATATTGCAATATTTCATTGTGCAATTCTTGTATCAATTCAAATTGTGAGATACAGCTTTTGCTCACTATTTTGATAATTAAATAAAATGTATTTCTTGCACTGTTGCTGTGAAAATGTAGAGTACAAAATGTTGTTTTCCGGATTCTTCCATTAAAAAAATGCAATATCAATATATGTAGCGTTTCGCCAGCTGCTGGCTCCTAATAGAACATAACTGTGCTACTGACAAAAGCCTGGTGTTGGTTTGAAAGAAATATTTTCATTCTCAAATACTTATATGAATAAAATGACTCAAATTATTCTATAATCTATGACATATGATGATCTTGAAATTAAACAATTTATTCATATTTTCTTTTACAATGAAACAAGACAAAGATGTTTCCCTTGTGGATCAATCAAGTCTGTCTAAGTCTAAGTAAGGCTACAACACAACATCAGTTTTTCAAATAAAATAGATAGATATTATGTAAAAAGCAGCAAATGTTTTGTGTAATACAGATGATTATGCTTTGTGTAGTTTAAGCCACTAGCAAACCAAATGGTACAAATTTTAAAACCTATACAAAATAAAATAAGCCAAAAAGATGGAGAAAAGCTTACTTACTTTTTGGGTTTATTCAAACCCTATCTTTACGAGAATGGGCTTTTTGCTAAATTTAACAGGAGAAATATTTGTTCAAGCAGAACTGTGCAATCATGAACTCCATCAGCCAATGACTGTCACTAATCACTTGCCGTTAAGAGCCAATAAGAGAGGCTTTGCTTTTAATCTGCTCATCATGCACACCCTACTACAGCCTCAGAAGTGAAGGTCCACTCAATACTGATGCACGGCCCATAAAGTCGTTTAGTCTGTAAGTCAGTATCACTTTTAACATTATGGGAAAAAAAGTGACCAGTGGGATTAAATTGGTTTATATCCCCCAATGGTATGAAGGTAAACATTGAGCCATTTGGCCATCCCTGTCGTCCATAACTACACAAAGAGCAGACAGAATGTGTTTGATACGGAAGAAGAATGACATTCAGAGTGTTTTTTATTATAATACAGTTTAATGTCGTGGCATGGTCTTCCCGGTCACGCTTTAATAAACTTGAGGTCCCTTTTGGCTGGCGAAGAGAAAATTGGTGTCATCTCATGAATAATAGATCCTTTTTAAATACTGTGTGTTCCTCACTTTATCAGTGGGCAATAGTTACAGAATTTCTGCCTCCTCCAATGTGTCAGGGCTAAGAATCATATTTTTTTTTCACAATTTCTGTGACGATTACATTGAGATTGAGTGGATTGACTGCAGTGGGCGAATGGGGATTAGACTGCAGTGAGTGTGGCTCTTTTTGCCTCTGATAGAATCAGTACAATCAAAAAGATGCAATACCCTATTTGATGAATAAGATGCGCTTATACACAAAGGAAGAATAATAAATTCAAATCTCTTTCCTGCTTACCGAACAGAATATATGTTTTTAAATCCAGTAGGAAGTAATTTCCGTGTGTGCTTGTTTTCTATTCAAATGCTGATGGCTTTTCAGTTCGATTTATTCGACACGTTTAAAGGAAAACAGATTGACGACTATAGATAGTATAGAAGGAGGATTGAGGTAGCAGTGAATCAGATGGAAAGATCTCTGTAATGCACACATGCATTGAATTGGAGCCAGATTCCCCAAAGGGATTGTCTACACACAGGCTAACAACTGACAACATGTAATTTAATGCTTACAAGCCATGTCTGACTGGTGCTCTGATTTAGGGCTCTTCCTCTACAAAGCAAACAAATCAGCACATGCTCCGCACAGACCAACATGTTCTTCATGGGTCAAAGTTCAACATACTGTAGGCCTACCATACAAGAGAACATCCATGCCTTACTCCATGTTGTATAACTGTATCTTTTTTAAGAATCTTTTTTTTTATCTTTGAGCAGTTCTTGTAAGCTCTGAGTTTATATTTTTTTTCTGCAGTGAATAGAAAAATGGTTATGGCAAGGAAAGACTTCAATCAATTTTTTTATTTATTTCAGGTCCCTGTTGTATGATAACCAAAGACAGAAACCACTTTCTCACGTGGTGGTAATAGATGTGAAGGATCACTGAAACATCTGGATTTATATTATGTAAATGAAGGATATTTATTTGGATGTTATTTTATGACACTGTACACAATTACGTGCTTCTTCGATTGCCATGGTCGAGCTAATAGCTACTTCATTGGAGCTCATTAACATTGAAAATGTACTGATCAGTGTTAACAACAAACACAACAGCAGTAAGTTCTTTAATAAAAAAAAAATAAATAAGTTTTTTCCTTAGTTTTACTTGAGTACACTGAGAAGAATATGACCTTAGGGTCAAGTAGCAAGAGAAATAGTCTACAGTCTTTACACTGCTGTGCACAAATGGCCAGTACAGCTCCATCATTCTGGACCTTTTGTTCTGCTTTTGTCAAACCAAATGTGTTGTAATTACAGGCTACATTAACTAATTACTTCAGGTCAAGACATTTGGTGCTGTGTAGATGTGTGGGTGTATCTTTTAGGTTGATTTAACCTCTGAGTTTCTGAGCTACTCACCTGAGGTTCACAGATCACAAAGCTTAGCAGAAGAAATGCCTGCTAGACAAAAGAGAGAGTGTTTGAGAAGACTTTGGGGCATGGTACAAAACGTATTTCACCAAATTAGATCTGATTTCATCAGTGTTTACATACCTGGGGCAAAGACAAGTTTTAAAATTCAGAACATACAGAACAACTGCTGAAGAATGTAGATAATAAAAGAGCAGAGATTTCCGTGCCAAGATGTCTTGTTTGAATTAATCATTGAACTTGTTCTCTGTAATAACAGATTCTGGAAGATGTTCTGGCCTTTTGGTGAGTTACTTCCTCTTGTGTTTTGGACAAATGGCCGTGAATGTGACAACAATGGCACTGATGAGGAGTCATCACACACCTGCAGGCCTTAATGAGAGACTACAAGTGGAGTTGTTTTCCAATTCCCCCGGCTGAACTGAGGCTGGTGGACTGCTGTTTGAGTAATGGGACACAGACAGAAGCACAGTGCTCATATTTTATGTGCCAACTCTCCAAAGTTAGCAAATCCCTAATGCAATAGCTGTGATTCTATGGAATTATGAAGTGAAGGCTGGCTCAATTATCAAAACAATAATTACTTGTTGCTGCATAAATTACCAACATACTCCCATACATTTATGTTTCCTGTCGCATTATTGATAATGTTGTAGCAATGTTAAACAAATTTAAGCAATGTTGAATTATGATTTGAAAAAAGAAAATGCACACTCATGAATTCCTTGGATCTGATTTATATTCTCCACCCTTCAGCAGAACTATCAGCAGAGTTTTCGCTTGTTTTTTTCTTTTCTCCCTAGTGCACTATTTACCAGCTGGGAGAAATAAATCTCTTTATCAAAATCAATTAATCACACAACAAACAGGACAGACGACATCCTCATAATCATGAGTGTACTCAAAATATAAATGCAAAAGGAAAACTAATTAGTCTATAGGATAATTCTGCTCCGTGTATAACAGAAGAAATTCAATTAATTTGATCCATTTCGGCATCATCCGAGGTGAGAAGGTGAAGTCGTGACTGAATTGTGTGCTATATTTAATAAGAGTAACATCATAAGCCGAAACAACCTGTTCATCATTCACTACAAACATTGGAGATAATTTATAATTTTGTATCTTGCCAGGTCTTTTTTTGTAATTAATTTGTTGGCACAGATTTGCCAACAGATGAAAACCTGAACATGACCAGAATAGTTATAGCGTCATCAGACATTCATAAACCCACCAATGTATGTGCTGTAGGATATGTATACACCTACTCAAAAAGCTTTACCACACAGGACCCACTGTTGCCTTGGAAACGGCCCGCTACAGATTCAGCAGTTATGGATATAGATATGTTCCACCAGGATCTTGGTCAGTGCTGACTCCAGCAGATTTCTAGCAGAATTTTTACACACATCTTATTTTTAACTAATCGCCAGTTAGGCAGGAGAGACCATTGTTAGATTAGGGCAAGACACATTGTTCAACAGCACTTTAATACAATGAAGCAGCAGCTATCAATTATTAACGGCTATCTCCAGTTTAATAAATTAGTCATAAAGCTGCTGTTCATCACCAGCTCCTGGGTTTTTTTTATGGGGTGGGGTAGGGTGGGGGCTGAGTAGGCACTTATGACGGGCTGAGGTTCTGACTGGCCGAGTGGTAACTCAGCTTCACCTCTCTTTTTGGACCTTAGAAAATATTAAGCAAAAAAAAAGAGCATTTCTCTTCCCAGAAAGTTTATTTGTCACTGTTGAAGGACACTTTTCATCAGCTAATATGTTTGCTTAAGCTTAAAACCAGGATAAATTGGTAAATACCCCCACTTCAGGCTGAATTTAAAGCAGCTTTATCTTGTTCTTGTGCTTCATTTGTCAGTTAACTCACCGGTGGTGGATCGCTGATAAGTAAGCAGTCAATGGAGGGAATGGTTTAAAGCAGGTAATGTCTGGGGCTTTTTTTTCTCACTTTTACACTCCTGTCTGCCTGAGCTCCTCTACATATAGCCACCGCTGGACAGCTCCTAATGACTCTCTGGGTATTATCCTGCTGGAGACACAGTGTTAGAAGATTGGAATGTGGCCAGGAATAGCCCAGCCGTGTTTGGGTGCAGTGATGTTAACTCACTCAGCTGCTACTTAACTTTTTTTTTTATCATGTTCTTGGGTCATGAAGAAATACACAAACTACGACAACTTCAGGTGAAAAAAAGGTCTCACCGCTCTGCTACTTCCTCCATTATTTCTATTTTGTGACTTTTTTGTAAACTTAAACCCAAAAGTTACATGCAACAAAGTTTTTCTTTTTAAGCATATATATAAGCAGTTTCTGCCGACATTCTTCAGGCTGAGTTCACAGAACAAAACGCCAGCAAAAGTGGCACATGGCAGAAGGGCAATATTATAATGAGTGTATCATTTTCCTTCCCTCGTTCCTTTAAATCCTTACAACAGTATCTGTCAGTCAGATTCTGCGCTGATAGCATATCAAAAGGAAATAAATGAACGCTCACCATTTTGACCGCCCCAGGGATACTCCATCTGAAATTTGGCATAAAAAACGACAAGCTAGGCAATGTGATGAAAAAAATAAATAAATAGAAGATACATTTTAAATCAGCATCACAGGGTTATAACTAAAGTTCAGATAACAGCTAGTCAGGCAATTCTTTGACTCAGCATGCTTTTGCCGGTGGAATTTAAATCTGGAGGGGTGCAGAGATCTAACCCTTTCAGACAGCCGAGTGCTGGCCCTGCTACTGCCATCATTTAGAGGCTTTCAAACGTACATGCTTTTGTCGGAGTAGTACTGTTACCTTAGTTATGCTTAGAATCTCATTAAAGGAACCAGGGATGACATGATGCTATGATCCAAAAGTCAGTTCATGCAGCCCTGGGTGCATGAGCAGTGTCAGTGACGCCCGTTCTGGTGGAAACAGGAGCTAAGTGCTTCTTGTGCAAACAATAACACCCTTTACAAATGTGTATAATCCTCTAACATCTAATTAGAAAATGTTGTATTTTCAGAGAGACTTATGATGAGTGGTGGTGGCTTGTTTTATGCACAACAGTTTGCTCATTAAACAAATAACCACAGACCAAATTGAAATTTGGTGTTTTGTAATTATAACATGTGCCACTTGTGTTTGTTGTTTTAAATTAAACAGGTGAAGGATTGCAGTCTGAGTGTCATAAATAAGTGTAACAAATCCATAAGGGAAGACAACACAATGCTTGTAAGTGCACTCCATTTTTGTTTAAATGCTGGCTCTACTTTTTCTCCTCCTTCACTAATGGGTCCAAAACAACCCACTGAAAGTGGTCCTGTTAAAAGGCCCTGCTTAATCATTCAGAGACAGAAAAAAACTGAATACTTTCTTGTTGGTAAGAATGGTAATGAAGTGCAAAACCCTTCCTGGGAGTGTCTAATGAGAGGTGTCCTACTTTAACAAAGGAGTCTATCTTTTGCAGCGCACACAGGAAAAAAAATTGTCTAGACAAATATAGATAACATAATTAAATCAAACATTGTGGAGAAGAAATAGGAGAGATGTTGAAGTGGATACTGAACAGCAAAGCCCTGAAGAAATACAGTTATACAGTCTGGGTGATGGGAGTTTTTTCTTTTTCTGCTGCAATGCTCTGGGGGATTGAAATGTCGTTTTGACATAAAGAGTTTTAATTAACCGAGCTGATGTATGCTCAGTGTTTATCTGCAAAAATGTACACTTTCATTCTCAGATCAAACTGAGTTAATATTTGGATCCTCAGCAAGGTAACATTTTTTATCTTTTCTGAAAGGCGCTTTAATGTGCGAGATACTGGAGGAATAATTGAGAACCTGCTGATGGGTAAAACACATTCAAAGTGAAATACATAAAAATACCATTTATGCATATTGACAGGAAATGAACACACTTTAGATATAAGTGCTTTTTATAATTGAAAATATGGAATCAGTCCCTTGTCAGTCCTTTTTCCCTTGTGAACAGTATTCTATAAGACAATGTGGGACACTACTTGATCCAGAACTTAGCCTAAAAAAGTGTCCCAGTTTCCCCAGATAAAATCATTTATAATAAAGTTTCTTAAATGTGTCTTTTGGAAGAACGAATAAATACCATTTTACCATAAAAAATGTTGTCATCTGTGAGAAAGTGGCCTATTGTGTAAAGTCATGGAGTACTTCTGGTATGTAGCAGAAGACTTTAAGCTTGCTGTCACAGTGTTCTAGTCAAGTCACCAGTTTTCGAGTCCAAGTCGATTCAAGTCCTCAGTGTTCAAGTCCAAATTTGAGTTTAAGTCAAAGACTAGTCCGAGTCAAATAGAGTCCAAGTAAGACCAACGTGAGTTACAAATCTGAAAACTGTGGGAGCCAAACTGATACATTTATTGGGATTTTAGTTTTGTTTAAGCCTTTTTTCTATTAAACACATTTAATAGAGTTTTGATTGTTAAGTTAAGGCTGTAGCTTAAATAGGCCTATATTTTTAGCCTATATTTTTAAATGTATTTATTTTAACCCAAATTCTGGGTTACATTTAGGGTCTGAGAGTTAAATGAGAGCAGGTCGTCCCCTTCTGAACACATGCAACAGGCAGAGGTTGTGTGGTGTTGTCTCTGAACTAGACTTGCGAGTCCAAGTCTAAGTTCGAGTCATCAGTCCTTAAGTCCGAGTCGAGTCACGAGTCCTTGTGTCTGAGAATAAACAAGTCCAGTTTCGAGTCCAAGCCATAAAAAGGCAAGTGCGAGTTGATTCATTGAGGCTTACCGAGTCCGAGTCCAGGACTTGAGTACTCCATCTTTGGCTGACACTGCATACTTGAGTTCCTTATGACATTGTGCAAATGAATATGTCATATAGAAATGGGAGACAGACCTGGTAGCAGATTACATAGAACACCTGTAAGCTCTGTGACCTTGTTCGATGCCTCTTTGTGGCAGGTGCCATCATAGCTGTTATTAATAGAATAACTGCTGACTGAACTCCAGCAGGTCTTTTTTGTTTGAGGTATTCACGGGCTCCGATGGCTGCAAACTAATGGCTTTCATTTGGATTTGACAGCTTGGTATTTGCACAGCCCTCTCCATTTGATAGATTGCATAATTTGTAGTCATTTGTTTACCTTCTCTGACATGGGTGCTGTTTTGCAGCGACCTTAGAACTGTAAAATAACAGAGTAGCAACTGGGTATGATTAATAGGACAAGTTATGATGATGAAGCTTATTGTTGTGAAATAATATGTGTGGTCAGACCTGTATATTTCAGAAGAAATGAGCTATTCTTTGTAAGGCCATAATCAGGTATTCTACGCAAGGCCAGGTAATTCAAAAACTCAACATTAATGTGGACTGTGGTAACATGTGAGCTGTTTGCTCTGCCATGAGGTCAGGTCTTGCTGACATCTCTGCTCACCCTGGGCTGTCGCTGTACTTTGGCATAATCACCCCAACTTGCACGGCAGACTCCACACAGATGATAAGCTAATCAAATCCTCTGCCCAAATAGTCCAGAGGGAATTTGTATGTGATGGCAATCTGTGAGCATCTCTTGTGCAGAGAGCCAAGAAGCTTCAGCTGAAACGTGATCAAAGGATCCAGACTGAGTTGCTTCAGGGAGCTAGTGAGCTGCAATCAACATTACATGAAACTCACAAGTCAACACTGGGTGAGGGTGGCTATCAGCACACATGCTCAGGAAATGTGCTTCCTGTCAGGAGCAAGAGAATTTTAGATACAGATTTTTTTATTTTTTTTATATATACCATTAATATCATTTATCACAATTGTGAGGTTGTGTAAAGTGTGCAGAACTAAACCTGAGAAATAGAAACATTTGTATTGAAGTTTATGCTCACAGAAGTGAAAGCCATCACCCAGACTAATGTGTTGTTTAAGTATGTCCCTCATGTCACCCCCAGCATCCAGCTCTATGGGTGAAGAAAAGGATCATGCTGCATTAAAAAAGTTCTTGGCAGCAAGACTAAGAGAATTATATATATATATATATATATATATATATATATATATATATATATATATATATATATATATATATATATATATATATATATATATATATATATATATATATATATATATATATATATATATATATATATATTAGCCATTCTTTTGAGAATTGGCTTTTATCTAACTATGTATAATGTGTTTACCATTTTTAATTAAAGTAATAAAATACTTTCTGCAAGGGGCAGATGGATACATGACACAAATGCTCATACTATTGCTCCAAGATCAAAGCGACATGGTCAGAGAGAGGGTAAAGGAAGATGCAAAATTAGACATTGTTGTGTGCTGTGGGCTGTTATAATACTACTAATAGTAGTAATTTGTATCTGTGACTCACCCATAGTGTTAAAACATAAAAGGCAGATAAACTCAGGAAAGGCTCAGTGATAAAAGTCGGTTTTCAGACACAACTCCGCCTGTGTGACTGTGGAATACATGCTACATATTTACTAAGAAGTAATTGTCATGAATAAATAATCTGGCTTCTCCAGTCTTTCACTCAAACAGTTCATAATGAACTATTTGTTTATAAATATTATATAAGCAAGGCATGGCACGTGGCTAATGCTAACCTGCTTGTTCCAGATGATAAGCCATTCCTGTTTGCTTATACATATATAGGACTAAGCGTTGTTGGTTGTCGGAAACACATTTTAATGAGTGGTTAAGCCAGAGCAAACACACAGATTTCATTAGTTTTACTCTTCCATTATTGAAACAATTAAGTGGCTTCCAATCTGCACCCAAGAGATGCCTAACAGATGGATGTCTTGAGTAAAGATGACAGCTTTAGAGCACATAGTGTACATTCAGCATGATGCAATCAAAGGCAATATATGTTTCTTTTTTATTTTTGCTTGCTTCTGTAACTTCATAGTTAAAAGGGAAAACCACAAAGCAGAAATATATTCCAGACTTGCCCAGCTGTTTGGTTACTTATAATGCCTTTGTTTAACATTTGTTTCTCATTTCTGTGATAGATTACCATGAGTATGAGTGACTTGTGGTCTTTTTGTTATTTGCTGCAAGTATAGGGGGCTGTATTCAAGCTGGGACTCATTGCTACCGCGCAGTGAAGATAGTAATGTATTACTGCAACCCAGCAGTATACAGTGGAGCTGTAAGGGCATACAGCCTTGTTACGACATGAATGTATGTTTTCATATACAGTAAATAATTAAAGAGCCGTGCTTGTCCTGTAGTGGTGGGGAACATGTGGAATGTGCGTATGACAGTATAATCTCAGCTTTAATGGTTTCATTGGTTTTTGAGGGAATCTACTCATTATTGGGGCCTTATTTTGGTCAGACAGGTGCAATACGTGGGAGGAGGAGAGGTAAGGCAGCAGGGCTGATGGGATCTGTAAAATTGGCAAAGTGGTAAACCATACAGGACCATGATGGATTGCTGAGAAGAGGGATGCAGAGTAATATTTTGGGAGGGGAAATCTCATTTTCTCCAAGCTAGCATATGGGAGCACTAAACTCAATCAAACATAAATGTAATCAAACATGTCAACGCTTTTTGTAGCTGTGTGGGGAGTTTCCTGGCCACAGACTCCAGTGCTCACAGCATTTACTGCCTCTGCCCCTCTTCTGCTCTTCATTACTCCATAAACAGTAAGTGTAGTTAAGGTCATGTCGAGGTTACACTGTCAGAGAACCACCGCTTTTTGTTTTTGATAGAAAGAAGATAGACTGTGAAGGCAAGCAACACAAATCTCAGACAACACAGAATGTAAAAAAATCAAATAAACACTGATTTAGGGACAGAGCATTCTATCTGAAAACCTTTTTAGTATATAGCAGCAGTACCATTTGGTGATACATAATCTAAATCAGTACCCTGTATTCCACCATTTTCCCATGTTATCATATCAATGTTTTTAGAGACTTTGATTTTGTTGGAAGATGCTTAAATAATAACTTGCAATAGGGTCTTTGTTTCTAAACTTTTCAGTCTACAGTATAACAGGCTGGACTACAGACAGGCTCTGTCAATATGTCCTTTGTTAAACACAGATATAAGGACAAATTACAAGGTGCAAGAGCATTATGAGAGTGTAAAAGTTTAGTCTCATGCCATTTGCAAGACACTATCCCTGAAAACTATGAAACTGTGAGCTCATGACAAGGATCCAACGTTAGTGGAAATGTGTTAGTAGTGTTACTTTTACAGGAAATGATCAGAAGATAGATGCATGAAAACTGGGTTGTGGTCCATGTGTTGTTATTATATCCCCTTATTTACAGCCATGCTCTGTTAAAAAGACAAACTCTGAAGCGTTATGCTTTCTTTTGAGCAAAGAAGTGAACCCAATTTCATTTTCAAAGGTAAAATGGGAAAACCAACTGAAAGGGCCTCGAGTTTTACAAACGCAGAGGGCTTTTGAAAACGCATTTTGAGTCAACAAAGGCTGTCTGTAAAACAGATTTTTAAAAGAGGGATTTGTCAAATTGCAATTTCCTATTGCGGCTGCATGATAAATAATGTTTACCAGGTCAATTACCATATGAAGGAATATTACGAGCTGCTGAAGCCTAGTTGTGTTGAATGAATAGAAGGGGAAAATGTTCAGTGGTTCACACAAGGGTCACCATCAAGCACGAGTGTGAAGTGCTAAAAACTCACAGAATTATAGGTTTGATTTTTCTTGCTTGCAGATTGTCCATTCCTGCCTAATAACCTGTATTTGAAAATGACTCCAGTCTTCAACTTAATTGCGAATGTCCCATTGAAGCTGCTGTTATAAGTGAGCCCAAATAACTGTACAGATATGAAGAATGAACAAGCCAAACAAGAATATTTGATTTGTTTGTTATTTACCAGTCAACCAAAAATCTATCTTTTTTCACTCTAGATGAAATACAGTTTCTTCTCAATCGCTTTAACTCATTCAATAAAACTTGGATCCAGTAGAGATTTATTTTCAAACATTTATGACAAGACGGTTCTCTTTTGGCAAATTGTTTCACATTTCACAGAGTCTTTTTCATAACACTTCACACAGGTCTCATGCAAAGACACAGTCTGATTTTCTGTGTTCGCCCAAAGAGAAACTTATGTTCACACTGTCAGTTGCTAAATTTTAAAATTCAGTCACCAGGAACTAAAGTGAAAGTGAAGGTTTTCTTTGTGTGAGGCCATGTGAAATGTGTTAATGATTAAAATCTAGTGGATTAAAGTTGAATTAAATGAGTTTAAGTGATCATGAAAAAACTGTGGTCAAGATTGCTTCCTACTGAAGAGCTCCTTTTATGTGTGCCAGTATTGATAAAGCAGGGCTGTGACTTTGAAGGGATTGATTTTAGTTTTGGGGAAAAGGTCATATTTAATGACTTGCCAGTGCTGCAAGCCAAGCTTGATATATTCAATATTAGGCATGTAAATATCCAACTGAACATTGTTTAATTTGTGAGAACAAGGATTTAATTACAACACTTTTTGCCACTCTCTAGTGTTTGACATTAGGCATGAGTAGCACATGGTTCTCACAGAAAACCGGATTTGAGATTTGTAGATAGAATGTAAAAACTTCAGCTTTTCACCTGTAGTGAACATTTTTCACCATAATTTCAGACAATTGAAGACAGAGTATATTTGCTTTTTCAGACTGACTGCGTCAGCGCAGCTTAAGTTACACAAGATCTGGTTTCTGCATGTCCAACAAAAAAAGAGGTTTAGTAGTAAAACAATTAATAGCTTCAGACAATCCTCAAGCAAAAAAAAATCTACAACATAAAGCACTTTTAGAATAGTCGTTTTGGCTAAAAGTTTAAACAGGAATCAGTATTTTTTTTGAAAAGCATATTGTAAGTGACTATGTCTGTTTACGCAAAAAAAACAGCTCGGCTCAGCTCGGCTCAGCTCGGCTCAGCTCTGCTCAGCTCTGCTCTGCTGCGAAACAACATCGCAGACCATTGCCCATTGGAGGTGTCTCAGATCCACTGCGCTGCAGTGCAGAGCCCTTCTTCTTCTTCTTCCTTGCAGTCTTGAAATACAAGATTGCGTGATAAAAGCCACTGTTAATACGTGTGCTGGACCAAAACAGTGTTTATTCAGTGGAAGGACCAGAAAACAGGTTTAGTTTGAGATCATTTTGTTATTCAAATAAATATCACAGGTTTTTCCTCATTACATATTCACACATAAACATATAAATATTTGAATGAAAAATTTCAGTATATTTTTATATTACTTTGAAAATCCAGAAGTTGTGCACGTACAGTTTTTTTTTTGGTGTGGTCTAATCTGTTCAGATTTATGCAGTTTTGCTCCAGCGTCTGGCAAAAAATAAAACTGCTGTATATTGATGTGGACCAAAGCAGAACTGAGCGGAGCATAGTTACATATTTGCTTCGGAGTACGTTGCGGAGCAGAGCCGCATGCAGTGGAAATTGTGGGTAATTTGGGATAAAATGCATTAAAGAGATGCATAAGAAGGGGGAGATATTTGCGCCCTGACGAGTTTTAATGTAATGTCTTATTATCTTGTAGTGGTGAGTTGGTTCAGTTTTATGTTTTTTTTTTTTTTTTTTTTAAGAAAAACAGGATACTGTAACATTGACAAGCACTGTAAAAATATACATCAAAGCTTTTAAAGTGCAATGTACATAAAGCAAGAGTTGATAGATAAAAACTTAGATGCCATTTGAGTCTGAGCAGGTCCTGAAACGCTGGCCTAATAACCCTTTTTCAGGTGCCACTTAAGTTGTGTTGTGAACAATGCACACTGGCCACAGAGGTACTTAGGGAGACCCTCATCTCACTTTTCTATTAAATACGAGCCTCCTCGTCTCAGTCCTCCACTCTGAGGTATATTGATTTGCCACGAGAAAGACCTCACAGCAGGCTTATGATGCTGAGACTTCAATTTAGAAGGAATTAACTCATAATGCCAAAAAGGTGAGGCTTCATGATGACGGCCCCGTTTAAACAGTTTCACACACTTTTATCCATGTTACACTGGGCAACAGCTTGGATCTTTGTTTTATAAAGACTATTTAACAATGGCATTTACTAGAGGGCCCCTATGAAACAAACTCTTTATGACTCATCACTGTATCAGACCAGATTATTAATGCAAACCACAGAGACAATCTATACTTGCTTCAGCTCATGGTGAGTTTTTAGTCTAGAATCAGAGGGAGTCACACAGATATCACAGACTTTCCATCCTACCACGTCTCTATTTATACGTCTCCCCATACACCAGTTGTACTCTCCGGGGAGGTCATTAATTTGCCTTTCTGTCAGTGGTGTGCCCCACAAAAAGTCCATCAAAACTTACCGGCTCCTTATCTGTGAGACTATACCAGAAAATACTGCCGTGTGAATCTGAGTGTAAGAATTAATTAGATCATTGGTGAATGGTGATGGTAACATCTTTTGGAAAATAGGCCGAAATCTTCTAATTTAAAGACCCTTTTATTGTGCCTTTTTGTTATAGGGTACAGTATGTTGATGTTTTTTTTACCCCACATTTACCTAAAAGTACATTTTACAGTACAGGCTAAAAAGATGAGGCCGTGCAATAAACTGCACCTATAATACAACCTGTTTAGTAATGTATATTTATGAATATTTCATTTGCCTTGTTATCTAAAGACCTTGTGTGCCATGTATATTCACTTCACACATTATTCGTTTTGCTGCTTCTTCAGTGTAAATGTTGTAAATCCCCCCACCCCAATGAAGATAAGCTGTCTCCAGATAGATGCAATGCAGTGTGCGACCCTGATAACCCAGGAATTGTAACGCGTGTGGCTCCCTGTCTCAGCATTTATCAGTGAGCCGCTATAGTGGGTTGACCTCTTGACCTGTATACTTATAACATCCTTCAGGCTTTGTGCCATGCTGCCTCTGAAAGCCATTTAATGAACGGTCTTGTAAGGAGACACTTGGTTATCAGTGCTCAACTCCTCTACTCCCTGTTCCTGCATCACTTTCTTATTTACAGCCATACCTCTACTGCTTTATGCTGAGCCAGGACATTTTGGCCAAATTGGAAAGACCTTTTAGAGGTGTGAATAGTTCATCTGTAGAGAGCTACATCATTTATGGGGCTCTGCACATTACCAAAAAATCACTAGTGGCAATGTTTTATACTTATATTTGACTTAAATGATGTATAATTGCAAGCTGTGTCGTTTATGTCACAAAGCAGCAGGGACTTGTTAGATCACATTTATTGTTGATTTTTTTTTTTTTTTACATTGATTACTTGCTGCATGAATGTGAGCCTTCACATGGAGAAATCAAAGGCTATTTATGTACAATGCACAGATGAATGATTGAATATTTCTACTTCCGAGTTCTTTTTCCTCAGTAAATGATTTCTGTTAGTGCCCCACTGAGACCCAATTTTTGCACATCTTGATTTTCTTTCTTTGGTTCAATAGTGTGTCTTAGACATACAGAATGTGAGTTTGACTTTTTTAAACTGGAACACATTATTTCATTACATGACTGACAATGGTTAGAACCTATAACCCTAAAGCCTTAAAAGTCTTCAGAGTGTTCTTTTTTGGCATTTCTGAAAGCTTACAACAGTGAACCTCATGGCACCTCATACACATGTGCATAAAAGGGATGAAAAACCATAAAACAACATCATAAATATATAATAGTAAGAGCTAAGGGCTAGTGTATGGCCAACATTCTACAGATTTAAGTAACAAAAAGGAATTGTGCGCACAGTTGGCTCAATGTTTTAAAATGAGTTTAATCTCTGTAGAATATGACAATTTTGCCCAATAGACCAATTTTCTTGAGAATTCCATTGAGACTGTATTCAGACAAAACATAACTGAATTACTAACTAAACAGCACCCTCTAATTTAAAATCCCAAACTGCAAAAGCTTTAAACATACCGCAGTGCAAAACAAACACAATTAATGTAGTGCTTAGGGGAGCAGGAAGTCGCCTGGAGTAAGTGTTCCCACTTTTATGGAACTAAATTAGATCAAAACCGCTCTTTGTACCCTTACAAGTTTAAAAGTTGCAGCATAAGGCATGCAGTCGACATTAAAGTTTCATAATGCTCCAGCACATCTGTTCAGCCAGGCCTCTCTGCCGCGTCTTAAGGGTGCTGGAGGTAATGGGTTTCACTTTGAGTCGGAGGCAGGAAATGACCAAGTGTGGGCTGCTATATTCACTCCACTGATAATAATTTGGAATAATTGAACAGTTAAATTTTTTTGAGGGTTTTGATTTCCCTGCTGAGATAAAGATAAAGAACTTGGCTCCACTGACCTAATGACGTTCATTAGTGAGGAAACAACATGCTTTTATAGCATTCACTCATGTTTTGAACCTGGTTGAAGTA
Source organism: Neodontobutis hainanensis (assembly GCA_024349245.1). Taxonomy (NCBI): domain Eukaryota; kingdom Metazoa; phylum Chordata; class Actinopteri; order Gobiiformes; family Odontobutidae; genus Neodontobutis; species Neodontobutis hainanensis. The sequence goes on along the minus strand of JALDNG010000174.1, from coordinate 338,679 downwards.
AAACTGGACAGTGTCTTAAAGTCTCCTCTGGTTCGTTTCTCTTAAATGAGCCCTTTCCTTATTTAGATCGCTCCTTCAGTCTCCAGAGATATGGCTCACTGGCACATTTTATATGTTAGCCTAGTTAAGAGGAGAAAAGTGTGGTGTTGGAAAGCACACTACAACCAGAGGCCATACAAGTATTACACTAGTAAACACAAGTAGAGTTAGTGAGTGAATACAAATGTGACAGGTCACTAAAAAGCCCTAACAGTAAAAATGCGGTACACAGTTATTTATTTTATGTGGTGTCATAAGCAGATTAAAATAATGCTTTAAGCTACTTTTCTAAAGTAGCCAAGTTTAAGAGTATAGACCCTTTTACAACATTGTTGAAATAAGTAAAGTGGCTTAGTGAGGAATAAATCATTTGACAAACAGCTTTTAAAAACTCAACATGTCAGACATTGATGTCAGTGTTATTAGTCTGTTTACTGGAGTTTGTCTTTGGTTATATCCAGGCTTTCAAGGTGAGCCGCTCAAGAGTAAAGGCAATATATTCAATCAACACAAAATGCTGCACAATAACAAACAAAGAGAAAACATCACAGTAAACCGTGTGTAAGAGCTTTCAATTTCTCCATAAACTGTTTTGAATATAAACAGTCCACACTAACACACTCTTTAGAATCTTCTTATTCAGTGTGGTCACATGCAGGTAGAAAAAAACAGAATTATTGCCTTAGTGATTATAATCTGAGTTTTAAACTGCATGTAAACTCCAAAAGGGGGTGCAGTCATTCAAATTTCTCAAAATCGGAGTAAGACAGCTGGATAATGCGCTTTGTTGTTAGATTACTGCTACATTTATATGGCTTACTCCGATTAAAGATGGACACTTAGCACGCGCCTGAGTCGAACAGCAGCACAAAGTCACACACGTAAACAGATGAGAAAAACACGAAGGCTCCCGCTGCCACAGACTCCTGTTAGTCAGTTATTGTGCGTAAAAAGTTTAGAAGAACAAGCTAGTTTACCATAGCTTTTGATGTGATCAAGAGCTGTCGGACAGAGTTAGAGTTGTTCTTAGTTTCTTGTGTTCACGTCTTTTTAAGCACATGTATAAACTATTGGGAAGTTATTAATACCAATAGTAAACCATGCTGTATGCTCCTATTGAAATAAAATAATCTGAAACACATGCAATAATCCTGAATTTGAATGCAGGGGTTTTGTTTGTTTACTTATTTATATGCCTCACGTATATTGGTTATTCTCTTTGGGTATATATGCTCAGGTAAATGTGCTTCTGCCAGCTTATTATTTTTAATTAGCTCCATCTTCTCACTGTGTTATCAACAGTTTCACCAATAATGTCTGTCTGCTGTCTGTCAACAAACATTTGTGGCTGCTAATAGGCTTCATGGCTACCACCAGCACAGAGGCATGGAAGGAATGGCTACATCACTACGAGCTCAAACCATAGATATACAAAACAATAGGGAAGGTTTAATAATGGGAGTATACGGTGCAGCCGGAAAGTATTCACAGCGCCTCACTTTTTCCACATTTTGTTATGTCTTATTTGAAAATGGATTCAATTCATTATTTGCCTTAAAAGTATACAAACAAGACCCCATGATGACAATGTGAAAGCCTTTGCTAATTTATTAAGAATAAAAAACAGAAAAGGCACATACACTATACACAGTACATGAAGTATTCACAGCCTTTTCTTAATACTTTGTTGTAGCACCTTTGGCACTAATTACTGCCTTTTTAAAGTATTTTTGAGAATAATGCTACAAGCTTGGCACACATATTTTTGGTCAGTTTCTCCCATTCTTATTTGCAGAACCTCTCAAGCTCCATCAGGTTGGATGGTGATTGTTGGTGCTAAGCCATTTTCAGATCTCTCTAGAGATGTTCAATTGGGTTCAAGTCTGGGCTCTGGCTGGACCACACAAGGACATTCACAGAGGTGTCCTGTCTCCACTCCTGTTATCTTGGGTGTGTGCCCTGTTGGAAGATGAACCTTTGCCCCACTCTGAGGTCCAGAGCGCTCTGGAGCAGGGTTTTAATCAAGGATGTCTCTTGCTATTTAAGCCAAAGAGTTCAATCTATGTTTCATTAGATCAGAGAATTTTGTTTCTCATGGTCTGAGAGTCTTTCAGGTTTCTTTTTGCAAACTCCAGGCAGGCTGTCATGTGCCTTTTACTGAGCAATGGCTGCCGTCCGCCACAATTATAATCAATTAATCCGATTAGCTGTCGCAGCCCTAGCCTTGATACAATCCTGCCTCAGAGGTCTACAGGTCTACTTTTTTTGTTTGTCTCTGTTAACTGTGGGAATTTATATAGACAGGTGTGTGTCTTTCCAAATCATGTCCAATTGTCTAAATTTACCACAGGTGGACTCCAATCAAGTTGTAGAAGCAGCTCAAGGATGATCAGTGGAAAAAAGATGTAGCTGAGCTCAGTTTTGAGTGTCATGGCAAAGGCTGTAAATACTTATGTACATGTGCTTTTATTTGTTTTTTATTTTAAAAATTTGATTTCAAACAACTTTTTTAAAGGCAAATAATGAATTTAATCCATTTTGGAATATGCCTGGAACAAAACAAAATGGGTAAAAAGTACAAGGAAAAGCTCACTGCTACGCTGGTTTTACTTACTTACAGAACAGATTTAAGATACTTTTAAGAATAGGTGAGATCGATCAATAAAGTATGAGTCTGACATAGCATGCAATAGCCTTTTTGAATCTTCTCTGCAAATATTAAATCCATTTATATCTCAAGGCAAGGCAGAGAATTTCCCTTATTCCTTTCATTGACGTCTTTTGAACCAGTGCAGTGTAAAATGTCTTCTGCCTGGGGAGTGGAGACGGGGGAGAACAAGTTCAGCCACAGCCAATACAGAAGAGATTTATTGTGTTAAGTGCAACTATTTTCTGATTATTCATTTTTTTTATATATTTTTTGAATTATTTGTTGTGAGCTCCAGAGGAAGGGGTTGTTTTTTTGTGACTTTGTATGACTTTTCAGAGCCTTTTCAGTTTATGGGGAAGGCTTTTATGTTCGTGTGCTGATTTTTTAATCAAATCATTTTAGCGCTGACATGACACAGCTAATTTAGTTCACCATAAGCATTGCATTCAGGCCTGAGTATTGTCCTGCTACCCCCCCATCTCTAATCTACTGTATTGTTCTGTATACAGCCATTCATTAATCACAAATGCCACTTAGTTTAAATCTCACTACATTTGCAACCTTTAGTTGGGATCATTTGCATGTTTAACGCAAGTAATAATTCAATTTGTAATGAGATAATTAATCACAGTTGCCACTGGACAAATTAATGATTGTCACTTGCTGTAAGAGCTGCATGGAATGGCTTCACAATAAAAGCCTGGGTGCAAAATATTCAATGCTGCTGGAACATTTTTGTTTTGACTTGGGTAAAGTATGAAAAATGGGCCACCTATTTGTGACAAAAGGTTGAAAATGAAAAGATACCCTGATAAGAACCGGAAATAAATTATGATCTGGATTGCATGTCTGGTTTCTTTTACTCAAGATACGAAGATTTATGCAAACTGTAACAATTCAGAGACGTCTGCGGGCTACAGCGTGCGTGTCTGAGGGTGACTGAATGTACAATTAAATCAAGGGGCAAAGACAGCGACAGTCGTGCACTGGTTCGTACATCATATCACACCCAGGGCTCGCACAGCTGCAGTGCTTGTAATCAGCTTCTGCGACAAGGAGAGAGACCTGGGGCTGTTTGCTTCCAACACAAACCAGTCAGTGAAACGACACGTGAGGTGGAGGCAAAGAAAAGAGGGGCTTGTGAATATTCTCCATACCCAAGGGAAATACATTTTCAGTTAAAAAGATTATTAACATGATCAGTACCAGTTCACTCCCTTAAAATATGTATATTGTATAAAGTCACTTGAAGTTGTTTGCTGTCATAATGTTGTCTAATACAGCAAAAAATATAAACAAAGGAAGACCAACAGGAAAACCTTCAGTATAATGTATAACAGGCTGTGAACACAGAGATAAATAATGCGGATCATATGAAGTTGCTGTAATAGTAGAGCGCCTCATTGTTTTCACAAAAGAGCCTTGTCTGAGACATTAATGTGTCAGGGCTGGGACTGACAGGTGATTTGTCAGCGTCAAGGATGAATAAGACATTTATTTAACATGCACCAAGCGGGAACATCTGTCATTATCTTGGTACTGTAAACATGATTGTCACACTTGTGCATCAAAACAGCTATGGTGCCAAGCGCTGAGAGGTGAGAGAGAAGCAGAGATGTAGCACTTTATTTTTAGTGGGTATTTATGGCACACAGAAAAATCTGCCACTCAAATATGCTTCATAAATGTGGTACTTCACACAAGGCCTGTGTACTTTTTTTGTAATTTGTAGTATTATTACAGTATTTCCGAACTGTTTAGAAACTATGAAGTAAGACTTTTCTTTATTCCATTTCAAAGTTATTGTATTATCTAGAGTCTATGGTCTAATTCTATGACCCCATAGTGGACACTAATAGAAGTGCTGTCAGTGGACCTAAACTGGTGCTCTGGGAGCTGTGCCAGTGTTTTGTAACACATCTCCTTATGTCTCCATTTCTTCATCCACTGAGAACACTAAGTGCATTTGTTAACAGTAATGTCTGACAGTGTGTCTGAAGCTTTATGGCATCCTCAATCTTTCAACAACAATGTTTGATCAGAAACACAAAGCCTGGGAGATCGACACCTCTGAAAAGTACAAAGGCTGCGGAACAAACATGCATTTAGGTAGATTTGGGATTAGAGCAGTGGTAAGAAAGCTATTCTTAAGTTCTCTTTTGGGGACTGTTGTTTTTGTGTTAACTGAGCAATTATTAAAAAATAATATAGATCAACATTCAGAATCTCTACTTTACAATTACACTTCTCAGATTAAGTTACGATATAAACACTCTAATGATACGTGTCTGCAAATATGTGTTGTTTAAACTGTTTTTGGGAGACTGGTAAAAGTCTTTGAAAGGAATGTACACTGTTTAAAGCTATTCTTTTTTGTGCAGCTTACATTGTATTACATTTGTGTTTTTGCAGGTCAGTCATCCATACTTAAACACGTGTCTCTTAAAAGTACATAAAGACTATACCATCCTACATAACCCTACATGCATTGCATTTGTTGTAGACGTAATGAGTAGTGTATTTGCAGCAGTATATGAGAGAACTGCAAATATGAGAACGCAAGGAGCTTGAGGAGAGTTAGATTTTTGAGCCAAACGTCTGTTGAGTTTCCATTGTTCCCTTTAGCAACTTATTGATCTTCACAACAATAGGTGGAAAGATCTTGACACACTTTACAACTCAGCAGATTGGCCCTGCAGTTAGTGTTGGCCACATTGTGGAGAAATAAGTGCCCTAGAGTTGGCAGAAGAATGGTGTCTTAATGATAAGAACACTGAAACTGTTGACTAGCTAAAAAACTAAAGAAGCCCATAAAAACTCTCAACTACACAATGGCTTGATCAGTCAGCATTGCGGGGCATGTATTGTTTAACTTGTGACTGTGTAGGAAGAGGAATCCACGCTGCACAGATTTCAACATGGAAAGTGTCCAACATTGTACTCAGCTGGTTCTTAATTAAAAAGGGAAGACTATGCCGTGACTCCAAAGAGCGCTCAGGGTTACTATGTTTTCCTTGCCCTGATAATTACCTAGCCTAGCATCATGGAGCAAACCCTGACTTCCCCCAGTCCATTACCGCTAACATCTACGAAGATCATCTCAGAATAGCACAGAACAGCACTCCCATTTGCAGGAAGTATTTACTGAAGCTCCCAGTTTGCGACTAAAGCTTGTGATTTGTCATCTCATGCAAACAGTGTAGATGTATAATATTTCTGTACAGTTCTAATGAGTGTCATTACTCCTACAGCGACGCAGTGCCAAAAGAGCTCATTGAATTTTTAAAAAGGCACAGTTATTTAAAGCAAGTGACTTGAACATTAAATCTGCATCAGAAATCTGCTTGAGACTCACATCACAGCAATTAAACATATTTTCCCATGCCCATTAGCAATGAAGTGGGTAGAGCTGTGGTGAGGGGCAACAGATTAAAACATTTCAACGAGAGAAAGAGAATGTATGAGAATACTCCGAGAGGGTCACAAAAAGCTGTCAGAGCACAGAAGCTCATACTGCGCAGATGGAGGTACACATCGAATCACAAAAATGGTGCCATAGGAGCTTTTAAATAACCTCTTAAAGAGCTTTAGCTTTAAATCTGGCAACAGCTATAGCAAGTCATCATGAATTCACTCACGTTTTCCATACATCCAACCCTGTCAAGATACCTCTTTCAGCTTTCATATACCACAACACATCACTTCTAGTTTTTCCTCTCGCTCCCTCCTGCATTCTTTTGAATCTCTAGAGACAGCTCAGACCAAGGCCGCAGCTGAGAAATTAAATTTCTTGATCGAATGCTAGCGAGTGACAATGTTCTATTAGGTGAGGCACAATGTTCAGGACTATCGCTTGGAGTCCACTGACTGAGAAATCTCACCAACACAAACATGATAAGCTCTGCCTGTCCCGTTTCTTGACAGAATGCTGATATTGTGTGATTGTTACAGCAGTGAAATCCCTCAGGTGAAAAAATACAACACGAGGTAGCCTCAGAAATGCCCACCAGCTCTGCAGATATGGGAGTACACATGTCATGCAGCAGCACAATATATGGTGGTGTTAAACACTTCATCTTTAGCCCGACACTGTTTCAAGCTTAGAATATGTAGCCTTTCCTTTCACTTTGCTTGGATTTATTTATGTTTATCTATAATAGCAAGTGCAGTGAAAGTATTATTTCTCATTTATGTAGGCTATAAAACATGGATATAATGCTCCAGCTATTTGGATATACATAGCTTGGCAAATTGTATACCATACTTGTATGATATCAAGCATTCTTGTGAATAGTTGTGTAGGCCACGATAGGAGCTGGAAAGACAGGTACAGTCATGTCCAGTGACAGTGGGGATTTATGATATGTTATCTGTGTTGAAAGGGCCTCTCCAGGAACCTGTGTAATTGTGTAATTTTGAGTGTCACAAAAGGAAAATGTGTCTTGGCAGGCACAGACCAGTACCGTTTTTATACAAGTCTCTTTCGAATCAAAATTAAATAGTGTTAAATTAACAAATACAACAAGCACATCTAACACTCCGAAGCTGAGAAGTGAACTGTGGGACTACTCCACACCATACCGCAGAATTAACATGAAATGAATGTAGAAGACATTCTTACCACTAATTAACACTTTCCAACCCCTTTATTCATTCATTTCAGTCTGCTAGTTTCCACCTTGTGACGTCAACACAGTGCTAAACAGAGAAAAAAAAATCACACTTCTTTTGCTTCCACACAAAAAGTTAGACAAGGAGAAGGTTCTGCATAGGAGACAAAAAGAGAGCAAAGTAGGGGGTCATATGTGCACCTGCCGCCTCTGAGTGTCAGGTGTTTAATCAACGAGTCAGCCGACTGTCACAAGTCCAAAGGGTTCAGGCACACACCCTGTCAAGGACTAAGAGTGTCCCTGTGTGCACCGAGCAGGCCAGCCCTCCACTTCAGTGTCATTCAGAGCTCACACTTCATCAGGCAACACAATTTACACGAGCCATCCCAGCTCAAAACAACACGACCAAGTAGAGTACACACTACGAAGACAGCACAGTGTGACAGCCAGAGACAAGTGAAAGCCATGAGTCCAGAAGGCTGACGTGCAGCATGCACATGGCTCTTTTACTTTACACACAAACTTCCCCATCCGCCTGAGCACCTTTTTGAGAAGGAATTGAGTTAACAAGCTTCTTTGGAGTGGCATGTTTGATGTAGTGCAAAGCTTTACCTTTACAGTGAAGTCTGTACAGTTCTGATTGTAATTGTATCCTAGACCTCATTTTACCATACACAGTTTTTGAGACTCAAATTGTTCTGTGTTTGAACCTTTTGTTCATGTGCAATGGTTTTTAAAGACTCAGACTCAGAAAATGTGTAGCCCTTCAAAATGGAGAATTTTATGTCACTGCTCTAGATGTGTATGTGTATTGCTTGTTTTTGCTTTGTGTAATGAGAATTTTTATTTTTTCTAATGCAATCATTACAGAATTTGAGTGTTGTGTGACCAGAATCAGTTTCAATTTGAAAAAGGAGATTTTTAGGCTTTAGGATATTATATCTAATCTTACTCTGTGTCACACTTTAAAACAAATACAAGTAGTAGCATGTTACAGTGGCAAGAAAAAGTATGTGAACCTTTTGGAAATTTAGGGTTTTCTGGATAAATTTGTCTTAAAATGTGATCTGATCTTCAAGGTAACTCAAGGACATTGACAAACAATGTGTGTAAAAATAATTACACAAACAAATTTTGATCTTTCATGTTATTACTGAACACACTCATTCAACATTCAAAATGGCAGTGGAAAAAGTAAGTGAAACCTTAGATATAAAAACTGGTTGAAACCCCTTTGCCAGCAATAATATTAATCAGGCGCTTCCTGTAGCTGTGGATCAGACCGGCACATTGTTGTTAATTCCTGGCAGAATGGCTTTAGCTCCGTCCTATTCTTTGGACGTCTCATGTGTGTGGACCTCTTCAAGTCAATCCTTAGCATCTCTATCGGGTTGAGGTCTGGGCTCCAAAAGGCGGATTTTGTTCTGAAGTCATTCTGTTGTGAACTTGTTTTGGGTTGTTGGCCATTGGCGTCACCCACCTTCTACACAGTTTCAGCTGACATACAGACATCCTCACATTATCCTGAAGAGTTGTCTGATACTTTAGAATTTATCTTCCCCTCAATGATTACAAGTGGACCAAGCCCTGATGCAGCAAAGCAGGCCTCCACCATACTTTACAGTTAGGATGATGTTTTCATGATGATATGTCATGCTCTTTCCACGCCCGATGTAGCGCTGTGTGTTTTTTCCAAAAAATGTAATCTTAGTTTAGTTTCAGTCCACAAAACATTTGGCTATTTCCGCTGTGGAGTGTCAATGTGCTCTTTTGAAAACTTCAGACGTGCAGCAAATTTTTTATTTTTTTGTCCTTGTTTCATTTACCATTTTAGTGTTAGTTAACTTTTATTCGCAGAACTGTTACTTTGCTACTACTTCTGGTATGTGGATACTAGTCCGAGCTTCATTCAATTACCAGTAATTTTCCATCAGAATGTGTATATATATATATATATATATATATATATATATATATATATATATATATATATATATATATATATATATATATATATATATATATAAAAAAACACATTATCATGTTACAGTTGAGCTGTAAAGTAAAGTGCTACCCTGTATTTATCAATATTTCCTCCCAAAAAGTGTGCCCATATTTGAAGCTTTGTTGGGAAATGGGGTCAGTGAAACACACACACACACACAAAAGAACAAAGCGGTTCTAACAGCAATAAATCAGAAATAACATGAGTGAGCAAAAGTCGAGATTATAGAACAACTTTCAGCTTATGAAGTTTGTGGGTCTGTGATGACTGAGAACAAAGTTGGTTAAACCTATTTGAGAGAAGAACGAGTAGAAACATTTCTAAAAATCATGTTACATTTCAAGAGATGACAACCTAGATATCCTGTCTAATAATTATCTTTATAGTAAAAATGTGTCATAAGCTGCTTTTTGATTTGTATTTCCATTCTACAAACTGTACTTATGTTTTCCAGCTGGTCTAAATAACAAAATCTTATATTTATAGTTTTGATCCTTTTTGCATGAGGCAATAATGTTGCTAATTCTGACAGGAACACAGGGACTTACAGCAGCTCTTCAAGCAGATCACTTTGTACTTATATATGTTTTTCAACACCACATAAATCTGGCATTATGCTGCAGACAAGTGTGAATTAAACCGACAGATTAGCGTCGCTTTACTGGCGTGGTAAATACTTCTCAGGAAGTACTGTAGCTAAGCCTGCCATCATCAGGACTATTTAAAGGAACAATGTGCCTTCTGCTCAGGATGAGTAACCCCTAAGAGATTTCAGCAGATGTTAGTTGTCATTTTTTTCCTAGCCATACACTGTTGTGAGGAATTTCAACATCAAATCTTTTCTCTGTCTCTCTTACAGATCCCGCAGATTAGCTATGCTTCGACAGCTCCGGAGCTTAGTGATAACACCCGCTATGACTTCTTCTCCCGGGTAGTGCCCCCAGACACCTACCAGGCCCAGGCCATGGTGGACATCGTCAAAGCCATGCAATGGAACTATGTGTCCACCGTCGCTTCAGAGGGAAACTATGGAGAGAGTGGCGTTGACGCTTTTATCCAGAAGTCTCGGGAGGACGGTGAGTGTCTGTTCAAACATTCGAACAGCCAGCACTTTATTTACTCTGGTATAAAGCAGGCAGAGCTGTGTCGATCTTTTCTCCAACATAGAAGATTGAATGTGATAGTGATTCAGTCTCACCGTCTAATCAACAAAAGAATATCAATTATATTTGGCCTGAGAAAACCCAATCATGGATTGAATGAGTATTATTAATGGTGTTTTTAATTAGAGCTGCACAATAATGGGGAAACAATGCTATAGAGTGGGAACAAAATAATACACAGTAAATAAAAACATGTGTAAATGTTCATAAAAAGTGCCTTGTTGGCCCAAAGCTTCTGTACATCTTTGACAGATTGAGGTCTGGGATGGGTTTAGCTCAGATCATGACCGCTGAGGATCATTAATGTGAAATTTCAATTTCTAAGCTCCAACCCCATATCTCGGGAGAATACTGTATCTGCAATCATTTTGACCCTGAAGATGGAAAATGAAATCTGAATTTGGAACTCTAAAGCTAATTCTTAATGACTGCAGAACTAGCCTAAAGCAACATTACCAGAGGGCATTGGACAGTGTGGCAACTACTCCTACTTTGGCTCATGCAGCAGCCTGGACATGCTCTGGACGACCTCTGACCCCCTGTGAAGTGGAATGTAAGGACAATAGACGTGAGCAGTTTTCTCTGTAGCACTGGTTCCTTTCTTTACAGCCAGCAGTAAGCTGCTCCCTATCAGCCGTCATTCTGGAGAAGTACCAGCTACAGATTAGTCCTCTGCTCTCCACTTTCTGGATCAACTGTGCTCATGAAGCTGACCGAAATCTACAGGACAATACCACTGTGATTGGCCTTATAGCTCAAAGTTAAAGCATCCTTGGCTTTCTGACACAAAAACGACTTTAATTTTACAGGGCGCCTCGGTGGCTCACCTGGTAATGCGGAAACAACATACTTAAATGACGCAGGTTCAGTTTTGGCTTGAGTCCATTTACTCTGTATCGTGCTCCTGCACTACACTCTGTCTGTCAAAAAAAAAGCTAAAGCCATTTTAAGCAAATTTCTTATCTAAGACCACAGGAAGTCAATTAAGTTTAAATGTTAAGTTAAAGTTAATTTGTCTTGAAATTCACTTTCACTTAAATATTTGTGTTAGTTCTAGTTTTTTTTTTTTTTTTAGAATAAGTCAATAAATCATTAAACTATCCTGTAGCTTCCTTAAAAGATATTTTCCTCACACCAGTGTCAAGCACAAATGGCACACGGCATGATTATTAACAAAGAGCGGACTGCCAGAAAGGAAAACTCCAATAAGACCAGCCATAAAGACATTAGAATTGGCTGGTGTTAATTATACAGCACATTATGCACAGCTGTCAATCACACAAGCAAAATGGTTGCTTACAGACAAACGTTATTGACTGTCGTCTAACTGTAAACACATTTTTGGACAAATCTCTCAAGCCAGCCTCTTCGTAACTCCTTTAAACTGACAACCTGGTTGACTTTAGCTTGTATAATACATACTTATGTTTTGTATCTGTCAATTATTAGCTGTCCGACTGTCAAATTCACCTTGTGATTAATTATTCAAAAGGGACACATAGGACAAGGAGGGAGTCACACATGCTTGGCCGCTCAATGTTTTTTGTAATAGTCTATAATAAAATAGCCAGACAAGAAGTGGCCAAATGTCCTTTCTCATTAAGCAGCCACAGGCCATAGAACTCCAGACTCACCTGTCCCACGGTGGCCATCCTCATTACTTAATGTGGCAAATAAATTAATATAGCATTTAATGAAAGATGGTGATATTTTTCACGTTTTATAATTCAAACCTAGTGCCATATATCACATTCCCTGTCCACAGTTCATGCCATCAATGTTCTTCGTTTTAAACCCCATCAAACTGTTGTGTGATGATCTGTCTGAGAGCAGTACTTAAGAATGAAAAGATGCTAGGAGTATGAATAAACTGATGGCAGTGTAGACCCTCAGAAAAGATGCTTGTTAGGTTTAAACATCAACACAGTACTGCTGCTCGGTGTTGAGACATGCTTCTATTTCTTTTGCACTAAAGTCTCAGAGCATTATGAATTAGGCTTATCTTTAATATTTTAATACATTCTAAACTATTCCAGGGTGGCCCGAAAGCTAAGATTCTAGATAACAGACTATAATTCCAAATATAACAAAGTAAATATATATATATATATATATATATATATATATATATATATATATATATATATATATATATATATATATATATATAAAATATAACAACTCTTTTAAATAAACAACCTTTTATAAAGTAAGCCCTGGCAGTGGGAGTAAGACATCATGTAACATTCGGTAAATGGGGTTTCCATTACTTGTGGGCTGATTTATTTAGAAAGCGGATCAATATTGTCACAAAATCTGTTGTGCATGTCGCTGTGTGGGGGTGTGCAGGCAATGCAGGTGTTTTGTTAGATGACACGATACCCCGCTGGCAGCAGAATCTGCATGATTTGATCATAGCTCACTGGTCTTTGGAGTGGAAAGCGAATTAACGCTCAGTGTTTGATCAGAGTGGCTGAACTTGAGTCTCAGTACTGTGGAGCGGAAACAGTTTGACACTAGGGCAGTCGATATCTCGGAGGAGGAAGTGAATAACCTTTTGTGTTGCTGGTAGAGCAAGCGTGAACTGAGGCTTAAAATGGGAGAATAACAATTAAGATGATGCGGACTGCCATGTTTCTGCATTATTGTCCATTGCGCTGCAGAGTAAAAAGAGTTGAAAGATGTTCTGTCATGTTAAAGATCCATTTATTGTCAGTAAAATATATATTTCAGCGCATAGCAGGCCTTTTGCTGTGTTCATTTTAGAGGCAGATAAAATGTACAGTCACAGCATGCTGCAGGGACAATAGCTATATTGAACAGTTTGCTCACAGTTGTCAGGCACATTTCTTTAAGCACATGTCTTAAATCCAATTGTTATAGCTTTCTGTGCAAATCTCATCCTCCACTTGTGTACGCAAGAGGATAACAATGCTGTGATACATTAACACCAACAAGTCATTGGAAAGTAAATCATCTGTATTTGCCTTAACTAAGCCTCACTTGATGTTTTTTCTTGATTTTCTGTAATCCTTTCCTCCAAGACCCAACATTACTCATGGGAAGAGGTGTGTATAAATATGGTTATGCAATTGGTCAGTTAGCATTATTACATTATTTGCATCATAGTGTCAAAGTCAGAGGCTAACAGTAAGAGGGCACTGCAAACATGCATTATGTGAGTAATATATCTTTCCTACTCTGGCAATTGTTAACACAAAATCAAAATAATAAATATTTACCATGAGTACCCAGCTGAACAGAAAATGTCTTACTAGTATTGTCTGATACAGTGGAAGCTTTTTCCTATTTCATATTCATATTATGTTTCTGGACTCTTACTTCTTTCATCTTCAGAATGCAGAACCATAGTCAAACGCCATTTCTTTCAAGTCTTTTCCATTCTTCAACATCAATCAAACCTCCTACAGGTCATTATGGAGGATGATTACACAAGTGAGATAAAACACTTTTTCACTGAGACTATGTCAGCACTGAAATGCTGGCTTGCATTTCAATGCTGAGAACACGTTTTGAATGTTTGTGCCTACTAGCATTTTTAATCAAAGAGAGCATCCTACCCTTTTGTTTTGTGTTTTTTTTTCTTCACAAGAAATTATGGACTGCCAAATATTTAACCTATGAACTCACATTTGATTTTACAGACCAGGTTCAAGACAATCCAACTGATCAATTGAATGTCAAACATGTGCGTCCTAAGCTGATGCACAAATAGTGTCATGTCGCATTGGTTAAAAAGGTTCATTTGAAATGGAAATGAATGAGATCTTAAAATGATGGCTGAAGTGGGAGGGGGCAATGACAGCAGTGCAGGGCTGACAGTGAGATTATGCAAATGTTAGGAATGAAGGTTGCATGCTGCACCCGTTGTCATGAGGAAAATGTCAAGAGGAACGATTTATTTGAATACTTGTTAATCCAAACTGTCTGCTGGAGTATTTTGTCTGAAGTGCAGTTTTTGCAAATCACTTGACGTGTTTTATGTGGAAGATACAAACAGGATATTGCAAGCATTCTTGCAATGCCATTATCACATACAGAAAATAAGCTTATTGAGATTTTAAGCTTCAGTTCTGTAGGTCACAGTTGGAGACGTGACAAAAACACCATTTTACTCCAACTGTCAGCACGTGACGCTTCCGCAGTCGTATAAAATAAATCATACACTTATTGTTTGTTGTTGTAATAATGACTCACTAATGAGAGCAAATCAAAAAGGAAATTGAATACAAATTTAACTAACTGCTTCCCTTTTATTCCAGTTACATAGTTATTCTGCTCATGTCAGGCCTCTTTCTTCACTCTTCATTACATTGTTAGATTAGCAGTTTGCAGTGTTTTCAAATGGTTTTATGTCTGTAGAACTGTCATGGCGAACACTTTCATGGCTTGCTTTATGTTACTTTGATTCCTCAGACAGTTTGAAAACCAGTGAAGGGTTTCAGCTGCAGGTGTGCAGAAAGACAATTGTCAGGACTGAACAACAGATCTCCGATTTGCATAATGTGCTTTATCTCCATCATGTCACAGACTTGCAGAGCCTTGGTGACAGTATATCCTCAACTTTCACTCAAAAACAAAACCCTCAACTCTTTGTTTTATCGACTACTGT
This sequence comes from Neodontobutis hainanensis, assembly GCA_024349245.1. NCBI lineage: Eukaryota > Metazoa > Chordata > Actinopteri > Gobiiformes > Odontobutidae > Neodontobutis > Neodontobutis hainanensis. The sequence continues at coordinate 323,579 of JALDNG010000174.1, read as the reverse complement.
GTAAGGCAAGCCCTGAGGAGACCCTATCTATCTACAAAAGTGTAACTGCAACATTTTTTTGGACAGAATTGTCAGATGTCCAGACAAAGAATTAAGATAACTTGACTCTGGCTGAACAATGGGGCCAATTCATCTGAGGACTGTTCATTACTGTATCTTTGGGAGTTTGTATGGCCATAGTTGTTGTTTTGGCTCCAACAAAAGGCTGTCCAGGGGCCTTCTAGAGGCAATTTTTAAGGTGAACTCACTTTATCACAACAGTAAATGGATAAACCTTCAAGAGGGTGCTGGACTTTACAGAACACTGGTAAACCTTGGCTTGGCCTGACTGTTCAGAAAAAAAAATTAAAGATATAACTACTAGCTTGGATCTCATATATTAAATAAACAAATATATTTTGGCATTTCCAATGAGCTTCAGGACGTGCACCAAACACAATCACTCCAGATCATGACGGACATTGTGGACAATTGCCGCATCAAAGCAAGTTGTGTATTAATGATAAATGATACGATACTCACAAAACACTATTCACAGGTGCAGTTTTGTCATTGTTGGTCTTGTACAAAAGGCTGCAGGCAGGTAACACAGAAAAATGTCAGCAACTCAAGAAAGCTATTTATCACACCTGAAGGGCTGATTTGAACTGCTGGGATCTGCCACGTAAAGAAAAAATATGATTACAAGTATCTATTTTACTGATAGAAAATAACATACTTCAAATGAGTTCCAAATATTTCATCAATTTGAGGAAGTGCACTTTCTGGCTGAAGCTCATGTTCTCACCTCTGGCCACACTAGATTAGACAGCACCATTAATGTTGACTTTGCCCTGTGAATAGAAGCAAAAAATACTTTACAAAGCAACTATAACAACACTAGTTGAATAACATTTGTATATTTTTGGTTGAAGGGAAAAGTCCCATGGTTGTCAGGTGTGTTACTTTACCACAAAGCAGGAAAGCTCATTTCACACTCCTTGGAGGCCCGTCTTTGATTTGTAAATCACTTCCTCTGAGAAGCTATTCAGTCATTTTGAAATCAAATTCATACTTGCCCTAGACGCTGCTATCACGTACCCCCTCTAAAATTTGAATAGATAGGATGCTCTTAAGCAAAACACTTCAATAAGCTACAGTGACAAAAGTTAGTATTCTACATAAGATTTTTATTCTACCTCCAATGAAAGCGTGGTCACTAGAGACAAACTTCATAAATACTCCAATCACTTTTTAGCTTCTTGGTAGAACCACAATTACAGAGAACATGTAGGCTCCATGTAGGATATATGTGCAAAGCAACATGGCCTGCCCTCCTGCCCACTGTGAGCTCTGCACAGCGGGGATAAATGGAGTGTGGGTCTAGCTCCCCTCGGGGGCTCAGGGTGCGCTGATATGAGGCCAGAGTTGCTGACAGATGTAATACCAGGACTGGTTGCCATTTGGCTTAAGAAAATAGCTATGCCAACAAATACTTTGAGTTGATCCATCAACTTCTGAAGCCAGAGTGTAACTACAGTTACGCCCCATTGTGGCCTCGTAAACACTTTCACAGATTGTTCGCAAAGTCATCAATACAGGCTAGAGTTCTTTGTTCATTTAATAGACCAAAGGTTAAACTAAAGCAGTTCATTAAGTACAATGTAGGAGCAGCTTTGGTACAACGCTTGCACTTACAACAGTTTCTTTATGATTTACTTTAAAAATACTATTTTACAGTCTCACACGTGTTAGCGGTTTAATAGAACCATCAATGTAATGAATCTGATTTTATTATCTCCAATATTTGTAAATATCTAAATCTCCTTTTTTAGCATTTAGCCTTTATCCAGTCCCAACTGGTTAACTTTTATTAGCATGTAAGACCAATCACACCTGTCACAGGTCATACCAAGAGTTGTCATTACACATTTTCTGAGCAATTGGAGACTTGGCCATGGAAAAACAAACGGTATAGGCATTGCTTATTGTGGAGACAACAATGGTGGTGGCAATGAAGAGTCCAGAAATGGTGTCAAAAACAAAACAACAAAAGCTTTTTGTTGCAATACTAGAAAAATGCCGACCAAGATGCAAATCACAAAAACCTAATGGACATTGAACAACCTGAATCTCAGTTACTGTTTATTGTGATTTATTATGTGTAAGAGATCAAGGATTCAAAGCTATCTCATGTCCGTGACTTGTTTAGTAAATAAAGCCCCAGCCTGATTTCGTACAAAAAGAATGATGCAACACAGTAATCACAATCTTTCCAATCTAATTTCACTCGTTACCATGCAGATAACATTCTTATTAGCATCAGAGCATCTCCCCTTGAGTACATTCAAAAAACATTTTAAAAAACTACACAGAGCTGGAAAATTGCTTCCTGTCATTTTGTTTCATCTCATGCTCCTTTGATACCCAGATATTCAACCAATTCACTTTACAAAATTACACCACAATATTTCAGAGATGTGGGGTTCAATCAGGGCTAACTCCAGAAAATATGAAAAACCACAGATGACAATTAAGAGCATAGTGTTTTCTTATAAGTTTGAGTCTGATGTATTCTATGGCTGGGCATAATTCAAGCATCCTCATTACCTAATGTGTTTATAATTCAGCAGATATCACACACAGACACAGAGCATGTGTTTGTAAAAACTGTGAAGAGATGCCTGACTCATTAAACCCTGTTCCGTTTTTCCGGCCATTTTCCCAGCTGTACACAACAATGAACCGAGGTCTCGTCATGTTACCCAGAGCTGCTGTTTGTCTGCCGTGTGCCTAGTCTGCAATAGAGCTGTGGTGAGAGTCACTTCAGAAGCCATCTGTGAAAAATATATTTACACGTAAAATAATAAATCACACACTGACACCAGCTACAAAGACAAATTGACCAATGGAAAAGCCAATTATGTCCATTTATTGGCTTTAAATTAAACGGACCTATCCTGAAATAAAAGAATGATGAAATTTGGTAGTCAGAGGTATCTTTGGGGCTCAGCCTTCTATAATAATTATGATAGGATATTATACTATAATTGATCCCCAGAGGAGAAATTCATTTTTTATGTCCCATCAGCTCTGCCCGCACAGTGAGGTGAAAGCACTGTTACAGAATACCACCTCTGGGCCTGTATGGAGGATTTAGTGCCCTGCTCCAGGACACTTCATGTTGACTGGAACAAGAACTAAACTTAATCATTTCTGCCTGGCCTTTGTTTCCCTTCTGTGTTTCTTCTCAGTTAGCAGTATTTTTGCGGGGAAACACAAGCTGTGAAAATAGATAATGTACTCATATTAAAACAAAACACGTCTTGGTATTTCAAAAATAAGGTTTGCAATTACTTCCTGTTTCTGTCCATTTTCTTTTCACTCAGGGGTCTAGGCGTGTCTCAGCATGCAATGGATGAAAGGCAGGGAAACATTTTATCACAGCTCATTTGCATAAATCATTTGAAATAAGTAAAAGGCAGGTGTTCTTCATCTTTCCATAGAGTAATACCCACATCACCTTGCTTTTACTCCCAATATTTTCCATTACTTTGATTCCTCCTATACTGAATGTAAGCTGACAACCGGATGGATGAGATTTGCTGAAGTGTACATTAGATTACTGGTCAGCAGCCAGTCAACCTACAACGTTATTGAACTAAAAGTGGTTGTTGTTGTTCAAAGAGGATGCAGGCAGCTCGAGCAGGAATTTTTATGAATATGTGATTGTGCTTGTTCTAAAGAATATCAATGCCTTTCTTGGCTTGTAAAAAGTGGCTTTTGTCAACTAAGATGCAATTAATAATCTTGAGTATTAAGTGTTGGGTAAATTTCTGAGTATCTGCATGCTTTAGTTTAGAGGCACGTAAATGGGTTTTAAAAGGGTTTTTGACTCCATCCCATTAAACACTGCAGTGGATGCACTGTTGCTCAGTAGGCAGCACTAGTGGATGCCTAATGTTTATGGCGGCACTCATTCTCCCATGGGTGTCAATTGAGCAGGAGAGCAAGGAATGAGGCTGACAATTACAAGTTTCAGGATTCATTTATTGCATTTGCATAAACAGACAAACGAAAAACCAATCTTGCCCCAGTGCAATACAGACACAAAAAAGGAGGCTCGCTGTAGTCTCCTCAGCAACAGATATTTTTAGAGGTGTTTTGGAGACCAGGATCAGATGACTGCTGCTCATACAGTTTGAATCCCTGGCCATTCTAGAAAGTATGTTTTATGGCAAAATATTATTATTATTATTTTTGGGCTATAGTATTATAATATATGCAAACAAGGAAATCATGAAGGTAAATAAATAATTACATTTTAAAGCAGGGACTAGTTAAAAGGGCATAGCAATGTTGTTACAGTACATCTGTGCACCTACCACCCGCCCATTCTTGTTAACGTTTGACTTTTGTAATGAGGGGAGCTTTAAATTACACCCTGCACAACTGCCAAAATGAATCCCACACTGTGCTTCATTTGAAAACCTACTCTTGAGAAGAGCCATGTTTCATTATGTTAAATTACATTTATAATATGTAATTAGTAGGACCTTGAATTAACTTAATAAAAAGCCTCTTGATGGACAGAAATGTAATTTCAGGGAAACTTCACTTAGCTGATTTGATGTACACAGAGTCTCACAGAGAAGGAGAGTGTATTGCAATAGTTTTATTAATTTTTTTAATCCCCATGATGGACAGGTGACAGTTATTATTAAGTAATAGATAAGAGCCATTAAAAAAACACTAATAATAACTATTATGTTCCACAATTCTCTAAATAATCTGAATTAAATAATATGATAATAAATCTCATATGCTTTGGAGTTTAGCAGTAAATATGTGTAAGAGTTACAATTACAGGTTATGCAATTACTTATTTATTGCTTTTATGCACATTTTTTGTTTTTTAAATGTGCTAAATCAATAAAATGGACATTCTAGTAAACTAGTCTTCATGCTATTAGCACATTTGTATAATTAATTTACAAACAGAAAGATGTATAAATTTGATGATAGTTTATCCCACATTCTAGAAACAAAAAAACAAAACAACAAAAAAAAGAGTATGTTAAAGACGATACATACAGACAGATGGTTGCAAGGATGAGAGTATGGTGCTTGTAATAAAACAAATTGCCCTGTCTACTGTACCTTAGAGCAGTTCTAAGGACGACCCCCATGAGAGGCTGTTCAGTGTGCTTAAACTCCCAGAGGCCACCTCTCGCCCTGGTCCTGCCTGGACTCTCCAGAGGTTAAACAATGCTGCAGCCTGCCGCTCATGTGTGAAGTGAAAAAAAGAAGGGATGAATGTTCTGCCTCCACACAGCAGCTGTTGGGGGAATGGGGGACTCAAGCACCAGCAACGACATACAGTACAATCTAATGATTGATAGAGTCAGTGAGAGCAGAGAGCTACTGCAGGATTTCCCTTGTGCCTGTGTACTCTAAGCATAATGAGATTGAGAGTTAAACTTGATTGGTTTTAATGAAAGCATACACATAAAAAAGGAAAAGTCAACAACCAAATGTGTTTTCATTGATGTGCACAAACCCTCATAAACAGGATAAAGCCAACAATGAATTCATCCAAGCCCTCAACCAAGCCAAAGCTTCATTTGACTCATTTCTCTGGGCTCCTAACCACAATGTGTCACAAAATCAATCACACAATACAAAATAACTGTGTGGATCTTGTATTGGGTTTCAGCCATTTTTAGAAGTGCATATTTTGTTTATCTCTATTGAAAAAAATAAGCCATGGCTGCGTAACTAAACAACCCTAAACAATAGCCAAGGATGATGACTACACAACAGAAGTCTATTTTTGCAATGGAGGCGCTGTTAATCCACAACTGAGCACACAAGCCACTATCGGCATGATCACTTTGACATACATAACCAATGAGAACATGTACACATCCACAATAAAAGTCCGGTCCTGTGAAATAGCAGAACCTTAATCTGAAGAAACTCATTAAATTCATCCACAGTTTACAGTCTGAACAATTGGCCTGGTCAGTGACTGAAACCCCTTATTTACTTGAGCGGAAGTGACTATTTGTAGCATGAGTGAAGTATATTTTATGTTCCTGAAGCCATTGAAGTGTGATGGAGCTAGTGTTTGTGTTATGGTTTGAGTCTGGCAGCACTGAAGTAAGGGGTATTATTCCTGCATTGATTGTTCAATGGACAAGGCTTTGTATTTTGGGTCATGAAAGGGAAATTAAATAGCATGCACATAGTCTCTGTGGCATTTAGACAGACCAAAACGGTTATCCTGAAATACTGTGTGCGGCGTTCAAACTAGTCTGTGGGGAATTACCCTTGATCAAGCTCAAACAAGATTTACAACAATTTATTAAATACTGTTAACTGCACATGGGAAATGAAATGATTATTTATGACACACTTTAATTTACTCCAAAGCAATTTTCTTTTAAATCACCTCTCCAAAAATGTTGAGTTTATTAATTCATTGATTACCAATGGTTCTAAGGTGAAAATATTTCTCTAACCTAAAAAACATTTGTCTTTCTATAGGTGGCCTGTGCATTTCACAGTCATTGAAAATACCACGTGAACCAAGACCGAATGAGTTTGACAAGATTATTCGCAGATTGAGTGAGAATCCTAACGCCAGAGTCGTCATAATCTTTGCCAATGAGGATGATATCAGGTATGTAGGTATTGCACACTACACATTTAAATAATAATCAATCAAAATTACCTAAGATTCAAGCGTGGTCATTTTTTTGCATTAAAATGTGAAATATGTAACAGTAAGAACGTGTCTTGTTGGTTAGGGTTTTTTGTGCTTTACCAAACCATTATAGTTTTTCAGTCCAATGTAACAACCACAGGGTTGACAGTCTTATATGTGTGAAGTCATTATAATTTATCATAAATTTATTATAAAAGGTCATACAAAAGGTCTTTACCTCAGGTTTCTTTTGCAGTTGACATTAAAATGTCAAAAATGTCTCCTGTGTATGTGTTCAAGGAAATAAAATGAATGCTACCCAGATGATGATTATAAATGGCATTTAGAGCCAATTAAAATAAAAATGGCAAACCAAACATGTTAGCCCTCTTATAAATATGACTTTTGTTTAATGTAATGTGTACTTATCACAGAGAAGGTCATAGCGGTTGAACTGCATTACATTTTATGCATTCCTATACAAATGCACACCTGGTTTAGTCAGTGCCATAAAATATTACATTACACCGGACTTTTAGCCAGGACACACTCTGTATGTATTTGTTGCAACTCATTATCTACTATTAAGACTCCAAAAGAGTCCAAATTAAGAACAAATTAATTAGCTGCAGATTTGACTGTTGTGGCTCTGTGGAGAGCTGCGTTTCCCAGCAACCAGTTCGACAGACAATGTGTTCCTGGTGCAAGTGGGCAGTCTCCTGATGATGACCAGGGCAGAAGTCCCAGTGCTCATCGACTTAATCCGGGCCTGATTAGGGATAATAGTCTGGATATATAGTAATTACAAAAAGCCCGGGAGATTTTAGAGCTTCATGTCTGCTCTATCCTTGAACCCTGTCAGTGTGAGATGGCAGCGCTTGAGGATAACCCCTAATTTTATACAATAATGTGATAATATATTATTTAAGTTTATTCGTTTGGATCATTAAGAAGTATGTTTCAATCATTTAATTAAATGAGATTTGTGTATTGTTTTTATATATATGCTTTTCCCATAACATTGTTAGTAAGGACGTGAAAACTTAGGTTCCTCCACAATGATTCACGATTCATGTAGCTTTGTGTTATTGTGACTCAATAAAGTAACTTTGTCAGGACATGGGCAGAAAACTAGCTGCTAGTGCTTTATAGTTCCCCAAACTTACTTTCACAGTGAAACAAGCTTCAGCTACTCCAACAATGGTGTCACTTTACAACAGCCGGGTAAATGCCTTGCACTGAGTAGTCAGCCTACTTTGACCTTTTATTTTGTGCAGCTGTGTCCAGGACAAGATAATCAAAACAAAAACCTGTGTTGCTTATTTTTTTGTTTTATGTGCACATATTGTAGACAGAGCAAGGACATTTTAAGTATAACGATTTGTCTTGTGTCTCAAGGCGACTTCTTCTAGCAGCAAAGAAGGCCAATCAGACGGGCCATTTTATATGGGTAGGTTCAGACAGCTGGGGCTCCAAAATATCCCCAATTCTGAACCAAGAAGAAATGGCAGAAGGTGCGGTTACAATCCTGCCCAAGCGCCAGTCCATCAAGGGTAATTACAACTGAATTTCAACTAAAACTATAATCATTTACCATCAATAAAATGAAGAGGGAATATATACTTTGTATCATTCTATCTTAGATATACAATATGATCATTATAATATACAGTATTAGAGAACTTTTTTGTAACTTCATTAAATAAGGCTGGAGCTTTTTAAAATGTAAAACAGTAAAGACAAATCTAATGAGAGCTAATGTTAGCTACTGTATATCATGTAACTAAATTACTGTTAAAATCTCATGGGAGTCACAGCCCTGTGTTTGCACGGTCTTACAAGAAGAACCTTAGTAACCTAATACTTAAAAACTGTACTTTTTAACCAGGTTATTTTTTTTCTTGCAGGTTTTGACCGGTACTTTACCAGCCGAACACTCGAGAACAACCGCAGAAATATCTGGTTTGCCGAGTTCTGGGAGAATAACTTTCAGTGCAAGCTCAGTCGCCACGCTGTTAAGAAAGGATCTGGAATCAAAAAATGCACAAGTGAGTATGGTCTGAATGGCTGAAGGGGACTCATCAAACTACTTTGATTGTGTATATGTACACAACTCAAGCATGCTTAAGTAAATGTATTTGTTATTTGGGGAAAAAAATCACTCTTTTCTAATTTAGGTTAAATGTAATGGCTGTGGGTAATTTAACCCGATGTTTTCTTTGCAAATATGTTTGCTAGTGCAATTTGCAGTAGTTAACAATTGCAAACACTAAACTGTAGAAGCGCATGTGCTGATCAATCAATGGTAAATCCAATCAGCCCATTAGAAACCAGCTCTTAGATCATTATAATCATTGGGCTCCACAGGTTTCCATCCAACTAGGCACTTAAATACTTCATACAAGTAGTCCACACTTACACACGGGAACCGACAGTACAACTCTAAAAACATGGTAGTCGTAGATTTCTGTGCTAAATGAGTTGTTCCTGAGAATTGTTTGGGCTGTCCCACAGGGAATCATAAAAATATAAGAAAAGCTTATGTTTGTTTTACAATTAATTTTCTTCAAGATGACCTGGATGACCGAGAACCATCACAGAAATGTTTATAATTACTGTTATTAAAAGAAAGTATAACCCTCCAATAGCAAACTCTAAAAGCAATGACCACCAAGTAGTGACATAAATAGATAGCTATGTAATTATTGACTGATACCAGAGCCTTTATCCCACTGTACGAGACTTGGCTCATGATTTAAACAACTGGGCGTTATAACTAGGTCATTTTCAGGACAGCTAAATTGAATTGGCGCAGGGAACTGGGGTTTACATTTCACTTTTGTGCTAATATTGTCAGTGTACAGCAGCATGTGAGCTGCTTTTATTTCTCTACACACACACCAGTCAGAGTGAGGTTGACAAGGTTGACAGAGCCTGCCGGGCATGAGAAAATATGTACGACATATCTTTAATCAATCAATGGGACGCCTAAATTAAGCTTTAAATACTGTCTCACATAAAGCAACATACCTCAACATTTGTCTTTATTCCTCCTCTTAACTAACGTTAAGCTGATGTATCTATGCATCCCTAAAAATATATTTTTCTGCTTCTTTTCACAAGCAAACACCTATGTTCATGATGGAAGTAGTCAGAAAACATTACAAAAATGTGTTGATGAGAAGCAAGAAGAGTTTTTTGTATGTATGTATATATATATATATATAAGCTGACTCAACATGTCTTTGTGAGCAACGAAGATGAGTGCTGTGCAACCATTTTGTTTATTGGCCGATTATTCCTATGAGTGTGCTGATTAGTTACGTTTTGGTTAAGTCTTGTTAAGCAGGGTCGGTGGCCCATCTGGTAGTGTAAAAAAAACTTTTTCCTTCACCCTCCGCGGGTGGTCTCATCCTTCGAGCTTGGGTCCTCTACTGGGAGCTTGAGGGTTCTGCGCAGTATCTTTCCTGTTCCTAGTGCTACTATATATATATATATATATATATATATATATATACACACATATATATATATATATATATATATATATATATATATATATATATATATATATACATACATACATATATATTTATTCCTATATATATATATGTTGATGTTTGAGTTGTCTTTAAATTCAAGGTTTACCTGGATAAAAAGGTTTTACCTTTTCATATTCCTAGACCTTTTAAAGAAGAATGTATAACCTTTTTATCTCACCCTATCAGCCAAAACAACCATTGTTACCAAAAACATGTCAAAAAGAGTACTTGTGTTTATAAAAAACTGAAGCTTTGTGAAGCAGAAGATAAAATCTGAACTTGCAAAGCCAACACTGCATGGTTGTCATCTGTGCCCAGTGAAAAATGCAGAGAGACAGAAGGGGTGTAGTGAAGGCATGTAGTGATGAGACAGGTAGGAGAGATAAAAGCCTCTGACAGCCACAACGTGACTATCTTTGCCATCTTTACTTTGCCTGTAGCCAACTGACAGAATACACACCCTGCACAGTCAAAGCTTTATCACTGAGGCTCAATTGCCTTTCCTATGTAAACACATGCTGGGCCACCATATATAGTAGATAACAATCATACAAACTCAAACCGTTCATGTGTTTGGAGGCAGCGCACTGTCGCTTCTAAACAATAACTGCTACACACATAAAAAAAGACTCAGCTGTGGACTTGCCATCAGTCCAAGAGATGGTTATGCCACTGAATGACTGACTGAGAGACTTTATAATTTAACCCTGAAGCTGGAATAGCCCTAAACATTTTTGTCATGCTTGAACCATTCTGTGATAAATGCCTTCTTTACCTTGGCCATTTGTTGAGACGGTCCAATCTCACTTTTGTTTGGCCCCTTTGGTAACCAATTTTCTCACAACTTTGTTGTTTAGAGTTTAAATAATGTTGTGATTAAAACTCCCAAGTTAATAAAACTTCAGTTGTTGTGTTGAAGTTTTGAAAAACTTTCCGTCTCTCTATATCAAAGTTATCCGCAGGGCAAACCTGTTCACAACTGTACATTATTACAGTTCTGCTGTCACTGTTTGTGCTCAGGCGAGAGCAGTGCATTGTCTAATAACGGGATTAGGCTGCTAATTGAAACTCAGTTTGGCGATTAACACGTTTTCAAAGCATCTGACTGAGCACAGCTATGATTAATATACACCTGTCATAACTAATTACATTAATACAGAAGAATGGTTTAGCCTGTCTTACTTTGTCTACCTCTGCTCCCATAGCACTCCATCACTCTCAGTACTCATTATAAATGAAAATATATATATATATATAGCATACAGGGGTGATAATAAAAATGAAATTTACCTAAGCCCCTTACTCTAAACTTGAATGTAGTGCAACAGGCTGAGGTGGTTAGTTTCATTGACAAAGGGCCTATCAGGTAAATACAGAACTGCGAGAGATGTTGGGTATTGTGAAAGAGATTTGATTATTATGACTAATGCATAAAAAACATGTAATGTGTACATGTAGACATTTTATTTGAAACTAAAAGATTAAAGGCTTAATCAATGCCTTTTAGAACATTATTTTCATGTTTTCTCATATCAGCTTTTATTGTTTTGTTCTTTCTTTTGAGAACATCCAAATAAAGAAACAAGCCCAGAAAATTAGTAATTCATCAGCGTGGCTCACTTGAATACTGCAGGTCTTACTTAAGGTGTTACTGATTTTTGTTTTCAGACCATGAGCGGATCGGGAAAGATTCGTCCTACGAACAGGAGGGGAAGGTCCAGTTTGTGATTGACGCAGTTTATTCCATGGCCCACGCTTTACATAACATGCACAAAGACCTCTGTCCTGGAAAAGTCGGCCTCTGCTCCAAGATGGAAACCATTAATGGCACACTGCTGCTCAAGTACATTCGCAATGTTAACTTTACAGGTGGGTATTTACTAAAAAAATATATATCATCTCATTTAAGGTGTTTGTATTATTTCTGGGTTCAAACAACATGCAGAGCTTTTGTGGGTGTACGGTGGCCTCCAATTATAAGCCTCCAAATGTAAATTGGTCACAGCAAGAATCAGAAGCTCAGATCAGTGAAGGGGTTGACAATCAAAGCAGAAACAGTGCTGTTTGTCAAAGTTGGCAATTCTCTCATTTGAGATTCTTCATAAACAATTGCCCACACAAGACTTCCCTCAATGTGCCGTCATGGTGCAGCCTCTTACAGTAGGTCAGCAACAGCAGATAGACAAACTTGAGCTAATTATACATCAAAGAAAACAAGGGTCAGAGTGTTCAGGCAATTAAACTAAATGAGCAGAGAAACTGCTTATTACCCCAGCAGGATATATAGGTGAAGGAGAGTCACGAGCTGTACCCCACAAATAAGTAAAAGGTAAGACTAAGACTGCGGCAATGCACTTCAGTAACTGGAGGGTTATGTCTGGCAGCTCTGCAGAATACTAAAACACAGAAGAGTTAGCAGGAGCAGAAGTGAGAGAACACGGCCTGCGTTAAAGCTATTCCTGTTGATAGAATTAGCAGGAAGGATACTGCCTCTTTAACAGAATGTACTTGTGAAAACATTGTGTTATCAGTCTTTATTTGTGTCAGTCATGTTGGAAGATAAGGTTTGAGGGATATATACACGAGATAAAATAACATAACCTCACAGTGTGGAATAATATGAGTCAACCTGACAATTATGTCACATATGCAGCAGTTAGTATTCATCCCTGATGCATACAGAAAGGAAACACTGCAACATTCAGCATTGTTTTACTTGAGGCCATATCTTTAAAGTCAAAACATTGTTTACCTGTTCCTATGAGCTTATTACTATGTAAACAGGTCAGTTCGCATTTGGATCAAATAAAAGCATTTTTTTTACAATAGAATCAGTAATTTAGATTTTTTTTCTCATGTTGGTAAAAATGTTATCTGTTACTGTTAAAGCAAAAATGAATGGTACTAAAGACAAATGAAGTTTATTATGTATTTCATTAACAGTGTTGTGTTACTGGAAGGACTGTCAGCACTTAAGTCAGTAGAGTTGTAACAGGGATAGCTAAAAAAAAAAAAAAAAAGATAAAAATCAATGCTACACTTTACAGGAAATGGTCTGCTTTCAAGTCTTTGGACACAGCAGAATGTAGAATCTAAAAGGTTGATTAAAAAACAGCAGGGATGTCCACATGATCTGGAACATTATGGGAATAGTCTATAGGCACGCATGCTGAGTAAAGGAAAGAGGACACCTAATGCACAGCAAACAAAGTAGATCCTGATATGCACCGAAACAACATATCTGCCCCCACTGTGCCAAGAAAAACAGTATGGCTACAAGACATGCCAATTACATTTTTTATATACACATTATGCAGATATAATATCTGATGATAAAGTTATTTGGCCTGTTGGGTCTTGTAATCATTTGCGTTAACATGGAATTTCAACAAAGTGATTTGATGCCACTTATTTAATTAGGCTTACTAGTTGCTAATTTATTTAGATAACATGTGGAATGGCAGTTTCATTTAGTGTTATTATTTATTATTAGCAATCAGTCTCTTTTAAAAGAAATTTTACCCGACCATCCGAAAGCCGGTCGGTGACGTGTTGTAAGGGGTTTTAATCGCCTCTCAGAACCTCCTGTACACAGCATGAAAAGGATGCATGATAAATCTGAAATTCAGCCTGATTCAAAAGTTTTTGTACGACTAAAAATTGTATAAAATTTAGCGTACAACCGGCTTCAATTACCATTTCCCACAAGGTGCTGGAAAAGCAAACATCTCATTTTTAGTATTTAACTTGCATACTTGGGTAGGTAACTGAAGAGAAAACCATAAGCAAGAAGCTGAGGAATAAGAGACCCTCAAAGTGAAAATCAAATCTGGGCTGTCATTCGTTAGCACTCAGTATGGGGGCCTGGATAACAAGAAAAGGGCCAATAAGCAGAATGAAGAAGTGTGAAATGATTTGCAAACATGAACAGACAGCAGCCATGGCCCTCCTCTGAGGACCGGGGCAACATGGTTGTCAGCATCTATTGAGCTCCCATCATTAACACTATAACAGAACTGTCCTGAAGTCCTCCCGAAGCCTCATTGTATCTCAGACCATTGTAAAAGTAACACTATTTTACTAAGATACGTCACTGATTTCTCTTGGTTTTTCTTTTTTTCAGGTATTGCCGGTACCCCTGTAGTCTTTAATGTGAATGGAGATGCACCTGGTCGCTATGAAATTTACCAGTACCAGATTACAAATGAGACAATGGAATACAAGATTATTGGTCATTGGACTGATCAGCTACACCTAGAAGTATGGATCTTTTCTTCATTATCTGTGTTCCTGTGTATTCTGTCTTTCAGTTACAAATGTTATTTAGCAAATAAAGAAGTTTAATTTATACAATATGCAGGGCTCTAGAGTGTGACCAATCTATTTCATTAGTGCGACCAATAAAAATCTGAGAAAAAAAAAAGGTTAAACACGGTTATAAGATGGTTCCTGATTCCTGTTCAAAACCACTGTTTCTTAACCGTTATGAAACAACTAATGAAATGTGGCGTTTCCACAATCCGACTCCACTAACCTTGCACTTTAAATAGGAAACAGGACAATTAGAGAAATTCTCTGAGCGACTCCACACCAGTAATGTTTGTCTGTTTTGAATAAAGAGCTCTGTACAACACTAAAAAGCTTCACTAAATGTTTTAGATGAACACAGTGAACCCCACAAAGCAGCACAGAGTGTGTGCATGTAGGGCCTATTCAATACAGAAAAGACTCACCGGCCGTAACATTTCCAACAGCTGTAATCTAACCAAAGTCTAGGTCGGCTCCTGGTCCGGTCACATAGTCCACCAAAGCCACGTCCTTAATTAATTAGCGATAATACCTAGCGAATGCAGTTTAGGATTTATTTAAATGACCCATGCGGCTTAAGTTTTGTTTCTCACAAATGTAATCAAATGTGCGCAAAGTGGTGGTTAACAAAGTCAGGTATAAGACGTTGTGGCTCTAGAGCGTCTTTTATATACTCATGCAGATATTTATAGAAGAGCATAATGGTCGATCTCATTAAAACTCATCACAAACTCATCACATGGAAATCGTATGTTTTTGTAAAACTGGTTGCGCAATGAATGCCGTTAAGGCTAGGCTGTCCAAATCAACACACTAAGCACTATATAGTGATTACGCTAATTAGTTATTTTTTTTATTGAAAGAGATATGGACAGTACAAGCAGGTACATAAATGAAAATAAATCTCTCAAACACAATACAATAATGCCAGGGAGATTAGAAAAGTAATGACAAAAATAAATAAAACCCGAGAACAAAAAATAATAAAACGATAAAAAGATTTGGATACAGCTGAACTCATAGGCTACTGTACACCTCCACTAGTCACTAATTCGGGACACCACTACAAAATGGCGTAGCCACTATATAGTGCACTATACCATATAGTGATTATTGAGTTGATTCGGACACAGCCAGTGTGGATGCGATCTAACTTTTGTTCTGGTGCACCTCAGAAGGAAAGTTAGGTGCACCAGTGCAACCAGTGCAAAACGTTAGTCTAGAGCCCTGAAATATATTGAATAACTAAATTAGATAACTGCTACATATTGGGTAACACACTACACTTGATACATCATATCTTGTAACTACATAGTAAGATGTTTTTTTTGGTCCCACGTAGTACAAAGTTTATGATTTTTTTGTTTTTTTTAGTACACCTATTTAACAGGTTATATCTTTGTTAAGACCGTTTTAGATTATGTAGAAAAAAATGTAACATTAAAAACATCCTCTGTAATACCTTTAATGAGGTAGTGTAGTGTAGTGTAAAAGACAGATAAAATAAATCATGCCATTTTATGGCTTTGACAAATAAGTTTGAAAGTAGGAAGGGTAACATATTTAAAAATACTGCTAAGCCCTTTTCACACATTCAACCCACATGTAATCAGGGTAATTTTAACTGCAGTCTCTCCTAACATTTTTTGTGTTTCTACATGCCATGAATAGTCCGAGTGGCTTTACTGAGAAGTGGGGGAAGGGAGGGAGATGACGTTTAATTAGCTTGACTGAGCTAACAGGTCGCTAACAAACAAATGAGCCGATATGAACAGCATTTGGTGGGGATTGTGTGGGTGTGTGAAAAGGGCTCTTATCTCTCTGGACTTATGAGTTTTTCTAAAAAACAGCCCTTCAAGGCCGTTTATCCCCACAATAAATAGTGGTACAACTGCTGTTGGAAAAATTTCACTTAAAAAAAGGGTATAATTTTGGAGGTTATCTATCATTCATACAGCAGGGCCCCAGTGTTCTTTGTTTGATGGATATTCTCAGTCATTATCATGAAGTCACTTATTTGTCCCTGAGAGGGGTAATTTAAAAGGCACAGAGCAACACATATTTCAAAATGTGTAATTTTTCTTCAGATCAACGAGATGCAGTGGCCTGGTGGAACACAAGACACCCCTTCCTCAATATGCAGCCAGCCCTGTCGTCCTGGACAGCGCAAGAAGATTGTGAAGGGGATTCCGTGTTGTTGGCACTGTGAGAACTGTGATGGCTACCAGTATCAAGCAGACACTTACACATGCAAGATGTGTCGTTTTGATTTGCGGCCTAATGAAAACCACACTGGCTGCGTTCCCATCCCCATTGTCAAGTTAGAGTGGAGCTCCCCATGGGCAGTCATTCCTGTACTCATTGCTGTCTTGGGCATCATGGCTACCCTGTTCGTGGTCTCCACATTTGTGCGCTACAATGATACACCTATTGTAAAGGCATCAGGTCGAGAACTGAGCTATGTGCTTTTGACAGGCATCTTCCTGTGCTACGCTACAACATTCCTCATGATTTCCACTCCTGATGTGTTTATATGCTCTCTGAGGAGGATATTCCTGGGTCTGGGAATGAGCATAAGCTATGCAGCACTACTAACAAAGACAAATAGGATCTACAGAATTTTTGAACAGGGCAAAATGTCAGTTAGTGCTCCTCGATTCATCTCCCCAGCCTCCCAGTTAGTTATCACATTCAGTCTGATATCAGTGCAGCTCCTGGGGGTATGCATCTGGTTTGGTGTTGACCCATCTCAAGCAATCATTGACTATGAGGACCAGCGTACAGCCAATCCAGTGATGGCCCGTGGGGTTTTGAAATGTGATATATCAGACCTGTCACTTATCTGCCTGCTGGGCTACAGCATGTTGCTCATGGTCACCTGCACAGTGTACGCCATTAAAACCAGAGGAGTCCCCGAGACCTTCAACGAGGCCAAGCCCATTGGCTTCACCATGTACACCACCTGTATAGTTTGGCTTGCATTCATCCCCATTTTCTTTGGGACCTCACAGTCAGCAGAAAAGGTAAGTCCTTCCAGTTTGTTAAAGTGGCTCAACGTAATGTTTAACCAATAGATGGTGCAACTGCTCAGTCAGCAGCGCAGTATTTGTTTACGTAGTAGTATACAAGTAGAACTATACCAGGGTACCTACAGTAGCTCAATGAGAGGCATGATTCGATCAATCTCATATCTAAGAACCATATAAATTACTAAAAAAATGTTTTAATGCTGACTGTTTTATGCTATTTGTGCTCACTGGTTTCCAGTTTCCCTCTGAGGGTTGCTTTATTTTTCCCATTTGGCTCATTGTTAAGGAAATATTCCCTCAAACCAGCTTAATTTTTATAAAATCCCCTTTAATGTTTGTAGATGCTGCCCTATTTATTGTAAGAAGATAGGCTTTGTGCTCCCCTATGGGCATTACAGGGCTTTTAAAGTCGACATGAGGGTAATTCATTTTACCTGAATTTGCTTGGATGTGGTTATTTAATTATGTCCCTCCACACATGTTTGATTCAGACAAACTAAGCAAGGAAAGAGGTTAATCATTTCTACACAAAAAAAAAACAGACACTTTAACACAGGACACAATTAAATATATTTTTCTTGATTATACTTATTTTACTTTATTGAAGTCAATTTTAGTCCAGGCAGTACAGGTACAGGTAGAGACAAATAAAACAGCTGGATTGAAACGATTTGTTTCAGAATGAAAAAACAAGCAACCCTGGTTTAAAGAAACTTGAGAATGGTAGTGGCTTCAGTCTTCAAATATGATATTTTATGTGTAGATGGAGCAGATTGGCAATCATATATCCATGTCAGAGAAAATCTATGTCACCTATGTCAAGTGGACAAAGGTCTTGGCTCCCCTCACAGAGTGACTCCACTCTGTACTCCAGAGGGGTAGCAATATTCCCAACTCACCGCGGGCAATGTGTAATCTTCTCAGGAGATTACAACACTCCCCCTCACCAAGCAAGACTCAGGTGCCATTGCAGTATGATGGAACAGAAAACCCTCCCTCTCTCATTTTACACTGGTGTCTTTTTTAACAACATGCCTCTGGGGGCTTCTTTAAAGACAAGCTTGAATGTTTGATATCTGTTATTGCATAAACATAGGTTACGGGCGTTATATTATGTACATCCTTGCTGTCCTATTTGAACTTTGAATGGATGCACAGTGGAGACTTATCCTCTCTGTATTAGATGCATAAACTTTATGATGCACTTAGGGGGTGTCACGATATAAACTGATCTGATCTGTATTGTACTACTGTGCATTTCTATTTGGAGAAGTATTTTGCTGAAAGACAGATGCCGCTAGTTTACTTTTTCCCTCTCACTGTTGATTAGTACAAGTCATGCTCAGACTGAGGGACAAACAGAATTAACCATTCACACTGAAGTGTGGATGGGGCTCTGGTCAGTCTCAGCTGAGCGGAGCAGCTGAGCTAGCGCTGAATGCTACTGCAAGTAGTTTCTCCTCTTGCTTCCGTCATATCAGGTTTATCCAGAGTTTAAACAGTGGAACAAATGAAACAATGACAACTTGTTACTGAGAGCATCACAGCACCGCGTTTATTCACTCGTTAATGGTTACGTTGTTAGGGATGTCAGTTTCTCACAATGAGCTTTTATTGACAGTGATGTTTTTGAAAGAATTGTTACTTGACTCCAACTGTCGCTAAAAAAACTAAACTGAGCTTTAACACGTTTAAAACTCAGTCTGAGGACACAGTTGTGACATCCTCTAAACCAGGACTAAAACAGGGCTTGGCACAAATATTAACTAACAATCAAATATTTAATATATTAGGGTGCAGGGTCGTTAGTGTCATAGTTCTAATCAGGTGTTATGTTGGTTGTTCTAAGGTGGGGCTCTTTTGTTTTGAAAAAAAACAAAAGAGAAACAAATACTGTTTAATTTTCAGCTAGAAAACACAGCATGGTGGTGGTAACTTTGTTTCTGAATATATACCCCAATATGCTTGTTCAGAAATACGTTTCATAAATTTAACCCTCTCTCATTTTACATTTACATTTATTTATTTAGCTGACGCTTTTATTCAAAGCGACTTACATTGTTCTACAGTAATTACCAGTGTTACAGCCACTGGAGGCAAGGTGGGTTAAGTGTCTTGCCCAAGGACACAACGACAGTATGAACTGTGGGGAGAGTGGGAATCAAACCGCCTACCTTCCGGTTGAAGGACGACCGCTCTAACCACTGAGCTACTGCCGCCTCTCATGAAACTTCCTTTAAATTAAACAAATATTTGAATAATATTCAAATTATGATCTTAAAATTGTGAAACACCCTTAGTTTTAGAAGAAATTCACCGAAAGCATAAATCAATAAAAAAAAAGCAACAGTCAGCTAACATTGCACTGTGTGTATTCTCACGAGATTTGGGAGTTTCCAAAATTTGGTAATTCCATCTTGTATCCTCCAGGTAAACCGCTTGAGTCGCACCATGGGCTCATCGTCCTCTTGATGTTGCTGCACAAACAGGAAGAGGCGGGTTTTTAATTTGACAAATGCAACAAGCGTTTTCTTCTCCTCTTTGTTTTCAACATGGCTACGCTGAGAGACGTTTGCTGATTCTATCGTCTTTCGCTAATGCTGAAAAATGTGTCACTAAAAGTGCATCTAAAACTAAAGCATCACTAATAAAATAATGAGGTAAAAACATGGGCGTTGCCCGGAAAAACTTCAGGACAAAGAGACAATGAGACAAGACAAAACTCAAGAGGCTGACAGAACTGAGAGACTCTTGAAAATCAAAAACAAGTTTTACTAACTAGCTAAAAGAGGCATGTCTTTACTTGATGGCGGGATACTTCTCTCTAGCGCTGGGCAAAAAAATTATATTTTTGAAAAATTTAGATTTATAGTTCAAGTCGATATTATTATTGTTATTATTATTTTTATTTTTTATATACCACATATGCTTTCATATGGATCTCCATAGTTCTGCGGCCACAGTGCCGTTGTTTTTTTTATGTCGACTTTTATTACCGTAACTCTGTCATAGTTTGTCCAATCAGAAAAATTTGAACTGCATATTATTTCCACTGATATATGGCTTATTAAGGTAGTTACAAGCATATGACGTAGCCCCACAGAGGAAACAAAACAATGGAAGTAACACAATAGCCCTACACGGCTTCTCTATACCATAACTCCTTAAGTTTTTAACCAATCTGAAAAAAATGTAACACTGTGCCTTTGTGTCAATAAAACATACAGTATATATTATGGTAATGCCTGAAATATGACTTTCAAAGGAGGGAAAAAGAAAAATGAGAGTGATAAAGGGATCTGTGTCATCAAAAACATACAGTAAATTATCCGGAAGACCACCAAGATCACCAAGGGCCATAAAACAGCCAATACAATAGGTTCTATTGGTTCTACAGGTTTAGTCCTGGTTCAGTCCTGTATTAGTCCTTGTCTAGTCCTGCTCTGGTCCTGCTTCAGTCCTGGTTTAGTCCTGATAAGTTGTTCATGTTCTTGTACTGAACTGTACTGTAGGTAACTGTACTGGCCCAGTTTACTGTCCATTGTTACCTGGAACAAACCTGATGTGTTGAACATCAAATAATCAATAATCAAAGTGTTTTTTGTTTTTTATGTTATTTTTTATTACTTGTGTGTATGATGAATTTTTAAACACACTTTACAGGGACAGGTGGTTTTCTATCTCGAACAAGAAAAATGTTCAATCACAAGTCCTAACCCCATGTTCAGGTACATAATTTAGAACCATAGACCTGCTGATGGTTCAGGGCCCTGCAAGCTATTCCCATGGCAAACGACTCAGTCATTTATGATGTCTGCAAATTTAATGTCAGACAAAACCTCAGGCAGACCTCTCTGAAGGATGTTGCCAGCTGTGCCTCCACCCTACCAGTTCATGCCCTCTGTTCAAGTTCACATAACCTCAGGGTTTTTTGTCCACCCCTCTTTAGTTGTACTTAACACATTTTTGGCTTCAGTTATGTGGAGAAGGAGTTGAAACAAGCAAGTTTTCAAATGTAATGGTTTCACATTTGTTTGTTAACTGAATACACTAGTCTAAAGCACATCACAGGGGCATGCTGATCATCGGGGAATTGTTAATACATTCTTCTTTGCTCCAGAGTTGTTGCCTGTAGCAGTATGTGTGCTCCCCAGCTGTGAGTTGCAGATGTCACTAGCTTCACAGTGCACACAATCGTAATGCCCACCCTCAGGACAGAACATACAATTACAGACACCATCGGTGCAACTATTGAAGAACTTTCTTAAAAACATACCTAAACAAATAATATAAAAAACTATAATCCCAAGGGCTAAAAGCCTCTGCTTGACTAGTCGACTAATTAGTCAATAAGGTCACAGGCAACCTAAATCTCATTTTACAAATAGTTTCACACGTTACTTTAAGCAGATTTATTACAGCTGGGTTTACTGTCAGTGAATGCACCACTGCGTCAGGTATGAACAGATTGAGTGACTGCGTTACCGACTGTGTTCACCATGACTGAGCTGTGACAGATATGAAAAGGCTCTAATGAACAGCAGGCTGTGAAGAAACATGCTGCATCTGATGCAGTCTAGTTTACTCAAACACTAAACACAAATGTTGGTTGTGCAGAGCGAGTGGAAGTCTCCATCTGTTTATTTGCTGGCAGTGAGAACTCCCCACCAGCAGGAGGTGCTGAAGGTTTTCTGTGTTTATGGTGTTTATACAGTTAAAGGCCATAGAGATAGAAAGCAACACATGTTCAGTACTGGCCGAAACATTACATGATTTAAATTACATTTACATGATGTTCAGCACATCAGATAAGTGTCTTTGATAGGTGCACATATACATACAGTCTAAATTGTGTTTATTTGTTCTGTTTTGTAATTTCACTCTGTTGGTAATTTAGGGCAGCGTCTTTCTTCTCAATAAAGAAGAAAATATGTCTGTCAGTTGTCGAATAGTTCATCTATCTGCATAGCTGTACACAAGTCAAAAAGTGAGGGCAGAACAGTTTATTCCCCGTTAAGGCAATGTACTAACAATCATTATCAACCATCAATATGGGGCAGCTGATAATAAGTTCCTACACATTTTTGAGCATTGCTTGTTTTACTGAATATGTCACTTCTCATTGGTTGCTCAACATAAATAATTGAAATGAAATATCAGTTATCTATAAGGAGAGTTTCATGTAGAGTGAATATTTAGATGTTTTTAAGATGCTTTTATTAATTAGAGTAGAAGTAGAGAGGGCACCTTGGTAGTTCACCTGGTAGAGTGGAGATGCGCAAAAAACTTTATCATTCTGTTTGCCTAAATTGATACAACTTTTTCTGTGTTACTTAAAGTATCTTCTTTTTGTGTTTTGGCTGTCTTTTTCCTATTACAGATGTATATCCAGACAACAACCTTGACCATTTCTGTAAGCTTGAGTGCTTCAGTCTCTCTGGGAATGCTCTACATGCCTAAAGTCTACGTGGTTCTTTTCCACCCTGAGCAAAATGTACCCAAGCGCAAGCGCAGCCTGAAGGCTGTGGTTACTGCAGCTACAATGTCCAACAAGTTCAACCCCAAAGGCGGTCTGAGACCTAACGGAGAGGCCAAATCTGAACTCTGTGAAAGTCTTGAAACACAAGGTTGGTATCATGACTGAGGCACTGACAAGACAAGGATGGAAAAAAATGAATTTGTTCCAGTCAAGGTTATAATTGTTAACAAAAACAAACAAAATAACGGAAACTAGGTAAAAAAGAAATCACTGTTAACTAAAATAAAAATACAAATGAGACATTGAAAAAAAATATATAAATAACTGAAACTGTATTGTCTGGTTGCAAAACTAACTAAAATAAAAGAATCTTGCGAAATACAGTATATCTTTCAGTGTTGACATATCCAACTAATAAAACCAGAAATTCCAACATTCCTTGTCAGATTAAACACAGTATTATGGCGGGCCAAAAGTCAGATAAAAGCGGCAAAGTTAACTTTGAATATGACTGTGTTTTAGATAAAAGCCTGCCTCACAGTGGAAGGTGGTAAAATATGAGGACAATTTATTAAAGTTGCCAACCTAACTTAGCTTAACAAGATTATGAAGATCGCCAAGCCCCCTTCCTTTTCCTATAACAGAAGCTTACCCTAGTACAGGGATAGGCAGCATGACAGAGACAACCGTAGGTCAGAGAACACTACAGGAGTGCTTTCACCGGCGACCCGATAGCTGCTGGTCAGTAAATGCACATGAACACCCACGCACACACACACTTGTACAACTGTATTTGAAACAGCTAATTCATTAATGCAAGGTACCTTTTTGGTTTACAATGTTGGAAACTTAACATAAAAAGCAAACCACATCAGCTTCCAACTGAGACGGAGCATTATCTTGCAGCTGTCTTGCTCTCAGTCTACTACCAGGTACATTTGTACTTGAAGTATCCAAAATATTCACTGTTAATTAATAATGCTGAGTATTGTATTGCTGTGCAACTGCAAGGCTTTACAATTAAGCTACAGCACACACATCTAATGCTGGGCAGTTCAATTCATTGAGTAGCCTAGTTAATTTTGAGATGGTTCATTCAGATGACCATCTACACTGTGTGCACAATTATTAGGTGATCATTTTGACCATATCATTATTTTATCCATAATTTCCAACTCCACGCTGTATAAACTTGAATTCTTACTGGATTTAATGCATATCGGGTGATGTGTATTTGTGTAACGAGGGAGGGTGAGGCCTAAGGAGATCAACTCCCTAGATCAAGGTGTGCATAATTATTAGGCATATTATTATCATCAGGAAAAATGGGCCAAAACCAGAACCATCAAACGTTTTGTAGCAAATAGTCAACAGGGTCGCAAGAAACATGTCAAAAAATAAAAGATGCAAATTAACTGCAAAAGATTTGCAAAGAAGCAAACGTGAAGCTACCAAGAACCCATAATCCTCCAGTGCTGCCATATTCCACAACTGCAATCTGCCTCGAGTGTCAAGAAGATTGTGGTGCTCAGTTCTCAGAGACATGGCCAAGGTAAGAAAGGCTGAAACCCAACCACCTCTGAACAAGACACATAAGTTAAAACGTCAAGAAATGGGCCAAGAAATATCTGAGGACAGATTATTCAAAGGGTTTGTGGACAGATGAGATGAGAGTGACTCTTGATGGACCAGATGGATGGGCCTCTGGTTGGATCAGTGACGAACACAGAGCTCCACTTCGACTCAGACGCCAGCGAGGTGAAGGTGGGGTACTGGTATGGGCAGGTATTATTAAAGATGAGCTAGTCTTTTTGGATTGAAAATTGACTCAAACTCTCAGACCTACTGCCAATATTTAGAAGACACTTTGTTCAGGCATTGGTCCAGGAAAAAGTCTTTCAAGAAGACTTCCATTTTTATGCAAGACAACGCTGCTTACCTGACTTAAACCCTATTGAGAACTTTTGGGTCCTTCTTAAGCAGGGAATTTACAGTGAAGGTAAACAGTACACCTCTCTGAACAGTGTCTGGGAGGCTGTGGTTGCGGCTGCACAAAAAGTTGATTCTGACCAGATCAAGAAACTGACTGACTTCGTGAATGGAAGGCTTGTAACTGTTATCAAAAAGAATGCTAGCTAGATTAGTCACTGAGGGTTTTTTTCTTTTTCAGAAATGTTTATTTGTACATTTTAAGTTTGTTTATTACTCTCACTTTAACAGTTGAAAATAAATAAGTGAGTTGGGAAAATCTTTGTTTTTTATTTAGTTGCATAATAATTCTGCAAACTAATAGTTGCCCAAAAATGCTGTACATGTAGATATACTTTTAAGAAAACTTAAATGTTCAGGTTTGAGGGTTTGTTAACATTTTGTATTGATCAAGAATCCTCAAAAATACAACTTGCCTAATAATTGTGCAAACAGTGTAGAGTTTATTGCTTTGTTTTTTGATTTGTTTCATGTTCTTTTTCTCAAAATGAGCTCCCTGACACTCCTGGCTCTAAGTAATGTCATGTGTGGCTCACAAATGGGTTGAATACATGCTGTTATGTCTTCTATAGTCCATTGGCTATTTCGTTTTTTCTCCTGGCACAAGTAACTTAGATATATTGCATTGCAATTTTATGTACTGTTTATTGAACATATTTGTACATTTTCTGACCTTTTTAAATCTTGCCCCTGGCAAATACTTTGCTTTTACAAAAAAAACTAAAACTTATACTTAAACTAAACTAAACTAAAACTAAGCATTAAAAAAATACCAAAAAATTAACTAGCAAACCCACTTAAAATACTAATTAAAACTAAATTGACTTTGAACTCAAAAAGTCAATATGAAATAAAAATAAAAACTACTGAAAAATGCAAAATTAAAATAAGCTTGGCTCAAGTAGACCTTTACTAAGAGTGGCTAAGCAGACGATGTGCATGTTTTTAACACAATGACTTCTTAACAGACAACTGTTGTAAATGCAAAGATGTGATAATAAGTAGATCTTTGAAACAATTATTACAGGGACAGGGGGCCCTTGCTATTCGGATTTTGAAAAGCTAGAATGGAAGTAGCTAAGTGCTGAGGAAAAAAGAGAATAATTCAACCAACAGATTAGGGGTACAAGTAGGTGGTCCCTGTGCGAGGGCAGGCTTGAATCCAATCAGGCAACCTTGTGTTGATTACTCACAATTGAAAAGCTGAGTATTAAAGAATGGTGTGTAGCACCTAAAAGACTGTGCTAACACTTGCCTCCTTTTGACCTCAGATTTAGCTTGTTATCTCAAGTAAGCCCATTTATATTCTGCTGATTCTTAGATTTAACTTGAACTATGACTCTAACAACTGCTCTTTGTGCTTACGCGTCAGACTGTGTTGAGGGAGGGGAGCCTTGTGAGGGACTTTAGACTCTCAGGTAACCTGATCAGAAAATAATAAACCTGTCTTATTATTTTGACTGCCAGTATTCACCATAACACTCCTGCCTGCCTATTCAATTCACAAGCTTTCTGAATGTCCCTGGCTCAAGTGCAGCACCCTAAAAGACTAGGCAGGGATCACGCCCTCACAAATCCTTAACTTGGAGACACAATATTGCTGTGTGGTGCTGTAAAATAGTCAATCAGTATCCTGAATTCTGCTAATGTGGGAAGATGACACCACTCTCAGTGCAGAAGACAAGCCATGACAGCCATGTGTCCCCTGTAATTTGTTTCTCTGTTGACAAAAAGGAATTTGTGGTAATGGAACAACAACAACAATAAGAGTGAACAGGAAAAGACAGATGGGTCTGCCAGCTCCAATTCTTTCTGGACCATCTATTCTTTATCTTGGCCTTGCAGCACATAAATATTCAAATAAGGTCCATTTATCAATGCTTCTCTTGGAGAAGATGCTTTGGATGAAATGGCAAGAATGGAGCCACAAATTTACAGAAGCATTTGCTATTACACATCCCCCCTCAAGAGCACTTTGGCCCCGACCAGGGCTTTCAGCTGTCTTCTGATTGGATTCATCCCCTCTGACATATTCAATCAGCCGGGGCTGCAGTTGGTAGATTGGCAGATTGGTCATGTGATTTGCACCACCAAGCATGCCATCTGAAGACAGTTTCATATTTTAAAATGATTCACCTATTCCTTGACACTTAACACAGACCTATGTGTGCATATGAGCATGACTGCACTCACACAGCTATGTCCATCTCTGACCAGCAGTGTCCAGTCCCTATGTCTCCAGCTTCTATGTGTTTTGGTCACAGCTGACATCAAATTTGATTAATGGAATAACAAAGATTATTTTTCTGATGACTTCAAGTGCCAAGTTGAATCACATTTTGCCTGATCACTTACTAAAATGTTTCCACATAGAGCATGCTTTGCTAAGTACACAAAGCAATAGAAGGTTTATGCATGGGGTAAGAAATTGCATCTGAATGGGTGTAAGTGCACAGCATTGTGATCTGCTTGGTAAAATGATACTGGATTTATGTAACACAATTCAAAATAACCAGCTGTGAGAAAAACATGACTATTTTATCACTGCTTTAATGTTTATTGTTGCCTATTGGTATGCACTACTGCCTATTTAAAATATTCAAACTAACCAACCAATGTGATGCACCTATTTTTAATAATATCTATTAGGGGTGTAACGGTACACAAAATTCACATTTTGGTTTGTTTTGGTTCTTGTAAGTTTTGGTTTGGTACAATGTTGGCACACAACTCTCAACTTATCCACTTGCCTTATCCACTTGTTTGTTGGAAGGCAAAATGATTTCATCTTAATGATGTGGGAGCATCTGGCTTCATGTTAAGCACATATAGTTTTATGTTGAAAAAAAATGTATATTGCTTGGTACCTTCTTGCATGTAGTCTATCATATTTTTATTTAGATTTTTTTGTTATTTTGCTTTTCTAGTTCTTCTCTCACTGTGCTCCAGAGAGAGCAAACCAGACACAAGTGAAATGTGCTGAGATGTAGATCTACCACTTGATGATTTACTATAGGTTTTAAATTGATATGTAGTTATTATTTTTTATACTCTGTAGCTTTAATTTTGATTTAAGAGCAACAAGAGTAGGTTTGCAGCAGCGGTCTGTGATACTCTGCTGATTAGACTTATAAATTTTTAAACTGACAGACAAGAGTTTGTGTCACACTGGAAATGGAGCTAAATAAACAGCGTTTCGCCATCTCTTCCCTTAACTTCAGCTTTCTCCTCTCCATGTCCACTCTGCCCTGGCAGTGAGCGTGCAGCATCTCGTGAGCGTGCATCTCCCTGGAGTTGCTCTGCTGTGTGTGAGTGTCAGTGGGAGCGGGAGGACAACTGGAGCTGCGACTGCGCAGCGCTTTTTAACTCAGACTAAATGTAGCCTTGTAAAAGTAAAGAAGATAGAAATTGTGTGCTGCAAAACAGTCTGCCACTTAATAATGTCCCAGTGGAATCTTGGGTGTGAATGGTTCCCCGTGGAGGACCAGCGTAAATTATTACAAAATTGACTATTTATTCTACCGAAATGATACAAAAGTGTACCGAACCAATAAACTACATCTACGTGTACCGTTACACCCCTAATATATATTCTATACTAAGACATATATTTGCTGACTAAATGACACAGTGAACTTAAAATGCAGTGCTATAAACAAGTCCTGTATTACATTACTCTGCTCATTACTGGACCTTCTTCCATTTTCCATTGCACATGACAAGATATAAGTATAATTTCCAATCAAAGGGACTTCCACAGCAAAACTCACAGTTATCTTAATCTCAGTGTTTTTTAAAACTCTCTTCTTGTGTATCCCATAGTGCTGTCGTCCAAGCAGACATACATAAGCTACAGTAACCATGCCATCTGAGAAAGAGATTTCAAGCTGAAGCATGGGCCCGTCTCAACCAACTACACTGGAAACACTGGAGGATTTTCAACTGAAGAGATGACTTTGGGTGGAAAGAGGGGAAGCACAAAGGATGTCACAAATTTTCTTTAGAATCAGGTAAAGACTTGGAAATGAGAGGATTGATGGGCAATGTTAGACAGGTTGGACAGTTCATTTTCCTCTTCCCACCCTTTGGCAGACATGTGTAAGACTTTGAGCACGATCATTTCCAGATGCAGGCTGAACCTATAGTATGTTTTCCTTCTGAAGTATATAGCACACTTTTTCAGTTCTCTCTGAGGCTGAAGCATCTGACTTATTTAAAACAAAAACTGAGACGAGTTTTCTGTTTTTGCTTGAGTCAAATGCATTTGATAAAAGGAAACAGCAGTAAATATAGTCATTATTTTTGGAGCTGAAAGCTCCAGTACTCTCCAAACTGTACACGCCTTACTACAGTACATTTTGTTCAGCTCTAATGGTAAACTACACAATCAAAGCAGTGGATCATCCCAGTTCTTTTCAGTTGTTCTTTCATAAAACTGACGATGATGACAATGCCATCATCTTGGCAATCCAAGTGTACAGTCCCAGAGCATGCTGGTGGGAGCGTCACGTGTACTGTGCTGTATTGTCAACGTCTATGGAATGCAACATTTGTCACGGTTGTCATTCACAGTGGAGATATCATTTTGGGCCATTTCCCCTCTGGGTTACCTTCTGCTGAATAAAGACTCATTTCATGAGCCAAACCCCTTCATGGTTTTGGACACACTCTAGAAGTGTCAGCTGAGACTTGATGATTCATCCCTTAACTTCTCAGATTTATTGGTCCTTCTTTATCATGCTGTTACCGAGTGCTTTGGGAATTCATTTGTGCACTCAAGTTGCCAAACAAGTACATTCCATTCCCAGAAATCTTCTAATACATTACAACTTACCAGTTAACTTACAAATTATTAAAGGAATATGGGCTGTGCCAATTTCTTGTCTTTGGTGAACAATAGATGTTCATATAAATGCATATAACTAACAACTCTCAAAGTGTAGATCTGAATGGCATGCCTAATAAATAAGGACCATAATTCTCATTCTGTGCCTCATATACATCAATGTTAATCTTTCCATGACTCCTTCATGGTGTTTGCTCGTTGTCAGAGTTGACCACATTGGCCTCAATGTACAGTTTCTCATGGTGTCTCCAATCACTAAGGTATTTGTCAGTAACTCTTGAATTTGTCTCAAATGTTATCCTCAGCAATGCAAAAATCTGTATGTTGCATGTCAAAAATTCATAAAAAGTCATGTGATCAATTTAAGAGATGGGCGGTGTGTCCAGAAGGAAAACTACTGCAGAGAATTCTAACAAGTAACTTTATGGTTTATTCAGTAATTCTCTAAACTCTTCAACTAAAGTCAGAGATGTTGCAGCAAGTGTTGTTTTTCCTTATCATTTGATACAGTATTGTTTGTGGGATTGTTTGTGTTTGTGAATATGATAATTTCTTGACTTTTTTTTCCTGCCACTACCCCTTTTTATTTTTTAAAACACTTTGTCTGTGTTACAAAATAGAATATGTAAGTGCTGACTGAAATTAAATGGCAAGTTAGTGTATGTTATTAAATGGATTGATCATGTCTGCTTTATGTACTGAATTATAAAAAAAGAAAGCTAAAAATATTTACAGTGCCTGGATATTTATGAATTATCTATATAGAAAAGACAATGTGTAGAGCATGTTCATTTTTATACAAGATATTTCTAATAAAATATTGTTTTTGTATTAATGTGTGATCTTCCCTCACCACTATTTTAAAAGGTTACTGTCTGGGATTACAACAGGAGGCAGTAAATCACTCAACAGAATGGAATAGATCACACATATCTCCTGCATACGATGTAGGGTTGTTCCGTTTATAGCAATATCACAAAAAATTCAGGTATTCAGAGACACTTTTGGATCTTTACGGTAATCAATGGCTGCAGAAACTAGAACAAGTTTTGATGCCATGTCATTATTTTTTCATAAGTATGTAGTCTTTTATATATTGTATAGTGTGACCTATGCTTTACACAAACAGCTAAACAGCAGGAACACTCATGTAAAAGGAATCTGCCCTAAAGAGGAAATTAACTTCTAATAGTTTATCTTCTCTGCCATTAGTTCCCCAGACTGTTGCAAAACACTTAGATGTCTCACCTCAGAGCTGGTTGTGTTTTTTTTTTTTACTATAGGTCTTCAGATTTTATTTTCTGTGACTTCTGTGTTTCCTTCACTTAAATCATCATATTAAAAAAGGCAAATTGGAGTTGGTATAAGAAATGTGGTGGTTAAAGTTTTTGACCACAGGGACAAATGGGCAGATACAGCTGAACCAGCAGCACTTCCAGTGCATATTATTTATTATAAGTCTGACGGATGATGAACAGTTGCACCAAAACGAGGCTCTGTGGGAGAGAGACAGGCCTCAAGGGCTGACCATGCAGTTTTGGTTTAAAAGATGCAAGTCTTCAGAATACTAGAGCAGCCAGCTTTTCCTTTGCTTCCTAATACCCCCCAAACAATCATTTTAAACAGAACACATTATGATAACTTCTGAAATTTAGACAATTTTCTAAAATATCAAGATAAAAAACACAACTTACTTTGCCAATAACCATGTCCTTACTTCCATTGTGCTAATGAATAACTCCTGGCCACAAGATTGTTTGGAAAATACACACAGAAAATAAAAAAGGCTTTCATTTGAAATATCACTTTAATATTTCCACTCTGCTGCTCTACCCAGCAAGTGGGTATTTTATTTAGTCCCCAGGGGAAAAACATTACTGTGGCTGTATTTGTTTCTCACAGTGTTGATACTCTGATGAGATGAGTGTAGATCAAATGTATGCATCATAAATGTGCTGCATCATAAAGCACAGTGTGATAAAGCAAAGGGGTCAAAAATGTTTGTTGAGGTTGAGGCTTAACACATGCTGGATGTGCTCCTTTTGTCAAACATATATGGACTTGCCCCAATCACTAAGTGTGCTGTTCCATTAATCTCAACTTCATGCATGTCCTGCTCTGTGTGACTGATGTGGCTTCAGTAAGCTAACGCTGCCACAAGACAAGGCTTTACAGTGAGTGATGAAGCTTGGGGGCAGAATATCGGAGGTCAAAGAAAGAAATGGGCCAGTACTGTTTGGGATACATTCTCTGACATGAATAATGTATAAATATACTACACACGTCACATTAGAAATCATATATTTGTCAAGCTTTTCTCTGTCTCATATTTTTTATATTTTTTATATACACCTATTTAGTGTACAGAAAAATGAGTTTTTATACTTAGCCAGCATGGGGCTGTTGTTAATGTTGTTGGTTTTTATTGTTTTCAGCACACGGTACAGCCCTTCAATTAATTTGAAAGCAATAGTTTGTTTTTTATCAGTGTAGAAATACAGCCAGTGTATCTCAGATAATATGTGGTATTTTATACATGTACAACACCATCCCTGTGCTTATTCTCAACCAGTCTCAAAGTGTTTATAGACATGCTCCATCAAATGATTAGATTGAAAAAACATACATTCAAATCTGATAATTGAAATTCAAATGAGCATCTATCTACTACAGACATTTAAATCACTCAGGAAGAAACTCATTATGCATAACAGCTTCTTTTTTCTGGACCTCACATAATATTAACTGTGTGACAACATAATGAAACCCCATTGAAGAAAGATAAATAGCAGTAAGACTGGGCTATTTAAGATTGCAGAGTAATAAGTGTGTGAGACAAAAAGTCATTCCAGATATGGCCATTTATTAAAATCATAAACCCTAACACAACCCTAAGTAATGTATTACACCTAATGTAATTATGGTCTACAGATTAGCTGTGTTGTTTTCAGTATTGTTTTTTTTTTAACCATCATTAGCTCACTGTTCACCGAGTCACAATGCACAATCAAGTCATCCTACATCAAAAGACCACATTTCTGAGTAGTCTTGGTCCTTGGGATCCAAACAATACACAATGACAGCTGACTCACCACACTATCAGCATCTGCAAAAAAAAATGATTATCCATTCTCTGAAGAGCCTTTGTGTAAAAAGATGTCAATCAAACGTGTAAGTAAATATTCAGTGAGGAATTTAGCAACAACCTGCTATTTTTACGTTGTCTGTTCCCTCACTGCACATCATTGATTGAGTAAATAACACGACAACATGACCCTGCTAATATACTGTATAGGCAAAGCTAATTCAAACATATGGATGCGTGTGCCATACATGCTGTCTGGGGTTATGCTATTATAAATGAAGAGACATTGTGGGCTTGTGATGCTATTACAGCTTATGATTAAGGACTGTCAAGACTCCACACCATTACTCTTTACTTGTACAGCAGATTTCTTCTCTGCTTCACCTGCTGCACAGTAGGTATTTATGTGTTCAGTTAGCAGGGCCACTGAAAGGCCCGGCCCATATGTCTCTCTGAACCCCCTGAATAATTTAGTCCGACAGCCATTCCTATAAAAACCCCATCTATATTAATGAGCAGCCTCCAACCATTTGGATCACTGCATGAAGGTTGTGACGCCTTCATCATACTGGAGGTGCTGCATGCAGGTCCCGCCTCCAAAAAGCAATAAAGCAGAGTGTATGTACAGCAGATACAGCAGAAACACCGAGGAGTTCAAATATTAAACTCACGTGGTTGTACAACCCAGGCACTTGTGTCCTGTCCTTCACCAGTGTGTAAATATGGTTTTCTAGGGATGTAAGAAAAATGTATTCTGTTAAATATCAATTTTTCTTCTAATTGGGGTATGCAAAAAATTTTTAAATTTTTTTCTAATCAAAATCCCTTTGTGTTAAGTCTTTTTGAAAAAAAAAACTGTAATCAATAAGTTTGTTGCTACTGAAATGTCGTGAGATACATTTTCAGTTCTCACTATTTTGATAGTAGAGAGTACAAAATGAGGTTTTACAGATTGTTACATTGAAGAAAATTAATATATTGTCTTACAATACAGTATCGGGATTATATTGGTATATATTGTATTGTGGCATGTGCATCCTGATAGGTATCGTATCTCCAGGTGCTTGCCATTGAAGTTTGATTTTATTGTAGTATGAACATAACATTCTAATTCCATCTATATTCCTAACATTTGATGAATACAATAGGAACAGCATTGCTCAGAGCTGTGATAACTTCTTCACTTGAAAGAAATTAAATTAATTTTTTGATTGGCTTAAAACTTGAAACGTGAAAGATAAACTGAGTTGCTTAATAACTGATGCTTTTATGATCTTTCAGGCAGCAGCCCAAACAATGCTTGGCTATGAAGCTATTGTACAGTGGAAACTATTGATTAGCAGTGGTTAGTGAATTGCCCTGAAATGAAGATTAAAGAGCAGTACTATGCTGAATTAATCCAACTGCTCTACCTCTACCACTCTCTCTCACTGTTCCATCTTCCTCGCTCTACGATAAACATCCAATAACACTCTGCCATTCCTCAGCAGAGCATCTGCTGCCACGGCCGGCCATTTGTCTTTATGGTTAGTAACTCACTTACCAAGGGGAGCGGTGAATGGCCCAAACTTTCATCAGTAGATGTGTGGGTTTTCATTTGAGAGTAAATGAAATGAACAAGAAATGTACAATAGGCCAGGAAATAAAAAATGGAATAAAAAGAAAAATGAAAACCTAGAGATGGCCAATCCCAAAAATCTCCATAAATTCACTACAGTAATGGTGTTGTGCATAAAGAACTTATTCACTGTCAGCATGCAACAGCTTGCGTGGAAGCTGCGTGGCCACCATCCAGTGTAACAGTTTGCATTCCTGTCTGCCACCTGTCCTGTCTGTGCTCTGCCCACGTGTCTATTAGAAGAATATGGCTTCGCCCTAGAGATTAGAGCTCAGTGTATTGGCGTCTGTAGCAAGAGAAAAACTGCTGCCATCATCATAATGTGTCAACAAAGACCTCACACCAGAGACCTTGAGGACCATTCCCTTTAGTCATGTATCCTCTGCATTCATACTACACTTATATCATCCTGCAGAATGGAAGGAAAACACACAGGAGGGCACAGAGTTTTGTGACCAAAAAATGAATAGCCTGTACCTGTCTGCTGACTTTAGCTATTAGCAAATGCACCTTCAACAGTATAACAACATTTAAACGGATCAACCATATTCACTGGCTTTACAAGTAGCAAAGAAAAGATGTTCTAATACTTCTCAACATACACACAAGTACTGAATAAGGTTTAAATCACACAGCAACAATTTTAAATTCTAATCTACTTTAAAATCTGCTACCTTTACAATATCTACAGAAAATGAGACACAACATTTTTTAAATGTGAACTATTGGATATTTATTTATTATTCAGCCATTAATTGGCTACAATAATTAATGAAAACTGTTCAAGTACAGTAGTTAATGTCAGATCTATGTCTCAATGTTTAGAAGCTTCTTCAATCACGTTGTCAAACATATTTACAGTATTGGACAAAAGTTGAACCAACAGTAAACTAACCGCTTATAATAAAGTAAGTCAAAAACAAGGCCACTAGTTGTTAAGGGTAATACTCAGGAGGAAATATCCATGTTGTAGCAGTGGGTGGATGGATCGTGTTTGCAAAGACTGTTTTGGCCCTGAACTTGACAAAAGATGAGAAATATCTCACCACATGACGCAAAACTCAAACAAGCTCTTATTAACCAACACAAAATGTGTCAAAGCATCAGGTGAGTTGATAAATGATATTAGATATGTTTAACCCATGGCCCGTATTAAGAAGAACCTGCTGGTGCACAGAGCACCAACAAGATGGAAAACTGTCTCCTTAAACCTCCACTTCTCTAGCTCCACTTCTCTAGTTTTTCTCTTTTTTGTCATGATAATTGTTGTTTCAGATGAATCCCCCTGAGTTAAGGAAAAATTAGAATTGCTCAAAATCTTTATAACTTTGGCTCAAGAAGACAATAACAATCATAACAATCTTATTAAAATGATTTAACTCTACTAATTGATGACAACTTTTACTAAGCTTGTTTGTAGACAAGCTTGTATTTGATTGCCACCAAAAAAGTTACCTTTAAAACAGGGGCTAGTGTACTGTTTAATGATAACTGGGTCTACAGCAAAACATTGTATTTACTTACACCAAGAATAGTCTGGTCTCAATTAATCTTCTCAAAATCAAACTTGAATCTAGAACAGAGTAGCTGTGACCTGATTGTACCTATGCATGTCTGCATGTCGTTCATGTATAAAACATTATGTAGTTTAATTTGTTCATTGAGCCTTTCAATATTTTCTTACCTAGACTCAACAAAGCACATCCAAAATGCCATTAAAATGAATGCAAACCCTTGAGTACAATGTTTTATTCAAATATTACTTTCAAGAGGATTTTGGGCTCACCACGAGCTGCACTAAAGTATAACTGCCACTTGTCTAGATGGAATAGTTGAAAGCAGATGTAAATAATTCATATTCTGTAAAGTGTCTAAATAAATGTAAATGTCTTCTCAGTGATGTTACAACACTGTTTAGATGCCTCCTTCTTAACCTTTTATTAGATTATGACCTCGATTACTGAGAATCATCTCAGTGTTATGAACAGTATAGAGTTATTTTGTATCAAATATAATCAGGTCTTAGTCTCAGACATTTTATAATAATTATTATGGTTTTGCTCAGTGGAGACATGGCAATTAAAATTCTAATAAGGAAAATGAACTCAAGTCTTTTATTTTCTGAGTAAACAGAGCATTGCACATTGTCTTCCAAGACTTAGTATTTATAATTATGAATGTTATAGAAGTACTTATAGTGAAGACAAGAGTTTGTTACATGTAGGGGATCAACAAGAATAATGACAGAAACACAGTCATGTTAGCCTGGCCTGCCAGACTTACCAACTTTCTTAGACTTAGCGAAGTCCCACTGAGCCCGTCTTCCACCTGAGCTCAACATTTACTGTCTAGAATTTCCAGTTTTAATTAATAGCAACCTATGGTGAATCTCAATCTTTTTTAGGCTTTTCATTTGACTGTAATATAATATAAAACTAATATTGATAACACTGATTAAAAATCTCTAATGTTTCTACCTGAACAAACACTCCATGCAAAGATAAATCTGGCAGAACAAAGAGTCATAAGTCAGTTACTTACTCCGACACAAGTAACTTAAGTAAATGATTCTGCTAAAAGTAGGTCCACATTGAAGCACATCATCCTGAAATGGAAGGTAGACATTCTCCACTCTAAGTGACAGGCCACAAAACACATTCCCAAGATGCTTCTAAAGTGCTCTCACCGACTGACAGCAGCATATCATTTCTGTCCATTTATTTTCAAGCTTGCACTCACCTGACCCACATGTGGACATTTGTCTGCTATCCACACTGCTCCAAAACTCAACATGCATCTTTATCTTTTTGGCAATTCTTTTTAAACATTTTATTCATTTTATTAGCCCCCAGTTTATCTAAACAAGACACTGAGGGCTTTTGTTAGCTTTACTCATCTACTCCCTTTCCCATATTAACAGCTTACCTTTAATGCTCATTGTTGCTACTGAAGTCCACACTAACTTGGTTATAATGAGATGTTAATCAACATAACTTTCCAGAACAAACTTCACATAAACACAACAGAAATGTACAAATTGCTTTCGATATTGTTGCTGAAATACTGACAATAAATCAATCAGGGGAATAAAGAAATGTACTTGTATGGATCGTTTGCGAAAGGAGCAGCTGTTAACGGGTTAGCGTTATCATTAATCATGCATTTACTTGTGTTTGCGGGAAAAAAATTACCCACAGTCATGTCAGTACTTTGAATAAGGTCTTGTATAAACAAAATACAGCACCAACATTCCCACTTTGCCAGCCGTCGCTAAGTAATTAAAATTCAAGAATTGGTGCTTAATAATGTTCTTCTCCTCACTCATGTTTTCTACAGAATAACTTCTGAACAGCAGAGCTAGTATCTCTGTATCTCTGTCACTCTGCTAACGCTGACAACAAGAAGCTATTGACACAGAAGTCAAAGAGTTGTGCTCAAGAAAAAGCAATCCAAAATCAACAACTTTTTTTCATGACTGCTTAAAAATGTCAAGTGGAGCTTACGTAATAACTGAGGTTGTGTTATTTAATAATAATAAAGTTTAAAAGGGTATTTTCTTCTGAAGAGACTCTTTGATCATTGCGAGCAGAGGCCCATTATCATCACAGGATTATTTGTTGCCGTCATTCGGCATCGTTTCCTACTTAAGGCAGAAGCTGTAAAGAAGAGCTATGCCGTCTCTAAACGGGGAGATATAGAGCAACCACAGGCTCACATGACAAATGAGGAGCTCGGCCCACACTTATTTATGGATACTTAAAGCTGTCACTTGAAGATGATAAGGGGTGACTGCTTGATTAGAAAGTGTAAGATCGGTCTTGTCCTCATGACCCATTACAGAACAGATAGGAAACGGTAGATATTTAGCAGGTGGAAATGCTGTTTTTTTTTTTTTACGCTCATGCTCATTTGTTTACATTCCAGGTGGACAAGATAAAATGATTGAAAAAAGTTATCATGATGTGTGCTTCTGCCTCATTTTTTCAATCTAACCTCCATTTGTGATGACTGATATCAAGATGGAAGGAGGAACCTGAAAATGAACTGGACAGCAGAATGGGAGAACAGTAGTAGTTTTATGAAAGGTAATTTGCAATCCTCCACAACCTCAATCTTTCAATTGTTACCTCAAAAAGCACTTGTTTTTTTTTGCTTCTGAATTTTCTCCTTTCTTTCCTAGTGTTTAGAATAAGAAATAAAAATGTTGTGAAATGTTATTAAACAGCCACTGAAAAGGTGGTTAAAACAGTTGAATATATAACATTTGACAATCCAGTGTGCTGTGGTCCACTCCAATAGTATAAATGTTCTATATGTTTGTTCAAACTGGCCTCACACTTTCAGTGGGTTTATCTCCCATCTTTGTATTAAGTGAGTCTTCTGCTGCAAAGCAGTTCAAAGACTGACAGGATCCGTGGCCTTTTTTTAATTGCAGGCTGCTGTGCGATCATCTTAAGTGGATGGTTAAGTATCTGAGTTTTGCTAAAGCTTGTTCTGTTGGTGGTAGACCAGGATTTGTGGCGTGAAGGGTCCACTGGCAATGTAGAAAGTCTAACTGCTGCAGGTCTTCTCTCAAAGATCTTTCATGTGTTTAAATGTAATGTGATAAAATTAAGTTTAAGTCAAAACGTTTTTTTAGCATTGAATTTATACACCAATAGAAACATTTTACTAAAACACAAGTGCAAGCAACATGGTAACAACACAAATGATGACACAAATAACTAATAGTTTTCCTGTGGCAGAAAATTAAATAGAAATTAGGACTGTCTAGAGCTATATCATAGACCTTTCCTTTAAAACAGACAGAGTAACACAGAGGCCCTGCGACTAACATTGTCCAGAGTTTAAGGCCCAAAGATGCTGGGATAGGCTCCTGCGATGCCAAATGGGACTAAGAGGAAGACAATGAATGAATGAATGAATGAATGAATGAATGAATGAATGAGTAACACAGACCTCTCTGTATGGTCCTTTGAAAGTTGCAATTGAGTAAATCTATTGCCATCTTGTGGAAGCTATACAGAATGCACTTCATGTTAAAATCATCGAAGGCACAATTTCCACATGCCAGCAGAAAATCAGACTGATACTGCTCTGCTAGGGTCAGATCTTACTGAAACATACTGGTTAAAACGGTTCTCTATTCTCTTGAAGGACACAGGTAATCTGTGTGGAGGCTTTTAACCAGGTCATAGTAAACCCGAGTAGTGCTGAGGCAGGCATCTTCTTTTAAAAATATGTCTGCAAGTAATCTGTTGATGTACAGCTGCATGTTTATTGTCAGTTTTGCTGCTAGTAATAGAGAAATCTCTGTGCCATGTTTATGTCTATCTCCAACTTTTATTTTACTGTGGCATGGTGTTGATCCTATTGGATTTAGATTCACCTAAAAACTCTGATGGGGTTTGAACTGACTGACATCCCGATGAGGACTATAATCTTGTAGGTATGTACAGCTTTATTGTGGCAGATTAATTTTAAGTACGTGATTTATTTGTGGCCGTACCAATGAGCACACAGGGAAAAACAGAGTGCCAAAGTCTGGGCACTCAGATTATTTGTCTGAGAAGAGAACTAATCAAGCTGGCAGCATTTGGATCCACGAGTAATGAGCACTGAGTCAGGCCATGAGTTATATGTGATGAAGATTTAGAATGCCATTTACAGAAGAAAAAGCCCTCATGAAAAGAAGCAAGTTGTAATTTTCCTTCCTTTTTAACTATGATAGAAACAGAATTTAGGAAGAAACTAGATTGCTCACTTGGGATCATATTTGCTAGTGGGATACTTTCTAAGACATTGGACTAAGCCTTATTGCGTGCAATTTATCAGATAGTTTCAAAAACATTTGCTTTATTGTTCACCTTGCTAAGATGCAGAAACACATTGTATGTTGTGTCTTGAAAAAATGAGATGTTCAAAGCTGTATTTGTTTTGTTTCTTTGTTTTGTAGACAGGAAACCAGATAATTTTGGGTTGCAGCAATATTCTTGTCAAAAATAGATTTTCATTACTGTCCAAAGATGCCAGGGCTGCCATGGTCCACAGCCCAGAAGCGATGTTTTTCACATTCTACCTACTGCCTTTACATAGCAACCCCTAAAGAGGCATAGTATTCAATCTTTAATAATATGTATCATCTCAGAGAAAGGAGAATATATGTCTAATGTAAAACTTACCACCTGTTTTAGAATCTCAGTAAAACTGAAGTCAGTGCCTAGCATTGGTAGGCCTTTATCACAGGCCTGTTTCATTTTGTTTCATCAAAAATGCAAACTTTTTGTAACTTTTAAAGGCTCCATGACAATGCTACCCCTCAGCCCTCGTTATC
Source organism: Neodontobutis hainanensis (assembly GCA_024349245.1). Lineage (NCBI taxonomy): Eukaryota > Metazoa > Chordata > Actinopteri > Gobiiformes > Odontobutidae > Neodontobutis > Neodontobutis hainanensis. Next base: position 282,661 of record JALDNG010000174.1, on the reverse strand, counting down.
CTCGTTCACGAGAGACAAAGGGGTGTCCCAATACTCATTTGGATCAAAGGGAAGAGGTAAGAGGTAGGGCTGTAAGATAAAATGAGATTAGATAAGAATGGATTTAATTGCTCCCACAGAGTAGAAATGCACTTATACAGCAGCTCTTAGACAGGTAGAGTGCCAGAAGAAAAATAAAGGTGAGTGAATGGAATAAAAATGTATATACAATCACAACTGGAAATGTTTTTGTTAACTGCACAAACTGTTCACATGGCGCTCGCTCGTCCTGTTCGTGCTCTGTTCACGTCTGCTGCTGAGTCTCGTGACGACACGGCGACACAGGGAGAGCAGGAGACACAGAGCTGTCCACCGACTCAGAGAACCTGTCCACCGACTCAGAGGACCTGTCCACCGACTCAGAGGACCTGTCCACCGACTCAGAGGACCTGTCCACCGACTCAGAGGACCTGTCCACCGACTCAGAGGACCTGTCCACTGAGTGAAAAAAAAAGAACTGCTTGTAGCCTAACTGCGACTCAGTTTCCATCGTTCGTCCTAAAGAGAGTTTCGTTCGTGAAGGTCATGGCATCCTCCTCTAAACGCAGCAAAGTTTGTAAGAACTTAGAACAAAATAAACAGCTTGTCGTGTGCAAAGGTAAAACTAAGTTATCATATTAGCAAACATTGTTTAATTTTATCTACAAAACACAGTATGTACAGTTTGTTTCTGAAAATATAACCTAAAAGCGTGTTTTAATATTAAGGTTCAGAAATACGTTTTATAAATTAACGCCTGTATGTAACTTATTTGGGCAAAAATAAAGCTTTTAAATCTTGTTTAATATTCCGTTTTTTATTAGCTGATGCACACCATTGCTATGTTTTTACATCAATTTCCGTTTTTTTATGTTGTAAACAAACACTGCCTTTCATTTTTGTTGTCGTAGCCACATCATTCCCATGTCCTATGTCTGTGAGCAGGGACAGAGGGAACAGCAGCTGATACTGTCCAGTGCAAGAATCAAGTCAAAATAAGCTTTTTTATATTCTTTATGACTATGGCAAATGTATTATTTCTTATTTAATCATTTACCCACAATCCATTTTTTACAAAATGTTTAGCAATTTAAAAAGTTCCTTCAGTGTCTTTTTTGTTGAAGGGTGACTGACATGGTCTGGGTGGTTTGGTGCAGGTTACAGTCCACTCTACAGAGAGGCCAGGCCAGGCTGTCGAGTTAGCACCTCTGCGGCAACTTTCTGTGGTGCCTTATGACAGGAATGAATGCTATGCAGCATGACATTTCATCAATAAAAGGAGGATATGCCGAGGTGGCTTAATTCCTTATCCAGCCGGTTTATGTAAGATCAGTCCCACTCAAGAGCCCATTCACATGCATTTGAGCCAGTGCACATGGAAGGACAAGAACAGCAAGACACTTGCAGCATTAGACTGAAGAGACTGTGTCACATCTAGTATCCCAATAACCCATCTACCTATTCATATAATGAATGTCTTCCTAAGGTTTAGTACAATCAATTATAAAATGGGATACTAAAATAAATCAACATAAGATGAGTAGATTAAACTTAGTTTAAACATGGAAATATTGTGGTTTGGTTTTCAGCCAAAAAATTTTTATTATTGGTCTATAGAGACTCAAAGACTGCTGTCCCATCAGAGCTCAACTCGGCTGAGCTGCACTGAATCTGAACAAAGTATTAACATGGGGTGTCAGACATGCTAAAAACCTTTCATGCTAAAAAGGTATGTATGCAATTTGACCACTTCAGAACCCAAATATAGATGGTAAATCGGTCAACAAGAGAGGGACCTGGTGGCTCACCTGGTACAGTACCATATACTTGGGAGACATAGATTCAGTTCCAGCTTGGGTCATTTGCACAGTGTCAATCCCCTCTTGCTCACCCTGTCTGTCTACCGTCCAATTAAAAAAAATGTGATGACAAATGCTAGAAAAAAAGGCAGACAAATTCCCAATTCCAACTTGATCTCGGAATGGTAATAGCCTCATACAGCGAATCTGTTGTTTTGTAGCTACAATATTATAAAAATCCAGCTTGTTTCCATGGAGAGGACACAACAAAAATAAATAGTTGCCTCCAATAAAAAAGAAAAGACAACTGTAAAAACAAAGTAAGCCACTGTAGCGACATCTGCTTTTAAGCTGAGGCAGAATTAAAAGAGGTTGGACATAAACATATCAGTTATGTAAGGAACGTAATAGATAGTCTTGTGCTTGACCTTCAGACCATTAATACCTTGTTCTTCATGTGATCTTGACTTTCCAAAAAAAACATTCTAAGCCATGACAAGTAAAGCTTATGCCATAACCTTGATTATGCAATGTATCGTAATTTAAACCGTATACCTTGTTCACGGCATGTGATACATTTTAAATTAACCCAGAACCCAATCACCACACAACCCCATTCCTCCCACCTCTCTTCCCCTCCCCTTGACTCTTATAATGATAAGCCATCCACTGACGCATCTGTCTGACTGAACACCCAAAGCCTGTCCTCCACAGCCTCTGTCTTCACACAAGCTTCAAGGCAGCAAAATTCTCATCATGATTTCCTGCAGGATTTAATAGTCGCTAAAACCCAGCAGGCTCCAGGTTTACTCCAACTTCACAAAGCAGCCTCAGGTAAGTGAATACAGGTAACTTATTTCATCTTGTTTGTGTTGGTAAACAGAAAATAATAAATCTTTGGTGTGTATCAATCAGCCAAACATTTAGAATACTCACTGACCTAAAAAGCTAATTCATTTCCAAACCAAATGTTCTTTTTTCATCCGAGGGGTAAATTAAAATTTAAAAAAGTGTTTTGAAAACAAATATGAATCTGTGATTACAGAATATGTGCTTCTTTTACATGTTGCATCATCTCACTTTTGTCTTGTATTCTTTCCTTTAATATTATATTGGCTTGGGAGTTTTTGTTGCTCTGTGGTGTTATTTCCAAATTAGCCTGTAGCTTGAGTGTTCCATACAATTTTAGAAAAGTATGGAACACTGCTGATAATGAAAAGATGGCATCTGTTGCAATTACATGACTTGACTTTAGACAAACACAAGTAGCTTCTGTAAAGTGAGAACATGTTTTCTATGTGGCACCTCAGTCATCTGTGTAGTATAAAGTATTTAGGTTATCTTGCCCGCAGTCACAATGTAAGGAATTTATAGGGTTTCTTGTCAAATGGCTGCTTGGATAAGGCTTGGCATGTAGTGTGTGGTGCTGAAAATCTACACATTTTGTTAACATTCTCTTTAGACTTTCAGGTTACAGTGTGTTCCACCGCACAAAATGTGGAAGAGGACAAAAAACAGCTCGGTTACCGGCAGACAAGGTGCAGTAATTATTATTTCTTCTTCTTTGGTGAATAGGATCAAAAAACACTAAAACTCTGAAAAGTCAGGACAGTGTAGAATATGTGCTATTTGTTTTATAAGAGATATTACCAACAATCATTAAGAATTCACACTGTGAGGCCATGTGTGTAGTCTATAGTATATGAAGAGGTAGTGGCTTTGACTGCCTCTTTCACCTCAAACATACACATAATTAAAATAAATATTAAACATACTGACAAGGTCTCTACACACTAAACACACAGGACTGATAATGCCTTAATATTAATTGATTGATTGATCTGTATAAAACGGAGCGTTGTCTTGCAATTGTAAGTTCTATGTTCTTGTCAGAGGGTGGCCATGATTTGTCGCTGTATGTGTAGGCATTTGACAATAACCGGTTTCAAATGGTCACTAACATGGAAATATGCAAGATGTTCCTGTAATGAGCTGATGAGACAAGACCACAAAGTACTGGACACCACATTTACAAAACAGCTTCTCGATAACACAACTCTTCAAATGTTAACCATATCTTCCTTTAAATTCCATCTTTGTTATTATAATGACTTTTGTCATATTTTTGGAGAAGACTGACTAGAACTATTGCGGCTGTTTTTTTTATAAACAGATTTACTGCTGTACTGGAGATTTGAAGAGTCTTGCTCAAATTTCTAAAAAAAATCCTTTTCATTCATGTGCCCGAAAAATAGACCAGTAGAACCAGTGGAACCAGAGAAAAAGAGTTCAAACATAATTCTGCAATATCTTTACACCATCAAACTGAAATAACTTTGAAAAAGGTTCTCAAATTGTCTGAATCTCATACTGTCTCATATTTGATGGTAGAATTACTTTCTGATATTAAAGCAGCTCAATGAAGCTATGGATCAGAGCAAGTTCTTCACACAATCCCTACAAAGTAATATGTGTCATGTAAAAATTAAAATCTGGAGCCAGGTGGCTGGAAGTCTTGTCTCGCAGGCATCTGTGATAAACAAAGGCTGAGAAGTAAACATCCCTGGATTAGGGCTGCCTGCTGCTGCCTCCTTACTGAATTCTTTACTTTAATTTTAGCCTCACTAAAATTTGTCTGCTTTACAAACTATTTATCACCTGATTCAACAGCGCTGCTTGAAATAATGACTTCTGACTGAGATGCTCCACACAATTAGTACTTCCATTCCTTTCTGTTCCACAGGTTTTTCTCTTGTTCATCAATATATTCAACATTTCAATGAAGTGTCGGGCAATAAGTCAGGTAAAATAAGACATTGGTTTTATATGATTTTTTAAAATGGCATGCTCTGTGTACTGTGTAAACTTATTAAACATTACAACATTACAAAACATATATCATTTTATTGATATTAAGTGTGTGCTTATAACCTCCTTTGTATGTCTTATTAATCATTTATAAACATAATAATAATAAATCAACAGATTAATATTGTTTTCCATCTACAATTGAGTGATCCCTCTTTGCACTGCCTCAGCCCAATAAGAAACTGTTAAGTAAGGATGGATCTGTCACAGAGAAACTAAAGGAAGTTGCAGTGCTGTTTTAAAACAAAGTGTCAGACTTATTACAAAGTCACATGTGACATGTCTGACACCTGCTGGCAGAAAAATAAATCTCAACTGCTTTGGTGTGATGTGTTTGTGAAGCTTCCATTCGAAGACGATCAAAGACTCCAGGCGTGACCATTACACAGTATGTTGTAAACATACCTGAGGGAAAAAGCACCCCCGATTTTCAATGTAAACCAGCCCCTGTTACCATCAAACAAGGTGATCTATAATTCAACTTTTTTATCATTACAAATTTATAATGATCTACAAAAGAGGTTTGTTGATATTACGCAGGTCAAGTGGCTGTTTTTAAGGCTGTGGTCACAGGCGAGCCCAAACCAGAGGTCTCATGGAGAAGAACCAAAGGAAATATTTCAGACAAGGAAAATTATCACATTAAATATGATGAAGTAACTGAGGAGTATATTTTGGAGGTGGGTGCACTTCAGTTAATGGAATTTACTGGATGTGAATACAAGCAGAATAATTTTTACAATGTAAACTTATATTCATTTATTTGCACTTTTAGATTCATAAAGTGTCTGCTGCTGATGCAGACACATTTAAATGTTTAGCTTTGAATGACTATGGCAAAGCTATGTGCACAACAACTTTACATGTGACTGATGGTAAGAAAAAGTCATCTGGTAACACGTATGAAATATAATGTTACCCAATTTAATTACAATTTTTTTTTCAGCTTTAACAAATCCATTAGACTTCAGAAAACTGCTGAGGAAAATGTAAGAAAACATACAGAAAATGTTTGTATCATCCGGTATATAAAGCAACATTTTTCATTATAATTCCACAAAATAGTATATTTTTACATACTTTCTTAGTCCAATCTAATTTAGGATTGTTGTGCAAATTAACCTTTTAGTAAAGTGGACGATGATGAAAGCTACACAAGGAAAAACAATGAAGAAGAAGAAGATAGCTTCTGGAAGGCAATGCTTAAGGCTGACAAAAAAGATTATGAGAGGATCTGTAATGAGTTTGGTGTAGCTGACCTGCATTTGGTCCTCAGAAGACTAGAAGAAAAGAGAAGAGAGCGAGCACACAAGGTGAAACTGACAATATGCTCTACAATGCAATAATAGTTTTTCTAGTTTACAACTGTTAAAGCCAGCAGGACCAAGACAAGGGAAACATATGTCACGTTTGCTGATCTATACAGTACTTTTATATTACAGGATGGTATAATGCTTAAGGATGGAGATACATCAGGAAAACACAGTCTCAGAGCTGAAGGAAAGCCAAACGAATGTGACAAGGGCCTAAAGCAAGTTGGAAAGGGATTGACTCTGCTGGATGGAAAAGATGATGACTTACGGTCAACAGAACATAAACGTACGGACTGGTCATTCTGTCATTACTTGATAGTGGTTATTGTATACTATCTCTCCAACTGTCTCCACGCTGTTTCAGTTTCCAGGGTGGACTTTGTTGTTAAAATACAAGAAGTAAAAGCCCAGGAGAGAGAGGATGCTCTCTTTGAATGTGTTCTAACACAGCCCCTGCCTAAAATCACTTGGATGGGTAAAAGCAGAGTCCTTGAGGAGGGCGACAAGTACAGCATAACCGTGTCAGACAACAAACTCATCCACAGGCTGGTAGTGCGAGACTGCATGCAGCTGGATAAAGGCATCTATTCAGCCGTGGCCGGCACTGTGTCCTGTAACGCCTGGCTGGTTGTGGAAGGTACATAATGATTTTATTATAAATTGTCATTCATAAACTGAGAATGTGTCATGCTTCTTATATTTATTCTTTAAGCTGACCGTGACCCGGCCTCTGTGGGTAAGAAGAAAACCCGAAAAACCACTATGGCTGGAGGAGCAAGCATCGACATTGAGCAAGTGGCCAAAGAACAGCAAATAAAAAATCAAGAAGAAATGGAGAAGATTTTGGCAGCTGTAAAAGCAAAAGAAGCTGTCAAACAACTAAAAAAAGAAAACAAAGCCACAAAAAAAGTAAAAGGTGTTAAAACATCTGTTAACAACGTGACAGGAACAAACCAACCTGACGCAACTACAATCAGACAACACCAGCAAGAAGTCAACAAGAACAAGGCCAAGAGCCGAAACCTAAAAGAAGGTTGTGTATCCACAGCAGATGAGTCAGGGGTCAGAGCACAAGGCAGACTGCAAGTGAACAACAGAAAAAACAAAACTTGTGTGCATTATGAAAAGCCATCAGGTAAAGTCACTATTCCATAATTGTTGTGTAGACTGTAGTGCAGATTATTGACATGTCATATGGATCCAAATTTTTAGTGTAGAAATATTTGATTATTTCTAAATGAAACAATATACATGATGGTATATTCTCATTGACATAGTAAATGGTGAATATAGTGAAGATGAAGATGACTCAAGCTTTGAATATTCCAAACACAGTGAAGAATCTGAAGATGACACACTTGGTAAGACACATCATGTACAAAATAAATATTTTTCTTATAGAAATAGAAATATATAAGGAATCTATTTTTTTATTATACACACAGTAGTTTGATGTTTAAACCATATCTTCAAATGTTTGCAACAGATGATAACTGCATTATTGTTAACAAAGTTGGAAAAAGTCCTTGAAGATTATAGTCAGTAAAACAGTAAAGATTAGATTGTGACAATTTTGTATCATTGGGATAATTGCTAATCAAGATAAGCTCCTGATGTTGTTTTTTTTTTTTAATTTAATTTAATTTTTTTTACCACAAGGTCATTTGGACATATTTGTTTAGAACCATCATCCAATGGTGATTTAAGAAATAGATATTCAAATGCTGCATTGTGCTCTCCTGCTTGTTTTTTTCTTTCTCTTTTTTTCTCTGCTATGTTCTGCGCAACTGAAGATGGAGGTTTCACTAAATTCTTGCTGAAATTAAACTTCAGTTTGTATCCAGCAGAGAACAGGGCTGTAGATAATAGTTTAAGTAATAGTTAGCAAAGCAGCTGTATTTGCCTCGTGGCTGTGTTGATTCAGGAGCTTTGCTGTCATGCAGCAGGGCTGGAACAACGAATGCGGGGCCTATGAGCTAAAACTATATTTGGGCCCCCTTTGGGGAAGAGGCTCTGTGGGGCCCAATTACAGGACATGTATTAGACGCAATATGTGTATTACTTTTAATTATTTTGTGAAATAAAAATAAATTAAGCTATCTCTGAATGAATGAGGCTGACGTTGAACAGACTACTGCATATTTTTTTTAAATTGCCTAAATAATTTAATAAGTTCAAGTTACTCTAGTTTTAGATTGTTTGAAAAAGAAGACAATAAAAAAAATCCTTTTTTTTTGGTAGTTAAAAATCAACATTTTTGGACAGGCAGAGCTTGTTGTCTGGGCAAGTGCTTAAAAGTGCTTAATATTAATCCCTGATTCATGTTATTTTCACTTTAAACAAAGTGCAATTTTGTTTAACCGACAAAAAACTATTGTAAAGGGATGCCAATATGTTTTAGTAACATTTTCAAAATGTAAGCATGATTTCTTAATCATCAAGCTGTCTGGTCCCTTACTCATGGTGAATCCCTTCCTCTGCGCTTTAGCGGACAGTCCAATCCCGAGCCATTTCTCTGCAGCATGGTGTGGTTAGCTGGCTACGTCATACACAAGTAGCTTGGCTCGTGCGGCTTGTCTAAAACATTCAACATGGCGGACGCTGCTACTGAGAGGCTATTTATTTCTACTCTTGCCTCGGTTTTGGATAACCAGCAAAGTATAAAAACAATAAAATCGCTCTGGTGTGAAGTGTTGCCTTTTTTGCGTCACTTCCGGCGTTTGTCTGATTGGTTAACGTTCCTCTTATAAACCCCGCCCAAAATTGAACGCAAGAAACAGGGTGCCAGACTAATTTCTTTGTATCAAATAGAAAAATAGTTAGTTTGGTTGCCACGGCCATTCCTGCTCTCTCTGACTACTGTTTCTGACCAATAAAAGCTTATTAATGATCATCCCTTTGCCATCATTATTCCATACGACATAGATGCTTATTTTGAAGATGACAATGAGAATGGAAACAAAGTCTATCCCCAAAAAAGACACTTACAAAAAAAAAAAAAAAGAAGGAAAAAAGCAGCCACTCATTTGGTAAGAAACCAGCAAATGTGTTGAAAATATGAAATATGTTACGGAGCAATTGAATTACCCGTAGCTAACAAATAAATATGTAGGCTAGGAGTTGTTAATAAAGGCATTTTCCCAAACAAGATTTCACATTGTCTACAGATAATGAAGATGATGAATTTGACGAGGATGAAGATGGCAATAATGAAAATGAAATCTTCACTGGTTCTAACAGAGGTTCATCAAAGAAAACAAAGAAGGTTAAACAAAGCAACAAAGTGTCTGGTAAGAAGCATCTGGCAAATATGTAGAGAAAATATGTTACAGAAGAATTAAAAAATGAACATAGAACTATGTAAGAGTTGAAAAGAGTTGAAAGCACTGGTACAGCTATTACTTACTTACACTATTTACACCCTACAGATAATGGAGCAGACCATTTTCAGGAAGATAAAGAACAAAACAATAGAAATGTAGTCTCCACTGGTTCTAACAGGAGCTCATCAAAGAGAAGAAAGAAGAATAAACAAAGCAAGCAAGCATCTGGTAAGAGACATCTGGCCATTGTAGCATATAGGCTGAGAAAATATGTTACAATTGACTCAGGATCCTATAAACATATATAACAGTAAGAACAGTTATTTCACATAAATGTTATCAAATGTAGTTTTTTTTTTTTTGTTATAAAGAAATTACACTAGCGCTGCATTTTACCGTTTACTTCTTTGTTCAAAAGAAAGGGGTGTTAATTAGTGTGTCAACCTCACATTGAAAATGAAAGCTGGCTAGAGAACATTCAAAGGCCAGGGTAAAACTGTATTTGACTTTTACTCTGTAATAAGCACTCAAACAGAGGTGTGGACAGGTTCGTTCAAACATTGCCCTAGAAACCCTCTGTAGTATCCCTAGAAAAGCATCATAAAAGATTATGGAACAGCTTTGTGTTTTCTACAGGTTTTGGAGTTGATGATATTGAAGAAGATGACGGTGAAAATGAAGTCTCTACTGGTTTTAACAGGTGCTCAAAAACCACAAGGAAGATTCAACAAAAAGTTGGTATGTGCATGTGCTTGAAAAGCAATGACTAAAAATTGTTGGGCTCATAAGGGCCCCGTCATGTAAAATTGTAAAGTGAAACCTTTGCTCTATTCAAGTTAAATGAGATGTTACAATCTACAGTCATGTGTGTTGTGTGTCTGACTGAATTCAGTGTTTTACCACAGACACGGATGAACAAAGTAACAGTGAGGAGGATTGTGAATACTCTGACCAGGACCAGCTTTCACCAGCTTCAAACCACGGTCACACTCTGCATGATTCATTCCAAGGTAAGAAACAGAACCAGGTAAATTATTATTTGGAATCATTTATTTAAACCCTTGTAATTCTTTCATCTGCATCTATAACATATTTCTATGTTCTCTTGCCACAGAGAACCACAGAGACGCAGGAGATAACACCTACTGTGTTGCACGTTCAAAGAGGAAAAGAGTAGGCCCATTAATACAAGATGTAGTCATTGGTGAGTGATCCGACATGCAAAATACATCTGGCATGAGGAAGGTGCAAATTTGTCAGTGTATTAGAGGGCGCACAGGGCATTAATAAAAAATGCAAAGTTTGACAACAAAGGGATTGTTTTATCAGTCATTGAAATTATTTATGTGGAAATTAACTGATAATTCTAAGCAAGGGAGAGTGGAGCGCCTTGAATAAACAAATCTGCAAGCTAACTATGCAGTGTTTACACGTTAGATCCTGGAGTTCAATTTATCTGGGGGCTGTCGGATGTTAGCGCTGTAATCGGCGAGTCAGCTGAGTTAACGTGCAAACTCAGTAGTGACGACTGTGAGGGAACTTGGTTCAGAGATGGCAAAAAGGTGATTCAAAATGACAAATTATGGAGTGATGTTATATAAAAACTGATCATATTAATGGTTTCTCTTTGTTTATTTAATTGGGTGTTCTATCTTTATTAGTTATCCAATGATTCTAACTTCACCATCAGTCAAGAGGGAGTCATTCATAAATTAGTCATCAGTACATGCGAAGAAGAGCACTCGGGAAAATACCGCTTTGAAGCTGATGGTCGGAAAACTGAGGCAATGGTCAATGTCAAAGGTTTGAAGAAATTATGTGAAAACCTTTTTCTTTTTTTTTTACATTTCTTGTGATAAAACACATTGTTGTATTGATGCATTTATGTGGAGATATTCAGCCACAGGAACACTCTATAAACTTCCATCTAACAATAGAAATACAATTAAGGCTTTTTTTAGATCCCCCAAGGTTTGTGCCAGAAGATCTCAATGTATTCACTCAACCTGTGACTGTTAAAGTCGGTCACAATGCTATTTTCAAGTTGACTTTTATTGGCCACCAACCCATAAAGATACAATGGTATAAAGAAGGAGAGGTGCTCCAAGGGGACAACAATATCAAAATAGAGAGGTCTTCAAGCCACAGCCGTCTGCTTCTGAGTAGATGCCAAAGGAAGGACACAGGGGAGATCAAGATTAAGCTGAAGAATGAGGATGGCTTTGCTGAGGCTATTTCACAGTTAATTGTGCTTGGTAAGTAAAATTATGTTTACAAGGCATATTCCTCTACTAAAGATTGTTGGTAGATTTAGTATTTACTTTAAGATCTACATAACTGTACTATCTCCCCCAGGATGCGCTGACCTAAATGAGTAATCAAGCCCTAATTCATGTTTAGTTCACTATACAGTTAAAGACGTTTTCTTTAGTAGATCACATGAATGATGAAACAAAATAAACATGCAACACACACATGTTGCAGTCCAGCAATTCCACTTACTAATAACTTTCAGGATTTTGTCCATACAGATAAACCCACTTGCCCTCTCGGCCCGGCTGAGGTCACAGAAAGTTCAGCTGTATGCATAGAATTTAGGTGGAGGCCTCCAAAAGATGAAGGCGGCTCGCCAGTTATTAACTACATAATGGAGCGTCAGCAGGTGGGTCGAAATACTTGGAGGAAGTTAGGTGAAATCCCAGGTGTTCCCTGCTATTGTGATACAGATGTGGAACATGGACGAAAATACCATTACCGGATCCGTGCAGTGACTGCAGAAGGCGTCAGTGAAGTCATGGAGACTGATGAAATGCAAGCTGGTACTCTAGGTGTGTACAGACTCAGAGATAATGCTACATGAACAACTTAGCTTGTCCATTATTAGTTTATTTTAACAGGAAATAAACTAATCAATTGTAATTGTATATTGACAAAAGGGCAGGGAAATATAATTCAGATGAATAACACGTCAAAATCTCACATACTAACCATAATCATGAACTTAATTTGAGGTCATATAGCCTAGTTGTAATTGGTAAGACTGACTGTATAGACAATAACAGGCTTTTATTATGGAACAGGAGAAACGTAAACGTATAGGCTTTTCTTATTGCATAGCTATTGCCTTTTAAATTCATTAGTTAGCAATGCATTATATTGATTTAAGACACAGTAAAATAAACAAATGTAAAAAAGTATTGCAACTACACAGAAAAACTAGCACTTACTATTTGTCGGTCGAACTTAATCAATACAGAATGCAAACTGAAGACTAAGGGTGCACGTGGCAGAGTGGTTTGCACTCCTGCCTCACAGCAAGAAGGTTATGAGTTCAAAACCCGGCTGCATTCAACATTCTTGGCCAACTCAGGGTCTGTGAGGAGTCTGCATGTCCTCCACGTGTTACCGTGGATTCTCTCTGGGTACTCCAGCTTCCTCCCACCGTCCAAAGACATGCATGTACAGGTTAATTGGCAACTCTAAAGTGTCCCTAGTGAATGAATGTGAGCAAGAGGACCCCCTCGAAAACGAGATGATTCATCTCAAGGGATTAATCCTCATAAAAAATGTGAATAAATAAATAAAGACTGAGTCACATGGAAATTTTTGGGGAGGCTGACTGCGTTTCTGTTAAGAACTGATAGCGCCATTTAGCTCAGTTAAGTTATGACCAGTATGATAGCTGGCACTTGCTTCTCAGGTTCATTCTGTTTTAACATTAAAAAGTAATTATAAACAATTAATATGTTATAGTAACATGATTGATAGGTGCTAGAAGACATATCGACTAGCCTACCTACAGTTTGGCTAAAGATTTTACAGTTATTTTGAATGACTTTGTCGGTCTGTGTTGCTCTAGATTATTACAGGGAGTGGGGGTAGTTACTGCATTAGCCTGTAGAAAAGAGTGCACAGGTGCATGTCATTTTCACTAAAACGCCACGTGGTACATACGCTACAAGTTTCTTTACAGAAGCCTAACACAAACCCATTTTACATGTTTATATTATAAGAGAATGATTTTAACTTCAAAAAAGAATAAATAAACACATTTTGTCTTAGCTTTCCCAGGACCTCCAGCACCTCCAAAGGTTGTAGATGCTTTTGACGACTGCATTAACCTCACTTGGATTGCACCAGAAAACACTGGTGGCTCACGGATTTTGGGATATATTTTGGAAAGGCGCAAAAAAGGGAGTAATCTCTGGACAGTTGTCAACCCCCTTGGTGAACTAATAAAAGGTCATTATTGTGATATTTTATTGCACAGTGTAACCATGTAGCTTTACTGTGAGTTTAACTGTTATGGCCTTGTGTTCAAAATTTTCCCCTAGAGAAAAAATTTGCTGTGAAAGATGTTGTATCAGGTTTGGAATATGAATTTAGAGTTACCGCTATAAACCTTTCTGGACCTGGTGACTCTAGCAACCCCTCAGATTTTGTGTGTGCACGGGATCCCAGGAGTAAGTATATGAATGAATCCGTTTACATAATTCCACTCATTGCACAGGCTACTTGCTGTGTGGATTTGTATGAGCCATTTTTTAACATTTTGATCCAGATCCCCCTGGAAAGGTTACAGGCCTTAAGGTGACAGAATCCTCATACACACATTTTGCTCTCACATGGGCAAAGCCTGAGGAGAAAGCAGGAATACAGGATGAAGCTAAAGGATATTTTGTGGAGATTCGCAATGCAGAGTCTACTGAATGGTCACGATGTAACAGCACCCCATTAATTACCACCTCCTATAGTGTAAAAGGCCTCAGGTCTATGGACATGTACTGGGTGAGAGTGATTGCTACTAATGATGGTGGAGAGAGTGCGCCAGAAGAGCTGGCCAACTATGTCATGGCAATGCCCTCCCCAGGTATGTACAACATAACATTACAAAGAAATACTTTATTTGATGTGCTGCTGATTATCATTTCATCACTTAAGTGAGGCCAAAATTTACAAACCACAAAATGAAGAGTTTTATGGTGGTAAGAGCAGGAAATTCGGTCAGGATCACAGTAAACTTTGAGGTAAGACATACATAATTGCATGCAGAAGTAATACAAATGATAATCTCACATCTTTTAATGCTGTTTAATAGGCCTCCCCAAGACCAGAGATAATGTGGCTAAAGGACAATGTCCCTGTGACAAAGCGAGTTACAGTCAGTAATTGTGACGGGTCTTCCCAGCTGCTTATCCCTTCATCTGAGCGTTCTGACTCAGGCATCTACTCCATTTTGGTGAAGAATCTTGTAGGGCAGGAGACATTTAGTACAGAGGTTAGAGTCACAGGTAAAACTGTCCGTCTGTATAGCTTATATTAGTTAATACTTAATATATTATAATGCTTAATACTGACATGGTGACTGTAAAATGGCTGTGGTTACAGATGATCCAAAGCCTCCAGGTCCAATAGAACTGGAGGAAAACGTCCCAGGCACAGTGACAGTCAATTGGGTGCCTTCTCCTGATGAAAAGCGTGATGACCGCCTCCACTACATTGTGTCCAAACTGGACTGTACCAAACACACATGGACCACAGTGGCTGACAGGCTTTTTAATAACAGGTTCACTGTCTGTAATATCATGCAAGGAAGAGAGTATCACTTTCGGGTGTATGCTAAAAATGACATGGGCATATCTGCGCCCTCAGAGTCACCGACCTGGGGAAGAGAAAAAAAGAAAGGTACATAATTTAATCATAAAAAATACAGTAAACTATTGAGTAGTTGTACAAGATCAGTAATAACCATGACATTTCATTTCTCTAGAAAGGTTTGTTGTAAGTCTACCATCAAGAAAGGACTGTGATTTGCGTTGTGCCCCCGCCTTCATTGTTCCATTAAAGCTTCGCACTGCACCCAAAGGCTATGAATGTTATATGAGTTGTGCCGTGACAGGAAACCCCAAACCACGTATCACATGGTATCGAGACAACATCAGTCTAAACACCAATACCAATTATTACATCTCTAACACATGTGGAGTTTGCTCCATGCTGATCCTTCGAGTCGGACCCAAAGATATTGGAGAGTATATCATCACTGCAGAGAACGCTCTGGGACGAGCTGAATGCTCCACTGTGCTCAGTGTCAGAGGTGAGCCACTCTTTATCAAGTCTTACATCACATCCTATAGAGAAATTAAATGAATATGCTAATCTGTATGTCTTTCCTTATAGAATGAAGAAAAAGAGAAGGATGCCATATTTACAGTGTGTATTAACAACCTTTAGTGGAGTTTTGTTTATTCTATATGCCTATTGCTCAATAAAACTTGTTCAAATTGAGTCAGTTTGTGATTATATTGCACTATAGGCTATTTGGGTTAGATTAATAAAGAAAAAGGGATGTAGCAAAAGGCATAATTGCAATCTTAGTAAATCTTTATTGTTAAAGGATTCATAAATCACTAAATGTTGGGATGAACATGGTTTAGTTTAAAATACCTTTTAGTCTAGGACTAGGGACAGAAAAGAACGAGTAAAAGATTGTTGTATTCATAATGCATATATAGAGTTTTGTTAACCACGTGACACAGACATGCCCGGATAGAACGTGTAGTTTGACCAGGCCTCGCGCAGCTATGGGTATTCTGAAGTCATAAATAGCCCATAGTGACCCACCAGCAGCGGACGTGTAGTCCTTCAATTAGATGACAGTAGCGCACATGGCGGCAGGCTCTCAGCCACTCCCAGCTCCTGCTCGGCCCCTCACTCCTCCTTTTCTTCCTGAATGGACGAACACGCTTCCTACGGCTCACGCCCCCTTCGCCGTCTCCAACTCAAGCTCCACATCAAGTGCCCGCTGCAGCTTGTCGGGGCTTTATTGTGAGGGGATTTAAAACCATTCTTGTTTGTGTAACGCCATGTAAAGCAACTCGTCTTCAATCGCACTTTTGCCCACAGTCTAGGCTTTTGAACCAACGACTCCCGCGTAACATTTCTTTGCTTGCTGAGAACAGTGTGTCCTTTGTGAGGCAAAATGACAGCCAAGCATCGAAAAGGTAAAAACCACAAACATGAAGACAACTTTTTCAAGGATGAGGTTTTTGAATCAGAAGTTCGTGCGGCAGGGAACAGTTACAGTCTTGCCCTGGTTGTAATCCTTGTTGTGGTGATTGGAGGCGCCATAAGCGCGTGGTTCTGTTTCCAGCAGAACCAAACTTTGACCTACTTGACTGACAATCTCATGAGCATCCAGATGAAAATAGCCAAACTACAGTCCTCTCACGAAGATCTACGACAGTCGAGTGATAAGGTAAGGACAAATAAAAGTGCCTGTAACTGACCAATTTGAAGAATTATAGGATGTATAAAGGGATGACTTCTGCTTATTCAAATCTAGTCTCTTTCACCAGCTCTTATTAAACCTGGTTACACTCTTAAAGAAATGGCTTCAGCTCATGCCTAGAGTCCACGTTGCCAGTAGCAAGTAGGAAAGTGAAGAAGTGGAGGCCTCTTATCGGATTTCAAAATGCCAAGACCCCCTTACTCGATAAGAGCAGGCTACAAAACGCTATTTCCAACATGCAGGCAGCTGCTGAAGTTTGTAAAGAAGGTTGTCCTTGAGCTTTTGCCTTCTTCAAAATGAGACCCCACATATTCAATTTTAAACCAGTCTGTTAGATGCTTCTTATATTGGCAGACACAAACATGTTGCCAGATAATGCTGCCCAAACTATTATAAACAGCTGTAGTGAGCCAAGGATAAATATAGTTTGTGATAGGGATACTGAGCTCAAATACTGTTTACAGGTCCTCTGTGAAAATTAAAGATGTGGTTCAATATATGGTGATTATATATTTTATAAACGGACCCTATGTTGTAAATGCATGTTTATGGCCCTAGCTATAGAAATCTATGCAGCTGAACTTCATATTTAAGCTTCATACTCCAAGGAACATGCTGCCTTTTCTGTTGCTTTCTCGTACCACAGAGAAAGCAGCGCTATGAGCTTAGCTTAATATTTATACTGACAGGAAACAAAAAAAGTTAAACCATTTATAATAAGTTGGTTTTATGATTCTAACTTCAAATTGGAATGCTAATAATTTTGGATACAAATGTTCAATTTATTTGGAATTACTGTGGTTGATTAAAAGGTTAGTATGTACTTAACAGTTGTACACATTGACTGTAAATATCATTTGTTTTGTTGATGTCATGTATATATGATTTTTTAAATTGTATGTAAATGCTGTTGTCTTGGCCAGGTCACTCTTGAAAAAGAGTTTTTTAATCTCAATGAGTTTTTTTATCTGGTTAAACAAAGGTTAAATAAATAAATAAACAGCAGCAGCCTAGTAAGAATAAAAAAAAAGTGTGTCTTATCACTGTTGTTTGCCTTGTTGTTGTAGCACATTTCAAAAAGCCTGGAGTCCCGTCTGAATGCACTTGAAGAATCCTATTTACTGGCCCAGAAACAAGTGGGTATGGCCCTGGCAACTGCAGAACAGCTCAAGACTTCAGACCTACCTGCTCAGGTATTATCTCTCCACACTGAGATGAAGACCCGTCTGGCTGAGATGCAACAAGCCACTGTGTCCTTGAAGCAGCTTAGCCATGTTCAGAGCCTGCTGCAGGAGACGAGTGAGGAGCTGGAAGGGGTCAAGGTTTACGGGGAGGCCCTGGCTGCAATGACTGATGAGTTATCACAGAAAGTTGAGGCTCTAGAAAGCACCCTAGGAGCTGCAGAATTCAGACTTGCTAAACAGATTGCTACGCTAGGTGCCAACCTGGATGGACAAGCTGCTGAAGTGCTCAGTCTAAAGGAGCAGCTAGAGGTAGCTACTGTCAGGTAGGTTGTGGAAACACACCAACATTTAGTGCTCTAGAGAAATAGCTCACCTCCTCTCACCCATAACTTCATGTTGATTTTGCTAAAGCTTTTGTATTTACCAGTGTCAGTCTGCCTTATACACCCACTGTGAGATTACTGTGATCTGTATAAACATCCCCATTGTATTGTGCAGCTGAATAGTTTTGCACGGTTTTCTTTTCATAATAATAGCTTCAGTTTGAAGTGTATTTTAGCGGTCTACAAGAAAAGGCCATTGTGAATTTAAGATTGTTAACTTATAAGCTGTAACTCTGAGGGTTCTCTAGTTTATTTTATGTTTATTTTATTTTTTTCAGAGAAGAGGTTGATAACGTACTGTCCCAAACGACAAGCCAGATAAATGTGGAGGAGCAACTTGAAACAGTAAGTCAGTTTTGGTTAGGATGTAAAAGTATAAATTTCCTTTTAACTTAAACAAGAAACCAGACTGAGCACAAATGCATAGGTTTTGACAGCCATGGAAGACGAAGGTGTGTGAGAAACATGCAAGCCTAAACGCATTAGTGGGCCTATGTACATTATCGTGTTACTATTTCTGTTCACTGAGTGCCTGTAGGGAACCATAATGAGTTTTCATCTTATTAATGTGAAGGTTCTAATTGCCTTGGATACTCAACTTGAATATCTACAATCACAATGTTTATTAAGCTGCATTATTTTCAATCAAAGTAGAGAGATGTCTGGATGGTTAGGTGGCATACATATAGATGATTGTATTGTTGATTATTGTAGGTACTGTATTGGCTCATGTCTATTATTATTTAATATACCATACACAAATTACAGACATGTAGATGTTTAGGAATTTTGAATGTTTATTAGACTGATAAAACCATAAAATCACTGGTAAAATTGGAAGATGGGCCTCAAAGTAATGAAATTTAAGACGTTATTTCACAAAATATAGTTTTGGCCATGCCTGTGATTGATTTAAAAACTCTTAACATTTTAAATGTACCATGCAGTCGATAAACAACATAAAATTTTATTTCCTGCATATTATTTCCATTATGTCATAGTTGTTGGAAGATACTGCTGCTGAGGTATTAGAGCCAACAGAAGCAACACAAGAGGAGACCACTGCAGAGGACACACTTTTAATGACGGATCAAGTTTCCTCAGATGAACAGGTAAGAGAGGAGGTGACTAATATTCCTGTTGAGGAGGAATCTGCATCAGAAGAGCCTACCCCTGATGATGATGATGATGATGACGACGACAATGATGATGAAGTAGTGCAGAATCAGGCTGTGCAGGATGACATCACAGAAAAGCAGAAGGCGGAAACTGTGGAAACAGAGAAAGTTGAAAATGAAGGACAAGATGATGTATCTGAGGCAGAGAAGACAGAACCAGAAGAAGAGGCCGAAGAGACGCGACCGGAAGAAGAGGCCGAAGAGACGCGACCGGAAGAAGAGGCCGAAGAGACGCGAACGGAAGAAGAGGCCGAGGAGACGCGAACGGAAGAAGAGGCCGAGGAGGCGCGACCGGAAGAAGAGGCCGAAGAGACGCGAACGGAAGAAGAGGCCGAGGAGGCGCGACTGGAAGAAGAGGCCGAAGAGGCTGAGGAGGCGCGACCGGAAGAAGAGGCCGAAGAGGCTGAGGAGGCGCGACCGGAAGAAGAGGCCGAGGAGACGCGAACGGAAGAAGAGGCCGAGGAGACGCGAACGGAAGAAGAGGCCAAGGAGACGCGAACGGAAGAAGAGGCCGAAGAGACGCGAACGGAAGAAGAGGCCGAGGAGGCGCGACCGGAAGAAGTGGCCGAAGAGGCCGAAGAGGCCGAGGAGGCGCGACCGGTGGAAGAGGCCGAAGAGGCGCGACCGGTGGAAGAGGCCGAAGAGGCGCGACCGTGGAAGAGGCCGAAGAGGCGCGACCGGAGGAAGAGGCCGAAGAGGCGCGACCGGAGGAAGAGGCCGAAGAGGCGCGACCGGAGGAAGAGGCCGAAGAGGCGCGACTGGAAGTTGAGGCCGAGGAGGCGCGACTGGAAGTTGAGGCCGAGGAGGCGCGACCGGAAGTTGAGGCCGAGGAGGCGCGACCGGAAGTTGAGGCCGAGGAGGCGCGACCGGAAGTTGAGGCCGAGGAGGCGCGACCGGAAGAAGATGACCAGAAAACAGAAGAAAAGATTGGGCAGGACTTTGCCGATCAACAGGACAACTACCAATCAAAAGAGGGTGTACCAGAAGTAGAGGGAACACAAGAGGAAGAAGAGCAGCAACCAGAAGCTGAGATAGAAGAGGTATCGGAAAAGAAAGAGGAACTTGAGAACGCACCAAATGAAGAAGAGTTAGTGGAACCACAGGTGGCACAAGCAGAGTTGCCAGTAGAAGAAGAAGCAGCAGAAAAAGAGGAAACACTGGAATATTCACCAGCAGTAGACAGCTTTGCAGCAGAAGAAGAGACAGTGTTAGAAGCAGAGGAAGAAACAGATCTTAAAGTAGAAGAGCAAGAACATCAAATGGAGATAGAAACTGATGGTCTGGAGGAACAGGGAGAGCCACAGTTGGAAGAATATGATGTTCAAGATGCTCCACAAGAGGGCAATTGTAAGTATTGTAATGAATTTTATTGTGAAAGATCACTTGTCCTTACTTGTACTAAAAAAATATTTTTTTTTCTTCAATGTTTTACAGAGTCCATCCCACTGGTGAGGACTTTTGCAATAGACTTGTCCACAAAGATAAAAGAAAACTTTCTTGGCTTCAGTCGGCCATCAACAAATGACAAATATGAAGGCATTGTCTTTGATTAGGATTTTATTTTGAAGTTTGTATGATGCAGTTGCTTTGTAAAGGTGCATCTGGTTAGAAAAGGTCTTTACTGAAAGCAGATATACCTCAAAGATGTGACTTTTGTCATTAGTAATTCAAGGTTTTGCTGCTAAAACAACCACAGAAGCCTTAATCCACAGACTGTCTTTTGACATGGCAGTTTCCACACGCCAACAACAAGCTCTTCTTGTTATGGTTAGGTCCCAATGCACTCAAAGCCATAAACAATGCCTGTTTGTCTGCATTAAAAACGTTTTTGTATTGTCACTGTGTGAAATGTATCACTATACGAGATTGTCATGCAAAAATCAAAGCGCAATTAAGCTGCCATTTAAACAGGCAGTGGAAGTGCCATTGAAGAGCTAACATGAAAAATATCTATTTTTCTCTTAATGTTTAGTGTTTTAGGCAGGTACTGTTTGTACTTTTTAAGTTAAATGATTTAATACCAATGGAAAAAAAAACTTACTTTTATTTTTATTTGCACTAAAAATCAACTGCTGTTGTGGTACACATGAGGGAAAAAAGTGGAACTGTTATCAAAATGTATATGTTTTTTAAAATATATATTGTCAAAGGATGAAAGCTGAAATCCTTAATTATATATACTAACTAGCGCAATAAAGTGATATCAAGAATCTGAAGTGAAGATGCAAAATTGTCGGGACCACATTGCTGTTCAGAGCAACATTGGACCTTGAACAACTAGACGCTGAAAAATGTGTGAACATTCAATTTGGTTTTGCAGCATCGAATGGTAAGATGTGGAGATTGCTGTCTGTCATTTATTAGACAGGATGGACTTTTTTTTACTTCACAAGATGGACTGTTTTAGCCAAGGCCATGTATTGTTATTACATGTCCCATACTGACATCCTTTGAAGTAAATGTCTGTTCTTTAACCTTTGTGTTGTCTGTTTGTGTCAAATACTCAGAAGAACTCTAGACCTTCAGACCTCCAATCATAAAAGCTTCAAAAGACAGTAACAGCATGATAAAGAGAGGGTAATTTTAGAATGGAGACCTATGAAGTTCATCTATATATTTGTAGCTCAGACCAGCTTGTTAACCAGATGTATTTCTAAGAGCACATGTTAAAAAATAATTTTATTTCACTGTAAAGGACACAGTTTTCATTACCAATGTTTAGGAGCAATTGAATCTAATGGACTCCTTTTTTGACTGAGCGATTACTTAAGCAGTTTTTTTAAATACATATGTATTTCCTCTGTTACCATTAGCAGGTTTACAGCCTCATTGTTCAAAAAGACGTGTAAATAGATTTGCTTGCCTCATTCTGGTGCTAATGCCTGAAATTGATTGTGTGAGCATCTTCCTGTTACGCAGGAAACTCTCTCTCTCTGCATCGTAGCCTGTTACAGTGTCACATTGTCCAGCCTCTCCCACTTATCAGTGCTGCAGTTTCTCAGTGGCTCCATCTCTGACCTTCTCTGGGAAACATGCAAGCATTTGCTTCCAGGTAAGTCCCTGAGTCATTCTCTTCTATTTCTGAATCCTTATTTACTTTCATTGTAGTGCTAGAGAAAGCCATTTGAATCAATGTAATGTGAGTTCAGGGTTGTTCATTAAAGACCCAATATTAGCTCTATTTTGTATGTACATTAGTAATTCTGTCTACAGGCTATTGGTCTTAGCAAATACTGTTTTATCATTAATGATTTATGTATACTCATTATGTTGATATTCCTTAAGTGGAGGATTTTCTTGCAATTTAACTTTTCACTCGGATTTTACTTTGAAGTATATTTACAGGAACTTAACTCTCTGCTTCCACAAAAATATCTTGTTTTTGTTTCTACTTTATTAAAATATTGTGTTAATGATTACTGGTGTCATGTAGTTGATATCTCAGACACTGCTCTATGCACAGTAAAGACTTGCTGAGCATCTGGCACAGGTTTCAGAGTGATTCCTCCTCAGAGAGAGATCAATAGCAGTAAAAGCCGAGGAGAGGTGGGGCACTTAGCTCTGGGTAAAACATGAACCTCTTTCCTGATGCTGGCTCAGCCCTTTCTGTGGCTGCAGAACTGCCAGCAGAAATGGTACTTAGGGCTCATATGTGTTGGCAGCAAATAGTAAGCTTCATTTGACACCTCTGTAATGAGCCTTTACAGTCTTAAAGGTGTGATGTGTAGTTTTTGACATTATTCATTCTGTTGGTGGTAGTGGACGTTGCAATTCCACACCTCACCGACCTCCCTTTGTGAGGAGCGTGTGAACAGCTATGTTGCCATGCAGTGACATGTAGTATCTAAAAATCAATTTAATTAATAAATGCAATGAATGCATTAATTAATTGCTCAGATGTTTTCCCCGTGCTTGGGTAAGTTTCCCCCACCATGAAAACATGCTGGGCACCCTCTGGTAGAGGCTGCCAACAATACATTTCTCCATGGTGATAATAAAATTAAAATTTGGGAAGAGTGTCTTTTTATTTTATTTTTGTCAAAGGCTGTACTGTTATTGTGATGTTATTATACACTTTTGGAAAATAATACTACCATAAACTACAACATTTAACACACTGCTCCTTAAACCCATCCCGCCCCTGAAATGTTTTGTGTTTTTTTTATTAATTTTTGCACTCTGGCTCTGCTGACGCAAATGGCCTACAATTTGGCCTGGTTGTATATTAAACTAAGTAGTGCAGTCTGTGTCCCTTTGGCATTTTTTGTGCCATTGAATCCCATTCAAATTGCATTTTTTCAATAAACTACACATTGCAATTTCATTCCTTTTTTAAATCGTTATCATTTGCTGGTGTTGAAATCCCTAAATGTTTCCATTGCAAACTTTAAAATACTTTTTTGTGTCCTAGGGACTCAAGTAGAACAGTTTATTTACAAGCAACTATAATTTTAATATATATATATATTTTTATCAGAATCCATACACCCCAAAAGAAAAGCAAAAACCTTTTTGCATTTAAAAAAATAAACAATACCAAAACACTTTAAACATTAAAACTGGCATTTAAGGGGTTATAAATTCTAAAAAATTATAAATATTTGTTATGTATTAGTCAGGACTGAAGTTAGTAATGGCTTTTATAAAAAAAATATAAAATATTTTTCTTTGGCAATTTGTCCAAGGTACACAGTTGGAGGCTTAAAATGTTTTGCTAGTGGCAAAGTTACAACAAAAAGAAAGGCTTGTGTTATGTCTGCCTGTTTTTCTGTGTTTATGTCATTCATCTTATGTGCTCTGTGCCTCTGAGCTGACATATTGACGTTTTACCTGTTTTTTTTCTGACCTAGACTTTATCTGGCCCCAGTGAGAGATGAGGAAGCCGAGTCTCAAAGAAAAGCTAAATCTCGCCATGCCAGACAGACCCGCAGGTCAACACAGGTAAAGACTAATGAAAGAGAAGCAGCACTGTTATCATGATGTTTGCTTGACTTCAGCCAGATCTGACTCTGCGAGACTTTATCCAGGGTGTGACTCTGACTGATTTAAAAGAAGCTCAGAAGACCAGCACCTTGTCTCCTCAGGACAGACCGCCAGGGGACACCAGCATTTGGGATGATTGCAGAGTCAACATCAGTCTGACAGAATCAATGGAGTCAAGGACCAGTGGTGAAAAACACACCATTATGGACAAGGTAAGGTAACTGCAACTCCAAACATACTTTAACTTTAAGTTATCTGTGTATTACCTTCAGTGTTTATGCCACCGAAGGGGAATATAGACTCCAGATTGGATACCCTTGTTGAGTCACCAAGCCTTTCATATTCATCCACTATATCACGTGAGCTGCTAGACTCCAATATCAGCAACAGCTGCTATAGAGGTCAGAAACTCCTGTTTAAACAAAAGTCATCTAGACACAGTATCTTGTGCTGTTTAGGCAAATGACTGAAGGATCTATTATTATATTTTGTAATTCATTTTTCTTTTTAAGTGCAGTTAATGAAGGATTATGGAGGGATGAGAATCATAACCCTGTTAAAGACACAGCACTGCTCACATTTGCCTCGAGACAGCCCCTAAGAAGACTCCACTGTGATGCTGAAGACAGTGCTGCAGAGGTATGTAATGTAATGAAGCACCACTAGATAGAGCCATTGGTTCTATTTTTGTGTTGGGTATCGTTCTAAAAATATATATATTTATATATGCATATAAATGTCTTAACAGCATGTTGCATTATAAAAAGGATTGTTTGTGTTGAGTGTTTGTGGAAGAAATCCAGTTGTTAATAAATACACTAGAAGCATATAATCCACAAATAATAATGGCTTGATGATTCCATAGTAGCTGGTGTCATCTTTTATATTCACACCCTGTTCCCTCTCACCAAAGCAGTGTTTTCTTCAAAGACCACTAAGTTCTGATCTCTGATGCAATGTTTGGAGTTGCACTGCAATCATTTTCCGTAGATGTGAAGCATGTGTGGAGAGGTTTCCTTTACTTCAAGTGCTGGTGAAAGACAGTGCAGGAGGACCAAATACCCCCTCGCACCCATCTAAGTCGCTTTGCTTCTCCACATCACATGTCTCAACATTCCATACCATATTGGGCAAAGCTCAGACTGTGCTCAGTCTTCCTCGTGGATTCAGAGGGCTTGTCTTTCTTCTTCCTTCAGCCTTAAAAGTAATACAGTTCTCCCTCCACCTGTGCTTGTGGAAATGCTCGACAAATTCCACCTTTGTAGACTGGGTTCAGGAGTGCAACATAAGTATCTCGTAGATGGAGGGATGGATATTTGGTTACATAACATTTTAATAAATTGTGCTTTAAGATAATATTTTCTTATAGATTTGACTTGATTTCTTCATCTGTTTGTTTAATATTAAATACAAAAGCTGACTGTACTTTCCAATTACTCAAATGGCTGAATTTTGCAGCACAAAGCATCTTGTCACACAGGATGAGATGATGCAAAGTCAACACTAGCTGACATGGCAGTGCTACCATTTAAAAGTGGCACTGTGATTTTATTTGTAACTTAGATAGGGCATGTGTAGTCTTACTCTAACCTGACTGGTTAATATGTTACATTTAGTCCGACCTTAACAGTAACAATAGAATACCTCTCTTCTTTATTTAAAGTTGCTATACCTTTACATTTACGGATTTTAGTTACTAACCTCTGCAGGCGACACGAATAAAAAGCAGAGCCGGGCAGACTCAAGGATAGCTGTCCTTCATGATCTGAGATGCTCTTGTAACATGAGAGTCTCTTAGTGTTACAGATGGGACTATATCTGTCTGTGATGATCATCCTGAGCAAAGAGGTTCCATCCGAAGCATGACAGGCTGCCCATCACCAGAGCCGACCTCGGCATGACTCCCTGATGATCGGACCAGATTTTCCACATTGCTCTAGAGTCTTAGAGGAACAGGTGCAGCACTAGTCCTCTAAGAGATTTGCTACATTTCACCGATGATTGGCTGAAACCTGACCACCTTTCACAATCCGTATTTCTAATGTGACTTAGTAAAGGCTTAAATGTAATTAGACTTGTGTCCAAGAGCTTTAGCAAGTGTAGTGGATGTATCAGTGGCCTATTATCAGTAATCTGAATACACCAGCACAATGCCCCAGATGGAAAGTTCTAACTAAGATCAAAGGGGGGATTCTCACTGGCATACAGATTTTGTAAAGTACCAATACAATCCTAAAAATCTCTGATATTACAAGAACAGAAAAAAATGGCCCGCGCAAAATTAGGCTGCCACACGCTTTGATTTTACTATTACAGAACGAGAGCAAAGTGTGGCTTTAATAAAGCCACAGTATCTATACACATTCCTATCGTTTCACAGCTTTCTGCAATACTTTATTATACTACTATAATAATTCTGTTATTCTGGTATTCATCTAATTGTACGATGGTATTATGTGCTTATATGTCATTTGCATTTCCTCGAAACACTAGCTAACACACTATAAAATGCTTGGGGTCTGTTTATAAGGTAATATAAGGAAGCATTAAACTGCCTTTTAGGGCTCACACGCAAATAAAAACAGTTAAAAGATGAAAACGCCTAAGACCAAGTTGAGAGCTTATTACTAAAAATGTTTAGGTGTAAAAGGCCTTGACTCAGGACAAGTACCTCATGTTTACTCTGTGTAGTACTCACAGCACGACCTTCCCTTTCCAGAGGTGCAGCCCCTATTTATCAGATGTCTGATAAATAGGGGCTGCACCTATTTATCAGACATCTTTCTGTTGATAGTTCTTCTGCACAGCTGACCCTACAGGACACAAGCTGAAAAATCCTCCTGGGTCCACTGTGCTCCCTCCCCTTATCCTCAACCAGTCCACATCAGTGGACAATTTTAGCCCTCAATGCGAGATCCGTCCTTAACAGTGAGTCTGGCAAGTGGCCACAGAAGGCTGCCAAAGCTGGAGAGAGCAAGAGGGGAGAGGGGCTAGGAGTTGGAGGAGAGGCACTGGGAGGGCGACAAAACAGTGAAGGAAACAAGAGGGAGGGTTATGAAGAGAGTGTGTATAACTTTGGGAAGGGCCAGCTTTGGGAACAAACTTTACTGTCTTGGCTGTTTACCTTTGGACTTTAGTAAAGATGGGGAATGAGAAGGAATTCTTTTTGGGGAAGATTCCAAATCCAAAACTCCTCCCAGATTAATCTCCAGCTTATTAGACTGAAGCTTCGACGAGCACCTGTTGGCCAAGGATTCCCCAGGAGTCATGGGTGTCTGCATCACTCCTGCTTGAGCGGCTGTGTGCCGTGGAGAAGTTGTATTCTGGTAGACGAGCCAGTCAAAAGGTCGAGGAGATGTCATCTTACTACCCACGCTCCAAGGATCTGACCCGCACCAGGAGGTCTGTGGCAGATTCGCCGCCATCTTCACCAACCTCTACAGATAAAAACTACAGAGTAAGGGCACATACCTCTCTTTTAGTGCTCACAATAGACATTTAGACATCCATGTGCTACAGATTTCTTCCAAATTTATTACACAATTCCAAAAAGACCTTTTCAGATAAAGCAGCTAGTATCATGTCTATGCCATATGCACACTGACATTTCTGAAGAGCATTCAAATCTAGTCACTACTCACAGAAAGTCTGTCCAAACTTTCTGAAAATGGGCTTCTTTGATTTAAGCATCTCTTCTTCTTCTGTAATTTCCTGTTATTTCTTTTCTGCCTAAATGCCTTATTCTCGTGGGCACTGTTAAACTGTTTTGCTCCATCGTGTTTATGTCAGACAGTAGACTGAGCTGTGCAACAGTCCGTTTAAAGAGACAGCGCCGACTGAATGTAATGTCATGCAACACTGCATTATGGCTCGGTTAACTCTACACTGCCATAGTTTCCATTTTTTTCAGAAAATGTCACTTTTTCTTTGATGCATCCATGGGGAATGTCAGACATTAATTTTCCATGATGTCAGCCTGATGTAAATTGGCAGCACTTTCATGAGTGGGAAAGCGCAGAAGGGGGTTGGAAACAGGTTGACTGGGTATTTTTAGCACTTGTCGCAACATTTTGATGAAAACCTTCTCTTTTTTGGTAAAACAGAATGTGCTTTACTGCAACACTTTGAAATTCTCCTCTCCACAGATGTGAGGACTAAAAGGGAATTTGTGAAGTGTGGAAAGATGCTTCTATTGTTGGCCAGGGAAAAGGACATGTGGTTGTATGTGGCAGGACTTGCTCAAATTTTCCTACTGCGAAATCCAGTCAGCCCGAAAGGTGTAAAGAGTTGAACTACAAAAACACTGTACAGCTGAGTTAAGGCTGTAGTCAAGCCCAAATATATGAGTGTGACTGAGATTTAGAGATGCCAAGAAAGAGTCAGGACCCATGCATGATACATGGAAGACATACCAATTAAAAGTTCTATATCCAAACACCTAAAGTCTTAGCGCATGGTGAAAAAAATAAATTTGAGTGATGTTCTTTCAAACCAATTGCAATAATAATAGATTCGTTGCGGTCTTACTTGTTCTTGCTATAATAGAGACCTTTAAAAGTGGTCTTACTGCACTAATGTGAGCTCGTACAATCAGCCTACATCTGACTTCCATTGTGTGTGAGCTATTTAACTCAGTGTTTATCAGTGTGACACCCTGTTGTTTTTCTTCCCGGTGGATTCTCTCCTTCTACATCTGCTCTGTCTCAAATACCTTACAGCGTATGCCACTTCCATTTTTCCTAACAAGGGTATCAAACATGTGCAGCTGCCATCTGAAGTAGAATTTAAAGCATGATTCAGTATCTGGCTCTGATTTAAAGTTTCATCATGCTTTATAGTGCTATAAGGATTCTTAATTCTAGTGTTAATTTTTCTGTCCCCATTTGGTCCTGATAATGTTTTAAAGAACCTTGCAAATCTTGTGATGTGAAAAAGGTTTGCAGGCAGGAAGAGCAAATCTTAAAAGAGTTCAGAACCATCTGAGCTCATTAAACGAAAAAGTGCATGTCCCTTTGTGATTGTGATCTCTGCAGCGACACAGTGGACAGTAAAAGCTCCATCCTTGGTCCGTTCTCCTCTGAGGTCAAGGGGGTTTCTTTTTCCCTGGATAGCTTTGCTTGAGCACATGACCACATAAGGGCAGGCAGCGCTGGCTCAGTTGTGTAAACACTGAAAAAATTGCTCCTTTTACACGCCATGAAATATCTCTTATCTGTATCAATGTACGCACAAGAATAACCACTGTCCCTTTAAGACATAAATCTTAACTTTTATATTCTGTCTCTATCTTCTTCTTGTCTTTGGAGCTTGAAGTTTATTAACTGAGACATTAATAGACTTTTTTTTTGTTTAAAGGTGATTAAAGCCAGATCTTTGTGGTAAAATCTACAATTTAAAAAAACAAATTCTACTATATCACACAAAAGATTAGCTGCTGACATGAATCAGCAAAACAATTCATTTACAAATCTGATTCCCAATACGGACTAGATTTGAAACAATTGCAAATTTGCATATTTAGTTTTTTACAATAATTATACTCTATATTTCTCACTGTGTGTGTGTGTTTCGGGCATTCAATTTCAAATCTATCAATGATTGTCATTAATGCCAATGGTCTGCACTTGTAGTGTTTTCTACCTACACCTGTACTTTGTGTATACTTTATTCCAGAGACACTGGGAGCTAATCTGGTTTTAGTGTCTTTCCCACACTTTAATATTAATCAAGATTGTGCAGCACCATTACTCATCTTTGGAATTAGATAACATCCTTATGACAATTAACTTACCACAGCTCCGTTGTGAAATAAAACAAAAGCACTGTTGTTGTTTATTGGATTCTGCAGCCACAGGTGGAGTCATAGCAGAAAAGCTGGCAGGACACTGTGCTACCAGTGTCTGAGGTCAGGCAGTGACCCGTCACAAAGGAGATATTTAGCCTCTGATGTCATCATGTCATCTTTATGCTGCAGGGTTGGGCATGGCAGCCGTCTAAACAAAAAGATTACCCATTCTCAGGGGGGAGTGTTGACCTCTATGACCCCTGTCAGTACAGTGTTGGTCTGAATTATATCTCACTTCTGCATGCTGCTTTGTCCAGTGTGACTCCATGCCTCGCTGTGATAATTCACTCTGGGGTTTTGTTTTGTTCACAAAATGGAAAATACCTCACTGCCAAGCCTCTTTTGGCTCTTATCAGACAAATAAATCAGGCTCTAACAATGACAGAACATTAGTTACACTGATGTACTGACTCACATTGTTCTTTTATTTATTTTTTTACAGCATGAAAGATTGTCAAGGTAAGGTTTTGAAACCAATCTCTTGAAGTTATGATAGTTTTCTTAGAAATCCAAACTAAATGACACAAAATAACCATTGTTTAGTAAATAAAAGCTGTTGCCCTTAGATATGACTCTAGTGGAGAGACTGCAACAGACAATCCTTTGGGCCGAACTAGCTCCTACACTCGGAGAGAGGCGAGGCTGGCTGCTCTGAACCGGCAAGAGCAGGACCCCCCAACCAAAGACTACAAGAAGGTACCAAAATATTAATACCCAAAATAGATTTGCCTGATTCAAAATTAACTTAGGTCCACAAGCCTTACATTAGACACATGCTTTACATCAATGTCCCTCTGCACATAACCTCATCATTTATTATTCTATAATAGTGGTCTATTGAGTAAAGGCATTAGTTTAACTGGTTTGGTTTTGTCAGATGTATGAGGATGCTCTGGGTGAGAATGAAAAGCTCAAGACCAGATTACACAACAGCAAACAAGAGTTGACCAAGTTGCGGTCTCAGCTGGAGAAAGTGACTCAGGTAAGTGGTCTGTTAAAAGGTTTTTTTTCCTATATGAGAAACGAGATATATTTATTGGTACATACTTTGAAATAATGTAGTGTTAATGCAATTCTTCAGGTATTTCCAATTTTTTTAGAAACATGAAAGGATGTCTGAGCGATCTGCTGTGCCGAATCGGAAAAGAGGGTTAGTATCTTGGAAACCTTGATCTTTTGCTCTATCATTCTTACTTGCTGGTCTGATAAACACTGTAGTCTAGATATTTTTAGTCTGTGTTAGACTATGAGAGTGTGCTTACTTCAACCATTGTGTTTTCTCCACAGGAAAAACAAGCTCTTGAGAAGCGAGTGTCAGAGATGGAAGAGGAGATAAAGGTCAGTGCAATAAAATAGCAGAAGCGTTGTCACGATTTCAATTGTTTTTAGTCTTCAGCCCACATTCTGCT
The DNA here is from genome assembly GCA_024349245.1 of Neodontobutis hainanensis. Classification (NCBI taxonomy): domain Eukaryota; kingdom Metazoa; phylum Chordata; class Actinopteri; order Gobiiformes; family Odontobutidae; genus Neodontobutis; species Neodontobutis hainanensis. The sequence goes on along the minus strand of JALDNG010000174.1, from coordinate 251,067 downwards.
CTATTTATCAATGTTTTCTTGCTGCACATTCGTAATACAAACACTCCTTGATGCCCCATAAACACTCCCAGCCATGTTAAATCAACCACCCTTAAAGCCTTTATGCCTAACTCACTGCAGGAATATGGTAAGCCAGGTGCGCTCAGAGTGAAGGAGAAGGAAGGTTAATGCTTCAGGCTCATTAGCCACAATGTTTTGGCTGGGACGCTCTCTGCCAGCCCGCTCCCCTGCTCCACTTCTCCACTGCTGGGGTGAACAGTGTGACCTAGTTCTCGTTGAGTACCAAACCCTGTCCAACTGTGAAGACCTGCTTTTGTGAGACATTCCAGCACTGCGATGCATTGTGTGTGTTCAGTGCCACCACAAAAAAAAAAAAAAAAAAAAAGGGAAGGAATTTTAAAGGTCGAGATGATCTCTGCTGTAGTTTGTCACACATTTGTCACACTCATGTTCTTCATAGACAATCTAAGCTCACATCATTTTTTTTTTTTTTTTTTTTTTTTTTTGACCTTGGTGTTGTTATGGTTCCCTCAGCAGGACCCCCCACTGCGGTTTCGCTGTGGGTACCAGCCCTGAGCTCAGGCTGTCTCAGGGGGAGGGGGGACGGTGAGTGTGTGGCCATTATGCCACCTTCCTGCCACTTCACATGGCTCTGCTCAGTCACAGTCCAGAGCATGTTTACACGTGTGACACCGGTGAACACATATACTGTCACATTGTCCACTCCCTAGACAAATACTTGCACAAGGTTCATGTTTGTAAAACAAATCTTAAGCTTCTACACAAGGGGGAGCCCTCAGCAAGCAACAGAACTGTGTACACAAGTGTGTTGAAGAGAACATAACTCCTATTGGTTTAAACTTAGGGCTTGATAAAGGCTGCTTGTTCTTTCTGTGTAGCTCTAGAGAAAAGCCTTGTACATCACTTCCCACAGTCAGAAACACTTTTTCTCTTGACTGAAAACTGACATGACGATATGCCTTTTGTTTCATTTTTCAATGTTCTGTTCAATTACAGCTGGTTTAAAGAATCCATGCATCAATCTTTTTCAGGAGTTTAGTTTTAATTGAACAATTTACTTTAGTTTTGTATAACATAACCTCACAACTCTATTTGGACAAAATGTGTAATAATGTGTACGTTACTGGTTAAACAAGGCAGTATCCCATACTTCTGCCAAAAGGTCCCCTCTTTTACTGTTTCATAGTATCATTGTCATAAACAGCTAATTTGTTTTATAACATAAATTTACCTCAAAGGGCTTTCACAAATGTGCTTCTGTGTTGTACTTGGTCATATTGCCATGAGCTTCTGTTTGGTTAGGCTCTCCCAGGAGGTATTCAGGCATATGGTCAGAGGCTGTTAAGTCCCCGTGTGGTTTACCGACATTAGAGGCACAAAACCACCAAAAGCTCCTTTGAACCATATAAGGACTGACCTCAAAAAGCCAGGCCAAGATGACTCATCTGAAACTCTCTGACGTAAAAGGGATCACACTTTAATTCAAAGTAGTACAACTTTCCTTCCAATATCTATTCCTTCCTGTACTCTTTTCTGTAACATGTTCTTCCCACAGCCTATAGACTCCTCAAAATCCCCAAAGCAAACTGTTTATATTTGCTTTGCTTAATGCACTTCCCTACAAAGTAATGTTCTTTCCTTTAAGGGTGTACATGCTTGTTGATGTATGCAACGTGTAGTGTACATTTCTTTCTTTCTGCACTTATCCTGCGTCCTTGCATGCTTCCTCTTGGTACCCTGTCTGCTCTGTCTCTCTTCAGGCCTTCCCCGCTCTGGCACAGGTGCAGACATTACGGAGTGTAAACCAATGTCTCCTGGCTGAGAACAGAGCCATGCTGCGTGCCCTGGCCCGCCTCTCTGAGACAGCTGCTATGCCCGAGACTGAGGACCTCTGATCCTTCTCTAGCCCCTCCTCTTTATAGACCTATAACTTCAACTCTGTCTCCTTCTGGTGCCTCTACAACCCCCTGCTCACAGGCAGGTCCTGCACTGCAAAGCCGCTTCCCTGCTCTCTTCTGACACCCATCCCCACACTGCTAACAGATGCCACCTAAAACATTTTTCTTCATCTGAAGTTATTCTTAGCAGGTGTCATATAACGTCAACACTACACTGCACACTTTTATCTGCTTCTGTCATCTAAACCAAACATCTTACTTTAGCCCCAAGCGTCAAACCATATATAGCTTTTTTTATTTATTTTGCAGTTAGATTGTTGGTATGGAAGCTTGTTAAAAGAAAAAGAAGCAGGAGTTTAATTAATGCTATGATTACTTTACTTGCATTTTTCTTTCATAAATCTACATATTCTGCAAAATACAATAAAATGAGATTCAAGATTTTGTCTAATGTAATAACTGGATTTGTAAAATGTGGGTTGGCACCTTAACTGTTTCACCTGTCTGGCTGAACATGCCACATCTATAGAGGTTATTGTTTATCTCTGTTAGAGGGGAAAGGCTTTGACAAAGAGCTGGGTATTTTTAGTCGGTGCTCCTCGAGAGAGACCTGACCTAGATTTGTGGAATTGACCCTCTCACAGTTTCCCTGACTTGTCTCACTTTTCACACATAGATCATATATCAAGAGCCACTTTCCATTGCATGATCAGATCAGATAAAGCATGCCTTTTCCACAGCCATACAGGCACAAGCACTAACATATGCTTTTCTTTTACCTACTCCAGGTCTTGACAGAGCTCAAGTCCGACAACCAGAGACTAAAGGATGAGAATGGGGCTCTTATTCGAGTCATCAGCAAACTGTCCAAATAAAAGGACTCTTTGAAGCCGACGCTCTGTGTCTTCAGACGAACCTGACCTCAGATGGCATTATAATTATCTCTGATGTCAAACTTCTTGCTAGGTTACAGAGGCATGGCATTGGGCTGTACTGCAGAGATACTTCATTGTCAAGATCTAATGGGAAGAGTTAATGCGTTTTTGTTTGTATTTTCCTCACTGCATGATAGGGACCACATATACAGTTTAAAATACACAGTTCATATATTTCATTTACATACCACGCTTTACAATTACAGTGGATATTACACAAGTTGTCTTTGTCTTGATGTAAAATATAAAAATACCTATATTAAGTGAGTGGACTCTACAAATTCTACATTAAACTAAAATCAATAAAAAGAGCTCCAATAGGAATGTATGGCAAATGTCAAATAAAAATATAAATACTTATTTGGTGAAACAGATGTATGCTTGTACTGAATCACCTGGTACAATCCTTGGTTTGTTTTTGTATTTGTTTCAGAGAAAGGGACAATGCATACGCTCTGAAAGGGACCTCACGAGTAGCACCATAACATATCCATGTTTCCTTTTTATCATGTCACAGTTTGACCTGATTCTCATTTCTTTGTTTCAGCAAACAATCAGTTCAAAATATCAAAAAATGCTTGGTGACAGACTGATGAAAGAACATAAGCTTTAACATTTTTGTATGAGAGTTATATTTATTTATTTATGCATTACATATTTAATCTATACAATTAAATTTAAAGCTAACTACTGTTTTTATTTTTGGTAAAGACCATCATTTTAATGCCTTGTGTATAATTCAGTAATGACATTTAGCAGTTTTTGTGTGTTTTAAACAGAAAATATACTCAAAATGTAAAACCGGCCCTTCAAAAATTAGATTTATATTGTGAATGTGTAAGGCCCCATTAAAATGAATTATGGCTACAATAAATGCACATCAATATGAGTAAGTGTTTTATAAAGTTTGCTCCAAACCCATTATGTTCCCTCTCTGCTTAAGACTTTATGATTGAATTTTCCCTTACAGAAATTTCCTTAAAAACATTATACTGTGTTCAATTTTGTTTACACCTGTCAGTACAAGGACTGTTTAATGAGGCCTTTCTACTTGTGCTGTAAATATTTAGATCTATGCAGTGTCTTTTATGATTGCAGTGCTAGCCTGTTGAGCACCACTTTGAACTGTAAATTCATGTTTTCTGTATGAGAACCAGACACATTGCTTATTAAACACAGTCAAGTCGTTGTAATTAAAGGCCTTTATTTCCTATTACTTTTTTACAGAACTTGTAACACATATGATAAATTTGTAATAAGTTATTTGGTTCCCTTGATAACTTTATAAGGATCCCCAACGTTTGTCCACATAAGGGTCAAGAGGAGTTTATGAGCAACGTTTGTGTCCAGTCAAGGGCTAAAGCATGCGATCCACAGTAGGCACAAGTACTGACATGAACACGCGCACCACGACACTAGACACGAACAAACACAGCTAGAGGACACAACCTGACTGTCCTCTGATGCTTTAAAAGATGATGGAGAGAAAGTGGCAAAAAAAAAGAAAAAGAAAACATTGTGAATATACAGTTGCTCCAAGGATGAAACTGGAGTTTAATATGGTCCTGCAAGTTTGGCAGTATAAAGAATGTCCATGTTGTAAACATGAAGGCCTGCGTTCATTTAACACTAAGCAAAAGCAGACTGGATGGAGAATTCGACACTTCCTATTCTGAGAATTATAAGCTGCTTACATATACAGATGTGACAAAGACACGAACAGAAAATGTACAAGTTGGCTGACATGTCTCTGGGTACACTCTACATTGAAATAAACAGGACAAATAATAATAGCAGAAGTTATTAGACTTGTGCAGAAGAATACAAAGAAGGAATTCAGAGAAGACAAGACATTTCAAAGTGGTGTTTTTATGCACTTGATGCAACGTGACAAGATGAGGCTAAACTCTGGATGTTTCCCTTTTTAAATCCCACTGTTTGTTTAAATAAAAAAAAAGAATACAAATTTGTAATTGCTGTGGGTGAATCATGCTCTAAAACTGTCTTCACACAGTTTCAAATGCAGTTGTGCACACGGTTTTGTACATCTCCACAGCTGTCAAAAATAGAATCCAACCTCACAACAGGACAGATTTATATTTCAAATAATAATAAGTTCTGTCATGAAAGTACAAGTACAGCAACGATGAATACTGTGTCCCATGCAAACCTGTACTGTATTCTGGAGCTATGTTTTTTTGCACCGTGTCTGGTAAAGGGCCTAAACATTATCTTCTATCACTCACATACACAATCACGCAGTGCTCCTAGTCTCTGCCCCCATAGAACCTAGATGTCCAGTGGTCATGTGACTCAGGTGACCAGGCAGTGAAAAGGCCAAAATAAGAGGACATCTGAAAATGTGCTCGAAATGTACTTATAATCACATTTGCCACACTTACTGGCTGCTTGATTTGTCTTTGGAGATACAAACAGCGAGTGTATGCAACTGTGACAAGGTACTGGCAGTATTTTTAATAATAATAATAATAACATTTAAATAAAAAAAAATCTTGTGTTTGAATTCTTCTCAGTGCATTATTTGGTCACAGTCAATCCATTATTGGGATCATTTTAGTATTGCATCAGACAGTGTGTTATGTAATGCTGGACGCATCCACACATCACACTGAGGATTGTTGTCAGAAGACATGTGGCAGTTTTAGGAACATAATTTGGCAACTTAACCTATTCTGTGCATGTATTTCTATAACATGTGTTTGTGGAAATCATAGATTTATGCATAGTTCTATGGGAGGGATCATCCTAAAACATGGCGCCACTCCTTAATGTTCCTCATATCACCATCTTGTCTTGTTTATTGCAGTGCATTTTTGATTGTATATTGACTTGTGCACTGCTCATAGAGGAACTTCAAAGAGTGACCCAGTTTGGTTCACAAATTGCACTCAGCCCAAATATAGAACACACTCTTGTTATTGTATATCGTTTGAGAGGTTAATCTTGGTGAGAACCTATTCGGATATTACAATGATACTATCAAAAAACAAGGCATATACATTACTAATCACAATACGGCAAAGGACATCAACAGCTTAGAAAGTAGAAAAAACACACATTCACTCTGATGAACTCACAATGCTCACATGTACCGTTAAATGGACTGCCCACCCCAATGAACGGAATATAAGAGAAAATCAACACGTCGATCATATTATATTTATATATTTATAGGTTGTTTTTTTTTTTTTCATAAATCCACTCTAGCTACTCAGCTGAGCTATAAAGAGTTAGTGCTTGAGTTTTATGGCTTCATCTTATAGATTTATCTTCAATATACACATACACATATTGTCATATCATCAATACAGTAAAAGAGACACAACTGCGAGGGGTTTCAGGTTGTTTCAACAAAAGTAGAAAATGAATTGAAAGTAAAAAAAATGAAGAAACAAAGGGTTTCCAAGGCTTATTGGAATCATTATTTCACAGTTGTCGTCTGGAAATGCAATTCACACGAAGATATGATCCAACTGGATCCTGAATCCTCTCATCAATGGCACTATTGATGAATCCCACTGTCCACCTACTTATTCAGTTTCAGTAGAAAAGCATCATAGATCTGCTGTCATGAATTATTAAAGACTTGGAAACCCCTCTTCTGCAAGTACATACAAAAAAAATCTACTAAAATAAGTCAAAAACTGGCCTTCCCATAAGCATTGAAATCAAATGTGTGGTGGATCAGTGGCAAAGAAAAACTCTGCAGCACGAGGAGTTAGATAGCAAGCATGCGGCTACATTTTCATCCTACATGAACTCACACACAGTACTGGACAACACACTTGCTTATGAATTTTTTAAGGTGTGGAAATGTCTCTTATTAGTTATATTACTCTAATATTTGTATGACATTCACTCCAGTGACCCTCATGGAAAATAAATACACATTTGTTTCCTTTAGAAAATATACAGTGCATCTTTTTCCCCTTTCATCGTGTTATTAAATGACAAATGACACCCACATACACAAGATATTTTTGCTTTGTCTCTAAAACATGCTTTTATGTACAGTATTTTGTATAAACATGCAGTATCAACGGTATGAACTATGTATATAGGCAAAACTACACATTGATGGGTTGCTTGATTGCTTCCATGTTGCCTTTTCTTTAGTGTTGCTTCAACAAAAGGTGTTGGGAGATGCAAAATAAAACAGGAACATGGTTTCTGCTCATATTGGAAACAATAAAAATATAACATTTTACGTGCTTAAAAGTTGTGGTTGACTGCAATAGAATTACATTGTCTTGCACACAAACTGTTTTTGCTGTTATAGATCATTTTAGCTATCAATTTATCCAGTTTTGGTTTACCTTTCATTCTGAAAATGTCTATCTGACATAATTTACAATTCACTAAACCAATTACATTCTGCAATGAAGCCAGGAAGCAGCATTAGACTGAAAGCTGTCTCTTGTATTTGTCATGAAGAGGAACAACTTCAGCCTCACATTTCATCACACAAACAAAACTACACAGATTAAAGAACAGAAAAACACCTAGTAGTGCAATTTAATTCAACAGTTTGGTAAGCTGTATATAAAATACACATGAATCAGTGCCTTCCCCAGTCTGTATACTTGCAATCAAGTGAGAGAAATCAGAACCAAACTATTGTAAATGCAAACAAAATGTAATCTGCTCACATAATCAAACCAGCAACATAAATCATTAAAGCTTTGTTTTATGCCGTACTTCAACGTAACATTTGGATTTAAAGTGCTTGAGGAATAAATAAAATAAATAATCACAAGTGTAGAAAAAAGCACAAAATGAAGCGAACAACACTGCAAACTGGAAGGCGTCCCTGGTAAGTTGAGAATTGCTTATTTTGTTACTTGGAAGGCTTGTCTCCTTTATGACTGTAAGAAGGTTACAGGGATTCCTTTGAAGTAAAACCCTTGTGTCGAGTCCATGACTAATGGCAGTAGCACTGAACAAGTGAGAAAAAGAATCACGAGGCGTCGGGACGAGAGGTGGTGGCAGGCTGCTTCTAAGAATCATGTCGTTGGACGTAGGCATCAGTCTTTATTGGACCTGCTGTTAGATTGGTACTGGTAGCAGTCACAAATACAGACACATCTCTTTTCACACACTCCTTTGACAAACATTTTCATGGAAAATTGAACTGTGAGCCTTTTTTTTTTTCAATTTGAATCCAGCATTGCCTTTCTTGTAAAAATGGAGAATTTGAATAATAACAACCCGTTTCACAAACAAAGGCATGGGTTTAAGTTTCCTCTCAGTTTTCCTGAGACGAAAGGTGGAAGTTAAACTAATCAAAAAAGGCAGTGTGTTTCTAGGTAGCTGATATGTGCCCATCCCCTACTCGCTACCCAACTCTAGGAATGTACTTTAAATGAACAGAATCATCTACAATGACTACTGGCAGGTGAGGAACATGGTGCACAATACACCTAAGGAATGGACCTGCTTGTGTTATTTCTCTATCATATGGCAGTATAAAGCATTTTATTATTTAGCACTATACTAAGCAAACTGTGTCACTAAAGGGAAGGGGTGAGAAATACAATACAAGTGAACAGATGTTTGATCCCCCCCATCACCAGGTTCCCATTAGAGCACTCTTCACCTGTATTCTTATTCATGGTACCACAACCTCAATACAAAAATAGATCTAAAGCAAATCAGTGGAGTATCTGTCCATACTGTGTCGCCTTTTTTTCAGTAACATGATTTCTTATGACATGATGCTCTGATGAACTACAGTATTTTTCCTAGATTCTGCATCAAGTCTAAATGTAATCTATGGATGTTTTGACAGGTGGTGGTGGGAGAGGGTGTGGGAGAGGAACGGTTGTGGTGTTCTTCTGGAATAGATATTAGGATGTGGGCACTGAGGGATGATGGGATGCGTGAGGAGAGGGGGGCCACGTGTTTCTTGTGGGAGTTTACTTCTTGGCATTCAGGGCTGCAAGGGCACCGTCGACCTCCTCCTCGGGCTGGAGTGGATGCCACTGGGCTATGGGGCGGCGTGGGTTGGCCAGCATATCGGACCAGTGTTTCAGGCCCGCCCCCGTGGACTTGCTCCCCACCCAGATCTTCCCGATGGCATCATTCTTGCCAATCTTGTCATAATCAAGCACTGTAATGACAGCTTGGATTTTCTGAAGGAAAATAAAGAGGAAAGCATTATAATATGGACAATGCCCTGACAATATAATTGACAGTGAAGACATAACCGGAGCTGATGGACTAATGCAAACATACTAATCCTACTAAGACATTTTGAAAAGGTTTAAATCATTCCACATTAAATAGGTCTCTTACCTGCATTTGCTCAAGAGGAATCTCAAAGCTGAAGGACTCGTTGTAATAAGGATTTAAAGTGTTCTTTTTCACAGTTGTCTTCTTCTTTTTCAGCCTCTTTCCATTCTGCAGCAAGTTAATTTTCACATAGGGATCTGCAAACAGAAAACAAATGTTAGGCAGTGCAATGTTATACTTCGCCAACAGATGGGGCCAATGCTGAAGTCAGAGGAAATGACAGTTGCAGCATGCAAGTACTGCAGCCTCAGCACGTGAGCAGAGCAGGGCTGAGCTCACTGGCCCCATCCTTTATACACCACAAAGCACACACAACCAGCCATAAGATCACGAAGCTAAACACACATGTAGTTATGGAAAAGCTGTACAAATGTAAACCCCCTAATAGCGTGATAGGATTGTATTATGCTTGTACTCTGCTGTAGGTCTTTACCTGACAGTCCACCCACATCCATTTTCTTCAGGTTCTTAGCCTCCAGAATACAGATGGTAAGCTTGCCAGCCGTAGGGACATAACGAAGAGAGATGCAAATGTCACCCAGCTTCTCTGGCTGTGGGGAAGAAAGAGTGAAAGTTATACTTGTGTCTTTAATAATTAGTGCACCACCATTTAAAATATAATATATACAAGTCTAGCACAATTTAACCCAACAAGTCAGTATACAAAAAAGGTACTTACAATGGCAATGTTATCGTAATAATGAACCAAAGAGTGAGTATTCCTTAAATTGACTCTGGGGGTGGGGTTTCACAAATCTATTTTTCCGTTTTAGGTACACTGCATTATGTAAGTCACTAATTATATTATCTGGTATTATATGGCTACAATAGATGAATGGCATAAGAATTGCTGCAGTATTAATGCTTAATCTCACCTCCTCTTGGTCTGCACTGTCAAGATCTCTCCACTCCTCAATAGGCTTTGCCAGGTCCAAGGTGTTAATGGGTATTTTAATCTCTCCGATGACGTCGTGTTTTGAGAAGCGATCAAAGTCATAGACAGACATTACCAGAGTCTTCCCACCCATCTCTTGGAATGGAATCTAAGGACAAAAATACAATAAAATAAAATAAAAAAACAGTATAAGATCTTTTTGTACCTCATATATATTTTTCAACAGTGCAGAGACCGTGTTTAGAGCACAAAATGGTCTGACCTAATAGCATGCTGCTTCAGCAGAAGCAGCCCTGACTTTGGCACAGTAAAGCCCTATGAATTGTTTTAGAGCTGTGTCAGCAGAACCAAAGGTGGTTCGCTCATTTAATTTAAATTTCTACCATATTCTCCTTGTCATACACCTTCAATATGTCTGCAGCCTTTCATCGTGGCAGGCCAAAAGGGTTAGCAAAAAGAAATCTTAGCAATGCTTTTAGAGAAAAGGGCAGGAGTGAAAGTTCTTAACCAGGACCTGCCTAACATCAAATAGGAGGGTGTGATGTTGTTTGAATAAGTCATGGAGCCATGTGCCAGCTTACTTTAAAGGTGAAGGTCTCGTTGAACACAGGGTTGAGTGTCTTTTTGTGAACTTTCGTGTCAAACTTCTTCTTTTTGTCAGGAAGGACGAAGACTTTAACATATGGGTCAGAGGTGCCGCCGCTGTCCATAGAGAGGAGGTCAGCTGCTTGCAGGATCCCTACGGTCAGCTACAGAGAAGCCAATCAAGGTCAGCTGCAGAGTTGTAGAAACATGTTAAAGTTAACATAAATGATCTATGTTCTTACCTTATTTTCCTGGAAGTCATAATCAATAGAATACTGAAGTTTTCCAAGTTTCTCCTTCTCTTTGACTTCCTCCTCCTTTTCTTCGGTCACACCAGGCTCCACATCGTCTTCCTCATCGTCATCGTCCTGTGGTTTCTGTACAGACAGAAGGGGGAGAGGGGCAGGCAGCAGAAGAAGCAGTCAGAAGCCAGTCCTGAGACATTGGCGACTGTGCTGCTGAACACCGAGCCATGGGCATCAGCAGTCGGGTTAGTTACAGCACCTACCTGCCACTTACCCCACTCACCCATGTGTTACAAGTGCAATTTGTTCATCGATGGCCATGGTTGCAACCTGACTTGATTTCACTATTTCTTGGGTGACACCATTTGTTGTTTTACTTTTATATAAACATTGCTTTAATGCCAAAATTTTAGATTACAATGTGTGGTTAAAAATCTTTTTCATGCAATATGCAGAAGACAGGAAGAAAGAAGGAGAAAGATAAGAGAAAGAACAGTATAAAGCAGACAGTTTGAGATGTACAAAAATGTCTCAAGACTTAAATTTTTAATGATGCATCCTTGATCCTTCAAAAATAAGACTTGCCTCTAATTCTACAACACTGAAAAAGCAGCAGCTTTACATAAATGTTTTACTATACTAACAGGTAGGCCTATACAAATCCAGGATCTGACTCATAACAAATGAGTCATTTCAAATAGTTCATTAAACTCTCTGCAATCGTGACAACAAATTCTACACTGAGGGAAAACTGTATCAGGAAAGATAAGATCAAATAAACTGCCTGAGCTGAAAATTTGAAGCTTAGATAATCTTGCTGTGCTGCTGTTGCATCAAATGGCTCCATGTGATGAGATGCTCTTAATAATTAGTCGTATCTCAATATTAATTGTCACATGACCACAAGCGGTAGAAGTTAATACCGTCTGACTCAATTAAAATAAAAATGTTGTGGTCTAATTAAGATATGTCCATAAGTTATGTCCAATCAACACATTTCTGTCCAGAATACTGCCAACAACTAAATCACAATTAAGTACTGAGATTTGTCAGTCTATAATATCTACCTAATACTGTACTAAAGAGTAACAACTGTTGCTTGTTGTCCTCCATTATATTTTTACATCATACAGTAATTCTTCATGTTTTCATTTATAAACTGGCAGCCATGGTTAATTGTGTAAAAGTTCTTGCCCTGACATAAATACTAAAGTAAACTTTCATTGGGACACTGTACAAAGCTGGCACATATCTCAGCATGGCCTATTTTCCTACAGCTGTGTTCCTGAAAAAATAAATAAATAAAACACTTGTGTCTTTATAAGGGTCCAACTACTTACTGATGAGCTAGAAACGGAGCAGGACTCTCACATACATGCTCGTGCCTGCCCACTCTTTCACACACTCTCGTCCACACTCACTGATAAAGTTGCCCTTATTTGTAGCATTCGCTATCTTTAAAGTGCTAATGCTTTTCATTCAAGCATGCCAGGCCACACAATGCAATAATCAAAAATACATTTCTTTGTGATGGCAAATGTAAATGGATTACCTTAGAATGCCTTGTAATTTGTAAAAACTGGAGACAAATTTTTGAATTCAAAGATTGTGTGTGTGCACATCCATGAAGGCACCATGCTAGACTGACTCTTTTCAGTTTATCTGGGGTCTCAAAGGTGGAGGTGCACTATTATTGTCTGAATGTGTGCCCAGTCATCAACTGCATGGCTTAAATCAAGCTTTATTGAACAAAAATAAGTTGAAATGTCATCTATGTAATAGCCATTGTTTAAAGTCTAAAGAATCCTGCTTATGTTGAGTGTGGGCACACATTCTGGTGCACTGCTTCACCTCAGTCAGGCTTCAGGGATATCATGAACTGTCACCAAGTTTCCACAGCATGGGTCATCCAGGAATAGTACTCTCAAGTCAAGTTGTGGCCATTCAATGGTACCTACTGCAAGGGCATATGCTGGTCTTTGTCAAGATCACCTTTCTCATGTGATGTATATTGCTTTGCTCAAGGGAACACAGCTGTGAGTGTGTGGATTTCAGATCAGACTCATCAATCAATGTTGGCTGTGTGGAAGATTGTTGTGGTGAGTTTGTTGTGGTGATGCTAAAAACTGAGTCAAGTTTGGTTTGACAAATACCCAGCTTATCCCTTGCACATGCATGTTAGTGATTTCTAGTGAGTTGCCGAGTGCACTCGTCATTCAAGGGGTCAAAGGATGAATTTCATGTTCATTTGCATTTGGAAAGTTCAGTTCTGTTGGGTTTTTTGGGACAGAAATGGCAAACTCTAGATATTCAAGACATAGCAGTTGGTGCGGCATGTCAGTTCAGTGGGTTTGCGAAGCAGCTGAATTGCTCCCATAGATTCCTCAAGCACCCGCAGCACCTAAGCTTGCAAAAAACTAAGAAAGCCATAGCACTCATTGTCATAACCATCGTCATCAACATCAAAACTGCAATCCATCCAACCCTTCCAAGACCAAGCCCGCCCCCCCGCCCCCCCCAAACATTGCCCCCCCACCGGCCCTGGTCTGCGCTTACACAGAGTGGCCAGAGAGGGGTGCCACGTGCTGTCAGACCTACCGTAGGCAGAGAGGTCCATCACAGTCAAGATACACGGAGCACACATAAGACATAAAGCAAGAAGGAGGAGAGCAGAGACAAAGGAAGAGATTGAACTCACAACAGACACCAAATACGGGTTATCACAGCAAACGCAGTCAGATGCACTGTTGGGAGTGAGGAAAATGACAGACAGAAAAGCCTCCTCATTAGCGCAGTCATATTGTCTGAAGCTGGGGCTGTTCAGTTAAAATAACTCCACTTGTATGTGATGTATTTTTACAAGGAAGATTGTACGTTATCAAACTGTCAATCAGGAAAAGAGAAAATAATAATTATAGGCCACAAACAACAGCATTGTACAGACAACTACTTTTCATAATTTTCTATTTAATAGCTCTAAAGGCAATTGTTTGGCAAAGTAGATAAGTCATGTCATTTTCCACCTCTATCCCATTATAACAGTAATGAAAAAAAAAACATTTAAAATGAACAAAAACAGAATGAGAAAAAAATTAAATGGGGATGTATAAAACACCTGTAAAAAAAAAAAAAAAGAAAAGACGCTGACTGCATTAGAAAACACTGAAGTAAAAATGATGCAACTGAAGCCTTAAAACAAATGTGCTGAATCAAAATAAAAGCTGCGTTGTAAGTTTTCTTCTTCTCTTTATGACAGGTGTTACATAATGAGCATATGCAGTGTGAAAGTTGAAGTTGGCAGCGGACTGTCAGATGGATCTTATGGTAGTCGTAGTAGGCTCCCTTCACTGTGACGCCTTCTGAGCTGAAACATACCTGTCCACCTGTCAGGTTCTTCATTCCCATGTCACCCTTCCCCTTCTTGCCCTTCTTGTTCTTCTTCTTCTTGCAACAACATTTCTTGATGATGCAGAAGCAGCACGTTAGAATGAGTAAAGCGGCGACCACAGCGATGGCAATAATGGCCCATGACGGCACTAAGAAGAAGGAACAGACGAACACTTGTGACTAAGAAGCAAATTCTGTGACATTTCACCAACCATCATTGAGCCTACTTCATGCCATGTCCTCTGCCAAATATATTTAGTAAGAGGTGCTAAGGTTAGCAATTAGTTTTGGTGAAAATTAGATTCCTCTGCCATTAGGAAGGGCAGGCTGTGATCAATACTGAGTAAAGACATTATGAGGTGGCCAATGCCTGCAGTCTAAGAGAAAATCCAATTTCAAAATCATTGCCTAACGTTGGTTGATCAGACACTCACATGGGATTTTGTCGATTTCATTTAGGAATTTGTTTTTAATCTCATCGAAGGCATCATTCTTGCTGCTGACCGGCTCGGTAGAGTTGTCCGCGGCAACAAGTGCGACAGGGGCTGGAGTCACAGTCAAGTCACTGGCCCCTGTTGGCTTCGCAGCAACCATGGGCGTTGTCTGGTGCTTGAACAAGTTCCACTTCGGCATTTAGGCTGCACGCAGAGTCCCTTGGAGAAAACAGAGCAAACACAGACTCTAATGAGACCAATAAAGACGAGGATTAATGTTGATTAAGGATCCAGAGTCCAATGACTCCACAATGTCTCCGCTGCTACATTATTTTTAACCTGTGACCTGTGAAACTATAAACTCCACAGCAAGATATTGACAGTTACTAATTAAATGGGTGAGTCATACAGTGGATATTTCTGGAGCTGTCCCATACTTAATAGAGGTTTGTGTCATAATCTGCAGGGAATGTAATATGGCCAAATCTATTAATGAATGAATAACGTGACAAAAGTGAAATAGATGACTAGGGTCACTGTGGCGTACATTGTTCTTCTCCCACATTTAAAGACATGCGTAACAGTGTCTCTAAATTGTCTTTTAAAGAAAGTGTGAAATGTCTTTAATGTCAACCTCGCAATTAACTTAGCCTTGCATCCTCAGTTAGCTGGGACAGCCCCCAGGCACATGAAGAGACCATGACGCACTGGCAATTGTAAGAACAGAGGACTAATTCCTACTGTTCATACAAATGTAATATGTTGCGGGAACACAATTTCAATATTTGCTATGGCTCATTAGACCAAATGCATAAATGGAAAAAGACTTGCAGGTTGGGTTGGGCACCTTTATTAAACACAAAAACAGTACAGTTTATTAAGAAATGTATTCTCTAAGTTTTAATTGCTGAAAAATTATTATTAGACAGCACATTTTAGCTCTAATTTATTGTTATAAACATCTGTATTGAAACTCAATACTGCTGGAACTGCTCTGCTCGTATATGTGTCACACATTTTAAACAAAATTTAAATCTGCTTTCTGCAAACCTTGTTCCATATATAATGTGCAGACTTCTCATAGTACTGTATGTGCTGTGTTTGTAATAATTCATACAGAAAGTGTTAATCATTGTCAAAAAAAACTACGCGTTTCTCATTATAACTCTCATTATTAAGAGCTTTTCATGTCCTTGTCTATGTTGTAGTCCTTGTTCTTATGTTTCTGTATATTAAGCCCTCAACAATAGTGTATGTTAGTTACATAGCGAATGGGAATCCTAATTAACTACACAGCTGAAAGAACCATTGAAAGACCCTAATAAATATTTGTTTATTTTTCAGTCAATACCCTAACTCTAGCCTTTCTGGTGTGCAATTCATTTCCACTGAGATATAGCACAGCCATTTTCCCCACAAAAGATTGATTATAGGAGTCTGCAGTGCAATCCGCTACTTTTGGTCCTTCTGACATATTGCACAGGGTCGTGAGGTCAGTGGGCACATATCTGCAGATCAGCTGCAGACAATATTTATAAGAAATAACCATCAATCCTGAATGTATCACCGTTTTATTTAGTTTGGGGCACTGAAGTTGAAACGGCTGTGCCTGACCGGGAGAAAACCACCACGAGTCATTCTCCAGCCTTGTTTTCACAGACTCAAAAAATGTTCAATCAGAGCTCTTATCGGTTCCAGAAATCACAGTGTGACAAGTGCAGCGGAGAGCGGCCTGCCGAGAAAGTGATGAGTGATTAGGGCAGACCCCATTCAGAAAGCACACACAGATGACAAGCATAACCACAGCACAATACTATTGCCTATTTGATTAAAGTCATGGTGATATGAAATGTCTATTTCTGAAGGGGCAACTTCACAAAGATCCTGCTTTTTTAAGTCCATATACAAATAATTCAGATTGAAGCTGACAGTGGAAAGGATAAGCTTGTATTATTTAGCATTCATGCATTTTCAATAGATGTTTCTAAAATAACTCATAGTGTGATGGTGTTACAAATAGCTAACATTGCATCAGACTTGAAAAGTATGAGTTGGAAATAGGAAAACACTATATTTACATTTTTCCAACATACAAGCAATGTGCTTTTAGTGACAATAATGTTTAAAGCATCCACTTACATTTGAAATTTATATGCTTTTTATCTTGTTTGTCCCCACACTAGGCCAAGCCAGGCTCTAGTTCAATTAACATTCATGATATGTGCTGGAGCATTTTATCGCTTTCACCCTGAGGGCCACAATGAGGACAGACGCAGAGGGCAGACAGGAAGGACACGGCCTGTTGTTTTATGAAAGACACTTGTCCTGCGTCACGGCCTGTTCTTACAGCTTAAAACTGCTTTTCCTTTCATTAAAAGTGTGCAGTCAAACAAAATAACTGCAAACGGCTACAGTGTTTTAAGAGCAGCAGATGTTGCCCCTCTAGAGAAAGTTCAAGGGAATTGAGAATAGGCACTAAAAGGGCAGGTAAAAATCTCAGGACAGGAATCCACCAATGGGAAGGTTTTTTTGGTGCATCCATAGATACCCTCTTTAGCATCGATTTTAACCCCAGCTGCTCCAGCAGAGCCACGCAGAAACACACCGGGGTTGTTCTATGCAATTAACATAGACGTAAAGAGCATTAAAAATAAAACAAAAAACTTTTATGTTTAGGGTGAGAAAAACAGAGGGGGAAGCTCTCGCAAAATCAAAATGATCCCTTAGGTGTGTAGTCGTGCCCTGTGTAGTCACTAACACACCCCTTTAGGATTGATCTAGTATAATTTACAATGCATTTATTGGTTTCTTATTCTTGCAAAATGAATAAAAGCTGACTAAAATAAGATCAGTGGAAGATCTATAAGATCTATTAAGCACTTCCGTTGATTTTTGAGAGATATGTTATCATTAGAGAAAATTATGAAAAAAGAAAAACACTGCCTTTAGGTGAAGTGCTCATCCTTAATTAAACTACACCTGACAAATAACAATAACAACTGGATCTCCATTCACTCAAAAGGAAACCACATCATTTGGTGACGTCATGCCTGCGTTGGCCTGGGGATGCACAGTATGATAGTGGAGGGAGGCCTGGCCTAAGGATAGGCCCACTCTGTGCCTGGAACAATGCTTATTGTAGGCTTGTTAGCACCCAGGTCAGATCCCAAAGAAAATAACCTAAGGAGAGTGCGCTAAAGTCATGCAGCTGTTCCATTAACCAACAACAAGTACCCTCAGTAGCAATTAATTAACACTAACAGGCATACAGCTACGACCTGTGTTTTCTGGAGGGTGTGATAAAGCACTATAGCTCAAACTGTTGTCTGCCTCTCGTATGCCTCTAATGTATGCTTTTACAAATACCTAGAGAAGAAATTTGGCAGTCACATTCAAAATGGCTCCTATAAAAGACTCAAAATTGGTCATAGGGTCGGCAGCTGAGGGCAACAGTCAGGTGCAGTGGGGTGGCAAATGAAGTATTGAATTAGAAGCCATTGAGAGAAGGTTTTTGTATGGAGAGTCGGAGGAGGGTAAACAAAAGCAATGGCTTTTTGGTTGTTATGGTCCACCAGACGTCTAGGGTCCTTTAAGATACAATCTGAATATATGACCCCAGTGAGATCATTCAACCCCCACTGTGGCCCTTACCATCTGTGACATTATGGGGTTATGTGTGGGTGGGCTGAGGGATGAGTGCTTGGCCTGCAGCTGTTCCATTCCTTTAAATCTTACTAATGTGATGGCCACATTGGATTATTAAGAAGTACAGTTACAAGTTGCAAGGCCTTACATGCATGATTTCATAAATTAATTAAAAGCTTGTTTCAGTGTTCTATAATCTTTTTCCTGTTCCCATTACGCTATTTTAGGTTTGAATATACTGCAAATAAAATTGCCCAAATAAACATTTTGAATTTCACCGCGCTTGATGAGACATGAGGAGATATTGTCTTGGTAACCACTGAGTCACAGCTGACCTAAGATCTCTAGATTCAATTTGAGCTGAGATTGTGTACTGGAGCATTTTCCTGAACAAGGGACATAGTATTTTATTAGATCCATCAGGCAGAGCATTACTTTAGTCAGAAAGCAGGGCTGCGATGGTGCAGTTGTTTCAATTAGGGATAATGTGCAGCTTTGTTCCTGAACTCTTGCTACTCTATGGTAATTCACTCCTGCTGAAATGGACTCAGGGTTTCCTCAGTTTTAATGGTCTTGTTTTGGACAAAGTTTTAATAGGATTATACTGATGTACTGATAGCTGCTTTGCTCGTTATTTACCACAGAAAACATTTAGATTATGACCGTAGATGAGACTTTCTAGATAATATGTTGGGTATAATGATTTTTGTACAGTTTTTGTACTTTGTGTTTTCTAAAATAAGCTATAATAATGGGGAAATTGTTTTGTATAAGCAATGCTAACATGCATAGTCAGATAAAGTAAAGAGATTGTGTATTACTGTAGGCAAAGCATGAATGTACATTACAAAATCAGTCCAGGGAAGCAGTAATTTTGTCATTTTATGGTGAAGAGCCATTAATGGTGACAAAAGCTTGGCGCACGCGGCTCAGAGAGTAAAACCAGACGGAGCCAGGTTCTGAAACTCCTGAAGTCTTCTGCCTCACTGGGAATGGGACTATGCCCAGCATCTGTGGGGTTTCGGTTGACTTAACAACAAATTGAACTTTACTAAGTGAACTTTTAAAATCAATTGCCAGTGGAATTATACATTCCCTTTCTTGAGTCACCAACAAAAGGAAAAATATTGGGAGAGACAAAAGAAAAGACACATATTGGGGGGCAGTGGCTCAGTGATAGAGCGGTTGTCCTAGAACTGGAAGGATGGTGGTTTGATTCCTGCTCTCCCCAGTTCATACTGTCATTGTGTCCTTGGGCAAGACACTTAACCCACCTTGCCTCTAGTGTCTGTGACACTGGTGTGTGAATGGGTAAATGGAAGCTTGATTAAAGTGCTTTGAGTGCTAGTAGATGGAAAGGGATTATATAAAATCCATGACATTTACCATTCATTGTGGTTTCATCAGAAGATAATACATCTAGAATCTGAATTCCTCTGTAATGTTGCTTCAGTACAACTCATATTGAATAAGGACAGCTTCTCGTCTTAGTAAAATATGTAATCTCCATTCTAATTCAAATGTAATGGCAGATTGCTCCAGTGTTACACACTAAACTTTTTAATGTGTATACTGTACTGTAAGTAAGACCGTCCTACCAAACACAATGTTATGTAGCAGCCTAAAACTGAACATTCTTTTATGGAGGTTTTCAAACATTTTTGGCCTTGGGGGTCACAAATTCACACAATGGAAACAAGCACCAGAAAGGTCTGTGATAACTACAAGCATCAATCAAAGATGTCAGCACAGCAATTACACCTTTTGTCAACAAACTGCATCAGGACGTGGTGCAAGTGCTACTGTTGATCTGAGACTAGCCTGTCAAATAAGGTGTTAAACACATCCTCAGTAAAGAGAATTAGTGAACATACTCATCCCTCACATATCTCACGTGCAGGCCCAGAGGGCAGTCCACTAAGGTCTTTCTGACCAATCTGCAGGTGCTGATAAAACAATGCTCATTCTCACCTGCGACAAAATGTGACTCAGCTATTATCGGCCATACATAGTCCCTTTCCCCTCATTGCAACCTTTTTCCCCATCCCCTGATAGGTTGATTAATAATTTTGTCACACAGATAGTGACCCAATCTGCATTTAAGGCAGCGAGGGGAGAAATGTGATTGAAGGTAGCCCAAACACAACACACAAATCCATTCTTCCATTGAAAAAGTGTCAGCAAAAATCTTCTTTAATCAGTCAATGTGTTTTGCTACAAAACCATCTGCTGTGAAACTTTATGCACAGAAAATCACCTTCTTGATTAAAAGCTGGTGTTTAACTTTGTCAGCATTACACAAAGCATGATGAAAGACAGTGAAAATTATATTAGAGATTCTCTACACTGCATATACCTTACCCAAATTGCCTCCACTTAAGAAAGAGCTGAATTAGAATGGAATGAAGGATGAAACAAAACACAACATGTTTGTCCTTTCTTGTAAAAAGGTCTGGGCAGCGTGGCAGGAAGCTGTTACTGGTGACACCACCTGACCATTTCACACTGCCACTCTCTGCCATTGTCTGCCAGCAACACACTGCATCACATGATCCGGGCCTACAACTGGGCACGCTCAGATCTCTCACCTGGAGTGAGAAGCCTGACAGCAGCTGAGCAATCACAATGTTAGCAGCACTAATGTGTACAAGGTAAAACCACTGACTCATCCTAACAGTCGAATATGTCAGGCTTTTTCATCCCCCAATATAAGTTATAAATGAAATATATATGGGCATTTAGAGAGTGCACCTATTGATTTAATATGATGGGAAATTAGAAATTAGGGAGGACTGTAAGAATATAGCCTTTTTCTGTCAAGTTCCTCTTCTGCAGCTCAAGTATCTGGTCACCAGCTGGCTTCTGGGAGAGAGCTGACAGAACAGAAAAAACAAGATTGGTGAACTTCAAAGCATCTCTCATTTTTCTAGTTATGTATGAGAGACTCAAAGTATTTCTCAGTGTGAGAGCCACTGGGAGCTGCAGCCTCAGGTACTTAATGAGCCTGTCTGGACGTTTTAGAGGCTGACAAAAATATGCTCTGTATCCCTTAGACGTCTGCACCCAGGGTATTCAAGACGTAAATATGTATTTAGATGGCTACATAAAGATGCAAACAATCCCACAACTCCTTCACACCCTCCTGAAATAGTTCACTACTTTTGTGGAACCTTAGTGATTACGTGACCACTCTGATAGCTCTGTAACCAGTAACCTAGCTAGTTGGGCCTCATGCACTGACTACCAGAGTCAGCATTGAGGACTTAGAGGTGTAGGCAGCCCAAGATAGGTTTTGTCCTTGGTACTGTCACCTCAGTGCTGCCTTTACTGTGTGTCCCATGAGAGACAGCAGAAAAAACATCCTGCCGCAGTTTATAAAGATCCCCACCCTCTCAATAGTCCTCAGCACAACTGTCAACCTCTTTAAATGTGCAACCCCTGTGATTTGAAGAATAAAATGTACCGTGTGACTGTTTTGACCGTACTGCAGCTACAGTACAGTACAGTAGAGGTAACTCGCTGTGGCGTGCCATTATTTGAGGGAGGTTATGAAAGAATGCTAGAGAGGTAAGCAGAGCATCTGTCAGCAGGGCAGCCTGCTGGACTTTCTCCAGGAAAGAGCTACTACACCCAGCAGCCAGGCTAAATGAGGCATGATCAATGAGAATAATCCAGATACATCACTCCATGCCTCTTCTACCAATTTACAACAAGAAATGATGTAACCAATTGCACAGGAATTGCAAAAGCAATATCATAGTGAGTTTAGAAGCCAGGACTATTTTATCAGGAGCTTTGAGTCAAGTTGGGACCAGGAAGTTACATGCACAAATCAGCTGTAACACCATTAAAAAGGCAATGCAAAGTCAAATGCCAACAACTGTAAACCATGCTGCTACCTCCTGCAACTCAATTCTATTTTCTCTCAAGGTCCGGGGCAATGATAAGAACAGTTGAAACACATTCTTACCAGCAGTACAGTATTTCCGTAATGGTGTTCTCCTCTACAGCAGGCTAACCCATTCACCAAAGAGGCACTTAGGGTTAATTTACAATGCCTTAATAACGTCCCCAGACCGCTGTTCCATCAGCACCAGAAGCTGCAGTCCTCCTCGCACTGTTTCCACTGCAGCACTACTTGTTCTCACACACACTCACTCATTCTCTGTGACTACCCCCACCTCTGCTTCGCTCAATGAGCCCTCCTACCCCCTCTCTACACTCTTTCTATCTTTTGCTCTGAAAGAATCCCCCTCCCTTATTCCCCTCTGCCTTCCCCTGTCGTCTTTTTTCCCTCATCTTCCATTTCACTCCAGTGCTCACTATACTCAAGCCAGCTGATTTGTGATGCCGCTCACAAGGTGCTGTATGCAGCAATCTGTGCCCCGGTACAATGCATAAGGGCAATCCGAAAGCATCCTACTGCTCTGCTGTATGTCTGCCATCCGCACTATTGTTTTAAGCACAGCAGAAAGCTTGCCGGGCTTAAATGTGCTGCTGGGCTCATAAGGCTACAACGGCAATAAAAAAACAAACAGTGGATGTAAATAAGTAAAAACAAAGAAATGACACTGTTGATGAGATCTCTAGATATTAGGACTGAGATGGGACCAAGGCTGTCATTTGTTGTCTGCAGCAATAACTGGCTTCTCAGTCTTACTACCCATTTATCTGAATTATGTCCTTAGACTTGCTCCCCTCCCACTGCCATCAAGGAAGACTTAAATCCAGCCTATACATAGGCAAGGGACAAAAGAAAATAGAGACAAAATTATGTAATACAACACGCATTGTATTCATTGCTGGTATATAATATTTCGAGAGGCATATATCCCATTAAGATCTGAATGCCACTGTCTGATCGCTGCAAGTATCGACATCTATAATTGGGTTTTACCATCTCTCAATTTAACAGATAATGCAGTAATTTTAAAATCATGTTGTTTTTTAAATTCCAGAGCATAGTAACCACGTCTCTTTCACAGTAATAGTTGAGGGAAGAGTTATTTCTTTGAGGTTTTCCACAACTATTAGACTATGACTCTACATAGAATTCAAAAGCATAAATCGTCAGAATGGCTCCCAGGCCTCTTATCTCATCATGCCATTACTGTGCAGTAGCATTACAGTATAAATCTGCTTACCTAATGACAAGATGTGACACACTCTTTTGCTTAACACCAACACTCAGGCAGACAGTTTGGAGCCCTGCGGGTATTACCGTGTGTCACTGAGAATTATCGTTGTCCCTTAAATGAATCACCCCTCTTATTGGGCAGCAACGAGCACTTGAACCAGAAATCAATAAAATCTCAATCAGTGAAAATGGACGGGCTGAGAGATGGCTCTTTGTAATTTCAAAACATACAACCGGAGAGAGAAAAGAGAATGTAATTTGTTCACTGTCTGCTGTAACACGTAGAGCTGGGTTTCAGAATTAAATGTGATCTGTAATAATTGCAGGGCGAATGAAGCTGCGGCAGTGTAAAAAAAAGTCGAGCGTTTGAGCTATTTGTTAGACCCTATTCTAAGATTAATGAAAGCTCACAAAAGTAAGAGATGGAAGACAGTAAAAGGGAATGATTTTGAACAATTTGCCAATTTTTAGTTGCCTCTGTAGCTCCAAGAGCATGACTTGGAAAACAATGACGCATGTACAGAAATGAGCAGGTTATACTTTCTGTTGGATCAATGCAGTATTATTTATCAGTTGTTTATTTTATAAATAAACCATGGTCATGTTTCAGCCAGATATAATTGTGTTTCATTTCATAAAGTGTGTTAGTAAATTGGTAGAATTCCACTCCAAGCTAACTAAACAAAGTTTTTCCTGTTCTTTTCACACTGACAACTGGCGTGACATTTAGGTTTTAAATTTCTTCCTTTCCCTGTGAACTCTTTGCCACATTGTGAGACATATCTTACGACCTAGTGCTCTGAAACAGGCAGTTCGGATTCAGTTTCTGAGAGCACATGGGATATTGATCACACTGATATTCATAGCATACAGGGAAATCCTATGGCGAGCACACAGCTATTGTCACTAAGGGACATGAAACTGAGACAAATGGTGATTTGCCACAAAAGCTGACGAATACAAATACTGTTACTATAGTGTAATTCAACTAGAGCTACAGTAAACATCAAATAGTCTGTCTTTACTAGCATCATTTGATTAAGAAAATCAAACTTTACTTTAAACAAAACGGGCAGAGTCTCCTGAGGAATTAGAGCAACTTAAAATACATATAAATTAAGGCACATGTAGAGACTTACAGCCATGAATAAAAGGGGGAGCCAACAGAATGCATAAAGAGCTCACATGCAACACCATGTATTTTATTTATTTTGTGTGTTTAACGCTATACATCAATGCTGTAACAGGGAAGTACACCAGAAATGTTTATTGGCACAAAAAGGACAAAATGTGACATGCAAGAGAAGCATATATTACTATATACAGTAAACTATATATAGTATCTGCCTATTATACTACATATATATACATACTATATGGTCAACACGTAGCATATCAGCAGCTAATGTTTCTTTTATCAAGTGAAGTCTTCAGATACATGTCTGCACTGCCTCACGGCACAAAGCCATCCACACCTTCTCATGTTTTTGCAGTCTTCATATTTGTGTGTACCTTGGGTTAGGGCATTATGGGCGTATAGATTAGATTGTGTCCTACACACGTCTGAGTTCTTGACTGGGATTTAGTGCAGTCACAAATGTGAGGAGGTGCAATGCTTTGTTTCTCACTGAGTTAGAGGGAGATATTCCATAGCTCTGTGATGACAATTACAGCTTAAAAGCTGCATTACAAAACATTTGGGTCACATGGTAGAAGTACAAAAGACATTTTACTGTATATGAATATGTCCAGTTTTAGCTTAATGCATATAAAGCTGAATTTGTATATCTTTTGATAGTAGTGTAGTAGTAGTGATAGTAATGGCTAATAAACTTCTCAATGAAATTACACAGCACTACAACATACATATGCATACTAACATGATATTGTATGATGCCTGTGCATATTCAAATGTGCACCGACAGTCCCCAGGGGAGGACTTCTCATTAATTGGTTTGTGTTGATCAATGGTAAAAACAATGAGCCTGACAAAGAACAGTGTGGGGCTTATTATGGCAGCTGGCTGTAGTGAGTAAGAGCAGAGTGAAAGCAGTTTTCTGAGGCGTGCCTGTTGTCCACTGGGGTTTATTAGCTCCCTATAGCCTCTAAGGAAGTACAGCTTCCATCACTCATGCAAATGACTCTGATTAATCAGCTGAGTGCTGGACTGTGTAGGGGAAGGAGAGCTGCTTGGTCCTACAGTAAATCACACTCACAATGTGTTGTCCCTTCATCTTCACCACGCCTTTCGTTCCTTGATACATAATGCACTGGGATCCCTCCTCCCTGGCACATGCAAGGCTTTTCAAGAACAGATGGGAAAGTGGGGGAAACCCTAAGCACAATATTTAAAACTGACATCTAGTGAATTCCCAAACATACAGTTACAACATCATCTATCTACATTCTTCATTCTGTACAGCACTGATGGTAAATGATGTGCATTTATATAGCCTGGCTGTACCAGAGCGCTTTACATCATGCTTTCCATTCACACACACACACACCTGGGACAGATGAGGGGGGAAGGGGAGGGGGTCTGCCACACACACACACACACACACACAGCGCTCAGGCCTTCTCCTAAATTCACACATTCATACACCAGAGCTGTGGCACTGAAGGCAGGGTGGGTTAAGTGTCTTGCCCAACAACAACAGAATGAACTGGGGAGAGCGGGAATCAAACTGCCAACCTTTGGGTTATAGGACAACCGCTCTACCACATGAGCCACTGCAACAAAAATTATAATTGAAGCACTTATACTGTACTTCATCCAGAGTATCAGAGGGATATATTACTGGACAGTTTTACAAAACATCCAACCATAGACAAACTGCCATCTGGGCCAAGCTGGTAGTTAACAGTGAAGGCACAGATGCAGACTTTTGGAGAGACCAGAAGTGGGTGACATTTCTGAGATGGGCCCTGCCTGCAGAGTATGGAAGCATGTTATAATGTGCAGTGATCTGTCTCGTCCTAAAGAGAATGGCCAGGGCAAATGACACAGGACTGCACTCAACTCAGCACTGGTCAAGGATCTCGTCTTGTTGAGTCTGTTAAAGGCATGTAATGTACAAGCATGTGAGGTATGTGCTTGTACTGGAGCAGGATACTTACAGCCAGATCTTGAATGGCAAAAAGTTGCTGGAAGTTTTCACAGTGAAATGCTTTAGGTCAGAAATTCTGTAAGAAAAAGAAAGAAACAGATATTACTATGCAACAATATACAAGCTGTTTTTCAAAGTATATATCTTTGGTATACAGTATTACACACTCAATAAAAACAATGAAACAGCAAAACATTGCTGCAGAAAAATCCTTTTGGGCTGAAAGAACAATATTGACAGCTGCCTGACTCTTACATAAACAAGCTGATATATGCCCGAAGCAGAATGATTTGATCCACAAAGCAGTACAAATGAATTATCAGTGACAGCTATCTGGTGCACAACACAGCACACCAGTTATTGGATTAATTTATTGTCATTAGCAAAGTACCACCCTAATGGTCCTCTGTGATAAATGACTCTGACACAATACTCTTTCTCTACCTAATGCAACTTTTTGCACTGTGCTAAATCAAAAAAATAAAGAACAGACTAAAGGCCTATCTGTCTAATCTGTTCCATAAGTGTGTATGCAAGCAAATGTTTCTATTTGTGGCTTAGTTTCTTCTACTTTGGCAAAACAATCCATTTCATGATTCACTGGACTTAATTGCTTTAATGTAATTGTATCATACAAGACATCCACACAGAGAGAAATAACCAACTCCAATTTGTTCAGTGTTCATCTCTGCCATTGCTACATCTATTACGTTCTACTCCTTTGCCTTACTCATCATGGCTGACTGTGTGTGTGATGATTAAAAAATACCCATGGCATATAAGTAGTATTAATCCGTTGAAAGAAACAAATTAGGTAAGTTTGTTGCTAGTTGCTTTTCTATCTAACTGCCAACACAAGTCTGACAGTACAAGCAGCAGTAGGAGAAGCATACTCTCCATCTGGACGCTCCCAAACACTCATGGCTCCTGAGTGAATTACCTGCAGTCCTCAAAGAAACACCATGAAACTGCCATGAGTGAGTTGTTTGCAGCTTGGTGAGAGGACAGAGGCAGCAAACAGAGGCACTCCAACAGAGCAAAACATCCAACACTGAATTCCAAATAAAGAAGACACATTTCTAATCAAGCCTGATTAGCACCTGAAACTTAAAGAGTTGAATTACACACAGGGCAGAAATCATCACGGAAATAAATGTCCTGCCGCGAGGACAAATAAAAGGTCAAAGTCTCCCTTTAAAAAGCTGAAAAAAATAACAGAGAGATCATAAATTGGCTAGCTGACAGGGCCGGCGGGCCCTGATGTGCAGATTCTCAGATACAATCACGTTAAAAGGAATTGCCTCTTGGTGAACATAATTGGATCTTTCCTCTACCTATTTATGTCCCCAAGGGAGCAAACTATGTAGCAGAAAAATGAAGGTGTTCAAATAAAAGCTTTAGCTTCTATCACCACAGTAAATTATGCTGCAATTAGCAAATAACATGTAGCAGTACAACATGGTTTTAAATCCACTGTATGTGTTCTTTACACTCTTTACATCTGAATAACATCACACTAAGGACTGTACACACTCTTTGTGATGTGAAGAATACGGTAATATATTATATGGGTAACACTTTTATTTTAAATAATATCCCTAATTTCTATTTCTGACTTCTGCATGAAATTTAAATGCTCATAGTAGTTAGTTAATTCTAGCTCCTTAAATCTTTCGTGCTGTGATGGAGCAGAAAACGGTTAATTTAATCACAATGAATCTCCTGTTAAGATCACATGTACAGTGGATATCATTTACATACCCTGGCAGCATTTGTGATATTTTGGCCATTTTACAGAGAATTTGAATGCTAACACAAACACTTTTCTTTCACTCATAGTTATTGGTTGGATGAAGCCATTTATTGTCGTACAATTGGGTTTACTCTTTTGAAATCATAATGGCAACAAAAACTAACCAAATGACCCTGATCAAAAGTTTACAGTTCACCTTTAACATCAATGACAGTCTTTTGTGGCATTCTTCTTGGGAAAAAGCCTCCAGTTCTTGTAAATTCTTGGGCTGTCTTGCATGAACTGCACGTTTGAGATCTCCCCAGATTGGCTCAATATTATTAAGGGTAAGACTGAGATGGACTGTCCAGAACCTTCACTTTCTGCTGCTGTAGACAATGACAGGTCGACTTGGCCTTGTGCTTTGGATTGTTGTCATGTTGAAACGTCAAAGTACATCCCATGCACAGCTTCCGGGCTGATGAGTGCAAATTTTCCTCCAGTATTATCTGAGAACATGCTGCATTCAT
The DNA here is from genome assembly GCA_024349245.1 of Neodontobutis hainanensis. Lineage (NCBI taxonomy): Eukaryota > Metazoa > Chordata > Actinopteri > Gobiiformes > Odontobutidae > Neodontobutis > Neodontobutis hainanensis. The sequence continues at coordinate 222,201 of JALDNG010000174.1, read as the reverse complement.
CTTTTCCTGTGCCTTTGTAGCTCACACCTCCCCAAAACACCATACTCCACCTCCATGTTTCACAGAAGGAAGGTGCACCTTTCATCATAGGCTTGTCGACTCCTCTCCAAATGTAACGTTTAAGGTTGTGGCCAAAAAGTTAAATTTTGGCCTCATCACTCAGAATGATTTTGTTCCAGAAGTTTTGAGGCTTGTCTCTGTGCTGTTTAGTGTATTGTAAGTGGAAAACTTTGTGGCATATGCATAGTAATGTTTTTTGCACAAGTGCCTCCTCATTGAGCATCTTTAAACAGAGAGTCCTGTATTTCCACTGTTATATAACTTGTTAAGATATTTGTAGGTCATTCGTTGCATCCCGAACAATTTTCCTGCAGTTTTCCGGCAGTTGTGGCTGAAATCTTTGCTGGTCTACCTGACCTTGGTTTGGTATCAACAGAATCCCTAATTTTCCACTTCTTAATTAGAGTTTGAACACTGCTCATTGGCATTCTCAATTTCTTGGATGTCTTTTATAAACATTTCCTGTTTTATACAGTTCACTTTCCTTTTCCAGCAGCTCCTTTGACAAATCTTTTGCTTTCCCCATGATTCAGAAAACAGAAACATCAGTTCAGCACTGGATAAAAGATGCAAGGGTCTTTTAATCACACACATTGATTACAAGCAAACAGATAACAATTGAGGATGGTTACCTTTAGTATTCATTCAGACCTGTTCTTGTAAACTTGTGTGAATGTTATCAGGCCAAACTTACTTTTGAGCATTTGGATAGCTTCTGTTGTCATAATGATTTATAAAGAGTAAACACAATTGTTTGACAATAAATGGATTCACCCAAACACTAAATATGAGTAAAAAAAAGTTATTGGTGTTAATATTCATGTTCTCTAAAAAATGGGCAAATAAATTCACAAATTCTGCCAGGGTATGTAAATTGTACTTCACATTTATGCTGCATTTTATTCCCCAGTTGATCTGTGTTTGATGCAGAAGAGGGTGTAGTCCAAACAAGTGAAAAAGTCATTCTGCCACAACTACAGTGGCTTTGTATTCTTTAACAAGATTAGAGTGCAGCTTCTCAGACAGCACTTGAAATGTTGAGCCCCCCAAGGATCCTATGTTTTTCTTTTCCTCTTTCCCCTCTCTATGGTTCTTCATGGTGTATGTCTGTCTCTAAGTCACGTGGCTTTCCATCACAGTTGCTTCCTTTCAGGCAGGCGAGATGTGGGGAGGGGGAGCCTGCAGAACACTTTTGGGGTCTCTCCGCTGCCTTGCAATCTCTGGAGCGTAGCATATGAACACTGGAAGATGTGTGAGTGCAGGGTTTTCCACGCGGGAGCATTCTGGCCCAAATTTAATCTCTCTATTGTAAGGATGGAGGGTTTGGGAGAAAAAAAGGGCTGTGCCTGCTTAAAACTCACTGGCAGTGCTGCAATGCGGGGGTTTAACATAGAGCACGGCAGGCAAACATATTAAAGAACTGTCCCCCTGACAGCATACACGGCACCCATATTAACACATGCACAGATAAATGAGAAGCATGAAAGCTCCATGAAAGTCCAGTGCACTCAGAGGTGTGTTTGACAAGTAGAAGAGAGTGCTATGCTGTTTAACACATTTCTATAGCAGGTCAGGAGTTGTAATTGGACACTGACTGTGAGAAAAAATGATAAGGTTTAGAAAAAGGCACGCATTTAGATTAGAAAATATGAAAAATATGAGGTTTTTCAAAGACATGTTGTGGCAAAACATGTCATCTAACAGCTTATCTGCCAGTTGCGCAATTCGCAAGAGCATAAATCAAGAAGCAGGAAGTCGTTTGTTTTCATGTTTGCCCATACACATTCCCAGACTCTTGAATTGCATGATGGGTGGTTGCCTACATGACAGATTGCTGACTGTGGGAGACTTTTACGGTCAGCAAAAACAAGCAATTGATGACACTTGGTTTCTTTATGCTGTTAAAAGCCAGCGCGAGGAAAGTGACATCATTGTCCATCGCCACATTTTAGCTTTTTATATTTTGAAGAGAATTTATTAAAAGTTCACTCAAGACATTGAAATTGAAATTCTGCCCTTATCTTTTTTCTTTCATGGCGCCAAAATAATATATCAGAATTCCTTTACAAATGTTCATTTTTGCAGCCTCTCATTTTCATTTTACAAATTAAAGAAAGTGGAAAGTTAAGCTTAAACCACTGTGCATTATATCTTGGTGTTCATTTTAAATTACTTTTACTGCCAGTTAAGCTATTTCTGCTTAATAGTTTAATAAATGTTGATCAGGGCTGGAAATGTCACAAATCACATTTATATGGTCTCTTAACTGTCCAAAAAACACGGTTAAAAACTATGGGTGATCAGGCTTTTTCCTCCTTGGCTCCTAAACTGTGGAATTCCCTGCCCTCTGAGATTAGGAATGCAGAATCTTTTAGTATTTTTAAATCTTTACTTAAAACATACTATTTTAGGATAGCTTTTATGTGACTCTTTTTATTATTTTCGCTTGTTTTACTTTGGCTTTCTAATTGATTTTATTGTTTTGTTTATCTTTTAATTTTATATGTATGTAAGTGTATGTAAAGTGCTTTGAGATTCCTTTTTAAAGGTGCTATATAAAATAAAGCTTATTATTATTATTATTATTATTATTATATGATGAATAATAATCATATGCATAATTTTAAATAACAAGTGTGCTCCGTGGTCTTCTTCAAGCTATAGTGGATCTTACGGTGACAGTGAAAATAGTCATGTAAATATTATACTGGTACTAAATAGTTAGTTACTAAACATGTTATTGCGATAGGACTAGACTTTCCTGACCTTATCACTTTGTATCTCATATGATTCATCAAAATCACTTCTTAGTTTTGACTACTTGCTCTACTCAGCCTTGACTGCAACGCTGCTCAAAGGGATGTTAAAATAATCGTTTTGTATTGAAAGTATCCTTGAGTACAAATGCATACCAACAGTCTTTCAACCAGAAAATAATTAACCTCTTGTGACGCCTTGATTAAGCCCAGCACTATTGTTCTGTTGTTGACATCTAATTGAAAACGCCCTGCACCAAAGAAAACTGATCCAACGCTATTCAGCCAACATGAAGCAATGACCTTCTTGCATTAAGCCATGCAAAGGTCTTATTTAATTTAGAAGCGTGATGGGGCAGCGCTAGGCTACTGATACATCCTAGCTAAATATAAAGTGGCTGCATCAAATCAATTGCAATGTCCTACCGGGCAGCAGTTAAAAAGTACCTGCTTCATTCACCACAATGACACAGCATGGACACCAATATGAGCGATTCAGTGTTTTGCACCAAGCTTCTCACTTTACTCATTTTCAACAAATTGCTATTTTTCAAAGGATCTGTGTCTATAAATTGTGGTCGAGAGTGCCCGCTTTCCTTTGCACCTATCTGCTTCCTTGTGAGACAAGTACTGTGTTTATGTGCTGAAATAAGGCTATTCATCATCCAGTCTCCGAGAGCTGGTCAGCAACAAGAGCAAAGCAGCACACAACTTGAAATTAATCGTTTTTGTCTTTGCTTTCAATGGGAATAAAACATTGCCAAAAATCTTTGAGGGAAAATAAAACTAGGTATATACCAGCATTTTCTGGTTTAATGCATTCATGTAAGCAATATCCTAAAGCTTGTAAATCCTACGTCGAAAAAATGTGAACACAAGAGGCTATGGCTTCATTTTATGAGCCTCGTCGGGCTACAAATACAACCCCACTCAAAACTCTCACAAATGTGAAATAAATATCTTCTATAATCTATCTATAAGTGGACAAACCTTTACTGATGAACTGTGGAGTCTTTTTGTGGAAATATACACTCAAGAATCTCATCATCCACTGGCTCAACATTGTCTTTGGCTCCTTGTATTGTGGGCAAAGGTTTTGTAGGACAAGGTACAAACTAGCCACAAGTGGTAAGTGGAGTGGCTGCTCATGGGGACTGTTCACCTTCACATTGTCAGTGAAGTCCATTACGGAATCAGGCCGCAATCCTCGAAACCACGGCACAATTAGTCAAACACAGACGTCACTGTGACTGTTACCTCATAATGATCTACTGCCTCGCAATCACTCAAAGCACAAAAACAATTGGTCTGATTTATACAACATTAAAATCATAAATATGCCTTTTTAACCTTGAGATAGAAGTAATATTTTCAATCAATCAATGGGTATATAACATGCAGAGTTTGTTATGATCTCACACTGACAGTTTGTGAACTGTTTGTATTGTGCATTTCTATAGTTTTGTAGTCTGCCTGAAACTAGGCTAATTAAAGATTTGATTTGTTTAATAATTGATTTGTTAAGCTAACAATTGCTGGTTTTGCAATAGTGTTGCTATAATGGAAATTATGGGTTCGTCCAATAAATTTGCATTACAAAGTCTGTCGTTGATTGTCATTACTAGAATTCATCTTGAAGCTGAAGAGGGATTTTGCAATAGACAGATCGTATGTGAAGTGCAACAGACTTTTTCAATTAAGTGCACATTAAAAACTAAATTATGTGCTGACCTTTCAAAGATACCAGCACAGGGAGGACAAAAGAAAGACAGACTGTCTGGCACTTCAACGCATTCCTTCTCTAATTAAAATTAGACACAATTTTCAAGGGTTTGTTTAATCATTGGCTCAGAACAATTCATATCTAAGTCACTGTATTGCAAATAAATCAAATCTGAAAATTGATCACCAAACAACTATTTTTAAAGTACACAAAACATTTGACCCTCAAAAACAAAAAAAGATTAATACAGAAAGACAGAAAGTCATACAATAGCTATGCCCCTGCCTGCACACTAGTGTATTATCACCTGGCCTCACACAGCCCTGTAATCTGAGAGTGGCATCAACAATCAATGGAAGGAGGGAAAGAGAAGACAAGACCAATCGATGGATGTTAGAAACACTGCTGTAATTGTGCACTTATCAGTTTGGAACAGCTCACCGCTATGAACTTTAGGAAGCCTGAACTGGATGACCATTCCTAAAATAACACCAATGTTTTAATGATTGAAAAAAACATTACTATGCAAATGCCACAAAAGTATCGCACTTACAATACACCAAACGGCACAGAGACAAGCCTCAAAACTTCTGGAACAAAGTCATTCTGAGTGATGAGACCAAAATTGAACTTTTTGGCCACAACCATAAATGTTACACTTGGAAAAGGGGTCAACAAGGTCTATGATAAAAGGTACACCATTCCTGCTGTAAAAAAATACATTTATTTCTGTGCACTACATTTGTTTCACAGAACAATCAAATGCTACATGTTTCCATCTAAAATCAATCATTCCAATGCACTTGCACTATCAGCAAAACATGTACAGTACATCATACAGTATGGAAATTGTATATATGTGTGTAAACCCAAGTAGTCATAGAATTAAAAGATCATTGTTAAAAGGGTTGCCCAAATCAATACCAATTCATAATGGGACAGATGCAATACATACAGTAGGTTTTAATGAAAGAGGAGCTTCCAAACATCGCACTAAGTCTTACATGAACATAAATCTTTTAAACTAATAGTAAACATTAGGAAAGTCTGAAAACTGAATTCAATTCAGTTCATCAAGTTCAATTCAATTAATTTAATTAAATTAATTTAATGTTATTGAAATACAAGTACAAGCTTTGCACAGATCACAAAATATCCAGGTTTGTCGTTTCCACAAACTAGCATTCATTCAAGGCTCCCAATCAACATCACCCTTATTCCTCCTTGTTATACGACAAACAGATGCAAGCTAATGACCTAACAATTATAAAACAGAAAGCCTTGAAGAAACACAAAACATACGCCAAATCTTTCCACTCAAGTGACAATAAGTGAAAGTCTACATGATCAAATGATGGGATTCTTTCAATTATTCAGAGGGAGAAATGCTCGCAAAAGTAGCACACCCGCAGCTATGCATCTGTAAATCACTGTATAGCACACCATCTGCTGCTTGTCAAAGCCAACGCTGGCTGTGTGCACAGGACTACACCACATTGATCCTTAAGTCTGGGCTGGTCTCCATTGTGAAAAAGAAAAGCAGGTAAAGTGATTTGTGGGTCAAATAGACTAAACTAAATTGAACAATACATAATCTAATTTGTAAGATGGGATTTGAAAGAGGGTGCAGTAAGTGCACAGGACAGAGGGGTATTATTGTAACTAACCATCACTTGAGCTTTGCAGAAGAAAAGGAAAACATTTCAGATGGCACTGTAAAAAGGGGATCATTAAATATTGAGCATCCACATGAAGGCGTGTAAGGATGATTTCCCCCCCTAGTCCCTGGGTCCTGCACCCTCATTGGTGTTTCAAAGCCTAGCCTTCACCAGAGGCAAAATGTCCCGTATTCAGACTTTAATAATGCAAGGCCCTTCATTCTCGGGGCTAAAGGGTGGCGTGTCTGACATCTGACTAATCATTTCTAAAACCATGGCTTTAGTTTGCAGAGGGAGTGAGTGCTGCCTATAGCTCTGCATAGAAAACGCTTTCACCTTTTTAGTTTCCTTACAACGTCTGGCACCATTTAAATGTGACTATGTGAATATAATTGAAGACTGCACACCAGGACAAATCGAGCTTCTTGTCTCTGCAGTCTGTTTCATAAATTGTCTTGCATTCAAGTAATTAGCCTCACTTCTATTTGGTGTCTGTCAGAGAACTAATAGCTTGGCCCAACAGTGTAACAGCCATCACAGAAATCCACAAGACAATTTAGGGAGCGTGCCAGCACATGCAAAGCTAATAGGGCACAGGAAACCGCTCCGGATTGCAGATACATTTGACACAGGAACCAAGTCACTGCAGCTTCTCATTATAGCGCTGATAATCAGATACTGAACATGTCAAACTCAATTGTATAGGCTGTCATTCACCCAATCACAGAATGTCTTTGATTAAGTGATTTATTTTCCTTGTTTAGGCTGTTCTGCTTCCAACTCGTTTGACTGCATTCATTCAGTACATTTACATACGGCTTGTCACATATAGGGTCTAGTGTCTGCTTATTATTTATAACCACATTGTGGATATGTGAACGATTCTACTTGACTGATTCTGACTGCTGTGCTCACTGCTTTTAACGTCTACACAGTTTGTGGAGCGGACACTAACCGAAGCATCCATTTTAAAAAGGTCAATAACAGGTGGAGGAGGGAGAATCTCAGTCACATTAAAGTGCTTTGCATTCTATAGACATCATCCTGACTCCATGAAACACGAATGGTTCATGAAGCAGCAGAGTCTAACTGCCCCAGCGTTTTGTCTGCAAAAGGCAGCGGGGAGTGGTAGCTTAACTGGCAGCAAAAGCAATTTAAAATGAACACCAAGATATAATGCACAGTGGTTTAAGCTTAACTTTCCAATTTCTTTATTTTGTAAAATGAAAATGAACACTTGTAAAGGAATTCTTATATATTATATTGGCGCCATGCAAGAAAAGAGATAAGGGCAGAATTTAAATTTCAATGTATTGAGTGAATGATTTTGTAAAAGCACTGTGAATTTTTTAAGAGTCAGAGTCATATAATGAGGCAGTAAGCATCAATTTAGCAGGCGTATGAGGGAATCCCGGCTAACATGGGTTCACACAACATTCTCAGCAACTGAGACGGAGCTGAACGTTGTGCCGTTTCTGCAACTTTATCTGAACCAATCCATAGTCGCAGTGTTCCACATGACTGAGTTTAACAGTAGAAACCAGCATGAACCACTAAAATCAAATTCAGTTTGTAATTTAATGGTTTCATTTATATATGTTAGACAGTGAGAGACAAGAGCTAAAATAAGCTATCTAATCATCCAGGTCAGAAAGAGTTCAGGCGGAATACAGACCATTAATATGTTGTTAAATTGAGAGTATGGGGTTAAAAAAGGGTTAACCCAAGGTCATGTTTCCATAATGAGAAATCAGAGGTCATAAACACATTGTGTAATAGCAGATACATCAGCAAGAAACTGAAGTGGGAGGGAGAATGCTATCGATAAGCAGCGGTGGTGTTTTTTCACAAAGCGAGGTAATGTGATTAGGAGATGTGTGATGTTTACCACAGCTCTATCTCTAACCACATACCCACATAAACATGAGTAACACTTTCCACTGCATCATATCACATTTTAATTTAGTTTTATATGCTGTCTTGTCATTGCTAATGCCTTAGCCGGTCCGGTTCTGGACTGCAATAAGTCGCCTGCTACATATGTCAAGGTTAATGCTATCCCATAAAACTCCCATCCGTACATAATGCAAGGAATATGGAGTCAAAAAGTCAGCCTCCAGAAGATGACACAATCATCCATTCACCATTGTGCATTAATGTGGAAATAATGCCCAGGAAATTGAAGCAAAAAGGCAACACAACATACACACTAATACGCACAATATACCTCACTCTCAGCAGCTGTGGGTGGAGGTTTGGCTTTGCCACTGCATCCTCCATGTTTTTATAGTAGACATAGCTAACAGAATTGCCCAATGCGTCAAGGACATGTTTGTAAGGAATAAGAGAGGAGAAAAAAGACAAAATTTTGCTTTCACAGCTCCTTTGACGCATTTCAGAAAGGGGCAGAAACCAAGTATGTCCCAGATAACGCTACTCTGCACTGCAATGAAACACTGTCTGCAGCATTCAGCTTTACATAACTGCAGACAATGGGATGCACAACACTTCTTACAGCCTCAAAAAACTATACAGAAGGTGCATAAATAGATTCCCATATAGTAGTTTGTCGCTTTTGGAGATTATATAGGTAATATAGAATCTGAATTGAGTCTGAATTGGATAAAATTGCTCCAACATCTTGGTTTCCCTGTCATAAAGGCTGTCATGTTCAGCGCACAGCCTAAAGCTGTTTAGTTTGCTGTATGTGTCTCCACTCTCTGCTAAAGAGTCAAGGATGACAGCCCACTGCTTGCAGAAGGAGAAGAAGAAAAGAAAAGGCCATTGACATCTACCAGTAAGTGTGAGACTTTTTTAAATGAAGATGGGATGCAGAGTATAGTTTGAGAATGAATGAGAATTCCTATCAGCAAAAATCTGGATTAACTAATGTGTTGAATTAGTGCACAGTAGCCAGCAGCATCAAGTATTTTACAGTGACAGTGGAAGTTCTGCCTGGTTTTCAGATACACAACTCTACTCTGGCGCAAGCTCGATTGGGCGATTAACACAGCCAGATTCACAGAGAATTCTTATTTAATATTGCTGTATCATGAGGCTTCGGAGAAGTGATTGTGGAAAGCACTTGAGATATAAATGAAGATTGCAAAAACGTATTTATAAACAGCTCTCCAGATGACAATGCTCCAAGTAGAACTGAACAATGCGATAGTGGCAATTATTATGATCAATACACAGCAGTAGAATAAATGCCATGTCCCTTTGAAGAGCTCAACTATTACAGACTTATCATAGAAGGAAATGGATTCTACAAGCCTTCTTCTCCTGAAGAAGCCAACCAATTTGTGGTTAAGTCAATCATTTCTTGGTGTAAAAATCGAATTGGCTACACTTTAGAAAGAGGACTCATACACTCACTCACACGACACCTATATTCATATTTAAACATGTGCATATCTTCCTTTAAAAACAGTCCCCTGCTGACACTTGCAGTCTGACACTGTGTACATTGACTGAATACCAACAAAGCCATGGAGTCTTATTTTAGGAATGGCAACAGCACAATGACCAGAGTGAGTAAGTCAAGAGGCTGGGTCTACACTCAGAAGAGCACCTTTAGTTTTACAAAGCACCACCAAGTGACCTGCCATTCACACAACTTGACGTGTTCTTTTCAGTCTCTGCAAAACTAGCCCCAGGGGTAAAACACATATCTGCACAGAGTTTTACAGGAAGTCCAGGCTGGGCCACACTAGACTTATTACAGTCCTGGGGTGAAATTATGTGAGCTTCTGGGGGTACCAACAGAAAATCAGGATGAGGAAATCTGAATTGTCATAAGAATTATATGATAAGTAAATAGAATACCAATGTCGTCTCGCTCACCCTGTGTCCTGTCAACCTCAAAAATAAAACCTGATGGTTCTTCTCTGTCAATAAAAGTTTCAGCTGACAGAGAAAAAACAGAACCTACTTTCAAATAGTTTACCTAATGACTCTGAACTATAAATGTACATCAGCAGTATTTCAGTTTGATGGAAAAGTATAAATCACTGAACAAAATTGTAATCATCTTTTTTTCCACAACTGGTTCTTATGGGGGCACATTTCAAAACATAATCACGAACCCGCAGTCACGACGTTTATATATAACATTGTGTTACAATAAAATGATCAGAAATGTACAGAAAGAAAAGAAAATACAATAAAACCAATTTAAATGTTATTTCTCGATTCAATTGTGACTCAATGAAAATGAAGGTACTTTATGCTGGAGCTGTGTCCTTCGCCTCCACACTGGCCTCAAAATCCTCAAAGAGAAAACACTGCAACCTTCACGCCCAGCTCCTACTTGTAAATATCTCTCTTTGGCTGATGATACAACACTCATCCTCTCTTTTTCCAACGTAGGTCTATGCATATCTGATTAATAAGGCAACCAATAAGACTCATTTCAATACACAAACTCAAAACAGTTCAGAGATGAAAGTTGAATTTATAGGAAGAAAAACATTTGTGTTGATTTTTTTGTGGGTGGGGGTGGACTGAGAGCTAGGAAACTTAGAGCTTCCGCTGCTAATGCTGTAGGAATGCAGAGAAAAAATATACTAAAAATGCTCTTTTATTCCTGTTTTTGCACACACAAAAATATATTTTATGAGGCTTTGTGCTATTCTAAGCAAGAAAAGATTGTGCTGGCAGATTCTTTTCTAAGTCAAATAGGAAGACGTGGAATAGAAAGGAGACTCTTTGAGTTACATTTTTTAACAAACTGAAGGGAAATATTTTATCCGAACTGTTGGCAGGTAATTATGAAATCTGCTGACAAATGGAAAGGGCATTTACACAAGCCTTATACAATGGGCAAATATTGTGACAATACAGTACAAAATACCATTTCAATGATATAAGGGATGACTTTATTCACATTTACATTTACAATGATTCATTTAGCTGACGCTTTTATCCAAAGCGATTTACATTCAGCTTCAATTCACCAGTGTCACAGCTGGAACACCGCTGGAGGCAGGGTGGGTTAAGTGTCTTGCCCAAGGACACAACGACAGTATGAACTGTGGGGAAAGTGGGAATTGAACCACCAACCTTCCGGTTAGGGGACAACCGTTCTACCACTGCATCCTGTGTTGAAATAATGGAACTCCTTTCTGCTTTATGTTGTCTATTAGTTTGCACTTTGTGGATGTCACCTTTGTGTGAGATCTAATTTAAGTATCACAAAAAAGATCAGCTACTGACACAACAAGACAAGAAAGCAGAATCAACGTCAGTCAAAGTCACTACTTTTAGGGCCTAACATGTCCCAAGAAGACTGTAGCATCCTATTGGTTGACAAATTATAGTAACAACCCTGTAGCTCTGTTGGACCCATGATCTAAAGGCATTGAAATAATTCTCATAACCATGCCATAAAAATAAAGTTGTTTTTCAAAACAAACTCACTGAAAGCACCTTGATGAAACCATACTGTAACCAAACTCAAAACATTTGCTAACATTTTTATTGTTCAGGTAGAAAATCCTTTTTTAGTCTTGTCTCTTTCTATAATAAACAAAACCCTGTCAATTACACACTACGTGATAATAGTAAGTAATGCAAAATGATTTTGTTGCCTGGTGTTACCAGCATCATAACTGTGCAGAGCAAGGCATGTAGCCAACACAGGGGTGCATTTCAAATGCTTTTGTTAGAGTCCTCAGTGGCATTTGGGGGAACATTTGATCAAAGTCTGGTGCTGCTCTAAAAGAAAAGACAATAAACACCACATGTGAAGGACTCGTGGTTGCTTCATTAAACAAACGTGCATTGCTTTGGACTTCAAAGTAGGAAGGCTATCGGTGTGAAAAACACATCAAGTTCTCAAAGGAGCGGCTGTGATGATGAGGTAAGGTGACAGGGGAACAAGCAGAGCCATGCAATGTACTGTGCTCAAATGTTTACACAGAATTTGAGAATATGAATGATAACACAAAAACCTTTCTTTCACTCATAGGTATTGTTTGGTAGAAATCATTTAGTGTCAAACAATTGTATTTCCCCTTTTTAAATCCTGATGACAACAGAAACTACCCAAATGACACTGATCAAAAGTTTACGTACCCCAGTTCTTAATACCATTTATTGCCACCCTTAACATCAACGACAGCTTGAAGTATTTTGTGGTAGTTGTGGATAAGGCTCTTAATTTTCTCATATGGTAAAGCTGCCCATTCGTCTTACATGAACTGCACGTTTGAGATCTCCTCAGAGTGACTCAATGATATTGAGGTCAGACTGAGGCCAGTCCAGAACCTTCACTTTCTGCTGCTGTAGACAATGACAGGTCGACCTGGCCTTGTGCTTTGGATTGCTGTCATATTGGAACGTCCAAAAATGTACCATGCACAGCTTCCGGGCTGATGAGTGCAAATGTTCCTCCAGTATTTTCTGATAACAAGCTGCATTCATCTTTTCCTGTGCCTTTGTAGCTCACACCTCCCTAAAACCTCAGTGAACCACCTCCATGTTTCACAGAAGGAATGTGCACCTTTCATCATAGGCCTTGTCGACTCCTCTCCAAATGTAATGTTTAAGGTTGTGGCCAAAAAGTTAAATGTTGGTCTCATCACTCAGAATGATTTTGTTCCAGAAGTTTTGAGGCTTGTCTCTGTGCTGTTTAGTGTATTGTAAGTGGAAAACTTTGTGGCATATGCATAGTAATGTTTTTTTTCAATCATGCAACCCATTTTTCTATAGGTTGCATGATTTTACAATAAGTGTCTCCTTATTGTGCATCTTTAAACAGAGAGTTCGGTATTTCAGCTGAAGTTATTTGTGGGTCTTTCTTTGCATTCCGAACAATTTTTCTGGCAGTTGTGGCTAAAATCTTTGCTGGTCTACCTGACCTTGGTTTGGTATCAACAGAATCCCTAATTTTCCACTTCTTAATTAGAGTTTGAACACTGCTCATTGGCATTCTCAATTTCTTGGATGTCTTTTATAAACATTTCCTGTTTTATACAGTTCGCTTTCCTTTTCCAGCAGATCCTTTGACAATTCTTTTGCTTTCCCCATGACTCAGAAAACAGAAACATCAGTTCAGCACTGGATAAAAGATGCAAGGGTCTTTTAATCACACACATTGATTACAAGCAAACAGATCACAATTGAGGATGGTTACCTTTAGTATTCATTCAGACCTGTTCTTGTAAACTTGTGTGAATGTTATCAGGCCAAACTTACTTTTGAGCATTTGGATAGTTTCTGTTGTCATAATGATTTATAAAGAGTAAACACAATTGTTAGACAATAAATGGATTCACCCAACCACTAAGGAAAGAAAGGTTTTTATGTCATCATTTATATTCTCTAAAAAATAGCCAAACAATCACAAATTTGGTAGTTCTAGTCACCAGCCAAGAAATAGTGCAAACAGGTTTCTGGGCACTGACAAAAGTGAAGACTAGCATCCGCCAGAGTGCACTTATAATTTGCTTACTTATTATTTACATTACTTGTATTAGTAAGATACCACCACTAACTAAATAACAGCAGAGACAGACACCTTAGTGCAAAGCACCATGTTAAAAACCATGAAAGACAGAACCAGCAGGTATCTTGTAAGATTGTCTATCCTCTTGATGCGTGTCAAAACAATTGTACTTCACAGACAGTGGTGAACAACACGAAATCACTAAGGCCAAGCACTAAAAATATATTGCTCTCCTGTAGATTAACGTCTCTGCACCTTCCTGTGGACTGAGCAGATGAGAGTTACAACAGATGTGTCATATGAGAAGTGCTTTTGCTCCAAATTGAATGGTTAACTGAGCTTTGGAGCAGGCAGTGACGCGTTTGGCTCAGGAGAGTGATTGGCTTTGAGGGCCGAGGGAGCAGATGGGACGGGAGGTAGAAAAGAGCTGGACTCAACAACTGACGCCACTTTCTTGGTTTTGCATCACAGTATCAATGCTTGTCTGTGCTTAAAGTGGTTCCACACGCTAGATCTGTGCCTGTTGTTCTAACAGCGTTGCAGCAGCGTGCCTCTCACAGCAACATATCTCCGCCTCTGGCTCCACCCTCTTAACATTAATTATGCAGCTCAATGCAGCACTCTGAATCCCTACCGCAGCTCACTGACACTACCATACTCTACTGGTGGCTGATACTCTTTACAGTTTACAATCACACACAAACCAAGTGTGATTTCCAAAGCAAACACATTGAAGAGGCAGCCAAGCAATTGTTCTGAACATCTCCAACGTCTCTGTGGCAGAGTGTAATTGATTCAACAGCTCATCTCAACATGTAGAGAAACACAATCACACCTTGTCAGAGGAAATAGGGAGAGAGTCCAGCACACTATGCAATGTGAATGAGCAGAGTAGAAAACCAGAGAAGATGCTATGAGGGAAACTCACATGCTTCACCCGTCTACCCCCCAGGCAAGCAGTGGGATGGAAACATAGCAAATGTTTATAGGAGCAGAAACAAGCTTCTCTGCATTTCCTAGAGCTGTCTCTTGATTAAGATTAATTTCACATCTGCCTGAATGTGACTATGTGCTTGTGTATGTGTTTGTGATACATAGACAGTATAACTTGCTCATTCAAAAGCTTTATAATTAATCCAACTTAGTGAGCGGCTGCCCTAAGTGACTCATTCATGCATACTACACACTGGCTGTCTTCATACATAACTGTGCTTTCTTCTCACATGAACTCACTACTGATGATGAGCTTAGTGGTAATGGGAGGGATCATTATTTTGTGTTTGCCACAAACAACATTATCAATGTATTTCAAACCGCAGGCGTGCAAACACCAGCTATTCAGGAGCGCGTTGTTTGGCATCCTATTGTTGTCACTTCAATAAGTGTGTGTCCATGTGTGCAAAGACTGCTACCTCTGGAACAAAGGCAAACAACGAGGCAGATGTTCTTAATTGGGAACATTGTCAGGAATCATTCAGCTGGTAATGGATAAAGTGAGACATACATGCGTACATATTCTAGGGGGAGCATGGACTGACTACACCCCCTCTTCATTTGTTGGTGCGCTGGCAAGCACTTAACAACACTTGCCACTAACACTGTACTTCCATCAGTTCTTAAATAATCAAGGTATCATCGGAAATCCAGTAAGCACAACTGCAGGTCAAAATCTCAGTGCTGCCGATGGGCAGACAGCCCTCTGCGCTGTGCTGCTCCACTGCTGCAGGGGTCTTTTCCGTGCATAGAACCGGATGGTGAGCACAGAACAGCGGGGGCTGGGCACTGCAATGTACTGCAGTGCTCGTAGCTCGGCGATGCACACCCACTCTCTTCCATTCTTTCTCTGCCAATGACAAAATCTCAATCTCTACTTTCACCCTGCTTTCTGCACACTTGTCTTTCACCCTCTGCTTTCTTTTGAGTTGTTCTGCGCATCCCTTTATCTTGTCATTTCTCTGCCAATTGTTCCCTGCACTTTTCAACAATAACGAACTCCTGCACTGGCACTGAAATTGATCATTACTCTAGAATAGTTCAGTCTGTTACTAAAACACATATTACATAAAATACATACAAACCTATTCCACAACCTTAAGTTTGATAGAGTGCCCTTGTTTTATGCCAAAAAACTCTGGTAGCACAACACTATCTGAGTGCAATCTTAACACATCTGCAATGTCCTCTAAGTCTTCTGTGCAACCTAGAAAACTTACAAATGTTCAGCGGTAACACTTTTTTTGTTACACTTTATTTGAGTTGAGCATTCTGACAGGGAAAGTTTGGGAATTGTTACAAACTAATGTAATATTTCAGAGTGACAGCCGTTGCTGCTTTACTGTTACCCACACCATAATTTACAGAGGTACACTAAATGCCCATGTGGCACAGCCTGGGATAGGGAGTGTCACATAGAGGATGAGCAATGACAAACCTGACATCTGCTCTGTTCCTCAACAAACCACAAAACTCCTAGAGAAAGTACAAGAGAAACAGTCAAGATAACTATGCTACAGAATGAGAAGCATGGCAGGCAACATGCTATCTCCACAGTCTAATGTACTTTGTTGCTTCATTCTTAACTTGTAAGTTTCAAGAATATACTAAGAAAATAGGTTTACGTACAATGACAAATAGACTAAATGTATCCAGTTTCTTTCACTCCACGTCTTAACAAGAGATTGTGAACAGTGTGGGGTCTCATTTCCGTTTGTCATTAAGAGCTGAGGTTTGTGATCATCGCTATCAGAATGGGCTTCTCAGTATGCCAGCTGTATCATGCAGAGACATTTCTCTGGTTTCCCTCAACCATAACATGAAACAAAGCTTTGTGTCACAGCATGTGACAAAACTGTATAGGCTTCAATAATTGTGTCTCACACTCTTTTTGACTCACATCCCTCTCGTATTTTAGCGCCTCTTTCACTGTTTTATGGCTGTTTCCTATACAGTAGGTATGTTAACACTGGATCTATAAAGAGGTTGTAGTCTTGATATATTGCACAATCTTACATTCCAACAATTTTGCTTTTGAAGTCACTTTTAACCCCATAGTTTGCAGTAAAAACAACATATACCAAAAACTCAGCACTGGCACTCCCACCTGGAGCACACACACTAATAATACAGGTAGACAAGGACAAGAAAAATAGCTTGAAGCTTTTTGGTGCTTCTGCAAAACATAGTTCTTTTTAAGATGTACGGTGTGCTACACAAGGAGAAGTGCATTAATAATGAAAAGTGTTTTCTTCATGTCTTTGGGTGAAGCAAAAAAGAAGCTGTGAAATATTTGTAAAAAAGACATTCTATAATTTTGGCTTATCAGGAAATCTGCATGTCAGTTACTCTCTAACCTTCATTACACATCATTAGCTTTGTGCTCTGTCCAGGGTGCTGAAATTGGCTATTTTTCCCCTTTGCACGTAACATCCTTGTAAATAATTTAAACACTGTATGTCTACTTTTTGTTCTCACACTAAGTCCCTGACATTTCACAAAAAATTATAGTTGAATGGTATTGTGGATGTGCCCTTCACTCATCAAGTATAAAATACACTAACTCTATGCATTATTACCTCCCATTCTGCAGCAGGCCAGTGTGTCTCTTAAACAGAGAAAACACACAGTGCCCACTGCTGGACAAAATCAAATCCTCATTTATTGAGTTATGAAGGTCAGATAAGAGCGATGTCGCTAATAAACTATATTTATAGTCGAGGTAAGCTAATAAGAAAGTCGTTTATTTTGTATATCATCGTAGCATACTTGTTAAAAGTTTAATTTTATTTTGTTTCACCTAAAAAATACGTTATGTACTTTAGGCTAAACAAAATGTGTATTTCAGTCAACAAAATGATTTTTTACTGAGAACAACTTTTAGTTTTTTATTTGGTCCCGTGTAATAAGTAGTCCAAGATAGTTTGGCCAGTCAGAAAACACACTATTGCTGCGAATTCAATCTTCACGAAGTCCGAATAAACACAATTAAAGTCCAGCTGCTACCAGACTTACGCACAATAGAAGCATGCTCGACCCAACGTGCTGCTGTGTAGTAAAATTGCTCGATAATCTGCCCTGTATACCAGGTCAGAAAGAAAAACTCATTTTCTAAAACTGATTTGTGGAAATAAGTTGAAACTGTCAATTAAGAAAGCTGGTGGCTGGTTGAATAATGGTGGCCGGCACCGGATGATGCTGAGGCTGGGATGTAATGGGATACTGCAGCACTAGAGAACCGTGTGCATAGAAACTTGCCTAGAAGCATCAGGGAGTCCCGCACTAACCTCCCCCTCCCTTCTTTCTTCCTACCTCTGGCTCTTCTGGTAAGCTAACTCTCTGAGACTCGCATTAATCTCATTTAAGTCAAACTGTATACAAACGCGGATAAGATTACAATAAAAGTGAAATACAAAACGACAAAAATAAGTTCTTCGTGCAGCATGGCTCTACCTTTTGTGTAGGTTGTTCCTCTCAGGACCCCAAGGTCTTCGTCCTTCTCCACGGAAGCCAAGACACTTTGAGATAGAGAGAAAAAGAATCAATCCTTCTTACTTTATAGGTTATTCCCAGTTTCAGAATGAACAAGTCAGGACAATATCACAGCGTCCTGAAGACACACCTTATACTATGTCCTTCTGTTAACTCTGCCACATAAACACACACAGTCAATCCATTCAAATGCACCCCAAGACTGAAGTTCCCAAATTGATAAAGATCTGCTCAGGGGAGGGAGAAAACTACACACTCTCTCACACACACACTGCAGTTTTTTCCTCCTCTTTCCCACTCGCCTTACTGCCTTTTTCTGTTGCTTCTGCCTGCACCAGCTTCTGATTGGCCAAGCTGCTCTTCAATAACATAGGCTCTCTTCTTTAATTGGAAGGGGTCCAGTTATGTGATGCACCAGAAAGCTTCCCGCCCAGCCCATCACTCTTCGTCCACCCCCCTCCGTTTTTTTTTTTTTTTTTACCCTAAGTGCCCGTAGAAAAGAATGCTGAGCTGTGCATTTTCATCGAGCTAGTGAAAGAAAGGATGGGCTGGGAGTGGAGGGGGTTGAGGAGGAAAAAAGTGAGATTAGAGCACCGCAGTGGGACACGCACGGTGAGAAAAGACAGGTGGGGGGAAAAGGGGACGTATTTAGATGCGTCCCGGGCAACCATTCACACGCCTTCGTGTGGTGACAGCAGGTAGGATAGATGGAGGTTTCCCTGTGCTCGCTGCAGCTAGGTTCCTCTTGGTGCAGTGTGAAGCCTAATTGCCAGGCAGGGAGGGGGAGGGAGGCTGGGAGGAGAGCGGGGGTTGGTTGCAGTGATGGTAAAGTACAGTCTTCGAGTTATAGCCTGGATGGAAGGAGACTGGTCAGTTTCCTCATGAATTAACCCATTGATGGTGATGGCTCGAAGGGGACGGGACACTGGCGGCCATATGAGTATCACTTCATTGTGTAACTGCCAAAGAGCTTTCATTATCATTATCAATTATGCCATGTCAAAAGACAGCCTAATTGTTCATGTGTTGCTCAGATTACATAATACACCGCCACATAACCTACACTTCCATTGAATGTTAATAGGTTTTCCCAGTGTGGAGTGTGCTTTTGGAGTCAAATGACCTGCTCCTCTTGGTGACATCTGGTATCCTATTGTGTCTCAGCTGCTTTCAGGTACAATGTGCAGTAAACAATACCAAACCATCCCAGTGAGTACTCCATAAGTTAAGTCAACAATATACACAATGAATGAGTAAAAGAAAATTAAACATCACTTGATATGGACTGTAAAAAGCCACAGACAAACATTAGAGGCAGATGAAATAATTCTTTAATACAAAAAGATGAACTTGTCAAATAGGTTATATAGTAATAAAGTGCCATACTGCAAATAAAAAGATAGTGCATTTTAAAATTTTATCATATTCTATAAAAAGCTGTAAACTATAACTTTTTTGGTCATCTCATCTTAAAGTTCAACTTTAACAACAAATAAAAAGGAGAAGAAATGAACATGCTCCTACAATGTGCGTCTGTTTTCTGTCATTACTTTGCTCTCAGCTTTGTCGGGAAGGCTGTAGACAGTGATGAAAATATTTGTGTGCCCAAAAACCTCTTTCAGTATCTCAGACACTTGTTTCCACTGCAGTTTGTCCAGTCCACAGCCAATTCTGTCAAAGAATGACAAAGAAATTATACTGTCAGAAAAGTTACATTCTTAAAGAGTTAGGGATATGTTGTAGGAATTAGTTGAGAATATGTTCCCAAAAAATTTATAAAGAGAATACAAACCTTGGCATTGATATTCTGGTTATATTATTAAATACACAGTGAGATTTCATATCTTCCAAGCTCTGTTTCAGGTTTTCATAAGAGGGTTTCTGGTTGTACCGTTTCTTTGTAATCTGCAATAAATTCCAAAATTAAATGAGTAAGTGCTTAAACAAACAAACATTTGATTTGGTGTCACATTTAACAGGTTAACATACCAGATTAAAGACAAAGCGTCTGCCTTTATTCAGAACAGCACACTGTCCTACCTGTTTTTCTGGTAAAAAAAAATAAAACCTCAAACAAGTTAAGTTTTTACAGGCTAGAATCTTTCCTAAAAGTCATTTTTGTAATTCGTCCCTGATAATTTTCTCGGGACAGTGAATGACTCACTCTGTTTCTTTAAGTCATCTACCCCACCAAACTCCTTCTTGAATTTCACGGCGATGCCTGCCCCCATGCGGCAGTCCTCGCTGATGCAGTGGGCCAAAGCCTCCTCGGCCGGGCAGGAGAACAGGTTCCCAGTAACATAATTTATATTCCAGATGCTTTCTGAACACTAGCCAGGAGGGGGCAGTGTTGCGCCGTATGCCGAAAAAAGTCAGACCAGGAGAAAAGGAGACTTGAATATAAATGTTATAAAATAACATATTTAGAGCCATCAAAGAAGCGTAAAACGCTTTTATTACCTGAAAAGTGTATTTTTTGGCATAGGTCTTGACAATCGACGACATGAACGAGAAAAATAAGCGTACGATTTTAGTATGGGGTCTTGCACTCCTACAATTACTGGCTTGTAGACCAACAAAGAAGAAAACTAATAATGTGTAATTCAACTTGCAAAGTTAGCAATTAGTCAGTTGAGAAGCGACGTGGACGGTAAAAATCCAAATCCAAATGGCTTGTTGGTTACCTGCTATAGCTAGGAAGTAGGCTACTACTCCTCTCGCGATATTATGAGTAACTTCGTGATTTGGCCTTTCCTATGTATTATAATTTCCGACAGAAGGTTATTTATACGTATGCAAAATGATTAAAAATTTTACTTAAAATTAGGCTTATCACAAAATCATGAGTCACCTGTGGGGGGAATTTATGTTTATTCAATAACTTTTCACAAAATTTTATTGATGTCTTGAGCCTCAAGCAAATCAAATGACATAATATCACATATAAATAATAACCTATGGTATAAGCAGAGGCTACTATACTTTTTGCCAGTTGTTATGATGACTGTTTAATAGTCTGTAATGCAGATTTACTTTTATCAGCCATTGAATTAACAAAATAAATTACACAAAGTATGTACAGATTAACTCATTTTGTATTCCAGCCTTTAGAAGTCTGCACTGCGCCTTCGTTCGCCAAGCCAGTCCCCAGGGTTGACATCCATCTGCAGCATCTTCATCACCCATTTATCTCTTCTTGCTCCATCAATGAACTCATCCAGTGAGAGCTCCCCTAAGTGGAAAGACATAGCTTATGGTATTACTGGAATAATTCTTGCATATAGTTTACATGTTTCAATTGTTTGTCATATGTCTGTAATTTTGATGTATGTCAAAATATTAGGGCTAGAAAATAAATCTGTTTGGTAAATAAATTTTAATTAAAAAATTAATTCTCTCTTAGACTACAGTTATGTTATGCCACACAGTACTTTCATATTTCATTATACAGTTACTCCACACTGTTGTTTTTTTTTTAAATAATCTATGATGCTTTTAAGGTTGTCTGGAATTTACCATCTCCATTTTCATCAACCAGCTCAAATATCCGGTCTACCACTTGGTCTGGGGTCAGAAGATTGCATTCTTCATCCAGTTCCCCATGGCAGGCTTTCTTAAGTCGATATATAGACTGTGACAGGTAATATTGTTAGTTAGTTAGTATTCAGTTTTCCAATAGGCTCAGTGAGTCTTTTTACAATATAATTCAAATCCTTAAATACCTCTACAATTTCAAGGAGCTCAGTTTTGTCAATACATCCACTTCCATCTTTATCATACATTTTGAAGGTCCATTTGAGCTTATGTTCCAGTTTACCCCTCAGTACTAAGTTCAAGGCTGCCACATATTCCAGAAAGTCTATTGTGTTGTCCTGTACAAATGTAATAAAAAAAATCAACATGTTATGTTAATACATAATGCTTATAATCATTATTGTTTTAAAATATGTACTTACTCCATTCTTGTCAAACGCTCGAAACATGTTCTCAATATAATCAGCAGCTGCCTGGTTCTGAGTAACTCCGAAAAAGCTTTTAAACTCGTGCATGAAGAGAGTCCCACTTGGACATTCAACTACAAACTTTTTGTACCACTCTTGCAGCTCTGCCACATCGATTTCTTTGTCAGGATCACTTTCCTCACTCAGCCGCTGACCCATTGTAAATTTTTATTTTTCAGCTTGGTCTATTATGTAATTTCTCTAGACTAGATAATCAATCATTGTCCCTCTTTAGGCGTCCACCCAATAAACAAAGCTAACCTTCCTGAAATCTGAAAAATACCATTGGCAAAAATGATTGGCAGGTCCGTACAATCTGAAATAATATTATGGTCTTTATTGTGGTAAATCCACTCTGAAAGTAACTGAGTTCCCTGTATGGTTCACATGATAAAGGATTAGAAATAAATACTTGTCAAAATCAATTAGTAAATAAATCCTGATAGGGTTTTGCCCCCTCCCTCTCCGCTTCTGGCATGTGCATGGATAAATAATGTATGATAAACATTTAAACATCTATATTAACAGGCTTTGATTGAACGCTTGAAAATAATTAAAATAGATGCATAGAGTACCCAGTGTAATTGTGTGTTTCGACAAAACATGCACTAGAACAGTATGCTATGGGTTTAATGTCATGTGATTATTACGAAATGTCTTCTTAGCTGCCAACTTGATTTTAACCCTATTTCATTACATTCAAATTCTAATGGACAATAAAGGAATGCCAATTGATATAGATGGTTGTTTATAAATCTTATATTTATGAGATCAGAAATCTTTAAACCTTCCTACCATTTAGGTTAATTGTACCATTTTTGACCATACCTCAAGTGACAACATAGCATATTATCCATAAGTATGAGGCCCAAGACTTTTGGTGTTAAATTCCCATCCCTATGTAATGTTCTCTGCAGTGTTATGTATGCTCAGAGTAAAGGCTGTTTACAGGTGGAGACTTTGCATGACCCAATACCTTCTTAACTCAGTGTCTGCTGACAAAGGGAATAGTGATAATCTTAGCTTATGAGTGTCAAGGCCATTGCAAGAGTCACTAGCATATACTTGTGTATTGCCTCACAAAGACAGATTAACTTGAAGATAAAATTGACCACAATGACTAGTCAAGTATTTTGAAGAGTCACTAAACCAAGAAACAGTAGGACGTGATGTAATATAGTAAATCTGTGTATTACTCCCTCTGTATTACTGTGATGTGTAGAGTGGCATGTATCCCAAATCTGTATACAAGTAAAGGTTTTTAAATGAATTGAGTTAGTTACTGTTTTTACTATAAGAGAAAAAAAAATTGTGAATATTGAGAATAGTGAGTATCTGATCTTTTTATTGCACAAATAAACAGAGTCTAAGCATGGCTCTGAAACTTAGCTAGTTTTATAAGTTTCAAACCATTAACTGCACCAAAATACTTCAGGGGAAGTGTCAGATATTGCGTACACTGTAACTGGCTACATTTGAATGGTAAAGGTGTCATGTAACAGCAGGAAAATGAAGCAATGTCTTTCAGATATAAAAATGAAGAATAATTTATGAAAAAAATCCAAAATGGTCCATTTATTGCTTTGCATTAATACTATATTACAAGCTCAAGCATAAAACCTCAAGCAATCCTTTTGAAGTGGCTGTGTGTAACAATTTTACAAAAACTTATTTACAGAGACATACTGTAAAAATTTATCAAAATGACATATATAAGCTTTAAAAGTACCTTGGATTCTACAAAGACCCAAATAAGCAAAATATTTTTTTTTTTTTTTAGCCAAACTACTATTTACCCAGTGAAGATACTGGCACCATTAAATGTTTGAATAAGCTTACAGTTACAAAATTAATGTACATATCTTTGCAGGGTTAATGATTAAGAATTACAAGATAGAAAAAGCAAGTGCCCTTAATGATCAAGCCCCCTAAATTATAGTCACAGGAACCTTTAAGAAAGACAAGCTTTTCAAAATGACAAACACAACCAAAACTGTTGTGTATACTTTCAAATGGCAAGTGTGATTAAAAACACAGACTAAATTAGTCATCAAGGTTAAATTACATTGGAAAAGGTATAAAAATTAAGAGAAACAAAGATGAAAAATTTTAACAATGAAATGCCGAGTCTTCACAAGCCAGCAAATGTTTCCTTCAAGTTTAAAGACCAGGCGATGTGCTTGAAAAAGCTTCTTCTATGAGGAACTTCAAGCTTCACATTGTTTCTGCTCTTGTTGCTTAGATTAGACCACAGTGTAACATAAATATACCTTTGCTGTGTTAATATACAGTGTAAACATTCAGTTGCAAGGTTGTGCTTCTCATTTTCTATGCTGTTCCCCAGAGTTATTTTCTGTTTGCATGCTGTTTGAATAGTCAGCATCGCCATCTGTTGTCAAGTCAGTTGTATTACTAGAAGAGGAGACTGGATCTTTGAGCCCCTTTCCATCCCCACTCCGCTCACAGCCCTCCTCCCAATTTTTTTCTAAGACAGTACTCTTCTCTGAGAAATGAGCATTCTCTTGTTGGTCAACAGGGGTGTCCTTAATTCCACTCTGAGGAGCCTTAGTTTCAGAGAAGCTTTTCTGATGTTCACATGTTTCTGTGGCTGTGTTGCATGGCTCTGAGGGGAGAAAAAAAGGACAGTTACAATTGGTAGAAATCAGCACATTGATATTTTTGTTTGATCGTAAGATTTCAAGTACAACAATATTACAAAATAATTAGGGTACGTTGTTAGTTGTGACTATGTCTAACCACAGTGTTCTAAGTACAAAGTCGGGACACTGTACAAATTGTGAATAAAAAAGTAATGCAATTATTAAAAAATCTCATAAATATTTTATTCACAATAGTGAGACATTTTCAAATGTAATGCCAGATATTGGCTCATTTTGGATTTCATGAGAGCTACACATTTTAAAAAGTTGGTGCAGGTAGAAATTAGAAAAAAGTTTAATGTACATATAAGGAACAGCTGGAGGACCAATTTGCAACTTATTAGGTCAATTGGCAATATGCTTGGTATAAAAAGAGCCTTTCAGAGCGGAAGTGTATCTAAGAAGTCAAGATGGCCATTCCTCCACTGCTGCAACGAAAAATAGTGGTACAATATCAGAGAGGAGTTTCTCAGAGAAAAATTGAAAAGAGTTTGAAGTTATCATCATCTACAGTGCATAATATCATCCAAAGATTCAGAGAATCTGGAACAATCTTTGATCTTCGGGCCCTTAGACGGCACTGCATCACATACAGGAATGCTACTGTGATGGAAATCACAACATGGGCTCAGGAATACTTCCAGAAAACATTGTCGGTGAACACCTACTGTGCCATTCGCCGTTGCCGACTAAAACTCTATAGGTCAAAAAAGAAGCCATATCCAAACATGATTGAGAAGCGCAGGCATTTTCTTTGGAGCCAAGGCTCATTTAAAATGGACTCTGGCAAAGTGGAAAACTGTTCTGGGGTCAGACCAATCAAAATTTGAAGTTCTTTTTGGAAAACTGGGACGCCATGTCATCCAGACTAAAAAAGACAAGCACAACCCAAGTTTCCATTAGCGCTCAGTTCAGAAGACTGCATCTCTGATGAGATGGGGTTGTATGAGTGCATGTGGCATTGGGCAGTTTACAGATTATACACCTGGAAAGGCACCATCAATTGTGAAAGGTAAATCCAAGTTCTGTTCTACAACAACATATGCTCCAGACGTCGTCTCTTTCAGGGAAGACCTTGCATTTTCTAACATGACAATGCTAGACCCCATACTGCATCAATTACAACATCATGGCTGCATAGAAAAAGGATCTGGTTCTGAAATGGCCAGATCTTTCACCAACAGAAAACATTTGGCACATCATAAAGAGGAAGAGGCAACAAAGAAGACCTAAGACAGTTGAGCAACTAGAAGACTGTATTAGAAAAGAATGGGACAACATTCCTATTTCTAAACTTGAGCAACTTGTCTCCTCAGTCCCAGACGTTTGCAGACTCTTATAAAAAAAGAAGAGGGAATGCCACACAGTGGTAAGCATGGCCTTGTCCCAACTTTTTTGAGATGTGCTGATGCCAAATCTAAAATCAACTTATTTTTCCCTTAATATTGTACATTTTCTCAGTTTAAATAATTGATATGTCATCTATGTTGTATTCTGAATAAAATATTCAAATTTGAAACTTCCACATCATTGCATTTTGTTTTTCATCAAAAAATGTACAGTGTCCCAACTTTTTGGGAATCAGATTTGAAACTCATAAAACTTGTGATACTATACACTTACCCTTATTTTTTGAAATAGCAGGTATTTCACAAGACGTATCACAAGCACATTCTTCACCGCAAGATTCTACTGTCTCTGATAAGCTCTCTGAGTCCTTTTCTTCACTCGCAGTGTCATCCTCCTCCTTCTCAGACTTCAGCCTCTTGACCTCATGCCCGTCAAGACATTCCTCTTCGCCCACCTCCTCCAGGTGTTTATTCTTAATCCGGCTGTTTGAAAATGGTTCATCCACTGATAAAGCAGAATCACTGCAATAGTCACAGTAACACAGAGAAATCTGTTGATAGGTAGTAATAATATTAAAATAAATTGACACATCTTTATTTCTTCTGTGCTTTTTAAAATGTTACAATCAACAACCAAGCAATGTGATCATGCAACTTTTTTGTTTGAATCTTACATTAAGTAGCTGTTGTATGCACAAACAACACATCACAAACTTGTTTTAAATACCTCATTTGATCTTCGGCCTTCTCTGTGGTTGAATCACTTTCTTTACTGACCATACACTCAGCGAGCCCATTAGCTGAAAGTGAAGATGACAATGACAGCCTCAGTCTGGTGGGGGGCTTTGGAGTGCTTGGTCCATTGACATTTCGACTGTAAAAATAAAATAACAATTCTTAACTCGATGCTCTAACTGGCGGAAAAAATGGCTATTATGGCTGGGCTGTGTTTTGGGCATTTCGCTAGAAATTATTTCAGCATATTTATCTTAAATATGAAGTACCTACCTGTCTGAGTACAGACAAGAATTACCCGGAAACATCACTCCATTCATTCTGTTCACATTAGAACCCCCATTTTTCCTTTAAAAACAAAGTGACAAGGACAAAAACTGATACACATACAAGGACAATTTAAATGCACATTGACAGTAATCCAAGAGTGGATATACATAGGATTATTATTTTGCCCTTACTCTGTTGTAGGATACACACAGCTAACAACCATTACATTCTGTAATTGACAAAATTGTGAAATCAGTAGATATATTTAGAAGTATTTTTAGAGTCAGCCTTGATTTAATATATATAGGCTCTTGTCACCTTCTCCAATCCCCTGAGGAACTTCTCACTTCCTGTGTAATTCCGCTTGGGGTCTGTCAACAATTCACATAGACGCTGTATGGTAAATGGAATCCTGGAAAGAGTATAGAAAGGGTGCATTTATATGAACTGTTAACACAGGTAATGTTATCACAGTGACTAGGTTTATATTAATAAAATACAAACTTTCATAAATAGGTTAAGAATACTGAGAAAGAAAATTGACTGACATTTTTAATAAAATAACCAAAACAGTTTAACTGACCCATTGTAACCATCCACTTTTTTAAGGATCCTCTTCTTCATCTCCTCAAAGGGAACATACTCTACATTAGGATTATGTAGAGGTCTTTGTTCTGGTGTTGATTCGTTAAAGTCGTCCATAATGCTTTCCAACTTAAATATGAAGTATGATTTAAAATCTGTCCATGGAATCCTAATGGATGTTAAGATGTGCAAAACATTTATCAATACTGTTTATTCACTGAGATTGTATTGCAAGCTGAATTAAAAAAATATATATATTCATTTGTTTTAGGATAGGCAATGTTTTGGGATAGGTCTGGATCTACTTACAGTGTCTGTCCTGTCTTGGCAACATGACTTAAGAATTGTTCTAGAAGAGGCAAGTTCTCCTTCTTCCCTCTCTTCTCAAAATCTGTAAAAAATATGGCAAATGAAATGTTCAAATAAAATGTATAATTAGAAGCAACAGAGTTGTGCAGCAAAGATAGGGTTATTGCCAAAAACCTGATATACTACTACTATACTAGGATTAATGAGAAATGCTATAAAAAACAAAAAAAAATCTAGTTAAGCAAATTAAACATTACATGTAATTATATATTAGGATATGTTCATCAGAAAGATAAAAGTTAAACATAAAAACAAACGTCACTACAAGTTTAGAACACGAATATGACTTTTTACACTATAATAATGCAACAACAACGAAATGATATCCGTGTGGAGGTATTTAAAAAGATGGTAGCTCGGTTAGGCAGTGGTGGAGTTTAAACCCATCATAAACAAAAAAGTGAAATTGAAGCTTTAAAACGCTGTTCGATGTTTGTAGGCTAAGTTACGGAAACGTGCCCTAGCAAACACCGTAAATTGTGTCATAGTGTCTCAAGACAAAAAGAAAAAGCACTCGCTAATGATTCTTCTTTTATTTAGATAAGTCTAGCTAAATATTGCCTTGAAACGCTTCCAATAACGCGTTGATGTCCATATCTGTGTCCGGGCCGACATAGGCAGGAAATACTTGCTAGTTAGCAAGAATAGCAGGTAGCAATTCAACAAAGCTGATGGTTGAGCTAAAGCGCATGCACGGACTGACGTATTTTTAATTCA
This sequence comes from Neodontobutis hainanensis, assembly GCA_024349245.1. NCBI lineage: Eukaryota > Metazoa > Chordata > Actinopteri > Gobiiformes > Odontobutidae > Neodontobutis > Neodontobutis hainanensis. The sequence goes on along the minus strand of JALDNG010000174.1, from coordinate 193,383 downwards.
GGAAGTTGTTCGTTAAGAACACCAATAAAACGCTTTCACTTGTGCTTTTACTGTTGTTGTTTTGTCTAAATAAGAAGGCTTGGATAACTTGTTTGACGAGACATAACCATGTTTGTATGGAAACTTCTAGGCCATTCTCCTTTGCTGTAGATAGAGCAGACAGACAGCGGGCGTCATCGTTTTTTGTTTTTTTGGGGGTTGTTGTGACGGCAGAAACCGGTGAAGCACCCAATGAGTCAGCAGCTGAACAGGGATAAATTTAACTAGCAACCTATATATAGCGCTAACTGTTCGAAGGACAGCATCTACCTAGAGCTTTTGAAGTGTTAAAGAGGCAATTTGTTTCTGAAGTAACAATGGCAGTCCCAGCAACTGCCCCAATACAATTGTGCTCACCGAGCCCGTGTCTATTGGACCACAACATTCCCACAGGCGACAGAGATTTGGAAAGAATTACAAGTAAAATGGATGTTGACACTCTGCTTTTGCATTCTCCGTGGACTTTTTGGCTTGATAGGTAAGTTATTTTTTTTACATAAGAATTAAGTCATAATTCTTTGTTAGACTGCTGACGTTTAAGGAGAAATAACACTTTTCAACTGTTCTTTATCTTATTATTTATATGTCTGACATCTTCCTCTACGAACACAGGAAAATAACAAGCTAAAAAAAAAAACAGCTGATGTTTGTCTGGTGGCTTGCACTCACTGACCTACATTCTGTGTGCTCTGTCCTAAATACATGTAACATAGGTTACATTTACAAATTTTGAAATTTCTTTTAATAATCTTTTTATACATATTATACTAGGTTTGTCCATTTATTTTATTTTGCTGAATTGTAGAAAATGAGTTACACAAGCATGATTACCAACCAGTGTGTACAAATCACTTGCGGCCTGGTTCCAGCGAGGTCAGGGCTGTTTACTGGCTTATTTGTCATCTGATGCCTCAAGCCAACCGCTGTTCACTGAGGCTGTTCAGTGTAGTATGTCATGTTTAAAGCAACAGTGTGATAAGGTGCAATTCACAGTATTTGTGTCTGTCTTTCTCAGATCATTACCAGGTACAACAGCAGCTGAATGCGAGTCAAACTTGAGGAAAATCTACACTGTTGACACTGTTCAGGTAATGTTCTTCACATTCATGTATATGTCAGGGACACCTGCTATTTACATAGCAAGCGATAAATATGTTACTGGAACATTTATTGTGACATACTACATATAAAACATATGTAAATACCAACATGTAATAGCTAGATCTTTGGTCAATAAATGCTTTTATAATAAAACTAATTTTATTGGTTTACATTTCTCATTGGGGTAGAACTTCTGGAGAGTCTACAACAACATACCTAGTGTCTCAAGCTTGCCTTTACGGTGTAGCTATCATTTGATGAGAGGAGAAAGAAAACCTCTATGGTAAGCTTATATTTTTTAATAATAATAATTATTATTATTATTATTATTATAGAGATATATGTATTGGTTATTTACAATGCGGATGCTGTTGATCTTTAGGGAAGAAGAAAGTAATGCTAAAGGTGGTGTTTGGAAAATGAAAGTACCAAAGGAAAACTCTGTAAGTATTTCTCATATACAGCACTTGCTTATGCACTTTGCATAACAACATTGTAAAATATCAGACTATTTTTTTTTTTCATAATTGCAGACTGTTGTGTGGAAGGAGTTGTTATTGGACACTATTGGAGAACAGTTCAGTGATTACTGTCCCCCAGGTAACTCTTGAATGAGCTCTATGTAAAAGATTGTCACAGAGATATAAACCTTTATTTTGTATAAAGATGTACCATTATTTTGGCAGATGATGAAGTAGTTGGAGTTAGTGTCAGCATAAGAGACAGAGAAGATGTTGTTCAAGTCTGGAATGGAAATGCTTCCTGTGTTAGTGAGTCAAAAATTCTGGAGAAGATTTACGAGCTTCTCCCACAAATATCATTTAAAGCAGTGTTTTACAAACGTAAGTATTATTTGAAATTAATAAAAAAGTATGACTGACTACAAGGTTGAGACATTGCAAAAAACATATTGTAACATCTTCCTTTTCTTTGTTTTTTTCACAGCACATATGGAGCATCATGCTTTTGAAGGAGGTCGATCAAGACATTAGCACATTGTTATGTTACACTTGGACGTAGATAGTTTGATTTTGCGTTTGGTCTTGATAACCATAACACATTTATAAAAAGCTGTGTAAAGTATTTTACAGTATTGTATTATACTTATTAAGCAATATAGCTTTGGATTATTCTTTTTTGTTTTCCGTGTTCACTGTCATGTTGTTTGTCTAAAACACTTTTATTTTAGCCAAAACACTGACAGTGTTTTTGTTCCATTGATCTCTGCCAGCTCTTAACCAAAGCAAAAGATTGTGTTCATAAAGTCTGTAGATCTAATATACCTATTTGTACAGTTTCTTGAGACAAATCTTGCACTTTGTAATTTTTAGCAGTGCACCAAGCAAAACATCCTCAAAACATGTTTTTACTATAAGGAAAAAAATGCATGTGTTCTATTAATGTGATAGTGTTTTCTGAATGTGTCTGCAATATTAGCTCAGTGGTTTTATTTTTTTTGTGGTTCTTATCTTATTCAAAACGATGCACTTTCTTTTTAATACACTTTTTTTGTTAGATTTGCTTTTGTTTTGTGCCTTTTAATTGTAAGTAAATTGTTTAAATGAAATAGTTTTTGATCTATCTTGTTATAATTCTTATTTGAATTATAAAAATATGTTGCCAGAATTAAAAATCTTCCCCCACAGCAGGAAGAATAACGTTTTCAGTTTGAACCACTAAGTCAACGACAGGCAGTGGTACAACAATCTAAGTGTGTCTCAATTCAGTGCTTGAATATTTTTTTATCCAAAAGCTCAGTAATGTTGGTGATTTAAATGTTGAAAAGATATGCTGTGGGTGCTGCCAATAACTGTTAATTATTTTAAAACTTTTTATACAGAAACCAACAAGAGGGGTAAAATGCTGCAATTCTTTGGTATTTGCCCTGTATGCTTCGGTTCCTTGTGTAATGAGGTATTAAAAGTTACATAATGTACTTAAGTATAAGTAGGAAACCATTGTGTACCCTACTGTACCTTTGCACATGTACAGCTAACTGCTCATCTGATCTTGGACCTTGGAATTAATTGCTGACTTTGAATTGTGCCTTGTGTTTACCAGCATTTTAGAATGTATTTTTGTTGAGCATTAGTCTTGTAGCTAGTTATGTTTCTGTGTTAGTTTTACATTTTTCTAGAATAAAGAACCCTTGTGTTCACAGAAATGCTTTGTGCTTTTTACACTTTCTATTTATTATAATGTATATATAATAGATAGCAAGAGAGTAGAAATAGAAATAGAATTTAGTTTTTTATTCTATTTTCAGTAACAATTATTGGAACTTTGTATCACAATGGACAAAACTGTCTCCCTCTTGTGGAGCAAATGATAAAATCCTTTTATATTGGAAAATAGTATTTTGTATTCACATATTGATTTTAATGTGTATGTAGGGCGTATATAGATGTATTCGATAATACTGTATTATGCCTATCTATTGTTAAAGAATGGCTTAAGACATAACTGTCGCCCTATGGCCCTGACCGCTGTCCCGCGTGTGAATATGACGTCACCTTTGTTTACTTTCACCTAAGCCACGCCTCTGCTAGCAACTTGTGGCTAGCGCCGCTGCTTGCTACCATAGGAGAGCACTGCTCCGAGATTTGCCTTCAGTCACCACCCAGAGTAAAAGATTGTCCACCGTAGCATTATTCAGTGAGTAAGTTACCTTTTGATAACTCTTTAAAACTTGTTAAAGTAAGATTTAATTCATAATTTAATTCATTTTACTTCGCCGGTTGCCAAAATGATGTACAGGGTTCTTGTGGGCTAGCGTTGTGACCATAAGCTGCTAGCTTTTGTTACATCGTTAACGTTAACGCCGTTAACACAAGGCGGATTAAACTATTCCCTTGTATTATTTTCATTATATAATAAAATGATAGCGATATGAGGTCTGCATAGATTAGACAATGAACGCGAACCCCATTCTGCTTTATTCTCGTCATATTTATATGGACCTGTGAGGTTTTAATGCCACCATGAAACTGCATTTATACGGTGGATGCGGTTATCTGCTCATTTTAAATACAGTGTGTTTAATGTTGTCATGTTCCATGATTTTGTTCAGGGTCATTTGGATTTTTTATATCTGCGGTTTAACGCTTTACTCTAGCACTGTTTTCTTAATGTCTTCACGGACCTATCGTCGCTATAGCCTAGGCTCTACGCACAGTAACGTTCTCTTGTTAAGACTTGCCTAGACAACAAAATCAAATTAATTTTTGGGTTTCTCTAATAGACCAAACCATAATCTCGGCTGGTTTGAAATGATTTGCTAGTTTTCTATTTTCAGGAAAAGCATCTTTGTTTCCTTCCAATTACTTGAAGGGTGATAACCTCTAGATGTAAATCCACATTGTTAAGCAAATCAAACCCTGCCCAAATGTCTGCTTTTAAAACATGTCACTCCTTGTATCATAAAGCTATAGTAGGAGAAAACACAGAATGCAAACTGTAGCAGCAGTGGGTAGTTTTTAGACACAAAAATCACAGTGATCCCAGACAAAACGTCTACAGGAAACTCTGCCCTTTGTCTTCACAGCTAAGTGTGATCCCGAAAGCTAAGTCATAGAAACTTCACAAATAACTGCACATTGATACTAGATAATGTTTAGTTTTTAACTGCAGCAGTAACTTAACAAAGCCAGCCCATACTTAAATGGCAGTGAAAATCTGTTACGCTATTTTTTTCTTGAACAGTTTTTTTTCTCATATTTGTCATCTAATTAAATCATTACATTGTCTAAACATGTACTTAGTTTGTTTGTGTTTGTGTGGGTCATTAAAATACTGCAATAGAAACCATAGAGTTTACCTTAAAAATTAAAGCAATTTTCTTGAGGCAGTGCAGTGTTTGTCATAACCTTGTGTCAGCGCACATTTTTTATTTGTCTTCTTTATTTACCTTTGTTTATGCTACTCTGTATTTGACTCTGACACTGCCAAGCTGTATACATAAAAGCCTTCTTGAGCTTTGTACTACCTGCCACAGCCATTTATCGCACCACCTGGTTAATGGCAAATTGTTCCAGGAGGAAGATATGTTTGCACATAAACATGGACCCAGGGCCCCTGTGTTTACAGTAGTCATGGCAGCACTCAGTTATTCAACAAATAGACCTAGCATGATCCTCTCTTACTTGCAGAAGAGAATGTTTGTCTTTGTAGGTTGGGCTGTAACTGGGTAGTTTTAATGTCAAAGTTCTACAGCTTACAACATTCAATAAAAGTAAGCTTAGTCTTGCATAGTAAACTACTATACTGTAAAAAGGCCATTTTTTGTGGCACTCTGTTTGCTTCATATCGTATTCTAGTGTTGATGTTTTCTCTGTTCACAGGTCAGTGACGTCCAGATGCATGAGTCTGGGTCAGAACCAACCAGCCACAGCATTCCAGCGATTAAGATTGAGAACGAGCACAACAGTGAGAATGAGAGTCGACTGAGGGGCAGCCTCACTCTTCCCTCAGAGGCACCAAGGGTCAGTTCTCCAGCTGCATCCACTCTATTCAAACCATGACAGTTGCAGGGAATGAATGATGGTTTAGCAGTGTGTATGTATTTTTTATTAATAGAAAACAAATCATGTTTGGTCATCAAACATGGCTTACTGCTTTATTTTTTAGTTGTCCAGTCAGTAGATCCAAAACATTTGAGTACACTAGAAACAGCTGCAGCTGTTTTTACGTCATCTAAGTGATAATTAATAATAATGCTGTATTGTGAATTTATGGACAGCTGCTGTGATGTTGAAATGCTATAATTCTCCCTGACAGTGTTCACCAACACATCAGATTGAGAATGATACTGGACACAGGACATGCAGCCTTTTCAACCCACAGCTTTTTGTTTGGTGTTTATTTTACCTTTAAAGCTCCCTATGAGCCCTTTCACTTGAGCCTCTTGTTTTCAGCAATGCATTCGCTTCTATATTTATGTTAAGGGGAGCATGGGGATGGGGGAGGTTATGCTGAGGTTTGGAAAGAGGAGGGAGAGCTCATGCTGGGTGGAGGGATCAGTGGTGTATTGTTGGTTTTGTTGATATTTGAGTTAGGCTGTCATACCACATTATTGCTAAGCAGAATATAGCTTAATGTAAGACTGAGCATATGTGTATAGCCTCTGGTTAGTCCTTTAAACACTGAGGGGAAATGTACCTGTAATCCTGACCCTCACTATTGTTGGACTACACTCATTAGTCATGTAAGTAAGTATTCTGTCTCTATAAATGAAGGCACTTTGTGTTTGTTATTCTGCAAGTTTTCAGTATTTCTGTTTGACTGTCAGTCATCGCACAGTTCACAAGACCAGTCTTGCGGGAACGGATTTGTGTTTACACTCTGTTGCTCACTGCTCCGACTTTCAACAATAACAACAACAGAAGATGTTTGGACTTGCTGGCTGCCATGGCAACAGGGATTAGGCAAGGCTGTTGTTGTGTTGATGGTGTCCACAGAAAAATAGAGAGGCCAACTGGCTCTGGCAGTGGGAGAGACCTGTTTTCATTGCTTTAGTGGCCACCTCTGCCGCATTGAATTTCATAAAAAAGGACAAACTAGGAAGCAGCAGTCAGTTATTGTTAGCCCTAAGCCTGTGTGAAATTCACTGTCAGTTTGTTTACTCAATTCAAAACAGACTTTGCCTCGGAGAGAGATGTTTGTTTGTGGTTTAGACCTTAATTAAAATTCAAGTCTCAAATTCTGTTTTGGTAAACAGGCTCTGTGTGCTTTTTCTATTCATTATTTATATCTCTGTGCAATTTTTGATTACTCTGTTTATGTTTACTGTAAACAGCCCTTGAGCTGTGAGGCTTGACAGGGAGCGAGTAGGGGGTGATAATTGCTGCATGCCTAGCAGAGGACTTTGTTGTTGTTTTTGTGGTACTGGTTGTTGTTGTTTTGATGGAATTTTAATTTCCCAGGGGGTATTGCTGTTGGTGGTTTTTCTTTCTATTTTCAGTTTAAACAGAAGTACAGCCATGTTTGGCCAAACTGAATAATAAAATGCAGTGGTCTTTCACTTAGGAATAGCACTATTTGTTATAGATTAGTTCAATGTAAACATTTTAAAAGCCTGTTTTCCCACTCTGATTAAATTGTTTTAAAACATTGTTTCAAGAATATGTGCTTTGGCCATCACCTTTTTCTACATCCTCTTATCGATGCACACTAAAGGGTTGCCTATTTAACGCAACACATTTATTTTTGCCCCCATTTTTCATGAGCTGAACTCAAAAATCTATTACTTTTTCTATGAACACAAAAGGCCTATTTTTCTCAAATATTGTTTACAAACCTGTCCAAATCGGTGTTAGTGAGCACTTCTCCTTTGTTGTGATAATCCATCCACCTCACAGGTGTGGCATATCAAGCTGCAGATTAGAGGGCATGATTTATTACACAGGTGTACCATAAAAGGCCACTCTAAAATGTGCAGTTTTTTTACACAGCACACTGCCACATACTATGTCGCAGGCTTTGAGGGAGCGTGCAATTGTCCTCTGAGACCAGCCACCCGGACAGCTTCTGCAACAACCAGTTTGTATAACCAACCAATTTATGCACAATCAGACGCATTCATCTGCATGCTAGTTGTCCTCATCGGTGTCTCGACCTGTCTGCTGTAACCGACTTGAGTAGGCAAATGCTCACATTCAATGGCGTGTTCCTGTTTTTTACTGTACAGGGCAAATGGCATACTGTGACGTGCGGGGAAGCGGTTTATGGATGTCAACGTTCTGGATCTAGTGGCCCATGGTGGCGATGGGGTTATGTTATGGGTAGGTGTATGTTATGGACAACAAACAGGTGCATTTTATTGATGGCATTTTGAATGCACAGAGATGCACAGTGATGAGATCCTGAGGCCCATTGTTGTGCCATTCATCCACGACCACCATCTCATGTTGGAGCATGCAGTGCACGGCCCCATGTTGCAAGGATCTGTACACAATTCCTGAAAGCTGAAAACATCCCAGTTCTTGCATGGCGCATACTCACTGGACATGTCACCCATTAAGCATGTTTGGGATGCTCTAGATCAGCGTGTACAACAGCGTGTTGCAGTTCCTGACAAATATCCAGCAACTTTGCCCAGCCATTGAAGAGGAGTGGACCAACCTTCCACAGGCCACAATCAACTACCTGATCAACTCTATGTGAAGGAGATGTGTTGCACTGCGTGAGGCAAATGGTGGTCACACCAGATACCGACTGGTTTTCGGACCCACCCACAATACAGTGAAACTGCACATTTTAGAGCGGAGACACACCTGTGCAATAATCATGCTCTCTAATCAGCATCTTGATGTGCCACACCTGTGAGGTGTATGGATTATCTCGGCAAAGGAGACGTGCTCACTAACACAGATTTGGACATATTTGTGAAGAATATTTGAGAGAAATTGGCCTTTTGTGTATATAGAAAAAGTCTTAGATCTTTGATCAGCTCACAAAAATGAGGGCAGAAACAGAAGTGTTGCATTTAGATATTTGCTCAGCGTAATAGTATGCAAAAATGTTCAACCTTTATTTGATCCAAATAGTGTAGATAGATGGGAAACATGCTGCCCTGAGCTGGAATTCAACCCGTACTAGTATGATTTCTTTATTATCCCCCATTCTCGCCAGCCGCCACCAGGGGGTGTACAGCGATAACCCACCCAAGCAAAGGGAGAACATGCAAACTCCACACAGAAAGGTCACGTCCCGCCCAGAAGTTGAACTCTGGACCTTCTTGCCATGCTGTGCCGCTTTATGTAGTATCTGCAAAGATACATTAGAATTTGATAGGCATTTATTTACCACTAAATACACGTTAGAAAAAAAAATCTATAATAATAATTCTATATTTTCGCTTTGTTTCCCAAAAATGAATGCCACCATGTTTGTGTCTGTCTTTTTGTGTTACAGGTTCTGGGGTCATTGTCAATAATGACCCCTCCAGCTGAAGCTCCACAGCAGCAGATCCTCAGTCCACAGCAGCTCCAAGCACTGCTACAACAACAAAAAGCACTCATGTTACACCAGGTAATGTTTCAACATATTACATTTTTTAACAGAACACTTAAATTTCCCTGCCAATTTGAACCATTCTTTCAATAAATCTTTAGCAACAAATTCAAGAGGTCTTCAAGAATCAGCAAGAGCAGCTCAATCTCCAGTTACTACAACACAAGAATGCTGGGATGGTTAGTCAAGAGGTAATTATTTTAATTTATCACAATATATTTTTTTAAAAGGCCTTAGAAGCAGTGACAGATCAATATAAAAAATAATATTCTAAAATGTATCTAATTCTTTTAAAATGACTTTGCCAATTTGATAAGGAAATTATATTAAATTTAATCTAAACAAGGTGATTTAAAGCCTTACAAACCTCTAGTTCCAAATGCACATAGCAGGTTTTGTCCATGCTGCTTTATCCAAAAACAGATGTCCTGTATGTTAGATCATAAAAAAAATATGAATGTGTGGTGAAATTATCAAAAAAGTCAAAAGCAAGTAAAATGAGGGAGCTTGGTCTTTTAAATGGATAATGACATTTGCTGATTACATTTGCTAAGTAAACTGCACTTTTAGTAGCTAACAAAAGCATTGGCCACATAACATGTCCTTATTTTGACTAAGGAGTTAACCACTGCACGCCCAGTTTAGTAATTATAATGTTTTTGTATCAGCTAACAGCTCAGCAGCTCGCCATCCAGCAACAGCTCCTTCAAGTGCAGCAACAGCATCTGCTAAACCTGCAGCGACAAGGCTTGTTGTCAGTCCTCCCCACAAATCCCTCTGCACTCACCGGTACCCTCAGTTCAATTTCTCTCCATTATTGGGTTGAGAAACCAGTACTTTTGTATTTTCAGCTTTAATTCAGTAGTTTTTGGGTGACTGTAATGTGTATTTTCAGGTTCTGAGAATGGTAGTAGCATTGTTGGTGGGGACACAAGAGAGGGTTCATGTCAACAGTCTACCATCAATGGTCATCACAGCCTCCTGAAGAAGAAAGAAAGGTATATCATCAAATGCTTTATCTTCTTGTTACTCAAAATTCAGTTGTAGTCCAGACTGTTGTTTTACACGTAGTGTTGTCCTTGTTTTAGTGTGTCACACGATGAAAACCCTCAAGCCAGTCATGCTCTGTATGGAAATGGGATGTGTAAATGGCCAGGCTGTGAGACTGTCTTTGGAGACTTTAATGCATTTCTCAAGTGAGTCATGTCCTAAAAGTATTTTTTTTTGTCTGTTTGAACAACATACAGTGACCCTATATATTTTGTCATCATGTTAAATGTGTTTGTCTGCAGACATTTAAACAGTGAACACACACTTGATGACAAGAGCACAGCACAATGCCGTGTGCAAATGCAAGTGGTTCAGCAATTGGAACTGCAGGTTTGGATTAGAAGTTTCTCACTTGATTTATGTAAAAAAAAAAAAAAAAAAAGCTTTAGAAAACGTACTGTGAAGGCCTATTAATGGTATGAAGTGGTGGTGTATTTTCACACTAGGTCTTGAAACAGAAGTGATGACTTTATATAATTACACTTCCAAGGATGCTAAAAGAAGTTTAACACCAAATACCATTTTTTCATTATCCAACCCAAATGTAAATTGACTTATTCTCAACTTCTGATTTCAGTTAAAAAAGGACAAAGAGCGACTGCAAGCTATGATGGCTCATCTGAAGACTTCTGAACCCAAACCTGCAGCGCAGCCTGTAAGTCCCAGCCATGAAAATTATTAACTTTGTTTTTTTTTTTTTTTTTTTGTAGTTTTAGCAATTAGCTCTTGGCCTTTTTACAGGTGAATCTGGTGTCCAATGTCCAGTCATTTTCACAGGCAACATTGCCCAAAGCTCCTCCTCTTCCCATGAGCCTGTCCCAGAGTGCAACAGCGCCCTCCACACCAATGACACCACTTTCCGAATCCCCATCAGTCCTTACTCCCAACAGTGTGTTCTCAGGAACACCTGTGCGGAGGCGCTATAGCCGCTCTGTCAGCCAAGGTATCAATATGCTACATATAAAATATAAACAGTACTGCATAAAGCAGATTTTAGACCTGATATTTGACACGACTTGGCTTCTTTCATTGACTAACAGAATACATTTTGTGCTATAGCATGTCAAACTTGTTAATTATTTATTTTATTGTTAATAATGTTTTTGCTTTTTGATTACAGATATTACTGACAATAAAGACTTTTACCTGAGCACAGAGGTTAGGCCTCCATTTACATATGCTTCTCTCATAAGACAGGTATTTTTTACATGTGTGTGTGTGTGTGTGTATATATATATTTGTTTCCAAAACAAGACAATATGACTCTTTCATGCCTTTCATATCTTTGTAGGCAATTTTTGAATCACCTCGCCAGCAACTCACATTGAATGAAATCTACAACTGGTTTACCAGAAACTTTGCTTATTTCAGGCGCAATGCTGCCACTTGGAAGGTATAGATTATGCACATTACTATGTACAATGTAGCAGTCAAAATTTAGATTTGGATGGAAGCTCTCTTTTCCTGTAGTTTTCGGGAATGTGAGCAAATTCTAATGTTGTTTTTTAACCCCACAGAATGCAGTGAGACATAATCTAAGCCTTCATAAATGCTTTGTGCGACTGGAAAATGTAAAGGGAGCTGTGTGGACAGTGGATGAGATTGAGTTTCACAGAAGAAGACCCCAGAAGACTGCTGGTAATGGGTCAGTAAAATTTTAACATAATCGAATTATTACCTATGTATTAATTAGTCCTCTTACATGAGAAGTATTTGGCTTTGCAACTGCAGGTCAAAATGTGTATATTTACTGTAAATAAGACTTGTGTGCTGTGGGTTGATGGAACATACGTTTTGTTCATTGGTTAAAAGTAGCTTGGCTTTTATTATTCTTCAGCTGTTTGTCAAATATTCCCTCAGACAGATCTTTATTCTATTGTATTGTGTTAAAACTTTAGTATCATGCAAAATGTTCCAGAAGAATGAGGAATTTGGGATGCCTTTTTAATAAATCAAAATTTATTTAGAGTTCAACGTGTAAATTAAAAGCTAGGTGTTAATTCTAAATTGGAGAATAACTTGCTGTCATGTTTTTGCCAACAGATCTTTATTAAAGAATCCCCAAAGCCAACAGCGTGTTGTGGGGTCTGCTTCTCAGGTACAAAATACACTTTTCTCATTTTTAGTTCACTGTAAGTTCGATAGATGTGTAGAATTGATTTATTTATTTTATTTTATTTAGAGTGTTGGTCCAGACGGCAACAGCTCTTTATACAATCAGGCATCCATGGGCAGCATTCCATTCCATTCCCTGCCTCACATTCTCCAGGAGCAGATGAATGGTGCTCTTGCTAATGGATCTGGATACCAAAGTGACAGCAGTGCAACACAGTCCCCTCCACAGGCTTTGTAAGCATTAACAACCAAGAATAAAGTATATATTTATTATTATTATTATTATTATTATCTACTAATAGTTGTTTGTTTTTTTGTCTTAAATTAAGCTGTATTAAAGAGGAGCAGGAAGATGAGGAGATATGTGAAAATTATGCCTATGAATCTCCAGAAAGCACAGATGAGCCCGTCCAAAGCCCAGAGATGCACCAAGATGAAGATAATGGTAGCCCAGAGAGGCCATGCCTTCAATTTGATCGTGTGCCTTCTCTCTGACTTTAAGGCCTATCGTCTTTACTGCAAAGCCACTCTCTCTAACAACCGGTGTGACTGCATTTCCAAATAAATATTTTCATGTGCGTAGCCAAACATTCTCTAAATAGGGAGTATCTCTTTTGTACATATATCAGATTTTCTTATTGCTTTTATCTTAGTCTAGCATTTTAATTCTCTGTACAGTAGAGTGAGATTACAAATCTACATAATGTAAACTGTCGATCTATTTTCAATGTGTGAACATATGGACCAGAAAGAGCAGCGATGCCAAAGGAAAGGGAACTTTAGTGGTTAGCACTTCGTTTTCCCCACTGTATATCTCATTGATGATGTGCTGGGGCAACATTACCTGATTTTATTTTACTTTATATAATATTATGTAGAAAAGCTAAAAATTGTTACTTTAAAATGGAAAGGTTCACTGCCAACATAATCTGATGTTTGTATATCAAGTTATAATTTACTGATCAAAATCATGTAGTTTATTTTTGCTTGGTCCTTTTCACCAGAAACATTATTTCATTTGCAAGGATTGAGCTTATAAATGGTGATGTATTAGATTTACCATTATTGTAAACAAATGCATCTCTATGAATAAATTCCTCATAATTAATGTGTACATGGTTGAATACTTAATCAATGCATAATGTATTGGTACTTTAGTGTGAACCAGACGATAGGACTTTGTAGAAAAGGTCAATCTTGTTTTTCCCTGAGAGTCAGACGTCATTTCCTGGAGGATGGCATGGGATGTCAGTGTAGCCATATGGATAGAGGCATTCTGGAGCCATGCCCTCGGATAACCACTGCAGCCCACCACAGCAAACAAAGTTTAATCTGGTCCAAGTGAAGGACACATGGGTTCGACAAAGTCAGAAAAGCCAGTTGACTGAAGGAAAGCTATCAGATGCTACAATGTGAGTATGAAGAGATATATTACATTAATACATTCAAGATTTTTATCTTTTGCATTGCCCTGTAATAATTCATCAAGTCACAAATGAAGATTAGTGTGTCCAATGTCTTGTTTATATAAACGTGAAAAGAGGACAAATACCAATATATTTGCATAGGTTTCTTCTCGTTCACTTTTTTATACAGTGAATTATCCTGTAGACTTTCCTGGTTATGTGATACATCATAATCTGAGGACCTTTCTATTTTAAGCATGTCACTTGTGTAAAACATGTACAGAATGTTAGAGACGACTAGTGGCCTCTCAGCAACCAGAGCAACTAATATATTCTCTTTCTTTTATGTCACCATGTCAATCTTCAGCCATGAGAACAAGTCACCCCAAGGAGTGTCCTGGACAGTGGTCAGTCCTATTGTTTTTACCTACAAGGTTATTCAGTGTGAAAACTTACTGGATCCAAGAAATGACACACTGCTTTGGGGACATCTTGATAAAGACACTATAACTAAGTCCCAACCTGTTAAGCGTTTTATTGTGATTGATGACGCTGTCGATCAACTCTATGGTTCCAAAGTAAGAGAATACTTTGAGACCAGAGAAGTTGTTTACAAGATGCTGTCCCTGCCGACCACGGAGGAGAACAAGTCTATGGAGTTGGTGACCAAGATCCTGGAGGAGGTTCATAAGTTTGGCATTGACAGACGCTCTGAACCAATCATAGCTATCGGTGGAGGAGTCTGTCTGGATGTGGTGGGTTTGGCAGCATCTCTCTATCGCCGAAGGACGCCGTATATCAGAGTGCCGACGACTTTGCTGGCTTACGTTGATGCCAGTGTGGGGGCAAAAACTGGGGTCAACTTTGCTGGAGGCAAAAATAAACTGGGAAGCTATGCCCCCCCAGTGTCAACATTCTTAGACCCATCATTCTTTCATACGTTGCCACGACGACAGATCTCAAATGGGATGGCAGAGATGTTAAAGGTGCCACAGCATGAGTTTTCAAGAGCATTATTAACTTACCTGCAATCCCATTAACAGCCCAATATATTAATAATTAAACTAATAGCAAGTCAAACCTCATACCTGCTTATTGTCATTTTGTTCGTTGTTTAGTTGTACCCTCCAGTTATACAACTATCTTGCAAAGGGTGCTGTAGCCAGGGTCCAGCTGCATGTGAATGGATAAAGCATATAAGAATTACAATCTGGAGTACTTGAAAATGTCTTCCTAAAATGTTTTAATAATTAAAATGTTCCGACTCATGCCAGATGGGCCTGATGAAGCATTGTGGACTGTTTGAGCTTCTGGAGACTGAGGGCACCAAGATGTTAGACTCCAAGCTGCAGTGTTCTAAAGCAGCTACTGCATGCACTCGCATTGCAATAGAGACCATGCTGGAAGAACTGGCCCCAAACCTATGGGAGGATGACCTGAACAGACTGGTGGATTTTGGGCACCTCATCAGCCCTGAACTAGAAATGGTGCATGTACTTGTATAATAAAAGTGTTGATTGGCATTTTTTGAGTAAAACATTCCATATAATGTATATATTTTTTTTCATTTTCAACAGAAAGTGTTGCCCACTTTGCTTCATGGCGAGGCAGTCAATATTGACATGTCCTTCATGGTTTATGTGGCCCACCTGAGGGGAATGCTCAAGGTGGAGGAGAAGGACCGTATCATCCAGTGCATGCTGGGGCTTGAGCTGCCTGTTTGGCACCAGGACTGCACCCTGGATCTGGTGAAGAAGTCCCTCAGCGGGCGCCTCTGTCACTCTGCTGGGTCTCTGAGGATGCCTCTTCCTACAGGACTGGGCCGAGCAGGTACAGACACTGCAAAACATGGCTTACAAGCAGCTTTATGCATGTACAGTATGTGTAAATGAATGAACGTATCAATGTGACAGAAAAAAAGTGTTTTTTCAATTACAGAAATTTTCCATGACATGATAGAGGAAGACATCCTTTCCCAGGCTCATCAGATGTGGACTGATGAACTTTCTTCTCATGCGAACAGATAAAACACAACAAAATGCAAAGTGTTGACCAAGAAAATACTGCAGTTCAGACAAAGAAATACACTCAGCCACTAGAAATATTCAAATAAACCTTTAATATTTCTCAACAAGAGTTTCCACATTGAGTACCAGTGAGTTTGACTTCAATAATCTGAATCCAGTGCACTATTACACTACTCTATCTATTGCTACATTATTTTTAAAATAAACTGTAACATTAAGGACAGTAGCAACATCAGCAGAGTCTGTGAGAGTCACAGAGATGCAAACGGGTCTAAACTACACTACGTTCCTAAATAATAAAGCACTGAAATTGGGTTGCATGGACAAGGTAGTTGTATTTGAGTCTGAACATTAACAAGACAAATAAGAAACCCTCTCATGTTTGTAGCTTATTGCTTAAAATTACCCAAAAGACACAAACACTTTGAATTCAACTGTGAATTCAGTTTGGCAACATATTTTGGCACTGAGAATTACATTTATGCATACATAGTGTCAATAGGATAACATAGATTTCTGTTTTCAGTGTGCAACTTGACTTTCAAAAACAAAACAAACAAAAAAAGCTGTCAAAGCATATTTAGTAGGTCAGAGTGAAATCTTAGAGGCTCAAAGTCTTAGCTGAAAACTTGTCACTCTACAGTCTTTAATGGAGCACCAAAAACCACTAAAAACACATGTCTACACCTGTTACATTGCATTTACAGAAACAATATAAGGCACATAAATCAAGATAAAAGTTAGTTCATACAAAGATGATGCTGCTCTACAGGCACAACTGTGGCCACTGCATAGTTAGACAAAATTTAGACTGTGCTCTAACTGGGCTCTCAGTGTTTGGCAGGTAGTTAAAAACCTTTAAAAAAAATTCCATCCAGTGTTTTGACAATGTCATGCATCAGGTACAAAATTTAATGTCTCCTTATACTCCTTGGCAATATAAATGTTCACACACAATTGAAGAAAACATTGTGTTGTTACAGTGATAAAAACAAAAAACAAAACATGTAATAATTAGGAATTGGGTGGACAGTAACATGAAGTGAGCAAATGCAATGAACAATGAACTACTAATACAGTAGTTTGCAGATCACCATAGTTCAACCAATCTGGAACAACAGTGAATATAACATACATTCAATTATTATTCAGGCAATAATAATAAAACTGTGTAAAGATATCTAGATGTATTAGTCCAAACATCTACTTTATAAATATTGTAACAACATTTTTTTTTCATTGTAAAGGTAGCTTTTGTGGAGTTTTTTTGTGCTTCTGTGGTTTTGGCAGTGAAAATCTGTTGGTGCTGTTTACGTGTACATACACAATAACTTAAATGATGTATCTGCTGTTTGTTTCTGTTAGCTAAATTTGCACATTTGTTTTTTTTTATTTTTAAGAGCAGATTTTGACAAGCTCATTCTTATAATAATTTCAGATTTTAAAAGCCCAATTACCTAGTTATAAAAGTTTAAATAAAATGTCAACAATACATAAATAAAATAAAATCTACTAATGATTTAATATTTTATCACAAAAGAAATTTCATCGAGAAGTCTGACACATACATAGCTGACTCATGTTCATAGCAATACAACATATACATATGTCTACACATTTAATAAGGCATTGGCACGTTCAAGTTTATTCTAAGACACAAGGAGTGTAAAGCACTACATCATCAATAAATAAATGTCTATTATTGCTAGTGATTTCAAAAGCAGTGGTTTTCTCACCACAGAACAACTACATGATTTATAACTTGTATAGAGTCTTTGGAATCAGTAGAAATAGCACAATCTAACCTTTATCCAGAGATAAATGCATATTTATTTAAATATAAAAAAATATTTTTAGAACTCATTGTCATCAAATTTTGATTAAAGCATTATTGAAAAATCAATCCTTAAAATAAAAGTTGAGCGATTCAGAAGACAATAATCTTAGCAGATTTATCATATGTAAACACAGGAGGGCAAGAAAAAAAAACACAAAAACAGCCGACAGCCTTTACAGCAGCTAGGAACATTTCTCTGACTAGAACACGTTGAGTGGTTGTAGACAGAGTTCCTTCCACTAGGGGGTGCTAACAGGCTTGCTCATTTTCATCCATGCTTACGCTACTTTTACGGCTACTGTCCTTTGAGCCATCTGGAGACACAGATGAGAGCAAAGGGTCCCCCCCTCTTACTGGTGATAAGGTGTCTTCCATGAGGATGTCATTTAGTTTGGAGCCTGTTTTGTTGCGAACACTGTAGTTACCTGCTTCCTGGAAATTAGAGTGGCCATCATTTAGCTCCAGAGAGGCAGGTGTTTCTGGGGTACACGCCTGGTGGTGCTGTTGTTGGGGATGCATCGTATACAGGCTCTGGTGACAGTCGTCCAGAGAGGGTTCCTGCTTGATTGATCGGGCCTCGAGTTCAGCAGAGCAGAGTGCTGAAGAGGTGATGGTCAGACCATGTGCTCGAGCTTGCATCTCTAATTCCTGAAAAGAACAGAAACAGGGAGACATAGGTGAATAAATGACAATTTTTTCAGCATTAATAGAGTCTGCAGTCTTTCTATTTTGTACCTGTATTCTTAGCATGAGATGTCGATTGGCATGCTCTAGCTTCTTCTGTCGATTCTCCAGCTCTTTGGCCCTCAGTTGTTCCCGCTGTAGTTTTCTGATATAGTCCACTGATGCCTTGAGAATGGTGCCTTTGTTCCAGCGCATGTCCCTATTGAGAGACAATATTTAAACATAAATAATTTCACAGTTATTTGTCTGAAGTTGCAACACTATTTCATCGATTAAGCACGACAGTTTTAAAGTTTGGATAGCTTCAGTGGAACTTGACTGTGTAGCTTTGTTTATTCACACAGAACAAGAGCCATAAGATAATCATGAGAGGATAGACAAACCAGAAGACCCAGAGGTCACAGAGGTGACTGGTCATGATATGAGCCTTGAGCCTTTTGGGTATTTACAGTCCTAAATGGGCATTTACAAAAAGAAGAGGTCACTAGGTTCATTAGCACTAACACACTAACTTAAAACTTCCAAAAGTTGGAAAAAAATGTATATATCATTTTATAAAAGACAACAAGGCTTTTTTTTTAATGAATAGATCAAAGTGTCCACATACAGTTATCGGTAGTGCTGAAAAGGGGCCTCATCTGTACTCTGAGTTGAATTGGAAAAAAATATATGCAGCAAAACACAATTCTTTTGCAGTAAATTTAACAATCTTGCTGCATCTTATTTTTATATTTCGATGTTAAAACACTCTTTGTTTAAATATCTATCCTTTTCACGGCTGAAAGTTGGACTACCTGCAGTAATAGCTTGTGGGGAAAAAGACAAATGTGAGGCAACTTACGGGTCATTGGATTTTGGAATTAAGGTTCCCAATTCCTTGATTCGATCATTAATATTAAATCGTCTTCTTCTTTCAACTACAAAATAAAAGTTAAAAATAAGATGAAAAGGCACTTTTTTCTTTTGAAAATATGTATTTAGAACTTACTAAGATTATGATTGTCCTTCTTCTGTCTTTCCTTGGCCATAGCTCTTACTTCAGCTTCTAAAAAGAGAAGAGAATAAATCAGGACAAATTTAAAATGTCATATCTATGTTTAACATGTTCAAGTTGAATAAACTGGACATACCCACTGGGAACCCTTCAGGCCTTTGATAGTCGAATTTGCCACAGGATCCAGACTTATCCAGCATATGCATGATAGCAGGGGATTGTGATACTATGTGAAAAATAGGATGTTTTCAAATATTTGAAAACAACGTATAAACACATACACACATATATTTTCTTTTGATGTTCATTTATTAATTTCTGATGTAATCTGAGGTTTATAAACTGTCTTTTGAGTTACACAAAGACCTGGAGAGGAATTATTTTTTTTGTATATGGAACCCTGATGTTTTTTTATGCAAACAAGTGGCTGAATAAATATTTGAAACATATGTTGCTCACCAGAGTATTCCCTTTTGATGTTGGGCAGGTTGGCTGGGCAGGAGTTGCTGATGGGTAGACCTTGTTGGGTCATAGCCTGGTTACCATACATGTCAATGATATTACCCGGACCCACAGAGATCTAAAGCAGACACAAAAGACCAAAGGATTTCTCATCATTACAGCATATAAATATACCTGGGCCCCCTAGACAAGTGGCTATAAAAACTAGTGTAAACCAGCAGACTTAAACGCTCTGAAGAAGGCTTCAAGCTTAAACGCGTTAGCTTTTATTTGTATGATTGTAGCCAAAAAACAATAAAAATCAATGTGAGTAATGTGTCGAGATTTAGTTTGAATTAACTTGGATGGGCTACCCCTCAAATGTTTCGAATACTTAAGTATAGTGTCAGTGCATAATGAAATAAATAATCCAAAGGGAGCATACAGTGTTAGTCATCTGAAGTCCTGGATCCATCAGGCCAAGGATATCATCACTATAACTGGACTCCAGACTAATAATGTCATCAATGACATCATCCATCTGAAGGCAAAAGTCACACGTAAGAACTTTAATGAGAAGGCACTTGAAATTATTTGAATGCTTTGTTTATTTCCAAACGCTAACCTCTTTCTCACAGTTAGAGTTTAGGGTCAGTAAGGCCATAGGGCTGTTGGGGGCACTGTTGCCCGGCCCTGGCGGCATGCCCCCGTGGTCAGAGGACTGGTTGGGACAGGGCAAGCTCAACGCCTGAGAGCTGAGTTTTCCCAGGTATCGTTTCACCTGCTGCTGCTGAGAACGCTGGATGTGGTACTTGGTGGGGTTCTCCAGATGAGTCTGGACCTGTGGGAAGGAAAAAGATGAAAAAAAGATATTTGCTTTAATTAGTTAACATTTGTTAAACAATAAGTTCAGCACAAAAATGCATTATAAAAATGTGAGTACAATGCATGAACACAGTCTAGTAACATGAAGCACCTGATCACTATATCATTTACTGGTCAAGTTTCACTTCAGGGATGGACAGGAAAAATACAAGTCCAGTTTGTTACAAGCAGTCCTTATTTGAGGAAACATTTTGTACTCTCAGTTTCAGTTCAGTTAAATTATCTTGTATGTTTTGGACACATTTCTTATTAAATCAAATACTTTCTGCTCATTCACAGTTTACATATTTTAAGTGAAACTAATTACAAGCACAGCCATGCCAGGACTGTCTGGGTATGAACTGATAAAATAAGATATGCTACTGCAGGGTTATCAGCTAACTTACCAACCCTTTGCTCTGATAATAATTTAAGTTCTGTTCAGAGGAATACAGTTTGGAAGAATACACATTGTGTTGTATATTGTATATTTCTACATACTGGTAATAACAGTTAACTTGATAATAGCTTTGAAACAGGACTACCAAAATTAATGTTTTAAAGTGCTAGTAAGTATTAGTTAGATTAATTAAACATTGTATTAATCTGAATATGACTGACTATGTTATTACAATTAGAACATACCTCATAGGATTGATATCCAAGCATCTCGAGCATCTTTAAGGATTAAGGTAAATTAAGGTTTTTAGTGTAAGAAATGTAAACCTATGTATGTTACTTCTACTCTGTGAGGCTCTGCAGCTCCTTCCTTCGTAGCTGCAGCTGAAGACTGAGGACAGACACATTCTGTTTGGCTTTTAAAGAAAAGTAATTAGTTATGCATGTCAGGCAATCTCAATAAACACAGTGAGCCTTTTCAAATTAGTGTTGTTTTATGTCAAATGTGATTTTTTTTTTCTTTATGGCGTATCACTTGATTTCAGGATGTGGTACAAACAGTTAGTGCCTTTATTTTGCATGACCACTTCTTTTAGTAAATCATGCCTAAGGCTCATTCATTGCCTCAAATACTTTTTTAAAACTGTGGAAAGTTAGTGTGTGTTCTCAACAAAACACAAAGAATATTGTCAGAGGAAGGATTTTCTATGAGCTCCTTGTAGGCATTGATAAGACACATACAGACATCATCACTGAACTCTTTTGTACAACAATAACTGTTGGTAGGTTTCAGTTTTCCAGAGGGAGGCTTTTTAAAGATTTTAAAGCCTTTTTAGCCTTTAATTGACAGTGACAATTGAAAGTGGGCAATCCACATTAAACCCGTGTCGTTCGAATATGTGGCATGCACTCCACCTGGTGAGCCACTGAGATTCCCCAGACTAGACTTTAAGACAGATCTTTTTGAGGTTATTAGAAAAATTCAAGAGGTTACCGCCTACAGATTAACCCCGTGCTGCCTAATAAACATAAATGAGTACAAAAACAACCTATTTAGAATATTTGGAACAAAAACTTTGTTTAAAATGTAATGTTTTTAACATTTTGTTGACCAGATCCAATGGAATAACACTATATAGCGTGTCTTACATTATTGTAGCATTACAGTGTGTTAGATGTGTATATTGAACACAAATAATGGATCAATCAAGCTATTAATTACTTCTTTGTGTGGCCGGCAAAACGCTTACAACCGAAGACAATGAGTTTTAGTACTCACACGAGGCAGCACTGTGCCATAGGAAAGCCTCATGTGAGTGACATTAGCACATGTCCTGCAGGTACAAGCCAGAGCACCTTAGGCTGTGTATCATCTTTACATTCCACCATTAAGAGTGGTAGGAGGGGGGATTAACCAGGACACTTACATTTCTCAGTCAAATAAATAGAGTTAGAAGAGTAGAGTAAAAGTTTTGTGATTTATTTGGTTTGTCTAGTTACAGACTTTTAGTTTGAGATAAAGTTATGGACATTGCTGTTAATCCTAAACGTATACACACTATATGGTTAACATCACTTCTAATTCAGATGGACACACTTGATTTACAAGTGAGTGACCCAGTTATTTGTGCTGATGTGCATAAATGGTGAGTTACTAAAGTGTAAATACAGCCTAACAATGCCATTAATCTGCTTAGCCATGGCTGCACCAAGGTTGGGCTAAAGGCCAGTTTGGTCATTAACCTAAGTCTGCCAGTGTCTAAAAATAAATAATGTAAATAATACCAATATAATCAGCAATTCAAATTTTGTGACACAAATGTTTAATTACCGTAAAATACTATATTATGTTTTATTGAAGTAAATCGTTCTCTTGTAGTTCAAAAATGAAAAATTTGAAGGTTTAGCGTAAGACACAAGAACAGACAATTTGAAAAAGAATTCTCCAGCTAATTTATAAAATATACTTTTTTAGGATAAATAAAGTTAATATTCTTTATTTGAATATATGTTAAACAGCCTAGATACAGTTTATATGGTTTGTTCTCCCAACACACACCCAAATAGCACATGTACACATTTGGATGTGTGTTGGGAGAACAAACCGTATAAACAGCCTAAATTAGACTTAGAAAGATTAAAAATGGATTCTAGTAAAAGTATACATAAAAACTAAAGTCAACTTTTTTTCTTTTTAGCCTTGGAAACTCTGACAACCAAAATACATGTAAGCATTTATATTTTTATTGTACTTTTAATTGTGTTTAACTCCTTTATGTTGGTTTTGTCTTTAATTGGAGATCTTGTAAGCTTGTTTGTGTCTTCAGGGTCTTCATAAATTCTCACACATAATTAGATGATCTCACTGGCCTGGGTTCATCTGAGAACCCTGCGGGCCACAGATCTCAGGCTGGAACATCCCAGTCTTGGCAAAACATACTGTAGCTTTTGTAATGTTGAACTGCTCAGATGAAAAACAGTGAGTGTTTTTAGAGTTGAGCAGTGATAAATGCTGCTAAAGTAAACAGATCTACGCAGCTTCCTTTTAAATGTATAAACATCATGGTATGGATGGTGAACTAGTAAAAGCAGCAGTGTTAGTTTATTTATATTTAAGAGGGATTAAGAAACATCTTTAAAAAATGCGGTTAAAAAGTGGGAAACATAATTAACTAACTGTTAAACAAGTCAAATTTAGACATGAAAAGGCCTAAGGGTATCACCAACATGACCCCAAAAGAGTCCCAAACTGAGCAAAACAAAGCAAATTATTGTATTAGGTCACTGAAGCAACTTACAAGCTTAGAACTTAGAGCACAAAATAAAATACTAATTTGTATTTTACTTGTTTTCTGTTTTTTGTCTCACATGCTGAAAGCATATCGCGATGGCCTTTGTAAAATACACCACTAAGAATGCTTCATTTGCCATGGCAACTGAAAGAATAGCCCACTTTGTCTTGGAGTTAAACCACTATTGTGCTGATAGTTGTTGTGCTTATGCAAACTTTCAATCTTTGACAAACTTCTGCAACTTCGAGATATTAATATGCAGAAATCTATAACCACAGAAAAAAAAACAATCTGACTTTTCAATTAATTTCATGAACAATAATCACGAGATACATTGCAATACTATTTAAAAAAGAAGTGCTCATACTGTACAGGGTTTACAGGGCCCTTCTTTGTTCTTTCTCTGGCACAAGAAATCCTTTCAAAATGATCCAGAAATCATATTTAACCCTTTTAGGAAGTTATCCTACATAAATTTCAAAGCTTTTTTTCAGTTTTTTCCCTCCTAAATATGAAAGCAGTGGGAGCTAATTACAAGCATTCTTCACTGAATTAGCGTTTGGTGTGTGGTAAGGCCTTTGTCTTGATCCCTTAACTGATCCCTTACTTATTCCCCACAAGGTCAGAGGTCACTTGGTTAATTAGGGGTCCAATCAGTCTTTAGATAAACTCATCTGAGCTTAATGTTTGCACTTTTTGAGGTCCAGTCGCTCTGCCTGGTACCCCTGAGCTTTGTGTGGACTTGGCTAATCTACCCACAGACAGGGGAGCAGGTTAACCAGGCTCAACAGCGCCAAGCTGGAACGGTCTTTTCATTTGACGACTTCAGTCAATGAAGAATGTCTGTAAGCTCTTGCCAAAGAAATTACTCTAATTTAATGTATTGTACACAAGTTGAAGGTTTAGGGTGGGGGCTTGGTAAACCTCTCAAAGAACAGCAGATTATGGAGAAAGTAAGTAATGTTTATGCCAATGATTGCAATATATATACTGTAGTTTTTTTTTCTCTGGCCCATAGTGCATACATTATGGGTTTGAAAAGTGTTGATGAGCAAAATAGCATCTATTTAATATTCTGTGGTCTATGCTCTATGAAAGGTACAAATCTATAACTTCTGTAACCACTGTCTGAAAGCCCAGGTCTTCACAAGGTTTTTAATGTATGTTCCGGAAGCATTACTTTTTCCTTGGGACCATGGCAGATAAAAACAACTTCAGGAAATAATTATAGTTTTATGGATTCATATCATTATATTGCTCTACATTTTAAAATAACAATCTAATTACATGAAAAGTTGCTTGTTTTTATTCTAACTATTAAATACTTTGCACACTTGCTAAATTCCTTGCTATTAAAAGTCAGAATCAAATAAGTTTAAATAAACAAGGTGTATAGAAGTAAACATGTTAACGTCAATGTAAATGTTAAAATTAATGGAGAAAAGACAACGAGCTGTAAAATGTTTTTCGCTTTCACACTTCACAAAGCACTTCAACAAAAACGTCACGGGCTCCTCGAAGCAATTATAGCTTAACAACAATTTTCACCAAATGAAGAAAACTCTCATAAAATACATGATCCTAAAGTATGCATAAGACTTAGCTGTACTTACACAACATAATAAAAAACATACACTATATCTTCAACGTTTTGCCAAAAACATGAAACTTACCACACTGCTTCGTGAATGCTCCCTCAACACAACGCTCTCTACTCATACAGAAAATCTGAACAGTCTCCTGGCCTTTGGCCTGCCAAAGAATCAAAGCTATGAAAAGATGTGAATGTAGCTGAGCAAATAGGATTAAAGATGGCTAAATCCAAATGGCTGGAAGCACAGCATGCATTAAAGAGGAATTCTCTCAGGAAAAGATAATCCCTATGTACGCATTTTAACACACTTCACTCACTGCTGAGTTTTTTTTACACACAGTCATAGTAAAACCACAACTGACTGTCCATCTATAAATACAGCTCAGACCACAACAGTGACACATGCACCTTTTTTATCCAGTGCTGGAAACTTTAGAAACACAGTGTAATCAGTCTGACACAGAGCAGAAGTATGGCACTCACCTTGAGCACCTCCATTGGCACCTGGGTGGCAAGGGGCAGAGTCCCCGGAGAGCTCACATTAATGGCTGGGGTCTGTGGTGCTGTAGTTTGTGGGTAGTGGGAGGCGTGCTGTCTCTGTTGCTCACGGCGTTCCTGCTCTTGAAGCTGCTCCCGCATCAACTGTTGGCGCAGCAAGATGCGTGATGTCATGGACGAGGAGCTCAGCGGGGGCTTGGACAAGCAGTGCTGGTCTGATGGACTGAGAGGCCAGATGTTGTGAGCACGGCAGAAAATATGAAGACGTGAGGTGAAGGGAGGCAAAAAGGACAGACAGCGATAACACAAAGAGGGTAGAAGAGGTCAGACGAGGAGCGAGAGGTCAAGCAAAAGAAGCAGCAGAGCAGCAAGATTAGCAGGTAGGAGAGGATGGAGGGAACACAGAAGGAATACAAAGGTTAATATGACGAACAAGAGACATCAAAAGAAACATTTGACTGGTTAATGTATCTTGTGAAGATACATTTTCATCAAGGAATCAGATTGTGCATTTGCAGAACTAGGAAGTTATATGTTGCACTCAGGACAACAAAAAGAGGAACATGTTCCTCAAATGGCTGTTTCATTTTTCCTACTCTCTTAAATTAGTCAGCTACTCCCCAGACGGAACAGGGCAGTCCTAAAATAGAGAGACTGTTGAAGCAGAAGTTGTCGGGATGAAGCCTTCATTGAGCAAGTGATCCTTTTGATAAAAAGTCTGGCCAATCCAGCTGTGCAGTAATCGCAGTAATTAGCCAGTGCAGTCAAATACAGCTTTACTGCAGTGTGTTCAGCGAGTCTTGAGGCCTCACCATACCATAATTCACTCCCAGCGCTGTATATAATCAAACCTTTGGATACAACCCCCAATAAAACCTGCACAAGAGCAAAACTGTGTCTGTCTGATTTTGAGGGTAATGAGTTTATTAAAGAAGCCAGTTGTCTTTATACAGCAGCTGCTTTTGTCATGTTCCTTTGTACTTTGACCAATTGCCTGAATGAAAGAGTGTGTTTCCTTTTATCACACAGTGTTTTTTTGTGTATTTACCCTTTTCCACTGCCAGAACCAAATACTTTTTTTAATCAATGCATACATTAAAGAACTGCAGGACACTTTACCTAAAGACTATTCTTTATAACTGTAAATGATAATTATAAAATATTTTATCATAGAGATCTGAGATCAGTGAACTGCAGGATGGAACGCTACAAGAACCTCTTCTTCATCTACCATAAGACTAGACCATCAATCAGTGTATGGCAGATGAAGGCAATTTGATGAGACCCAACAACTGAATTTGCCCTCAGAGGTTAATAAAGTTTAATTGAATTGAATCAATATCAGTACTATAACTGCTATACTATGTCTATACAATAAGATATTACTGAGAAGTAACGTATGCCTGTTTTGCAAAATGAGAATATTATTGTATTCCACACAATTCTGTTTCACTGTAGCCTTTAGGGGAGTAACGGTACACAAAAGTCACATTTCGGTACAATGTCGGCACACAAATCTCAACTTATCCACTTGTCTCTGTCCAATGTTGTTTTTCAGGGGAAAGCAAAATGTTCCATTGCAGGAGACCTTAATGATGTGGGAGCATCTAAAAATAATGATGCTTCATGCATGTAGTCTATCGTACTTAATTTTTTTTACTGGCATTTTATTTGATGTACAATCTTTTCTTGTTATTGTTCTTCTCTCACTGTGCTCCAGAGCTGCTCTGCTGTGAGTGAGTGTGTCAGAAGGAGCAGGAAAACGACTGGAGCTGCGACTGTAGCAGCGCTTTTTAACTCAGACTAAATGTAGCCTTGTAAAAGTAAAGAAGCTAGGAACTGTGCGCTGCTCGTGTGGAAACATGTGTGAATGGTTCCATGTGGAAGACCAGCCTAAAGTATTTAAATAAGTATTTTTATTTCTTTATTCTACCGAAACTTTACACGTGTACCAAACCAAACATTCTGTACCAAAACAATGCAGTACATCTACGTGTATCGTTACACCCCTAGTAGCAATATATATTTTCTTTTTTTTCAAAATGATATAACATATTTGTAGAAACTGTGCACATTACTGAGGAGAGACATCTATAACAGAAGCTTCTTTTCTTTCTACATTTTTTTGGCCAAAAAGCCCTATGAAACACATAAAAAGCTCTTTTGTTCTTTTAAACTTTCTGCTGTGTGCACACGTATTTATGTGTGCATGTACTGTATCTCAAAGAAGGAAAGAAACAATGGCTGTTGATATAAACTTCCTTTGAGACATTACATGTCTTTTTTAAAGAAAAAAATATATATATATATATATATATATATATATATATATATATATATATATATATATATATATATATATATATATTCTACTTTCTCTAGTCACACTGGAGACACAGACCTTTTCTCATTTTGGTTGCACTACAATCTAATTTATGTCCCTTTACGTCCTCTTTTATTTTGACATGAAGCTTCTTAAAGCAGGGCTCCCCAACTTCCTGTCCCTGGACCAGTACAACTTCCTGTCCTTGGACCAGTACAACTTCCTGTCCTTGGACCAGTATGTGGATCATTTGCTACCAGGCACACAGAAAAATAAACACTTGTGAGTTGATTTTAATTGAGAGGCAGAAGCCCAGGCTGCCATCAAAAAGAAAGCATCTGAAAAGAATCTGAATGCATTTGAAAGAAAATACCACGAGTCCTATTTAAATTACAGGTTCACCTCAACAGGTGATACACAACAGCCAAGCCTGTTATGTGTAAAACATTCTGTGGCTATCCAACGAGGCTATCCAATACTGCTTTGCCACATAGAAACCAAGCATCCAACAGGCATCCAACGACGCAATTAACAACTTCAACTCTCACAACATTCTGGATTAAAGACAAAGCGGATAAGCCGGAAAATATACAAAAGCACTAAAAACCCTGTTTCTATTTCCAACATCTTATCTTTGGGATGTTTTCTTTTCTGCCGTAACAGCAAACTTTAACAAGATTACAGAGTAGAGTGGACATAAAGAACACACTGAGTGTCACTGTGTCCCATCAACCCTCGATGGGACCAGGAAACATGCCCAGAGGTCCCACGGACTACATTATGGTGAGTTTTGTTACATTTACATTAAATGAATAATGAAACTAATGTTAAAACTGTAGACGGTGTTTTGCAGAGAACAGCACCCCTCGCTGTGGGTTAAATATGCTGTTGATGCACCAAATAACCAGCTGTCTAAAAATGAACCGTACTTCTTTTAATCTTTATTACAAACAGTACATTAAATGTTACATTAGATTAGAGCTTTGACGGTTAATTAATGTTTTAACCGATATTGATATAACTCCTCTTCATTATTTATTGTTATATTCCAATCTAAATTCACAAACGCGGTTTTGCTTCCTGTGTTTTTTGGCAGTTTGTAATCCCAATAAGATCAATAATACGTATACGGTCTGTTGGTGTTTAATATCTGAACCCAATGAATTTTATAATATTTTGCTTTTCACTGAACGTTTATTCTGTGTTTTTGTTACTTTTCTAAAATAAAAAATTTAAACATATCTGAGATTTTGTCATTACACGCATTAACTAAAGGCTGACAAATGTACAAATTATGCTTCTGACGCATTAATGCATAATCTCTAATTGTAGGCTTCTAAAATCAAATCAAAAATCAAATTGAGATTCCCACATCTACTCTTAGTAGTTAGTTAGTAGTGATATTAATATTGGAGTTTTTAAAATATTATCTTTTCGAGCCATACACAGTAGCATCTAGAAAAAGCATGTGATTGGCCAATTATATTGACGTACAAAGTTTAATTGTCTTGAAGATGTACTATCATAATATTTATTTTTGTGATAACAAATATTAAAACATTGATGCTGTGATAACATTTTTTTTTGTGTAAATTGTGCACCCCTTGTAACTTCTCAGCTAATCCAGCACAAAGCAACTGTCTAAACAGTAACATGAGATATACATGTGAAAACAACACGCGTCTGAGTCTGGGACACAATACTCACAGATAGCCAAATGAGCACGGCCTGTACACTTGCACTTCTAGAGCCTCCATGTTTGTTTGTTTTCCCTGAAGGTGTACCTCCCGCCCTTGAAGCACAGTGAAAGTCATGCTGGCCATGTAGCAATGAAAGTGTGTCAGAGGGGGGAGGCTTCGGGGCCCGGCCTGAAACCTCCAATCGCCACACAGAGTCCCAGCACGAGGACCAGCCCAGTCCTTCCCCGGGCAGACCTCATGTAAAAGAGCAGGGGCAGTAGAAGCATGTCAGCCAGTGTGTTCCCTGCTTCCCAGCTACACAGATACTGTTTCACTCACAGACATGTGTTGCACTGCTGGCAGGACACACCAGTGACCTGTGGTGTGTACTAGAACTCCACATTGACAGTACACCTTTAAATAACATCAGCCATTACATTTCAGAAATTCAAGAGCTTTATGTATTTCACCAAAAACTGCCCAACAATGATCCACTGATCCATATTTTTGTCACTATGATGAAGCACAATATAGATATTGACCCACAACAAATGATTTGTTCTATGTTAAAATTCACTTAACAAGCCAGAAAATTCTAATATTGCAAGCAACTTTAACCTATAGCAAAAATGATGCTTATTGCTTTTTAGTTTCATTTAAGATTACCTTCAAACAATGTATAACTTCAGCCTCTCATCCACAGGTTTTTATCTTAACAATAATACATCCATGATTCTCAAAGGTAACAGGAACCATGTCCTTGCGTAGGTATAAATGAATGTCACATACTCCAACTAAAACAGGACTGAAAAGAGAGAAAGGATGGAAGTACTAGTGAGATAAGTACAGCCTACACTCACAAGAGTCCAGTTTCTGTGCTTGTTTGGTAATTGACTGCAGGTGTAGGAGTCACAGAGCAGATCAGGCCATGACCCACACTACACAGGCGCCCCCCACAGAGACACAACTATGATTATGACCTTACATGACAGAACATTGTTTCAATATCCTGCTGATCACAACAGCCTTACGCAGCTGCTGGCATCACCTCCTGGAGTCTCGAACCAGAAAACACATCAGTGAGAATAGGAGACATCACACCTGCAAGCGTCAAGTCAAAACTATCAATTTTTAACCACGTCTCTACTCTAGTCAAATAGTCAAAGTTAAGAAAGTATAATATAACTATGGCTAACTCAGTAAATTAATCTACAAAGGGGAAGGCTATTTTTTCCATACATATTTTACAAAACAAATGTTTAATTAAAAGAGAATATTTGCATTACAGTTTAAATTCCATAGAGCAAAAGTGAACATATTGTCAACATGTTCTACAATCAGGTATTTGTAGAACGTCTGCTTGGGATAACTCGAACATGCCAAGCTTAAGTAGGCTCTGTGCCCTTTCTTTAAGTTGCTTTGGTGTGTTCTGAAAAGGAGCATCCATTTTAAATGAATGCTGCTTTATATCAGAAGTCACAACACATCAGTGAAAAATGTGCTCTGCTGGGTGGAAGTGTTGTTGTAATTCCCAGTCACAACCAACAGAGGTTGACAAAGAATGGATTTAAATATATTTAAGCAATAGCACAGCAGAATTTAAAACATTGCAGAAAGTCTCTAACAATAAAATGTAGGAAACATATTCTTCTGAAAAATAAACTCAAAAAAAAAAAAATGACGCAATGGAACAAGCAGTGTTTTCCTCCAGTAGCAACACCTGTTTCTGCCACTCTTATTCCATAACTCACAGATAAAACTCTTTGGCCTCCATGGCATCTCTTAATAGGACATCAAGGGAACGTAATAGCTCTCATCATCTGATACAGCTTTTTATTACTCACACTTGTCTTTCACATTAAATTTGTCTAATGTCTCAAAGCCTTTCAAGTTTAAATACACTCTTATCACTCTGCATCCAAAAACCTCAAATGTCTCAGTAGGCTTCCAAATTCTCTGTTTTAACACATACACTGCTAAATTTATACTCCTTATTTACACTGCATAGAAGACTAGTTTGCCGCCTGTCTCACATCTATATTAGGCACAAAACGTCTGGCACGCTGTCAGTGTCTGAGTCGTCATGCTGATACTGAGACAGCAAGAAAACAAACTTATCTACAAAGGCAAAGAAGTCATTTCAGTTTAAATTTAGAGAAAAAGAAAGAGTGGCAGTGACGGGGCATTACGGTAATAATACACTGCAATAAATCACAATTTTAATGCTGGGTCATCTTGTTACGGGAAACTAAAGAGGGAAGTGGGATACCTTCAAGTGTGACAAGCCATCTTCATATGAAGCAAAAAGTAAAATAATGTTTTAATATTCCTACACAGTGCTGGTTCTTGAGTTACAATGAGAATGCAACAACTGCACTGGCAGCAGCGAGACAACACTGCTCATATTCAGCCCATGTATGCGTAACCGTGTAATGACATTTCCCTAATGAAAAGATTGAAGGAACTGGTTTAAAAATGCTGAATTGGGTTAGAGGTCAAGGCTGTTGTCTGAGATCGCAGTTCCCTTCTCTGAACAGATGTTTTAGACGGAAAAGGGGACAGACTTAAGGCCAAATGTTCTAGGGTAAATAGTTCAGAACAATACGCAAATAGAGGAGTGAGTAAACCCAATAATGTACAATCCCTTTAAACAATAAAGCCAAAAACATATTCCTACAGATAATCACTTACTGTATGTTAATTGTCATCATCATTGAAGAGGCACTGGGGGAAGTTGCACTTCCCCATTATTTCAAAGACAAAAGTCATCAGATTGGACTTTTTCCACTTTTCCTTCAGTTTGAAACATGTTTTATGATGGCCTAAAGTGATTTCAGAAGAAACCTTTTTTTGACTCTGGACATTCTTCTAGTCAAATAAAAATATACCTAAATATTCAAGTTTGGAATCCTAAAACTAAGGGACAGTTTTGTCCAACTGCTTATGCATTGTAGTTTTTGCAAAAGGGTCAAAGGTCAAGTCCGACCACACAGACCTTACTCAGCTCAATGCTGTTGTCTTGTGTGGAGAGGCTTAAATGGGACACATCTGAAAATGGCTTTCAAACAAGTCAGTACAAAAGTCAATTAGTGTCTTTAAGCATACATTGTTAGAGTCTATTGTGTGTTACATACTAGGAACTATAGGCACTCTGTTGATTTACGATTATTTGATTATATTGTTTACAAGCGTTCTCTCAGATAATCAATAATAACTGTTAATTGTTTGCAGTCTAACCCACGGTTTGAAGTAGCCTACCTGTGTGCACTAAATAGCCTGCAGGGTGACCACAGCCATTATCATCATGTGTCGTTTGCAGCAGCTGAGTTACAGTTGTTTTACAGCTGATGACAGTGGTATGTTTACAAGACAACACCCAGGAGTTGCATAAGTTCATGCAGCAGAAAATAAGGTGATGACAGACGAGTTTTATCATTGTCCAGGGCAGAGCGCGGACCGGGGCAGCACCACTTCAGCGGTCAGTATCGCTAAACACTCTGGATTATTCTCAGAAAGACCGCCGCCTAATTATCATCTGAACACCAAAACCGCTTCAGCACGAGAAATAACTGTCCACAGCCAAACAACTGACCTGTTTTTCAGCGGCTGACTCTTCAGTTCGTAATAGGTTTTGGGCTCTTCATGAAACTCCTCCTCTGCCACCTCGAAGTCGGGAACTATTCCCGATTCGGACTGCATACTCGCTGATGTCAACTTTGGTAAAACAGGAGAAAAACACACAGGCGAGATGTGTATGCCGCGGTTGTTCGCCTAGTACCAACCACTGTAAATGCAAGTCCTCTCTGTACACGACCCGGAGCTCTGTAGTCCTCCGCAGCAGCCGGAACAGCGCTGCCGAGGGATCGCAGCGTCAGAGCGCACTACAACTACCATCGGGCACTGCGGCTTGACAGTGTCAGCACGCTCTTTATTGGCTGCTACATCCCGGAGATTCGGCGCAGCTTTGTTTTCTTTAAGGTGTTGTTAACTTAATTTCTCTTGTAGGCTTGAGGTAAACATTAATATGCGGTTAAAGTTTGAATTTAGGTTTCTCTTCTGCGGTAGCCTAGGCCTATATTTTTTGCATTTACAAAATAGGAGGCTATTGTTGATGAACACACTAATAGACCCATTTTATATTGCTTAAATCATTTGAGTTATATTATTACATATTTAGTGCGGTTATTTTTTCAAAAGTGCTTAAGCAGACAGTTTAGTTGGCATTTTTGGGCTCTTGTCCTTGAACTAAAAGAACCGCTGCTAGCTGAATAATATCTGCAACAAAACACATGATTTCATTTTGGACTGATATGAACAACCTATAAATCACTTACACTTGCTCTCTTAGGCTATTCAGAAAACTACAGTGTCACTGTATTCCACCTATAAAGGCCAGCAGCCTAATTATCACATGTTCATAACTTATCAGATCAAATAAAAACATGCAACAAATGGTAACAAACCTGATCTCTCCACTGAGCCTCATCTGTCCCTCTTGCAAACAGATTGACCCGACTATTCGATTGCTGCCTCCTCAGCCCACGCAGTTCTCCTAGTTTTGTTTCCATAGGATGCTACACTTCAATTCACCACACGGTGGCAGTGTGTCGTCAAAAAGCTGAAGTTCAATAAGAGTGCCAGCGGGGGGCACTTTCTATTACTAGATGCAAATTCAAGTTTAATATTTGCATTTGCCTTATCCTGCTCAACTAGTTCATGTCTGTATTTTGCTCATGCGAACACGATACGAATACACAGCTTAATACCAGCTGTATTAGTAAACATACGCCCCAAATGGTACAATAATAAACCAAATAATCACAATTGACCATTAGACTCACACACGACAGACTATGTGTGAAGAGAGTTTCATATTCAGTCGCACAATGGAGCAGACAACACAAATTATTCTGAGTGTTGTGGGCTGAATAGGTCACTGACCACACAAGGTCTCCAGCTGAGGGAGGCACCCAGTTTACACTACAATGCTTTTTGCAGATCCTCAAGTGTCTATGGCGTATTCATATATGTTTTTGTTTAATGTTGTTTTATTGTATCAAATCAGATATTTTTATTTATTAATTAATGTCACATTGCTGTTGCTTAAATTTTTAGTATGACAATTAACTTTAATGACACACAAGGTTATGGAAATCTTAGTCCATTGTATTCTTTGTTTGATCATTAGTCAGATAATATGGAGTATATGATTTATAAGGCACTTTTAAATAAATTTAGATACATTAAGACATTGATACATTTTTAAGTAGATCTTGTCTGAATAAAAAAAAATAATCCTAATGGGGGTAATGAGGGCATTCCTCTCTTTTGTTTACAAGAGCTTTTCCAGTTGGAGTAGACTAAATGGACAGATGGTTTTGGGGGATCTTAATGAGTTCCTTATTCATGTCTCATGTCAGAAATCCAACGGAAAGGGGGGTTGGGAAAGTGTCAGCTGATACAGTAGCAATGCAGTTCCTTGTAAGCCAGTGCGGGTTATTTTACAGATTTAATGTTACAAACTTTCTCATGTTTTCTGTGCAAAGAAGCCCTCAATGCTTTCTTCAAAGACATGGCTGGCCCTGGCTCTGTTGAAAAATCACCACTTGAGTGTAAACAGTAAATACAGTAATGAATATTTTACAACCACAGTCACTGCAGAGTGGGAATGAATATCACACTTTGTGAAACACACACCGTTAATTTACTTCCACAGTCTTGTTTCTTCTCTGCCAGAGAAGGTCACTGTGTGAAGTGACGTGAACTTAATAGTTGGCTTGGCAGCAGCATAATAATAGCTGCCAAAGTGGTATTTAAATTTGCTGGGCATATCCCTGGTGCACTTTGTGAGACAGACATTTAACACAATCTGCTATTCAACTGCTGAATTCCCTCGCTAAATTAAATACAACCACCCTATTGTATGCAGTGCTAAATGTTGACCTACATTGTTATATTGCCCTACAGTATTAGAATTTTACACCTAGGCCTGCAGTAATTGTGATGACTGTTTGTTTCTTTGTACTTCCTGTGTCATGAAAAGTCTCACATGAAAAATGACTTCCTCAGCAGATTTTTCATGAATGATCCTGTTAGTTAACTGTTTTTACAGCTTAAAACTAAGTTTAATGCAATGCTCAAAACAAATGTGAATAGCCTATCTTTGAGTGCTTTGGATTTATGGCTACACCTTGTCCATTTACTTAACAGCAGTGAGTTAAAATTGGTTACCACAGTGTTATAGAAAACAATATAAGCTACAACTAACAAGGTAAATGTAGAATACAATATGTGACAATCCAACTTGATTTGTTGAATGTCGATTATAGTGAGGGCTTTTGCACTCACATGGGCTTCAGCCTACAGCCCCTGATTGTTCTGGGCGCTCTGTGTTCAGCGTTGAGGCCGGTGGCAGCTGCTGGATGAGAGACACGGGGGAGGAGGGTGGGGATGCGAGGCTGGTGCACATAATAGCCGGCGGCTGAAGGCGTGGTGTGGTGCTGTGTGTGGCTGGGAGCGAGGCGGCGATTCGCTACTGTGTGTTACCGGAGGATGAGCACAGACAGCGGCTTCACAGCGCACTCTCTTCCTTGACAGACCGACCTGAAGCCGAACAGCATGCTGGAGGACATCTATAACACATAAAGCGCCAGGAGTAGGTCAAGGTAAGGAAAAGATGGGATGGAGCGAGGTGAAGGCAGCCTCTGTCAGGAGACAAAGTAGACCGTGCCATGCTCGAACCGGGGGACAGCTTTTAGAGCTTACATTTTAGTAAAATATACAAAACTGCGTGCGTTTCTGCTTGTAGCCTACCCACCGGCGTAGTTTCTCGATCAAAAAGAATGGAGTGCTGCTTTTATTTGGAATCTACATGTGTTTATTCCTAGGCTTCAGGTGGAAACCACCCATGTACAGTAGTCTACAATAGCTCATTCATTGTTCTCAGCTCAGTAAAGAGGGCTGGTGTGAGCACATGTAGGCTAATCATTTTAAAAGATGCCCAGTTGGATTATGAAAGGTCTTTAAAGGGACTTAAAATGAATAGAATAGGCCATGTGCTGCTTTTGTGAAATGTTTGATTGGATGTGGCAAACCTAGGCACTATAGCTCTGATATGGGTGTCTTCAGAATATTACACACATGAAGCTGCTCTTGTGAAAATGTAGACGTGACAATATATTATCTGACAGACACCAATGCATTGTCATTATATGTCAACGACTGTGCTGTGTAATCGGTTGGCTGCAATATGACAAGGCAATTTCAATAAGTTTTGAAATCAAATCAAATATTTTGGTTCAACTAGGCAATTGTGGCAGCTGATTGTTATCCCAGTGCATCCATAATTAAATATTGTGTTAGATTTATGGTCTCTGAGTGCTGGGTCTTTATTTGGGGTGTACTAGAAAAAAGAAAACAAAGATGAGTTGTGGAATGGTCTGATGATGTTGTCTCAGAGATGAAGGAAGACCCACGAGTGGTAAATGTATTTCAAACTTTGGTCACTGGCTGTAAACAGGATATGCTGTTTTAAGGAATATGTCAGTACCAAGTGTGTGTGCGCAAAAAAGTTTGTTGCTCTTTGTCAGAAAAGATATCCTACGCCGTTTATTATTACAAACGTGATACACAGAAGTAGTTTCATGAATATCCTCACTTATTTGTCAGTATATCAGAACCAGAGACGACAGAGATGCTCGTCCATCTGTGAGGCTGTTAAGTCATTTTACAGCACTCACTTGGCATCCTCCCATTTGCAAGACACCTGAGACTTTCCTGAGAAATGTGGTAAAGTCAGAGAGAG
The DNA here is from genome assembly GCA_024349245.1 of Neodontobutis hainanensis. Lineage (NCBI taxonomy): Eukaryota > Metazoa > Chordata > Actinopteri > Gobiiformes > Odontobutidae > Neodontobutis > Neodontobutis hainanensis. The sequence goes on along the minus strand of JALDNG010000174.1, from coordinate 155,726 downwards.
AAGGATCTATTCTTGGAGAGTAATCTTGTACTCAGATGCTCACCATGGAGAGGAAAAAATCTAATTCACATTCAGGCCCTAGCAGAGCATAATCACAACCATAAAAGATAATGGCAAGTGATGTTTTTTTGACTTCACCTTAATATCAGTGGTACATAAAAAGTATAGTTCCTCTGAGTAGTCGGTCATTTTGTGAGTGCCGCAGACTTCTGTTTCTGTTAACCATTCACATCCATACTCCAGTGCCTCCCTCGTGCCTGGACTCTGCAGAAAGTCGCTGCAGTTCTTTATAATGAAACTCTGCAGCTTGTGATAACAGGGCAGTCAGGCAGTTGAAATAGCTGCAAAAGCCAGAGGATATGGGCAACTGGTGTCAGATCTCTCCTTTTTAAAATAACACTCTGCTCCTCACAGACCCCAGATGTCCCAGTGTGTTTTCAATCTGTCAGTTTGTCTGGAATTTGGAGTTTCACAATAATGCATACAAACTAAGTAGCTTGTCTGTCACTTTACAAATCAACGGAACAAAATGTTGCCTGGAATGCTAGAAAATTAATTATTGTATGCAATGTAATAGTAATTTTAAAGTATGAATCCTCATGCTTACATTGTCAATATCCAACATTATGTCCGCTGCTTGTTTTGGTGATATCGCTTGATTTTACTCCAAAGCAACAAAACTTCATAAAAAAGGTAAAACTATTGAATTCAAGTCCTTATTAGCTAAGAGGTGACAAAATAATAATTTGGAAACTATCTATTGCATGTTGGAGTGTTATTATGTAGAGTTGACTACTGTTATCCACTCTAGCCCCATAATTAGATATTGTGGACCATGCTGCCACTTTCACTTGTAGGACAGCCATGGCAAAATACATCACAATATCCTCTTGCCTCAGTAGATGTCCTTTTCAGACTGGAAATAAGGTCTTACTGCATGATGACATCATTCTCATGAATCACTCCCATAATGCTGTGATGTAGTCGACCTTTGCTATATCCCATAGCTATTAATATACGCTAAATGAATAGTTCTCAGGTTTTCATTTCCGGTTTGATTGTGATGGTGAATTTTATATCCTGATTATACAAACTGATCTTTTTTTACAGTAGGAAGATACAAGTTGCCTTCAGTTGGACTAAGATGATTTACTGTAAATATATATTTAAATAAGTTGAACCCGTGGCTCTGTGGGACCACCTTCTGTTTAGAATGAAACAAAATGTTAAAAACAAAAACACTGAACTCTATGTACCTCCTTAGTGATGTGGAGTATTGGATGTCAAACCACCGCATAGATAGGCATTCTTGCACAGAAGGGGAATATATATTAATTCAGTCACAAAAATGTTCACTGCACGATGGAAGTTCAGCCCATATGTGAAAAAGTAAAATACTATGTTTCATTGTGGGTGTCTTGAAAAGAACATGTAAGTGAACAGGACAGACTGACTTGTGTTTGATACCAGCCTCCATCAATAATGCATGACAACAGGAAACTGAGATAAGACAGGTTGCATTCTGGACATGACATTTAACCACAGTGACGTATTAACTCTGACAGCAGGTTTACACAGCAGAACACCTCACTTATTACTGTTAATAGGTTAACAACCTCTGCAGGTTCTATTGTTTACTATGGGGTATGTTAATGTTATTTCCTGCCAATGTGCTGTTAACCACAGACTCAAGCCAAAATCATCCTGAGACAACACTAACAAAAGGCCGTTATCTCTGGAGATACATACACAAAGCCTGACATTTCTTTCATCTTTCACTCAGTGTTTTTTTTTTTTTACTTGGAGGTTCAGTGTTCAGCTTAACTCCCTGGGCCTTGTGGTGACCCTTTCATTGATGTTTTAAAGGCGCTGTTGAGATGCAGTTGGTCTAGCTCCTTATATTCCATACAGATGTTAAAATACACGTAGTTCCTTTTGTTGGAAATTGGTTTGTGTTGTTGGGCTTTGCAAGCAGAGAAATTACAAAAAATATATGCTCAGTGCTTATTTTTCCAAATATACTATTTTGAAATCTTCCATACATGTATAGTTGGATTCATACCATATTTTTTTATAATTTTTACACCATTTATTGACCATCTTCCATTGATTTGCATGGACCCACTGTGTCAACCACCCTTTTCCTCCTTCTGTCCTTCCTCTTTCTCAGTGTTTGTACATATGAGTCATCCCTGGTGATTTGAAATAGTCTGAAACCATGGCAGTTTTAAAAAAAAATCCTCAGTAGACCATTCTTTTTGAAAAGGTTCTTTTCCTCCTTGCTGCACCATCTAGTGGCCAATACTTTTACATACAAGCCAGTCAGAGTAACGCTTATTACACAGACAAATTGTGTGACCCCACTGTAATGCATAACTAAATCAAGCAGCGATCAATGTAATCATACTCTTAGTGGTTGTCACAAGCAGCCACTCTCAGAATTAATTAAAATTGCTGAATGTGAATTTTTAAATTAGATCATAAAATAATATTTATGACATAAGCAGTTAGACAAGCACATGATTCAGGGTCTGTAAGTGAGAGTGGTTATTAAAACAACAGACAGGGTGTAGTTTAAAGGAGGGACTGTGTGTGTTGCTCTTTCAGGAAGTAGGGCAATTCAATTAGTTATTAGAGCAGTATGAGAAATGAGAGGTATGTGGAAGAATGTGCACTGAGTTGTGGCAATCTCAAATTAGCATCACTTACCTACAGGAAATATGTTCAGAGAAACACTATACCGAGACTCAAATCCATTTAAGTTTATGAAATAAGACGCTACGATAAATCACATTAAATGAAACTGTATTAACAGACAATGTAGGCATTTTCAACACCTGATTTACTCATTGCATTGTAAGAGAAACAGTCAACAAAACAACTGCTGTCCGGAGTCCAACCCAGTCTGCCCTCATTAAGTCAGCTGTTGATTTCTTGTAAACTGGCCACTGCGCAAAGCGTCTCTGCACAGGCCGGGCCGGTCAGTCAATAAACAAGAACAAGAACGAGCAGTCGCTTAATCTTATTGATCCATTGTTGGTTAATGCTTACAATTTCTTTGTTTGGATTCAAGAGGATACTCTTTTTCAAAGGATGAGGCCTGGTCAGGAATGCATCTCTGTCTGTGCTGTCCTTGGGGAAGTTTACCAGGTACAGCAGCTGCTTGGTTCATGTCAGGTGTTGGAAGTTGTGATCAGCCTCATTCTGTCAGATGAGCAGTTACCAGGAGTGTCCATGTGGATTTTTCCAACTTGTGAGAAGGTTTTGTTGCAAGCCTGGTTAACCTCATTCTGTCATTTGTAGAAGTTGATTTCAAGTTTACAGTATTTTTGTTCTGTCTTTCTGCAGTCAGATCCAGGTTTGTGTTTTGTAAATAATACTGTATCATTATTTAATCTGTATCTACTATGAGTCTATTGTCTGGTGCTACTTTATACTTAAAATGTAAAATGTATTGGTTTATAATATAAACGAATAATGCGCCAGTTATTTATTAAAGATTTAAAATCTTTAAACTCTGTTTTTTGGTTACTATGGCTACAAATCCTTGAGACAATAGCCTTTTTGTAATTTACAGTCTGAGTATTTATATTATGTTAAAGTATGGATTTACCACTTGGGCCTCAAACTCAGTGTACTTAGTGCAATCTGTCTCAGATGTCATTCTTTTGATGTAAAATGTACAAAGCCTAAAGGAGTTTATGTGTATTGTGCTCCCACTGGTGTCTTTGCATTTTGTTGTAAACCATAGATTAACAGTTGTGTCACAAGTTCTGAACTTTTCCTTTTCTCCCTTCAGATGACTGAAGGCAGACTGTGCCAAGTGCAGCTGCTGGATGACAGGAAGCTGGAGCTGCTGGTTCAGGTATAAAATAAATGAATATAGAAAATGTCTGATTGAAGTGCATCTTTGTGTTGAGAAAACTACAACTGAAAATACCACAATGATTGAAATAAAGCTCATATCAGATCTTCTTCTGCAGCCAAAGCTTCTGTCATATGAGCTCCTGGACTTGGTGTCCTCCCATTTCAACCTCAAAGAGAAAGAATTCTTTGGACTGGCATATTTTGATGACAAGTATGTTGTTGTTTTACAATGCTGAAAACTGTAAAAATGTGGATTGCTTTGGAACTTTAATTTCTTTCTGTTGTTGTCAGTGGCCAGCGTAAGTGGTTGCAGATGGACCGTAGAGTTCTTGAACATGACTTTTCAAAGAAGTCTGTGCCTTTTGTACTAACCTTCCTGGTCAGGTGAGGCTTCATTTTGTCATGCAAAGCACAGTATTTCCAGTAGGGTGCATTATTGACATTGTCAAAACAAGGTTAATGTTTACAGCTAGTGGATGAACAGTTTTTTTTTTTATCACAAACAATCAGGAACAACCTGCATCGAAGGACACTGTTCCATATTAATAACTTTATTCGTTTCTTTTTCTACAGGTTTTATGTAGAAAGCATAACCCAGCTAAAGGACGTCATAACTGTGGAGCTATTCTTCCTGAATGCAAAATCCGCTGTATACAATGTAAGTGTTTTGAGGTTTGTTGCTATGGCTTTAAAACAATAGGAACACTTGTTTTCATTGTGGATGTTTCAGACCAGCTCCTTGGTGATTCACTGTCTGTTGACCCTTGCACTAACTCAGCTCTGCAGATAGTTGCTTCAGGGCATACGTTTTAGCACAACATTGGCTGGAGTGCTAGAAAATAGATCATCTGGTTTGATTTTAGAAAAAGGTTATCGGGGGTTACACTGAGTTTTTTGGATTCTCACATTGCACAATGTTATATTGATCATATTGCTGAAATGTTTATGTGGTGACTTTTTCATTTTTTATTTCAGGGAGTTATTGAAGTGGAAAGCGAGAATGTCTTCAAATTAGCTGCCAATGCTTTGCAGGTCACTACTTCATATACCTGCATATATTTGCATTTTAACTAATAAATATGTGATCTAACAAGACTGTTTAATAAATGTTTTGCTCAATAGGAGGCCAAAGGAGACTACACAAGGTAAGAACATACAAACAGTGTGAAGTATTTAACAGCAGCAGGACAAGTTAATAGTGAGCTTTTAGCGAAGACATTCAATAGGTCACTTGTATCTCTGGAGTGTGGACAACAAAATCAATAACAGCGTTATGTGACGCTTACCATTGAGTGCTGAGAAGCTTGCACCAGTTGTCTAATGAATCTCGAAGTGCTGATAGAAGCCGACAGAGAACACATCTTTCCATCTGAGGCACAGTTCAACAAAGATGCCTTTTATATTAATCTAGTTCTGTGTTTGAGGAGTAGCACACAGTGTTGTACTTGCTCCCTCTGGCTCTCAGTAATTTAGCATAGTGTGTAATTATATGGCTCTTAGTAATATAGCATAGTGCATAATTATATCATTATTCTTTTCTCTTTCAGTGATGAAAACACTAGGAGTGACTTGAAAAAACTACCTACACTCCCGACCAAAGTACTGAAGGAACACCCATCGCTAGCATACTGGTAGGTTAAGTTAAATGTACGTACTGTTTTTACAGGTAATCAACCCCATCTTTTATACACACTGTCTCTCATTTTTCTTTTCCAGTGAGGAGCGTGTGATTGAGTTTTACAAACAGCTGAAGGGAGTCTCACGAGGACAAGCTATTGTGCAGTAAGAAAAACAAATAAAATAATAATCATCACCAGGTGCAAAGGCAGCGGCAGTAGTCATGTAATAGAGTAATCTAGAGAAGTGTACACACACGATAACCTCATGTCTATAAAATACACACTGAATAGCTTTGTTTCATAGCTCAAATCTACAGTCTCGTGTTTAACTATATGGTTGTGTGTAAAAGCTGCTTGCGGTTTTCATAAAAACATGTTTTGTTTGTAGGTATTTGACATTAGTTGAATCACTGCCTACATATGGGGTACACTACTATGAAGTCAAGGTAGGTCTGCAGTGTTGATTAATGTAAAATGACAGCTGTTAAACCACACACTACATAATAACCACATGTTTTCACCTTGTAGGATAAACAGGGGATCCCGTGGTGGCTGGGAATCAGCTATAAGGGCATTGGCCAGTACGACCAGCAGGACAAACTCAAACCTAGAAAGGTAAACGTGTCAGCTCTCTGATCTTTTAAATGGCTTGCTTTTTCTTATGCATGGATATATTAGCACTGGGTATATGCACAGTTGGCTAATCCTGACATGATGATTCACCAGCTTTAATTTATACATCATCTGTTTCACTCCTACAAATGTTAAGCTTCAACTCCAGACATGGCCAGACTTGAAAAAAACGTTGAACACATTACAGTCTGAAATATTTTTGCAATGTAATTCTCCGAAAAGTGTTTGCTTGCTTTTATGAACTTGTATCAACAATACAAATCTAATGTGTTTCATTTAGTTTAATCCTGCAAGTGGTTTATTAAAACAACATGCGCATGACATATCAACTCCATGTTCAGTCCTGCGGTTGGTAAAAAAAAAAGGAGGGAAGACAACATTGGAGGAATTTTCTGTTTTTCTGTCTGTGTTGGCCGTGCTCCGGAGTTGTGCAAGATTCTAGCCTCACACAGCAATATGTTTTTGGAGAGGAAAGGAGGCAGTGAGATGGTGATGTCAAACGCAAAAGGGGGAAGGATTTAGGGTGTTGTCTTGTATGTGTTATGAGAATACCTGAGACAAGTCACAAGCTGAGAAGAGGAGCAAAGTCGAACATGCTTTGTGTTGACAGCAAAGCTAGGGAGGATTTAATCACTTTACTCAACAGGACTGTAAGCGCACCATTGTGCTATACTGGTAAGACTGGATGCTACTCGTCTTCATCTGGACTACTTCAGAAGTTATACATGAAGTGCCTAGATCTTTGTTCTCTTTAGTTTATTTTTAATGCATTTAAGTGATTTTTTTTTTCACTTTGTTGCATATTTTATGAGAAGTTAATTTTAAAGCATGTTTCTTCACACACTACAACTGTTCCAGCTGTAAACCTAAATAGCCTATTATTGAGTATTATTTCTGTCTAAATTTTAGGTTGACCCTAATGCGTTATGAAATGTGTGCTGTCGCTCCTTAAATGCATTTCCTCACATTTTGTACAGATGCACTCTGAGCCAGTGACTCATGAATTGCTCATACCTGGTTGTCTTGGAGCACCTGTGTGAAATGGAGATAATAGCAGTGAGCCACAGAAAACATTTGTATACAGCAGTGAGTTTTGAGCGTAACATCCCCATGTGCCATTGTGGTCTTTCTAACACCTGTGTGATTCCAGACATGGCACACAACCCAGACTGTAATGACAGTTTGTGTTAATCTCACATTTATAATAACTGAGGTTGCACCAGGTGAACAAAGCACCTGCACAATACATGTGTGTAGTAGTGTAATGTGTATTATCCTTGCTACTGTATAATATTTGTAGCAGTAATTGTAATTTGTAATTTGTAATTTGTATTTGTAAATTGAATCAACATAATATTTTGAAATCGTAGCTCTACCAATGGAAGCAGCTTGAGAACCTGTATTTCCGGGAGAAGAAGTTTGCTGTAGAAGTAAATGATCCACACAGGTGAATAAATTATTTAGATATTATTATCTTGACTCCTTTTATAGCCTAACACCAATTTTTGACTTTCTTCTTCTATGCATCTTCTGCAACAGGAGAGCAGTCACCAAGCGTACCTTTGGACAGACAGGCCTACTTATCCACACATGGTACGCTAGCCACTCACTCATCAAAACTATTTGGGTAATGGCCATTAGCCAGCACCAGTTTTACTTGGACAGAAAGCAAGGCAAAGTAAGATTCTTTTGTCTTTTCATTGTGGCTAAAAACAAAGTTATTCCTTTACTCATCTTTTCTTGATTATATCTTTATTCATTTAGGCTAAATTAGGAACAGTGAGAAGTTTGGAAGACATTGCAATGGATCTCACTGAACAAGGAGGAGCAAAAATAACCAAACTTGGAGACTCGGGGGTTAAGAATAACCTAATCACTGCCAGCAATGGAAGTTTAGTATCCACAGGTGATTGTATTATTCTGCTGCAAAATACTTTTCTTTTGAAATGTTAATAATAATCATTAAAAAGAAACAGTCTAAGATGATGGGGAGATGAGTTATTTTTAGTACAAGAACATTGTATGGTCTGGTGGCTTACATGATTTGAATATTATCTGACAGGTTCGGCTGATTCTGAAATGAGTGAAGAACAGAAAAAGGAGAAGCTGTCCGAGCTCAGAAAAAAAGAACAGGAGATCCAAGATATTTTGGCCAAGAAAACAAAAGAACTAAAAAAGATTTGTCTGAGAGAGGCAGTAAGAAATCATCTTCCGCGGCATCCTTTAGAATGACTTGTTAGTAGAGATTTTATTTGCATTCATTTTAAAGAGTTTCTACATTTACATTGTTTTAGGAGCTGACTGGCAAACTGCCAAAAGAGTATCCACTCTCTGCTGGAGAAAGACCCCCTCAGGTCAGGCGTCGGGTTGGCACTGCTTTTAAGTTGGATGACCTTTTCCCCTATAATGAGGTCCGTATACAGCTTTTGTGTAAAGGGGAAAGTGTGTATTTTAATAAAATTGTTAATCTGGTCATGTGTTTGTGTAGGACCCCATCCTCAGAAACCTAGAGAGCAGGTTTGCCCTCCAGCAGAAGATTGTGGAGGCAGCTAAGAAACTTGCAAATGAACCTGAGTTGTGTAAAACAGTCAAGAAGAAGAGAAGAAGAAACTGTTTAGATGCCATGCACAAACTGCAGCAAATTGAGGATGAAATGAACCAGTATAGAATCAAGAAAGGCAAAAAGCCTACACAGCGGGCCTCTGTGATCATTGCAGGTGCTGTAGGTGCGTGTTGACCTGTCTCTTACTGCATCAACAATCACAATAGAAACTGACTTGTTTTTTCCATCTGTAGATGGACTGGCCCGCTCAGACTGCGGCTCAATGTCTAGCCTCCCACTGGATGATGGTTAGTCAGAAAAACGTCTAGTGCTCTTAACTCATGAGATGTTACATTGATCACAGTCTTATTGCTTCTATTTTTACGTTCTGGTGTCAGCATGTTTTAACCTGGGCTTATGTGTGTTTAGATGATTCAGACAATGCCAGTCAGAGGCCACGATCATGTTCAGTTCAAGGCTCTCCTCAGCACAGTCCCATGAGATCCCTGAGGGTTGAATATGACGCTGAAAGACAGGGGCCAGCAGCAAGGGAAAATCACCACAGCAAGAACCACAATAGGTGTGCATCATTTATAAACCCACTTCTTAACCCCTGACTGTGTGAAATTCAGAAAAAGCAACTTGTTTTTTTTATTTTGATTAACAGATATGACATTATCATGCTTTGGCTGAACGCACATTATTTGCTATATCATGTCTGTAGCCCTCATTCCTTTCCTGACTTGTTTTTTTTACCCCCTGTATCATTTTAACACACTTTTAGATTGGCTCCTGAGAGCCAGGAGGCACCCCACTACTACCAGAAACCAAGAGAGGTGTCCTCAGCCAACAATAGCCCTAATAAAAGCCTTTCTAGACCGCAAAGAGATGCATGCAGCATGCCACCCACCCCCATTATGACCCGCAATGCCTACAGCAGCAGCCAGCTCAGGTGTGACCCCGCTCACTCAAATAGGTCAAAAACCCTTTTATTTAACTTTTGTAATGTTTATTTTGTTGGTTATTGCTGTTCTGGAAATGCATTATATAGTAAACTTTTGTATCTCCCACTAATGCTTCAATGTGATGAGAAGTATCTAAATCTAACTTGGGACTTTTCATCTTCTTTTTAGCTTTTAAAGATAAGCTTGGATTACAGTGTTAATGCAGACTACATGACAGCATGTTTTTGTAAAATATTTATCTATATGTTCTTGCATTTAAATACATAATAGGGGCTCCTAACATATTAACATTTTAATCACAAACTAATTATGTTTACGGTGCATTTTCTGCTTACTCCAGGTCAGAGGGCTCTCCTCATTGCTTCAGGCATCGCAGTGGCAGCCTGGAGTCACAACCCCAGCTAAGAAAAAATACAGACTCTGAAAAACCCGTCTTTATCTTGTCACCAGCTCACCGCAGCAACAGCTCAGAAGTGCTAGAGGACTGTTCCTCCTACACAAGTCAGTCCAGTCTAGAATTCTGTGGGGCAGCCAACTCCCACTACAGTACACTGGACTCCCAAAACTCCACCATGCATCGCCTCCACAGGAAGATGGAAGTGTATGGAAACACCGGGAGCATGCCCAACTTGGTGCCACACCATTCTGGTTGTAGTTACACGTGTGAAACCTCAGCACACTATGTGCCCAGTGCCTACTATGTGTCAGGCTACTCCTGTGCGGACATGGACCCTTACACTAATGGTGCCTATGTGTATGAGAGTGAGGTTGAAGGTCATTACAACCTCAACCCTTCTTACCAAGTCAACGGGTACAATGGACATGATAGATACAGGCATTACAGCACTGACCGAGCAGATAACCTTTCTCAGAATCCTTATGCCACAATGAGGCCTCCACGGAGCCGGGAAGGGCCCAGGAATGAGGTGCTGGCTAAAAACATGCAGAAAGCCCTTGTGGCTGAGCATCTAAGAGGCTGGTACCACCGGAACAGAGGCCATAAGGACGGAGGCAGGGGAATGGCAGGGTACGACTATGACAATGGATCACAGCTCAGCCTTGGATACCAGACAATGCCAGCAGCCTTCAGCCACTCCAGTCGAACCACATCTTTCTCCTCAGGTGAGGCACTCATAATAAAACGTTATTATAATTTATTTTATGGTCTACATAAAAAAAAATGACTGATTGATGCTTTTAATACTACATAACAGTGTGACTAGGCTACAGAATAATGTATAACTTAACGCCGCCCTGTGTAACTTTTTGCCAGCAGAGGGCGCAGATCCTCCTATATTATATTATATTATATTATATTATATTATATTATATTATATTATATTATATTATATTATATTATTATATTATATTATATTATATTATATTATATTATATTATATTATATTATATTATATTATATTATATTATATTGCCAATTGTGCAGCAGTGCAATCTTTCTTCTGAAACAGTGGGGTCACCTCACTTAAGCAATCTCTCATGATAGTTACATGGAAAATACTTTGGAGGTTTCTGTGCAGCTGAGGGTTCTGTGTCAGTGATATTGGCATGATTATATCGATCTCATATCTAACACCCATCAAAATGATTTTGAGACTATATCTTTTTGGGCTAAAAGTTACACAGGGTGGCTTTAATATTAATATTTTATTAAAAACATTGATCCTACATGTTTTATAACAAGTGGAACAATTCTTGTTTGTTGAGTGTTATACGTCTTCCCTTGTTTGCAGCATCCTCAGTGGAAAGTGTGGGCAACTGGCGTAACCAGCTGTCAGTGGGCCTCACTGATGCACCCGACTCCCCACACCGTCAAGGAGCCCCTGCGTCTCCATACAACCGCAGCCCGTCACACACCAGGTACATGCTGAATATTTGTAATGGCTGATGCAAGTGGATGTAAGCACCAACTCAGCATTTATATATATATTTATATGAATCATCATGTGTGCAGATTACCCCCCGAAAGCAAAGTGTCCAAGTCTGACACAATGACAAAAAAATGTGAGGCAAATGAGGTGGTTGCCACTGAGGCCACTAGCTCAGATGAATCTTCTAACAACCAGTCTAACACTTAAGGGTGAGACTAATCAGAGTGGGATCTTCATGTTATTTTTATCAACCACATTCACTTTCATCATTCTCATTTGTCTTCCACGCCTTCGTGTTTGAGTTAAAAGATCAGACCTCCATTGTGTCATATTTGGTCATCGTGTTTGTGGTGTGGATGTGTGCAGGTTTTTAAGCCATGTTTTTTATGATTTATTCTGTTTCCAGCATCTCCATTACTTTATGATTCTCCCTTTAAAGTGTTTAATCTGAATCTAACATTGAGCTCTGACTGTCTGTGCAGATATTACAGGAATGCAGGCTATATGAGCATACTCCACTGATGAGGACTAAACCATACTTCGGCACAAGCAAAGCAATGAGGAGCAGAGAAGAGGATGGAGTTTTAAGAAATCATTTTGTCTTAAACAATTTGTCCTGGTTGGAGGCAGATGTACTGTAACTTCTGAACACAGTGATGACACTCTTGAATGACTTTCCCCTGTGCCTTGGATTGGTTTAATTGTATAGGCAGATGAGAATGTGTCAAGACAGTACATGTTGACGTTGCACAACCTCACAGGAATCAAGCCGAGTTTATCAACACATTTATGAAGTTAATTTCTAAGTGTCTTTTAACAGGGAAAAAAAAAACTACTGCCTTATGTAAACAGTAGAATAAAAACACCATTTTAGGTAACATATGCGATCTGGCAAACTGATTCAATAGAATATAGTACATCATATTTGTTCAGTTTCATTTCTCTGCACAAGAATCAAAACTATATTTATAGAAGCATTTGTCTGGTGCCGTAATGTGTTCTCAAGTGCATGTTTAGAAAATGAATTTTGATAAAGACCGTAGTCTTTTTTTATATTTTAACAGGATACCACTGCCGTAATTTAAAAAAAGCATAATTGTTGTTTTATCACATACTGTATGTGGAGTCAGTGTGTAGTTAGATCTCATGAATTTTCCACTAAGATCAAGGATGTGAATAAATTTACATGTGAGTAAATGTTTGTGTCGGAGTAAACTCAATTATAACTAAAGCCATTGAAGGAATGTGTCATATCCAACGTTCAGCTGTGCTCAAGTATTGAGAGAAATACTGGAAAAGTGGGAGGAGCTCTGTGTTCACTGTCCGGCCCTTTAATGCCTCCCCCTTGCAGTGGACCTGCTGCTGTCAATCAACGCTTTTCTTTGCCTGAAGCAACTGTCATCCCTAATGATCCTGATGACTGGGCCAGCTGGAAGGAAGGTGCTGAAAAAAGAATGTTAGCATGTCTTTCCCCTGCATGTACCCTAAATATCTTCCATGCAGTTCACTGGCTTTAATTTTAGACTTCACATGAGACAGAGGCAGAGCGTACTGAGTTGAAGTCAAAGTCAGTCAGTTAGCTCTGCTCTGAGCCACAGTTAAGATTGTGGTTTGTTTTTTTAGAATCAAGAATCAAAAATGTCAAAATCCCAAGAGGTTGAGGAGCTAAATGAAGAAGATATTGACGATGATGAGCTTCTTGCGATGCTTTCACCTGAAGAGCTAAAAGAGCTCCAAAGTGAGATGGATGTAATTATCGCACCAGATGAGAATGTACCAGTTGGACAAAGGCAAAAGGACCAGACAGAGAAAACTCCGACCGGGTCATTTGATCACCGCTCTCTTGTTGATTATCTTTACTGGGAGAAGGAGTCCGAACGTATGCTCGATGAGGAGAGAGTGCCTGCTACATTGTTGCCCAGTGAGGTAAGACAACATGAGTGTTTACAACATAATCTTAACCATTCTAACTGTTCTGTTTACATTTTTTTGCAGAAAATTTTAAGGGAGGAAGCTGAAAAGAAAGACAAAGAAAAACCAAATGATGTGGATTATGTATATGAAGTAATAGAGGAAATCATTGAAGATGAAGCAATAGAAGACACAGGCACAGAGGAAATCATTGAGGAGATTATTGAGGAAATTGTTGAAGAAGAAGTAGATGAAAAATATGAAAAAAACAATATGCTGAATGAGAAAAATGTCACCACACCTGTTGATGAAAATGAAGTGGAAAAGACAGACGCCATAAAGAATGTGGAGACAAGCTGTGGAGATGACAGCCAGCACACAACCGAACAAGATGAGAGGACATTCAGTTCAAATTCAGAAAACAGCAAACAAGAAACAACTGAAGGGGCTAAAGGGACAGACTCCGCTTCTTCTGATGAGGTGAATCAAACCAACAACAAACTGCCACAAAAAGAAGAAAAGAAAATCAACAAATTAAAAATCCCACAGCTGGCACTTGGCAATATTAAAATGACATCACGGCCCTCAGGAAACGAGACTAACCTGGAGTCCACTCTTGACAAGATTCGTAACAACAACCCGTCTGTGGCTGAGGTGAATCTAAACAACATCGAAAACATTCCCAAAGAAATGCTTTTGGATTATGTCAATGCCCTAAAGAAAAACAGATTTGTAAAAACCTTTAGTATTGCCAACACTGGTGTGGATGAAAACATTGCATTCAACCTGGCCAACATGTTAAGGGAGAACCGCAGCATTACAACTCTGAACATTGAGTCTAACTTTGTCACAGGGAAGGGGATTGTTGCCATTATCCGCTGCCTTCAGTTCAATGAAACTCTCACAGAGTTGCGCTTTCACAACCAGAGGCACATGCTGGGTCACCATGCAGAGATGGAAATCTCACGTCTGCTCAAAGCCAACAACACACTGGTTAAGATGGGTTACCACTTTGAGCAGGCAGGGCCCAGGATGGTGGTGACAAATATCCTGACGAGGAATCTAGATCGGCAGAGGCAGCTGAGAAAAGAGGAACAGAAGCAGCAGCAGCAAAAGGAGCAGAGGGAGATGTTAGAGATGTATGAGAACAGTCTTAACCTCCCGCCTGGTTTACTTCAAATGCTGGGATACGTACCTCCAATAGAGCTTTTGCAGCAGCATGGGCTTTCCCACCTTCAGCAGATTTGACAGCAGCCTCTAAAATAAAGCCTCAAAAGCAGCACACAGAGGCTCATAAACAGCTTAAACACAACAGCTTTCCCAAACCACCTACCACAGAAGAACAACATAATAACCCGTTAAAGGATGTCCAGCTCAAGAGGACTCCTAAGAAACGTGACCCTTTTTTGGACCTGGACCCAAGAGAGAGATTAGACAAGACCAGTTTCCAGCTAAGGAAGACCCCCAAAGTGAAGGACACATGGGGAGATGATAAGATGATAGATGAAAAGCCTAAGTTGAGTGAAGTGATAAAGACTCTGAAACCCGTTCCCCGCAGGCGATTACCTCCAAAGGTTGATCTCACACCTAGAGACATGCTCCTAAGTCAGATCAAACAGAGCAATGTGGCCTATCTCAAACCTGTAAGTATCTACACTTGTTCTTTGGTTATCCAGAAATGTGTGCTTTGAAATATCTGACAGCAATCCAAGTCATGTGACATCAGTTTCTTTGCTTCTGCTTCTAGGTGCCACTCCCTAAAGCCCTGGAATCAAGTGAAACAAGTCTCCTTTAAGGCTTGATTGTTTGTTCTTCCAGTATTTATTTTACACCCAGTTTGAATATGTTAAACCACCCCAGTTAGTTACTATGAAATACAATTAAAATGTGCCACTTTGTCAAATACCTGCTTTAAAATGACATCAAAGTCAAATAGTTTAGTTTGCTTGATGGTCATGTTGGTTACCTGTAATGTTTTAGCTGTTTTCACTTGTGTAGTAAGCATATAAGAGGAGCTGTTATAAGAATAATGAGTGTACTTTATAAACTCTTGTTATGGTATGCACAATTATTCCAGTTCAGTTAGTTCATTAATCACTTTGTTTCACTCTTTACATTCAATTATGTAATAGACAAATTTAAATCTGATAAGCTTTATTATTGTTGGAGCAGTCATGTATTACATCAAGTTTGTGGCTTTATATGATTAAAATAAATCCACATATAAATAAATAGTATCATCCATAAACATAATCTGTTTAACTGCCCTTTGTGAATGTGGCACACCCAAATTGCCCTGAATGTGCTGGTGCAAAATGTAGCAGTCATGTTAGGGCAGCATGATAAAGCTTTTATATTTGTTGATTGCCAATTTTTCTCCAGACAGAATAACACACTGGAGTTTAAGAATATGACAGAACATTTAAAAACAAAAGCTCTTTTGCAACCCGCAGAAGATACATACAATTCTGCATGCAGTTTTTTTTTTTTTTTTTAAACAAAGCTATAACACAAACATACATGTTGAAACATATTTTTTAAACCATAAAGCTGCCATTCATTTCTTTATAATGCATAGCTGTGGTCAGAAGGGGCTACACTCAGGCCAGCCTGCAAGGTGTAAAGACTTGATTGACGTAACATAAACACATTTACTCAGTAAAAGTGCATTGCTACCAAGGGTGATGGGTATTTAAGAAACGCTTAACCCCAAGCTTATTGCCTTTAACATTGAGTTTTTAGTTTAGTTATGAATGTTTATATCTACTAAACATTTTAGCTGGGTTAAGAGTAAACACAAAAGTATGAAGCAAAATAAAAGTAAATGTAATATTAACATCAATGCATTTTCTTTTTCAGAGTAATAAATTGTGAAATCTCTTATATTTGACAAAAAAAAAAAAAAACTTTCCACACGTTTCAAAAAATCTTAAGATACATGCAATAAAATCTATTACTTAAAGGTAGTCCCTTTCTGTAGAAATGAATGCATCCTTTTGTGCAATGTGCAGGTCACACTCACACACAACAGTAGGCTATAATACTCAGAATAGCTTTTAACCAGAGGGAGGACTCAACAAAAATCTGACATGTGAAATTCCCATCTGTTTGGTTTAACACAGGTTGGCCTTATTCCTTCAGTTTGCTCTCGATGAAATCTTGAATCTTGTTCACTTTTTCCTCCTGCTGATCTAGAAGGTCCATAATGATGCCCATGGGGGTCTTCTTCAGTCCGACACCTTCGATCTTGTTCTCCAGTCTGTTCTTCACGCTGCGTAGCCTCAGTGACGCATGAATTAGAATCACTGCAAGAACAACCAAATATTTAATTTCTTATTCAAAGATCAAAGTGATATTATTAAACTGGTGCAAGGTTAGCCATATATTTAATCTCACTCTATTTTATTCTCAACAGGCACATAGTGTACGCATGACATCAAGCATTAAAAGTAGTTTGGGCTTGATCAACAAGCCATAGCAACCCGTCAACACAGGACTCTAGGGAAGCAATGAACCTGTCTCTTTTGCCTGCCACAGATCTGAGCTGCTGCTTTGCTCTTATTTAAAGCAGGCTCCTGTATTTTCCTCCAGTATTATCAATGTATATCACCAGCACTGTAACATGTGTATGGTCTGAGTGAACTCACGCAACAAAGGGAATGTGATTCCAAAGATGAAGACCATGACGCCGCCGCACAGAGACAGCAGAAAGTAACTTGTGCCCATTACCCCTATGACGAACAAAGTGGGGTTCTTCCTTTTGAAGTTCTTGATGATGGCCTTGTTCTCACCGGCCCACACCGAGCCTGCAAAGACCAGAATCACCACTGCGCCTCCTAAAAACATGCCGAACGGGTTTAGAAATCTGGCAATAAAAAGAAAATATAGAACATGTTAAAAAAAAAAAAAAAGTACATTTGGGGCAGTCAAGGCTGCAAATTGTAATCAGGATGAAAAGCTCTAGTTAATAGTTAAATAAATCATGATACAATAAAAATAAGATACTTTTAATTAGAATATAATGCAAGAGTTCAAAGCAAATACTATAATGCATTCCAAATACATGATTGTATTCTGAAATAGCACAACCTGCTGGCTGTAAAAGAAAAACACTAACATCCTGGGGAGTTCAGTACAGAAGGGCTTAGGCCCGCAGCAAGGCCATAATATCCGCTTTGCAGTAAGTATACTATAAAAGCAAAAGATAATTATTATGATGATAAACGGCAATTTGATCAAGGCTCAAACCGCTGAAAAGAGTCGTTTTGACAAATGTAATGTAATGCATAAAATAAGGCAAAAACGACAGGATTACATAATATAAATGTGAATACAATAACCAACATAAAGTAAATAGTAGGCTATTATTACTGCATTTGCTGCTACTTTATCAAACATAGAAAGAAGTGTAGTAAAAGGGTCTAATAATAAATCCATAGTTAAATTAAGCCCACATTTGTCTAGAGTCCGTAGTATGAGGGTTAAAGAAAGCCTGTGTGTCATATGGGTGTGGATGGAAGAAGGAATGCAGCAGGACAATGCCAGCGATGCGCTGGCTAACTTACCCAACAATGATAAAAACCAACACGGCCAGGGCGAAATAATTAGTCTGGTAGTACATTAAATTACTGATAACTCGGTTATTCCATTTGGATAAATCTGAGAACTCTGGTTTGGCAAAGCGGTCGGTTCCTGGAAAAAAGTCATCCCACTTTCTGAGAGGCGCAAGCTCCATTTTGGCTGCCATAGCGTCAGCATTTACATACAAACACAACAAGAGCGCACTACTGCTGCTGCGTTATATTTTGACAGGCCAGCTGATCTGTTAGAATAAAAACGAGGATGTCATACTCTCGCGAGAGTGAGTGACTCATGACATTTGCGTGGTTTCTGCGCAGGGCTTAGCCGATTTATAACCTCTTCCACACAAATAGATCCATGCTTCTACAACATTACCAGTCAAACCTTGAGGTTTAAGTATGAATAAAATTAATACACTAATAATATAAGACAGTATTCGCGTATGCACAAAATGTAATAAAATTTAACGTTTCAATTCAAGTACATTATTGTTACTTTTTGCATATACTAAAGCTGTTGTTTGTCATTATATGCATATATACATTAACCTATTCTTGGAAAAGAAAGGTCAACTGTGTTGAACAATAATAAAGGGGCTGTGCTAAACTAGCATGCGAAGTAACGCAGCACTGACTCCCGGAAACACAGCACCTCTATCGAGGACATGGGACCGTGAAAGTATGGCGGATGCCGAGGAGCCGTAAGTGAAAATTGAGAAAAATATATAATTTACCATCGTTGAACCTCATAAGTATGACCTAAACAAAGCACGCTTATACTTGGTTTACTTGTCACTTTCAGGGAGAAGAAAAGACGGCGAATAGAGGACCTGACTAAGAAGTTAGTGCTGAATGCTAAATAAAGGTCTCTGACTGGCAGCGGGTTTGCGTTGCACTGTGAGCAGCGTCTGCTGGGCCAGGAGACACAAAAGATGAACCAATTGGTGAAAGACGATCTCAAAAGCACAGTTTTTGTGTGTCTTATTCCTAACAGTGTTCTAGTTTGTACGTTTTAACCAAAGTCAAACTGGACATGCTCAAGTCTATTTGTTCAGGTCTGTTGGCTGTCCTGCCCTGGCACAGTGCTATGCAAACTACCCAATGTAAATGAAAACCCCATCATCATAATAATAATAATAAACTGTTTAATTATGTGTTGAAGACAGTAGTGTGTAGAGCATAAGGAGGTTTGAAATCAGTCGAATCAGAAACTGTGAAGAAAGAAGCTACCCTTTATGTGCCTTTGTTTTAGTCATTTTTTTATGTCCTCGTAAAATAGGCTACTTTCAATCGGCACAAGTAGAGAAAGATGCAACATTTTATTTAATTTACAAGTTCAGTGTGTTCTGTTGTGCCGTTCCTCCAGAATGGCTGTAGATGGTGGACACAGTAACGTTTCTTGCGACTGGGATGGGCGGTGGAATCATTTAAAGAAGTTTTTGGAGAGACCTGGCCCATTCACCCATCCTGACTTTGAGCCAAGCACTGAGGTAAATAAAACCCTTTCCAATATGTAAAACTATAACCTTCTTTTTTTTTAGACTAATTTTAAAAATATTAATTTGTAATTCTCTTCTGTTTTGATTACTTCAGTCTCTACAGTTCTTGTTGGACACATGTAAAATTTTGGTTATTGGTGCAGGAGGACTTGGATGTGAACTTCTAAAAAATCTGGTGGGATATTATTATTATTTTTTTATATATATTATAATAATATATTTTACTAAACTGAGCGAATGCAAAAATGTCAATACTCTTCTCTTCCAGGCACTGTCCGGGTTTCGACTTATTCATGTTGTTGACATGGACACAATTGATGTGTCCAACCTTAACAGGCAGTTCCTTTTCAGGTATGACTTTGTTTAGCTTCCTATAATGATTTATGATGATTTATTTAGACAGCTAATCTTAGTTTCCAGTGCTCAAATAATCTACTCTACTTGCATATCTATATTTATCCATCCTTTATAGGCCCAAAGATGTTGGACGACCAAAAGCAGACGTGGCGGCCGAATTCATCAACAACCGTGTTCCTGGATGTGAAGTTGTACCGTATCCTTTTGGAGTTTCTAATGACTTGTAAAGCACATTTAATTTGTAATATTAGCGTCTGTATGTATTCCTTTATCACAATGAGCAGTCATTTCAAAAAGATCCAAGATTTTGATGACTCATTTTACAGACGTAAGTAGTGTTTAGCTTTAAATATTAGCTGGGGCTCTCTAATAATATATATGTTTTTTTCTCAATAGAGTTCCATATTATTGTCTGTGGACTGGACTCTGTTATTGCAAGGCGCTGGATGAATGGCATGCTGGTAAGAATATTAATTTAAAAAAATAAAATAAAAGCACTTATATTGTAATTAGAACTCCAGTGTTAAATTAATGTCTTCACTTCTAAAGATATCCCTTTTGAGCTATGAAGACGGAGTTCTAGATCCAAGCTCCATTATTCCCCTCATTGATGGAGGGACAGAAGGCTTTAAAGGAAATGCTAGAGTCATTCTGCCTGGCATGACTGCATGCATCGACTGCACCCTGGAACTCTACCCACCACAGGTACTGCTTCTATTAAAATAAGATGCATTTAAACAAAGATAATCCTTGTGTTTTATGGATTGTTTTACTAAACTAGTATTTATATTTAGTAAATCAAGTTTGTTAGAAAATATGTTACTGTAGATTATTTTAATTAGCACTGCATTGTATTTATTTTACCATTCACCATTTCTTCACTAATGACCTTTCTAATTTTGATTCTGCTCTCCACAGATCAATTTTCCAATGTGCACAATTGCTTCAATGCCAAGGCTACCGGAGCATTGTATAGAATATGCCAGAATCTTACAATGGCCTAAAGAAAAGCCATTTGGAGGCAAGTAAAAGGTTCTAATGCTGATTTTACATGTGTGGTCTTTTGATTTTCTAATTTTCAAACTGATATCTTCTCATAGAAACCAGCTTAGATGGAGACAATCCAGAGCATATTCAGTGGGTGTTTGCTAAAGCCCAGGAAAGAGCTGCAGAGTTTAACATCACAGGAGTGACGTACAGACTTACCCAAGGTGAAGATGCAAATAAAACACAAGAAATGATTTATTGTTGATTTAATACAAACATGTTTAATAATGAGACTTTGAATTTGGGCCACAGGAGTTGTCAAGAGAATCATCCCTGCTGTGGCATCTACTAATGCTGTTATTGCTGGTAGGAAAAATAATACAGAAAAGTATTAAAATATATTTCCTTGATTAAAACTTACAAACTATTGTTTGTTCTTAAAGCTGCCTGTGCCACAGAAGTTTTTAAAATTGCTACAAGGTTTGTTTAAAAAAAAAAAAAAAAAAAAAAATATGTATATATTATTTTTGCATTTTAAGGTAAACATTTTGGTTTAATAATTTTTTATCTTTACACAGTGCATATATTCCTTTAAATAATTACTTAGTCTTTAATGATGTGGATGGGCTTTACACTTACACCTTTGAAGCAGAACGCAAGGTTTGTTGCAACCTCAATAGTTATGTCATAAGTTAATCTTTTGTACATTTTCCATTACACAGGAACAGCAGCGTTCTCTTAATCACTCTCTTTGATTGGCAGGACAATTGTTCAGCGTGTAGCCAGGTGCCTCAGGATCTTCAGTTCCCTCCGTCTGCCAAATTACAAGAGGTTTTGGAGTATCTGACTGACAATTCCTCTTTGTAAGTGCTCAGTAACCTTTACAACTGTTACTCTGGTAATGTTCAGATTAAGACGTTTTTATGTTTAATAGACAAATGAAATCCCCTGCTATTACAACAACTCTGGAAGGAAAGAATAAGACACTATATTTGCAGGTAATTCTACAAATCTTTATGAATGCAAAGTTTCAGTTACCTGAATGCTCACTCATTTTCTCACCTTTCTCCAGTCTGTAAAATCTATAGAGGAGCGAACCAGGCCAAACTTGTGCAGGACATTAAAAGGTACATTGATTCTCAAGTGGCCTGAACACTGTGTTATTTATAATAATGGAAATAAAAAGTAATATTTTGTTTTCACACAGAGCTGGGGTTGTCTGATGGACAGGAGCTCGCGGTGGCTGATATTACTACACCACAGACGGTTTTATTCAAGCTGAATTTCACCGCTTAATTACTTTATTGTTAAAACACAATGCACTGATCTCTGAACAAAAAGGTCTCACAACTTTTACCATGTCTTTAGAGTAGTCTATTTAAAACAATGATGTAAATAAGGCATTTATTTTTGCTTATACAGAGTACAGTAATCAACTGACTGTATTTTTCTTTTAGTATTTACTCTTTTTGTATTAGTGCATTTCTTGTGTAGATTTTCCTGTCAGTCAAATAAAATGATGTGGTATGCTGTAATAAAGCTGTTATGATCATAGATGCTTTGCACATTACCACATTTCTCCTATTCTTTCAACAGCGAGGGCAGAGCTGAGTTGTTAAGCTCTCAATAGAAAGTATGACTGGAGGTAATGTGTGATTAAAATACAAGTGCTCATGTTACAACAACTTAAAGTGATTGTTTAGCAATGTAGTGAAGGTTACTTCACATATTATGAAATATCAAGTCTAAAATAAAAATGTTAAGAGAAGAGAGATCTTGGTGTTCCTGATATGCTTTTTTTCTGTCCTTGGCTCAGAGTGGGATGTCAATGCGCCTCTAAGCTTCTTACGCACTAATGAAAGTGGCCGCACATTGTCCGGGAGACAGATGGTTTGTATCTTGATTAAGTTTTAATTTTCCTGCCTGCTCAAAGCTGACAAGCTTCTGCTCATCGGTCTGATCGGACACTGTCAACAGTAGCATCTCTCTCAACTCAAATGAAAGCTGTCTACAGGGAAAGAAACGATGCGTAAAACTGAGGGGTTTCCTGGGTTTTCTTTTTGACTTCCATCACCAGCAGTGAGTGGGCTGTTAAGCAGCCAAGGAGTAGAAGGGGAAAAAACTGAAGGATTAAATTAAAAACAAACTATTTCATCCATAACGAACGATTTTCCCGCAAAGGTTGCGGAGTAAACTGGAGGCAGCGGGAAATCGGTGAGGTTGGGCTAACGAGGTAAGTAGCCTACTTTCAATCTGTCCTCAACAACTTTTAATTTTTGATTCACTTAATTTATAACTTTTGCCAGGTTTGCCTACCACAACAAAAGTTGCGGTACACAAAGGTCAGACAATGAAAATAAACAATACAAATCAATCTGTCCCCATGTGTTATCTCAAACACCATGTGACGGAAGAATCATTGTAGGCCACTGCGGTGCATTGTACTGTTTGTGTTTGTGCGACCTACAAGACTCACCTCCTGAGAGAGTAGAACCTGGGCTGACCACCAGCAACAATACGTTTACAGGCCAAAGAATAACGTGACTTAACTAAAGTTGATAGACTCGCACATCAGCAAATACACAGTTATGTCAGCTCTAGTATAAAGCAGGATTTGTTTTTGTTTTTGCATTAGGCTACTGTGCTTTACTCTGATTGATGATTAAACTGTAAACTGTTGTGCTCTGTGGTGTGTAGGTGAAATAAAGTTAAACATAATGGTGTGGCCGGTTCACTGGGGCATCCTGCTTCTCTGTGTAGTCAGTCTCTGCATCCAGCTAGTGGCCACTGGCAACCAAAGCTCCAGAGGACAGACAGGTAGGTAACAGACATAGCCAGACCAGTCACACACCTCATGGGACTCATTATAGCTTCTGGTCACCCGCCTGGTTGTAGTCCACTGTTTTATGGAATTTTCTTTCTTGTTTCTCATAGAAAAGTGCTAAATTGAATCAAGCAGGTGCAGTTATCTACAGAACCATGGCAGCTGCCTTACAGGGATAATACCTAAAACCTCCTCTGCTTTGCATGAACATGTCATTCATCTGAAATGTATTATTTGGATTGTGGTTTCATTTTGGGTCACAGTTAAATTATGAAGCTTGTTGGCCCTGCAGGTGTTTGAGCCAGGCAAGCAAATAAATAAGCAATAAATAAAAGAATTTCTATTTTGACCGTGTTTAACCTCTTCAATTGAAAATTACTTTAATTGTATCAGTATAAACTAATTTCAGAGTTAACTTAAAAATTATTTCTTTATTTGAAATACCAATATTTATAATAAGTCCCATGTGTGTGTAACTGTAATTATGTTTTCAGTCGCAGAACAGAGGTTAGCACTCATTTCTTCTGACATCTGTGGTTTATAATGAGTCAGATGTTGCCAAACTGCTCCCTCTTTTAATCCACCTGGTGGTGCTATAACTTAACAAACCATTACATCAGTGTGCGAATACCTCCTTATTCCTAGTTTTTGTCATCTATATGGTGGGTATATAACCCTGCAGTATTTAAAATGTAGCTTTTCCAGCCACTTGAAGCATGGTATTATTATCTCTAAAGTTATCCACAGAACCTCTTCTAAAACTTGATGTAAAATCTGTTATTTTGTCACTTCCAATTTCTCTTTGTCAGGGTCATCACAGGAGAGGACGGGGACCTGTGAAGTGGTGGCAGCTCATCGCTGCTGCAATAAGAACAAGATTGAAGAACGCTCTCAAACAGTCAAGTGCTCATGTTTTCCAGGACAGGTAGCAGGGACAACAAGGGCTCTGCCCTCTTGTGTTGAAGGTAATGTTAGGGGCACGCTCTTTTGCCTTTCATAACCACAAATGTCCTGACATGACAAGAATATATTATTGGTCAGTGCAAGTCAAGTTAAACTTACATTTCTACTCACAAGGGCCTTTCAGTGGCTTGGGGATTTGGACATCTGATTGAAATTGTAGTTTTCAGCTCTTTTAAAGGTGGTCTTTTATCTGAAGTGACCTTGTTCTGTTGTGTGTTTTTCACCAGCTTCCATTGTACGTCAGAAGTGGTGGTGTAAAATGGAACCATGTCTGAAGGGGGAGGAGTGCCGAGTTCTCCCTGACCTTACCGGCTGGTCATGCATCTCTGGGCACAAAGTGAAGACCACTAAGGTGAGCAGACGTGCACTGATTGTCTGAGTCCTGGAAACACCAATCTCTGAACTTAAAAGAACTGTCTTAATGGATGCGTGTATGGACACATAAAACGGTTTATTCTCATGCACAAAATAGGCCACCAAACTTGTGAATCCTTCTTATTGAGCTTTTTTTAGTAAGCCCTTCTTTGATGCAGAACGATCCACAATCAACCATAATCAGTGCTCTCAGTGGCCATCTCAACGAGCTTTCCTCTTGGCACAGTGAGCTCAGAAATCCTAATTCCATAATCTGCAGAATGATACGGCCATGAGGACAAACATGAAACAAGCTAAATACTAGAAGCCATGTAATTCAATCTGTCATCAACATTTGAGAAACAGTCATAAGCTCGGAAGTTTGTGATTCAGGGACATGTTTTACTGTAAAATGAGACAAGTTCAAATAGTTTTTTGAATTTATGATCAAACATAGTAAAATTAACAGAATGAGCCACTGACTAGAATAAAAAACTGATAAATAACGGAAGAACTTTGTGCAAACATACTATATGCTGTTGATTTCAGGTGGCACGGTAGCAAGACAGAAGAGCCAACTAATCACAGCAAGCCAAGTGGAAGCTCAGCTCAGCTTACACTGGACTCTGAGGACAGTGAACGCTCCTTCACATAGAGCAAAAAAACAATATAGATTTAATTAGATATCTCCTAGCTGAGCTTTAAACTCATTATTATTATTATTATTTCCTTTAGCTTTGAACACTATTTTAATTTTAGGTTTATTCCCATGAAGTGGACAATTTAGTAGCAGCTGAGCTAAGATAAAATGCTGCTTTTTTAAGAACATAAAAAAAAAAAAATCTCCTACAGAAGTCACTGTTGGGTGCTTGATATTCTGTGCACATTGTGATGCACTCAATCAAAGTTTGGATGGGTCTGCTGCCAGACACTAGGATAGAGATTTTAGTGGATTTTCAGGCGGTGGAATGTGAATCCAATGTGTGACTCTTTCTGCCAATCAAAGCCGAAAGCCACAACCACTGAGAAATGTCTGAGTATGTAGCATTTGTAGACAATCCAGCCCTGTAGAACTACCTGGAGTTTAGTAAAGAGGTCAGATCCCACTGGACTAGTCCTTACCACAAAGAGGCATTCTTACAAACACACTTCCACGCACACAACTGCACAGGCTGCTTTTCAACTCTGCCACTTGGACAGGCCGCCACCTGCAAGGCTGTGATGGCATGCACACAAACACGAGGCTCTGATGCAAAACAAGGACTGTTTGAAATGCTAATCATGCGGAGAGAGGGGAGAGGCAACGAGACGAGGAGCTTCTTCACTGCTGAGAGTATTTACATCATGCTTTTGTTTGTCTCTCTAAACTGAGTGCTCCTGTGGAGGGGACTCCGCTTATAGTAATGATGGGGAACATTGGAGATGGTTTGCCCTGAAGCAAATCGTAGCCTCTAACAGAACAAAATGTTTACCATTATTTCCACTTCATCAGCTGTCGTCTTCATATGAATAATTTCCCCCCGATCCGCCCTGATTGCGTCTCTTTTATCTCTTCACTTCAGCCAGACAGTTTGTTTTTCACCTTTGCAATGAAGACTTTTTTTTTCTAACACAAATACACTGGGTGCAAATCATCCCATCAGAAAGCATCAGACATGTGTCATCGCCACATACTGTGTTGAAAGAAGCCAAAAGCATTTACTTAATGTGATTATGCAAAGATGATTGTTTGTGTATTCGCTGAGCTGTCAAGCAGTTTGAGGCAGTTGACTAAAATTGTGTAAACATTCAAACTCTAACGATTATTTATTATTTGGAAAATCTGCTTTTGAAGATCGTTGTTGGAGAGTTATACGTGTAATATTCATGTTGTATAATTGTACAGTTCTTTTTTATTATTATACAAAAACACAAATCACTTTTATTCAGATGACATTGTTGACATGGAGTGAGGTGACACTGAATATTAATGTAAGATATTTTTTGGCGTCAATGATTTCTCACAAAAGACATCTGGGACAATTTGGGAACACTGTAAACAGCAGAATGTCCATCAGACTGAAGCTGAAAAGAAGTGTGTGGTGCAGCCGATACAGTATTAAAAAAGTATTGAAAGATGAGAAAGTAAAATAAAATGATGGTAGCTCAACAATGTTGTTTACAATAAAGCCTGGATGTGAGTTTGATTTGACAGCATTCTTTCAAATACTACACAAATAAAAAGTAGACTCGGTAATTGAAAAGCCTCACTATACAATGCAGTTTTCTTCAGTATTTCTTTTAACTAGATAGGTGTAGACATGAATGAACAATTCTCATTCAAAATGGTACATCAACAAAAGTAGACTTTGTTGTGTAACAATATTACACGGCACGGTCTACCTAACTGCAGTATTAATATCAACATGTACAAAAGCAAATGCACTGCCTTTATTCTGACTATTTGTCCATCAAGGGTTGAAATGGAGTTTCACTTTCCACTTCATTTTGATTCATTTGATGGTACTTTGTCAATATAATATATGTGAAGTATGTGGAGGAGAGAGTACATTCATAGAGATCCTGAACTTAGAATCACCAAACAACATTCTCCTCCAACTCCACAGAAACGGCAAAAAGAAAACCCACTGGGAATTTGGCTGTTGATTCAAGTTGATGTGACTTCCATATTATTACTTTGCTTACACTCTCTAAGTTTACTTTTTCACCAACAATGCTGTTTTAAAAATTCTGTTTGTATTGTTTATACATTATGTCACATTTTCTGCAAATATTGTGAACGCAAAATCTTTGTTGGAAATACAACAAATATTGAAAATAAACTTTAAAATCTTTCGCAGCCCAGTGGGTTTCTGTCAACAATGACAGCCCACATCTTCCACATTGTGCCGTCATTCTTAAAATACCTGCACTGATCACAGCTTTCTGTCTAATGTTAGTGTGACATTGATTAGACAAGTGTAATTCACACACACTACTCCATAAGTGAGGGATTTCTGATGAGCTTTCGTCTGCAATACTAACCTTGATTCAACCCAGGATGGGTTGTGTGGCTCTAAATTTGGTAATAAAAAATACCATAAATACAAAAGCAAGTTAATGCTTAATACACTTGTGGTGCTACATCTGATCCACATTGCAACAAAAGATCAGCTACATAAACTCTTTCTCCAAATTAGCCACACAATGAAGCAGAACAAATTCATAATGAGCAATGGTGTCTTATTTAGCAAACAAAATGCTAGGTGACAGTTCAGATCCGTGGCACAAAACTCTGTTGTCTCTCTTGTTTTTGGGGACCGTACATGTAATAGAAAACAGACTGTCCTAGGGCACATAAAACATAATGAAAGTGCCGTTCTGTTCTGCCTTTTAACAAGTTTTCCTGCATCCAGAGTTGACACGTGTAATAAAATTGTAAACACAGTTCTCTTTCTCTCTCTTCGGTCCTGCATTTGTGTGTGCATCTGAAGTAAATTAGCCTTCTTTTACTGCAGGCGACTATAGGCAACTTAAACTGAATGTATCTTGGTTATGGCCCAAAGGTTTCATCTATTTGCTTTGTCATTACACATACATACTATCTGCTATGGAGACACATGTGCTTAATTAAAACAGAGAGCAGCACAATTACATGGTAATGAACAAACGCTAATTGGACAATGCTAATGATATCAGCTGTGATGTTTGAATGCCTCATTACTGTGTGTTCATGTAATGAACTGGCATAAACAAAGATTAAAACAATGTATTGTGGTTACTGGTTTGGGAGTTCTTTATCTTGGAAACTGGTGGAGGTTTAAACAAGAGAAGGAAAACTGCACAGGAGCTCAACGTCAGATTGCTTTTGTTTGGTTCAGATCAGAAATGCTAAACTGTAACTTCCTTATTTTTTCTATTTTTCAGGATTTTCAAAAGGCCCCTACTGTTATGGCGTGCACTAACTTTTTATGCGCATTGTGACTACAGTACAGTAACAGACTAACAGGCTTCAGTTCTACAATAAGAGATAGGTCTTTCATATTATTGCATGGCAGAAAGGTTTTATTCCTCTGTAATATGTTTCCAGTCATATATATACTTCTGCCCTACAGCTTACATTATGAATATTAAAGCCCTTGCTGAATACTGTAATGACACCAACAAACAGTGATATCACCACAGATAGATGTGACTCTCAGGGGCCCCCTCACCTCAGGGGCCCCAGTGCATCTGCCCTGGCTGCACTGCCTGATGCTATGGCTCTGCCTTTATAAGTTTCACTTTCTGAACCTATTTCAAAGACTATCCACCCTGAGTAACGATTAGATATTGCCAAGAATCTGATCATTCTCTGTCTCCTTAAAATGTGCTTTGTTCAGCATGGACAATGTGGGGCAGTCCACTTTCATCAACTATTTTTAAAGTCTATTTGTAATTTACTGTCAGTCTCCATTATATTCAAGTGTAGGGTTCAAGAAGAAAATAACCCACAGCAAGATGCCACATTCAGAGAGAGGGATTGGACAGTCTGACACTGCTCAATTCAGATGCTTTTGCCTCTGGAGATAATGCTCACATTAGTGTCATTGTCTGCAACCAAACAGGACATTAGTGTCATAGGTTCACAACCTTAGCTAATGAATGGATTGTTAAGCAGCATCAGTGACTCTCAGGGAAAAGCAGTAATGTGCAGAGACATTAGAAACCACCAGGTAAACCTCTCTGTAATGACACAACTGTAGATTTATGATCATCTTAACTCCATTGAGCTTTGGCAATTCCTGGTTGTAACCTTTTTGGTTTGTGTTTTTTTCTGTCTGAAAATGACCTGTGTTTTTTATGAAGAGAGTTGAAATTGAAAATGTGATTAAGATGAATGGCAGTTCTTATACCAGCTGTAGATAAAAGGAGGTTCTAGATACTGGCTTTGGCTCAGACATAAAAAATAGGATTCTTGTCACGTTGTCTTAATATCATCTACAGTTTTCCTTTGGCCATGTTTTTTAAATGAGCTTTGTATGTCTAAGATACCGTTTTGTGCTTTTTTTTTATCAGCCCAGATGCTCTCTAATGACTTTCTGAGCCAATGCACCATAAAAAACCTTTTTCTACATACCTGTAGTTATTGTATACTGTGTTATATTGTTCACAATGGCTTGTCAAAAGGCAGCAGAAGTTCATCTTTTATTCATTGCAGACCTTCTCACAAAAAGATAAATCCCCTTCCCACTTATATTAAGAAAAAAACACTCCTAAGTATTCACCTTCTCTATTGAGCAATTATCTAGCCTACTTGTACGCTCTGCAATTTCACACAAGGAACCAATTTAATGTTTCCTCAGCTATTTGGGGGGATGCACTTGCAATGTCAAAGAGCCCCTTCCACAATGTCACAGCTCCTGCTCCAACATATGGCTAACGCAGGTGTCACTGTCATTTGCAAGCAATCATGGCAAGTTCACAGCAGGTCAGAGCATATTTAAATAATGGCACCTAGAAACCAAACATTTTGTCACATTTTCTCTCCATGTTGCATTTTGATTGCATTAGCCAACGCTTTTATCCAGACAATTGGATTTATTGTCTTGCACTTGCCAGCCCGAATATCTCCAAGTGCTTCTCTGAAACACAAATGTCAGCTGAGAGCTTCACAGAGCTCTGACATCACTTGATATAAACGGCTGCAACAGACACTGGGCCCATGCCGTCATGAATCTGTCTATGTTTGCTTTGTGTGATCAAGTTGTTATTCCTTTGTGAGGGCCTGACGGCATGAAAGGCCCGGTGTTCTCTGCATGAATCATTTAGATGAAAGCCCGAGGAGACGGAGGAGGGGGAAAGGAGCATGAGGCACCTGATGTCACTTTTAATTAGAATCCACTTTGGGCTGCATTACCTTGACTTTGAAATCCCAGAATCTTGCAGGGCCATTGGAGACAGTTCTCGGTTACAGGATGTGGTTTGACTTGGTGTTTGCAGGATGTCACAAAAAATCTAAGTGCAATGCTTTTGGAATGTGTACATTAAGTTACATTCTTATATTATATTTTTATTCTAATATTTTATAGGCCTAAGCAGATTAGCTTGAAAGTTTGTTTTTCAATTATGAAGCATTAAAATGTTTTGCTTTAAGCTGGACCTTGATATTCAACAAAACAGACAAACTTCCTTGTTTAGGAAACGGGTCATGACTACACTGCGTGTTTTGAATGAAATGTGTCTTTAGCTGAAACCCATGGGAGCCTCAATTCCCTAGACGACCCCGCTGCATCATAAGAAGAAAGTCAGGGTGCATCACCATCACTTGTGTGTTATTTCCCACTATTCTTTAGCTTGACGTGGAACATCAGAGCCTAAAGCAGCGGCAGCAGCCTGGAGAGCATCTCTAAAGACTGCCTCAAATTAAGCTGCTATGTGCTGCCATCTTGCTCACATTATGTCCATTTAGCAATCCCATGTCCAACAGAAAACACATTATTTCAAATGCAAGCACTGATTGTGTTAGCCTGGAGCAAACAATCCAAGACCTAAACAGCATTTCACTTTATTTGTGTATTCATGCAACCCCCGCTCACCACTTTCTCTTGAAAATGCTATAATTTTAACAACAATAGATGGACAGTCTCTATAATTTTTAGCGTGTGTTTACGGTGCCCAACTCAAAACACAGATGGAGGAAGCATGTGCAGAACCACAGTTCATGCAATAATAATGGATAGTACCTGTTCTCCTGTGAGTAAATTAAGGTCTCATTTGAGGAAAATATAAAACAAAAGGAACTTTTCCTTTTTTCTCGGTGAGCTTATTATACGCAGGCTGCTTTGTCATCTGTCTGTCTAACAAGACTTCATAATAAGTACAGGATATTCAGAGGACTTTTCAGGCTCATGTAGCATCTGCAGTTGTTGAATCTCACCAGAACATTGTACAATAGAAAGGTACTCACTTTTACACTGTACCCAACATTTTCAATAAAATAACCCATTATCTCCAAAACATAGGTGATATTAGAAGTGTTTTCAATCCAAACAGAAGAGTTGAAAATATTACACCAAGAGAAAACTTTCTTTTTTCCTGGAGATGGATGACACCTTGTACATCTGCAGCTGCCGTCACACTCAGCTCCTCCTGGACTCCTTCCCAAAGGGGCGAGGCTGTGACAGCAATGGCCAGCATCCCACTGGGCTACTGTAGCACAAAGCTAGAAATACACAGGCTGGACCACTGAGCAATTTTTAAATCTGAACATTTTTAGTTAATTGTTACAGAAAGAAAATTGATTAATTTCGTTTTCACTTTTGTTAAGATAAAAAATCAGATACTGTCCCAAATTCAAAATCTTGTTTGGAAAAATTGTTTGTTATGTAAATCAGATTTAGAGTGAACTATAATCCTTGAACAGGCAATAGAGTAACAACTGTTTACTGATAACAGTTTAAATTTAAAATGTTTTATTTCTACCAACACTAAATAAAAATTGCATACTTTACAACCAAAAGCAAAAAAGATGGAAATGGAAGTAGGCAGTAAATTTGTATTTATTAACATTTTTTAATGAGCTAACACAAGAATACTCAGTAGACAAATGATTTTCCAATTGTTTTTCTCAAATCTATCTCTTTTACTATGGTTGTTGCTCACACATCCACCTCTCACTAGTTATTGTGCCTTTTAAATTATTTTATCAAATTTATGACTGAGTTTAATGTCAAGTTGCTCTTTGAAAAAACATATTTTACACAGTTTAATGTATGTAATGTAGTGTAGTATTAACACAGCATTGGAACATTTCAATATTGCCCATCAAGTGGAGTAAGACCTTGTCTGAACATGGTCTATACCTTGTATTGTATTATTGACGGCTGTAATACAAGTGTTAGTAGCACCCACTGCAGCCAAAGATGCACTCATTATTCTGACTTTAATTCAACTTCAGCACATATCAGTAGATGGCTCCATATGTACACTATCATGATTGAATAATTAGACACAAATAAGGCATTTCAAGTATCAAAAAAACAACCTACAGAATCACATTTTTGGTGAATCAATCGTTTCCGGGTGACTGACTGACCGATAAAGCCATTTCAGAGGTGATCAAGGCAAGTATCACTCACAGAATGATCTATGTCTAATATCAAGACACAAAATCTATACTTGCAAACAAATTGTAAAGTCTATAACATCACGTCTTAATAATAAATTCTTCAGACTTTGGCGTGTTGTGTTTTATGAGCTGAAACAGGAAAGATTAAGATTGCATTCACCACCGTGAAGTTCATGGTTACAAATACAGACAAACAGTCTATGTACAATATTTTTGCCATACATTTCAAAAAAGAAAAGGAAAAAATCAAAACCTGAGGGCTGTCAGTCGCTCTGTGTTTATCTCCTGTGTCTTTAACCGTGCACTGACGTCTAAGGAGTTCACTTCAGATGTTGCTTCCTGATGTTAATCCAAACACGCAGACACATTCCATCTCGTTCTGTCTCCGAGTTCGAAAAACAGAATGATGAAAATATATTCATTACGCAGTGATGATGAAGCTCCCCTGCAGGCAGCTTGGAGCGTCAGTACTTTCAGCAGCCTTGAGCGCGATGTGCTTTATATATTCTACATGTTTTTTTAACACTTTAATCTGACAAGTGTTCACATTTCTTAAAGCAACAAGAAGTTCATTGTCTTTGTGGTAATTGGCCCTGTGACACTGCTGAAACAAGAAAAGGGAAGATAATAATATACATTTTCTCTGCAGTAAAAGTGTGGGGTATGAATTTAATAACAAAGATCAAGCTGACCTGTAAATTAACCCTTGCACCAGAGGCATTACCATGCGTCTCATCCTCAGAGTGTTAATATGTGGATGTTGTGTATGGCTGAGTGTTCTAAGACATAAGAAAAAGCGAGGTTAGTACAAAGTAGATTCTTTTAACAAGTGCTTTTGCGGTGAATTCTGATCCAAATAGCAAAGCTGTTATGTTGATGCAAAAGCCAGTGTCACAGCGATGTACATTTCTCGCCCACTGCTCAGCTATAATATCTTGTTTTCCTCGGTCAAGAGAGGTTATCTTACCCTTGTGGTTTTGATCTTGTTGCCGGCGTAGCACATCCAGCCTGAGTTGTCAGGCAACGTCTTGCATTCCTCTCCCTCCAGGCAAGGCTCCATCTCACACCACCACTTCCCAATTACTATGGACGCTACAGGCAGAAAAGACCAGTGGGGATTGGGTTATATGTCAACCTATGAAAGGCCAATCCCAGATTAAAACACCGTGAAATGGATGGTCATAATTAGTGTGATTGTTATCTTAATTATGAAAAGTTCATGTCAGAGTTACAGGAGCTGGGTGGACATGACGTGCAGGCTTTTCAGTGCAACATGCAAGGTTCATGGTCTATTAGACAGTTTTACATACATGCGATAAGTGGAGCTGAGGCTTTTCAATAAGTGAGTGGATTGGGAGGTGTAACTGTGACTTGACTTTAATGCAGACCACAGTTCTGCCTTTAGGAGAGAAAATTGCCTTAAATACAGGGTAAGTAGACAGAAAATGGTTGGTAATGTGTGGCAGAGGAAAAAGAATCTGTCATAGCTGACATTGAGAGACCTCCATTCCCCACATTCCACTCAGAGATTGTAGTAATATTTGCAAAAGGATTTAAGATAAAAGCCGTAGGTGAGAGGTTTTTCCTAAAGCCAATATGTGTTTTAGTAGCGTCACATCCATTCCTTACAAGGGATTGGAAAAGGGTAGCAGACATTTGTCAAAGAACGTCTAAAGCCATC
Source organism: Neodontobutis hainanensis (assembly GCA_024349245.1). NCBI lineage: Eukaryota > Metazoa > Chordata > Actinopteri > Gobiiformes > Odontobutidae > Neodontobutis > Neodontobutis hainanensis. The sequence continues at coordinate 120,966 of JALDNG010000174.1, read as the reverse complement.
ATAAAATAACTACAGACTGCCTATGTAATCAGCAGCCATTTTGTCTGCAGCTCTTTGCTTTACGTTTTTATGTTTATCATTTATTCTCTACGCTTAGCCTGAGGTGTGCTTACATTCAGCAGTAGTGTTTGACAGGAGCAAAGCCTTTCCCTGCAGAGATTCATTCTGTCAGAATTTGAATGTGACATTATCACAGGTTATATTAGTCTTATCTGGGACAAGTCATTGCTTGGGTAACTTTTAGTCAAGCAATCTTTTCAAAACATGACAGTTCTGTTTTGTGATTCGAATAGAAAACCTTGAATTAATGTACTGTAGAACAACACTAGGCATTAAGATTCTCACCATCAACACATGATGGTCTGTTTCTTGTGGTTCCAGCCACTTTTCCCGGCAGACAGGAACACTTGACTGTCTGTGAGCGTTCCTCAATCCGATTCTTATTACAGCATCTGTGAGCAGCAATTACTTCACATGTACCCCCCTCTGTTAAGAAAACACAGACAACAAATTGCATTAAGTCAATCGCTGAGGCATGTTTTAACAAGGCACATATTGCTTTAAGTGAACATCACTGTGCACACATGAATAATAACGCACTTTATCACAGATTTCTATTACGTGTATTGAAGAGGGTCTGCAGAATATTTGTCCGTTCATTACATTGACATGATTAAAAGAGTGTTTGCTTTAAACAAGAATAACTGTAATAATATTTTAATAAAGAAATGACCCTCCAGATTGTTGAATATAAAATAACAAACGTGATATAGGGACACGCAGGAAAAAAGAAAAACATCTATTAACTTGAGGAGAGGCCCGCTTCAGGGTTATGAATATGAACACGAGCTCCGTTCTGCAATTATCAGCAAACAACGGACTGAACCCTGAAGGATGAGAGGGACTGGACCGAACGGACTCGACCCACCTAAGCCCCCGGCCCATACCACCCACTGCGTTCAGACTCTCCACAGACGAGAGCTGTGCAGGCAATGCCTCAGCTGACAATTATACCCGTCAGCATGACACCAGATCAAGGAGGCTGTAGAGAGAATAACCAGAGAGAGTGACAGAAACTGTATCTGTGAATTGCCAGGAATGTGATTTGAAGTAATGTTTGACAATGAGCTGTGAGTTTGTGAAAGTGTGCCATGGTTAGATTTGCATATAGCTCTAAATTTGAATATTTTGGGTTTAGAAACCCTTGTGAAGCAGACGAGTGTCTCAGGGAAAGAAACATGTCTGTGTTATGGAAAGTTCAAGAGAAAGAAATTGCAGGGAAAGGAACAGCACCGCTATAGCTCATTAATCATAATCATATATCCTAAATAAGACTTGAGATGCCCAAAAGAAAATTATTGAAATGATATTTGGGAATAATTTCAAAGTGCAGATAAACTAAGCCATAAAGTAGCTTATAATCATAAAGTGCAGGCAGTAGAGTGTGTATATGGTGATATAAACGATCCGTCATGTGAGGAAGCTCCTGTCAGGATTAGGCTAACACGTCCCCACATGACCCCCCCCAGGGTGCTAGTACAGTAGATCACCAGGATTTTCATTTTCTTATTTCTGTCTCGCTATAATAACTGATCCTAGGAAGCATATTGGCTTATGGAGAGATTTACCTCAACTTTATAGGCCTCAAAGCATCAAAAGTAGGGTTTACAGATGTTCAGTCGGAGGTGCTCATCAACCCTATTTGGAGAATGCTTTATGTGTTAATTGGCCAAAGCTCTGCTGAAGGTAATTTCTCACACAGTAACTCAGTGACATGTACTGTATGTTCAGTTTTTTTGCCAAAAGTATTTGTTCAGAATATCAGGACTCCACCCTCTATAACAGCCAAATCTCTGTTGGCTGTATTGGGGAGGTTCTGCCTGCTGTCAGATGCACTCAACAAAGGGCACGCCTGTGTAGCATTAATCGTGATGTACCAGTGGGGCATCATTTGGAAACAACAGCCCACAGGGGTTTGTTCTTCTTAATGCACTGCCTTAATTGCATAAGACAGCCCCAGATTTCCACTTTGATCTATTAAAAACACACTACTCCACAGAATTAGCTTGCATTGCTTGTTGCTAGCAAACAGCAGGCTCGGTTACTCTATATTTGGAAACCATCACTTTACAAAGAATACATTAAAAAGGAATAAAAATGTAAATGAGCGTGGTATTTCCATCTGGCAGGTGTGCTGGGGAGTTTTGAACAAAGGCTATATGCAAGACTGACAATCGCTCTTGAAGTTCACCCATGGCTTCAGCCTGAGTACAACACGCTGCACGCTCTGAGACCCCATCTTTGCATGATAAATATTTCAAAGAGAGCAGAAGAGTAACATGGCTGGAAATGAAGGCTCTCATCGGTTAAAGGGATGAAGCCACGCAAGGGTATAATTGTTTTCTCTTTTCCATTTTTCGCTATTATCAGTGGCTCCTAAAATGACTAACAGCTTGAGGGTGTGTGTAATTACAGTACAAGTGTGTTTTCTCTTCTCCAAACAGTGAGCAGGGGCCATACAGAAATTGCTATTCTTCAGGTCAGAGGTCACTCAAACACAGTGAGAGCATTCCTCCGCTGCCTCTTCATTACTGTGGCTTTGGAAACAGATGCTGTTAAGAGACAAGGTGATTACCTGTAACAGTAGATTTAGGTTTGGATGAAGAGGATATGTTCTAGTTGTGCTTGTATAAATTAACAATACCCCATACCTACATGCAGTCAAAGCTTATAAAACCCCTTTAAACATGATTTTGTCTACTATGAATTTTGAAGAAAACACAATCTCTTTAGAAATTTGACAAATTAATTTTTTCAAGTAGGCACAGCTCAGCCTTCCCTTTTTACTCCAGTGATTATTTTGAAAGAGACTCCACATAATATTGCTATAATACAGAAGTTGTTAAACTAGCAATAATGTAGGCTACAAAGGTGGTGGTTAGCAGAATATTAGCTCACCTAAAGGTTTTTGTTGAGGCCCTTTTTTTTTCTTGCCCCCTTTTAATCCCTATAAGTAATTAATAGTCATAGTGCTATATTTTAGAGAGGGTCCTCGCTGCAGAACCAAATGGGCGGAGCAAGAGCTCTAGCTCCACCTCACTGAGAGGGGGTGCAGAAAATAATCGGCAGCTGTCAGCAGGAAGTAGCCGCCGCTAAAACCAGATGTCAAAATTGCCTACCTCAGCTGCTTTAAGACGTTACTTTTTATGAAAACCCTTTACAGGACTCTTGTCCCAACATTCGCCACAGTCTTGCTCTGGCCCTAACCCTAACCAGGGATCAACAATCGCCGCCATTACAGAGACTGAGCTTAAGCTCTAGTTCCTCCCATTAAGAGGTCTAGCTCCTCCCATTTGGTTCTGCAGAGTACAACTTGATATCTTCAGCCACGAGTTGGGGGGGATATAATTGGAGTGGTATACATGTGGCCAAAGACATGGGAGGACAGAGTAGGATCATACCACTATGTGATAGGAGTGGGGACATACGCTGCTGAGATAGCAGGTGTAGTGAATCAGTCCAGGTACACAGAGCGACACAGAGAGGTGGATTTGAAAGCAAGTGCATTCAAAGTTAAGAAATGAGCAATAAACAAAAAAAGACAGAGCATCTGGCTTATAAAAATATTTGTGAACACAATGCTGAGTGCAGACTTTGGTGTTGCTGTGTTCAATTTTAATTATTAAAATGTTAAATAATAGTAATTGTAGTCTACTTTTTCTAACAAAAACATTTAAAAAAAAAAAGTTTTTATAGAAAACAATGAATAAAAGAACTGCTTCCGACACAAAAAAAAACATTCACAATTGCTAAATTGACATAAAATAAAAGGCTCTGAGTGATACTAACTTTTGGGAGCCATTTGGGAGTTAAGAGCTCTTTTAAGGGAGCCGAGCCAAAAGAGCCCAATCGTTGAGAAGAGCTGTATTTCCCATCACTAGAGAACTGCAGTGCAGTGATGCATGAGAAGTTATGAGGTGCAGTGGTCAAGATTCCAGCACTTGCACTTGGTGTGGTTTTAGCCAAATCTTTCATATCCCTGGACCAAATCTTGGACATTTAACTCTAAATTTAATTAAAAAACAAATATTATAGAATAGTGGTCTAATATGATCACTATGGAATATGAAATATACTGTAGGTTAATTGTTTTATTATGTGATGTTTGCATTGCAATTTATAGAAACCATTTACACATGCTTTTGAACTAGGCTAAGCTTAGCTATGTCTACTATGGACTTTGTAGAAAACATGACCTATTCAACAGGTGTACCTTAAAAAACCTTTTCAGTTCAATATAAAATATTGAATTTTGATGTGTTTTTGTCATAAATAAAACATTGAACAAAATGAGTCATATTAATCTTTGTGGAGATGGCAACAACAGCAGAGCCATTATCCAGAGGAGCACCTGGCCACAGCAGACAGTCAGCTTCTTGGAGTAAAAAAAAAAAAACAAAAGCATTCTTTTTTTGTCAACATTAACAAACAACCCTTAGTCTGTTTCTAAAAATGTATAAAAAGAAGAAATGTATGAATTTGTATATTTAACCCTTAATGTTTTTTGGAGGGTCATGTCACTTGAATGAGGCCACATGACTTGTGAAGGAAATGAAAATGAAAATTTTCATATTCAGTAGTATTCAGTAGTTTATGTTTAGTGAACAATGTCCATCAATGTCCAACATTCCCATCTCACATGTCCCCTTCATAACATGACATATTCATAATGCTCAGAAAGAATACTGTGTATACATTTTAAACTATTGTTACACAGAATGAATTTAAAAAACTCAATTGGACTTTTTGTAAAAAGAGGTTGATTCTTACCCTAATAATGGAAAAAAATATATATATTTATACACTTGGTCACGTTTTGTTTAAAAAAGCCATTTCAATGTTGTGGAAAAGATGTAATCCCCGACTACTGCAGCAATTAAATAGAAAGTGAAATATATTGTTTAAATAAATGAAGACCTATACATATGTGTGCATGTACCTGTATATAGGTCAACTGGCAGATCTAAAGTGTTCCTAGTGAATGAATGTGAGAGTGAATGGTTGTCTGTCATTGTCTGTCTCTGAATGTCAGCCATAAGGCTCAAAGTTGCTGTTAATAGGCTCCAGTCACCCGTGACCCCTAACGGGACCAAGCTCAACCACTATCAGAAAGATTTTCTACACAAGAACATATCTATAAATTTATCTGAAAATATTGTTGGATTTAAAAAAAATTATTTACCCAGCAGAATTATCCAGCAGCAGGATTTTAATCTCTGCTGAGTAATAAATAATAATAATAATAATAATAATAATAATAATAAATAAAAATGTAAAAAATAAAAAAATATAGTTTTCTTTCACTCTTTTCTTCTATATATAAATATATACATATATAAGAAAAGAGTGAAAGAAAACTATTGATCTTTGTCAAGTTAGGAAAAGAAGAGAACATATTTTGTTTTGACTGATTGAAATTCTCTCACCTTAAAAATATACTGTCTTTTAGAGAGACTAATGACTTTGGACTGAGCACAATGTCCTATTTGAATTTATTTCTACAAATCATAATATTTTTGTAACATTCCAAATGTGACATTTCTTTTTTTGTGTAGCCTTTTCTTTGTTCTTGTTTTAGGCTTTTAAGTTAAAATACATCAAAGCATTGTGCTATATTGCAATTATCTCCACAAATGACGGCACATGGCACTGGCTGTGCCTCAGCTGCAGAATGAACACAGTGTATGATACAATGACTCACCCTGAAGCCAACAACAGTGCATCAAAACCCGATGAGTTTTGGTCAACAAGCCAGGATGAAGGCAAATGCTGTCAAATCAGGCGGGACATAGACACATAACACAGTCTACATTTTTGGTAATGAATGTTTGCTTATTGTGTGACCAGTAAACACTCCCTCGAATGTGATGAAGCAGCCATTGCACACAGCGCTGGTCGCTCAATAGAAATGTCACTGTGCAATGACATGCTCTTTACTCACTCTTTTACTGTCCTGTACTGTCCAGAGTGCAGTCTGTGACGATGTCCCTGCAGAGGCTGATGGGAAGTATAGATGGAATGGTAACAGGGTGTTGCTGAATGACTGTCAGGGTGTTGTGTGGGTGATTTAGGTAAAGTTAATGTGGTTAATGAATAGCCTTCATCAAATGACAGAAGGACTTAGAGAAAACCTACGCAGACACACGTAAACACAGAAAGGCCTGGATGAGAATCAAGCCCAGGACCTTCGTGTTGTGAGGCAGTAGTGCTAAGCACCATGCTGCCTCAGAGACTCAGTTTGTGTGTACACCCTGTTCCACATGCTCACACTCCTTTTGGCGCTACTTCACAGTATATCCCAGTGACATCTCAATACTCTCTCTATAGAAAGTCCAGATTACTCAGTTAATTATTTTACAGCCTGAAAGTCATTTACTGCAGACAGCAGGTTGTGATTTCCAATCCACAGCAGTCCATGTTTTAGCAGCATGCCTGTCACCTTTTAATGGGAATGCATCCAAGGTGACCCATAATAGGCTTCCACTTTTTCTCTGTGCGTTCACTGCAGACGTCCAAGTCAGCGGGCTATAAGCAGTTTTGTTAATGACAGGAAATAAGAGCACCAGATTAGAGGCGTCAAATTAATGCAGATGAGAGAACGTGAGAGCCACAAAACATGTGACTCCATGGTGTCCAAATCATTTTATGCCTGGTGCCCTTTGTGAAAATATTCCTGTAGTATTATAGTTTTTCCTGACATTGAGGTTGTGGTTAAATTGTGCTACATATTGCTTGATAAGTTGAGAAAAGACTTGAGTTTGAGTGAAATATTAAACTGTTTTAATGTTACATTTAAACTTGAGTCGATCACAACGTCAATTTTTACAGCTGTTTACTTTGATTATCTTTTTTTTCCTATTACTTACGTGCTTCTGTGTGGTCTGCTCTTTCATAAATGGCCAGAGCAAAATCAAAATATGATACATGCGAATAAAAAGAACCAGTTGCTTTTCTGAAAAAGCACTATCCATGACAAATAAAAGTATAAAAATTCATGGAATATGCCAAGCGCTTCTGACAGCACATCCCACAAGTAGGCCATAAGATTTGTCCTGTGCAGTGGGCCAAAGATGGCTGATGCTTTATTGAAATGTACAATGACATGCAGGGACCATTTGGTGTTGTTTTTAAGATGCATGAAAAAGGAAACAGTGAGCAAGGGCATGGGTTTTTCATTTGCATTTAAGCTCCACTGCCTCTTGTCTCTGTTATAAACACACAGAGCCATGGATACAGTAAGACTAGTGCTTATTAAACATTAACCCAGCAATGGATGAATAAAAAAAAATATTGTTGGTTTTTATGGCAGAGTTGAGTGGCTTTCTCAGCCTAACAGTGATTGTATGTGCAGCAGAAATTGTCTATCAGCTACTGTGTATATTAAACACACCTCAACAAAGGAGCACTTTGTAGTTTCAAAAAATGGGCAAACAGAGAATTTACAACCTCAAAAATCTGTCTTCTGTCGGAGCAATGTCATTTATTTTTAAATGTCACACTACGCCTGACTTTCTATCAAGCCCTTTCCCTGGTTGGCAAATGTCCAGAACTGCTATTGCATATTTTTAGATAGCCTGCACTGATGAAAGCCTTACATTCAGCAAAGGAGAAAAGGAAGCAGTGATCGAGCGATGTGAGGGAACCTTTAGAGAACAGCTGCTTTGTGTCAAGCCACTCACTGCTGGGTAGACAGACTGTGCAGGGGGCCAATGTCCTGCTACATAATAATGCATAAATGATCTTTCAGGCTGTATGATGTGCTCCAAAGGGTCCCTGGCAACAATTATGCACAAGCTGCTTGCTGCCAAGGCAGTACATGAGCCGTAATCACTTCTAACATATGCAGGGCGAAACAAAGGAGCAGACTGTGTCACATGATAAAGATTTTGCCCACACCATTAATGAAATGAGAACATGAGGTATTGAAGAGCGCTCCATATGCATCTTGCCTTAATGTTCCATTTGTGTCATTGACTATTGTTAGATGATGGCCAAGTGTCATGCGGCCTTTTCACACGTTAACTAGACATTTTCCTGATCCTCGTATTTGCCAGTGTGTGATTATGGTTTTCTGTGTGCATACAGCAGTCACTAGTCAGGAAAGGTAATTGGAAACGTGGTGCAAATATGCCAGAAGACTCATGGCACACCGAGGAGGTATTAGAACTGGGGGGAAAATAAAATCTGCCATACAACCTGATAAACCCAATATTAATTACATTGCTTATTTCTTATATTACCGCCCCCTTTGGAACCAATTAGTAAGTTGAGCTGCTTCTTTTCAGTTTAATGAGGTCTAAGTAATGATAATGAAGCTCATATTTATGCCAAGCATTTAAAATAGGCAAGAGAAACCACAAAGGAGACTCCAAATGAAATATTTTTGATGAATTATGCCAGAAAAGCTGTTATTTTCATTGAGAAAATAAAAAATGTGGAAATTAGACGTCAGTTTCAGCAGAAGTTATTCTTGATTTCATTATAGTTAAAGAACTATATCTTTAACAAGTGGCAGGCAAAAGATTTAGAAATTCTGTTAAATTCTGTGGTGAGTGCCCAACAGTGAAGTGACAAGTTCATTGTTTAAAGAGCACACTGAGCCTGAGGAAAGCAGCAACTAAAAAAAAAACTACTGAACAACATCCTGTGACAAACTACCCGCTTGAAAGATCTTAGTATAGTTTGTGTGGGCAAAAAGGCAAAAGTCAGCTGGCTTTGTCGTGGTAGAGAAAATATTTGCTGGAGTTTGTTGGAGCAATGCACAGTTAGTGAAAGACTGTGCCATCATAATATTGATGCAATATTAAAAGTGAGGTGGTGGTGGAATGAATCACTGGATGCTGACTCTTTCAATCCATATGCAGTGAGTCATGGAACTTGGATGGATTATTTTGTTTATTTTATGTTCATGTGTGTCTGCAACAAAAACATACAAAAAATAAATCAGAAAAAAACTATAATGACACCAAACAACAAAACAACATCAAGTTAAAGTGAAAGCTTGATTGCAACGCCAAAAAAAAAAAATCCCAACATGTCAGAGCTGCGTTTACATTATTACAATCTAAGCTGTCACCATTTAATATAGTAAAGTTTAATCGTAGCAACATCTTTGGAGTTTGTTTTACACAAATAAACACAAATAGCAACTGTAATGTCGCTGTAACGTCAGACTATTTATAGATTAAAGCCAAAGAAAGTCTTTTATCAAGAATCAGGTTTTCTTCTCGCTCATATGTCACAATATATTTACAATATATATATTTTATACCTTACATGGACAATGGAGAATCTAAACGTCCTCATTGTATTTAGTCAAGTTCAGGTTATAAACAGAAACACTTACACAATTCGCATCAATAAGACCATTTTTATTTGTATGTATCTTTATGTGTCTTACGTTGAATGGAGCTTTAACATACTTTAGGACAGAAAATAAAAGCAACAGGAAGGACTTGCCTTATAAAAGTAAATATATTATGTATTTAGAAGAATTTATTAATTTATCATTAAAAATTGTATTTGATTAGAATTGCATTAAACTCCTACTCAAGGCACCTCACTGGTTTAAAACAACTGCATTATAATAAATAATATAGAGTATTTTGCCTACAATGCTTTTACATTTTCAGGTATAGTAGTAGAATAGTGCACACACTAGAAAGCCCGTGCTGGTTTAATGTGAAGCACTCCCCCAGCTATGACAGTACTTGTATTTAACCAACAGCAATTATGTCACATAAGCTGTTAAGTGTCGTCCATGGTGATATGTATCGAACCTTCCTGTTGCAATGTGACTCTTTTACTAATGCTCGGGGATTCTATGTAGTAGCAAATACAATAAAGAGCTGCCACTGTGTTTAGAGAGGGAAAAGCTGACTAATTAATTAGGCTGTGGGCCACAGAAATTCATTTTGCATTTAAGCGTTGTGACCACAAACCATAGCCCCTGAACAGAATAGGCTGAAAGACTTCAATTAAACATGCTGTTTAAACAAATATCCACAAGCTTAGAAGAGCTCTGTGGTATGAATAATTCATGGTGTAAAAGAGGAAATAAATGGGAAATGCTGAAATATGTAAAACCTAATTGTAGCTGTAAGCATACAATAATAATTAGGCCACTGATTGTCCTCCGATTCATTTACTTAGAAATATATTTTAGTTTTCAACAAGCCAAATGCTTCAAGTAGTTTATTGCCAGTAAAATCCTTTTTGCCATCATGCATACACGTTTTGCCTCTCCTCTATAATAAAGCCATTAAGTCATTCAAAATCAATTTTACAGCCTATCTCAGACGGTTTATAGTGCGGTCAGTGGGCTCTCAGGAAGTCAGGGAACATCCGGTCAAAGTGAGTTTGTTGAGCCCCGGATGTAGCGATGCCCTGGCTGAAGCTGCATGCCACTTCTTATTGGCACCGCAGCCATGCAGGGATGACACAGAGCATGTTTGAGAGGAGGTCTAAGGGATGGAGGGGGGGGCAGAGGAGAATGTATGTCAAAATAATGTGCCTCCAGGATGCATTATATAAGGCTATTAAACTGTCAGTGTCTAAAACAAGTGCATCAAGGATACAGCCTTTGTCTGTGGCAGACAAAATCCATTTTCATGTTTGTTTCATTGTGAACTCGACCAGCAAGTGACTCCTTTTGTTGGGCGGAATAAACCGACTTGATCTTTGTTGTTCTTCACTAAAGTTTATGAAAATATTTTTCTACTGAATGGAAATAAATAACAAGGTAATGTAATACAACAGAAGAAAACTTAAAATGACATGACTCGACAGTTAAATTGTCTTTGTGTTTAAAAGTGTGTTTAGGAGGTAAAGGGCAAGAAAGATGTAGATAAGTATATGTTATGGGTGCTATAGAAATTGCAAAAGGCAAGCGCGTGAGGAGAAAGAGGGGAGTGAAATAGATATCACACAGAGTAAAGTATTTATGACTTAACTCTGAATAAATGATACTGTTCAGTAGATACTTACAAGTGAATTACATTTGCTTGTATTCCCAGCTCAGCCATTCTACTTATCTTATCTGGTAATGCATATTCTGTTGCAGGTACAGGATGGAGAACGTCGGAGATGGTTGTACTATGATGTGCTCAGTGTTGGAAATCAATGACCTTTCAGTTTGGAGCAGTTTGACCCTGCTAAACCAATCGCTGGTGGGATGGTGGGAGTGAGTTCAAGGAGGAGCTGAGCCACCTCGGGCGGCCAGTATCTTCTCTTTGTCCTTGTCTGAACACCTCCACACTACATGCTCCGCACCACCACTGGCACTAGTTCCACCATTGCCCAACCTTGTCAATCAAATTTAAATTTTAAACTAAAGTTGTATATTTTAGGTTATTACTTTTTTTCCCACACTTTTCCCACAGACATGTGCAGGGGTCAGGAATTGAACGACCCTCAGAGGAAATTCACTGGCCAGCACTTTACAGAACACAATTTGTTCTCTTTTGTGCACTGTTCACGCTCTTTGCACAAAAATAAATACCGCACCTTATGAATCATACCACAGAGGACAAGTCTGAATGCACACGGAAGCCAGAGAACAGCCCTAAGCGTATCTAAGAGAGTGGCAGGCAGTAATCTGTAAGTAGAGCTGTAGGGTGGAACGCAGGCCACCTTGTCCAAATCACTGAGCATGCACAAGCAGCTACTCTAGGGTCATTCTGCTAATGGACTTCTGCACACACACTCTTTGCTATAAGGCAACCAGTATTGACATGCACTGGTGATATTGTTGCTTGTGAACTGTCAAAAGAAATGATTACTGGGGCCACACAATTGGAGTGAACAAGACTCTATCTCTTTCTCTCCTACAGGTATTTAATGAGAGTCAGGCAGGTCGCTGACTTTATGGGAAACAGATGCTGTTTGGAATAATTTTGTTTTCATCAAATTAGTTATTAATCAATGTAGTAAGGGTTTTGTATTTTGTGGATTTTTCATTTCATTCACCAACATGTGCAGTTATGTAAAAGATTAAACCTGCAGAACTACAGATATTATGAGCTTTGACACGAATGATAAAAGTACTGATCATGGATGTACTGTAAGATCTGGATGGTAGCACGCCCTCTTTCACCCGCTGGACTATTGTGGCAAATAAACAAATAAATACACTGCAAAGAAAAAGGTCAATCGTTTTTTTCTTCCCTCGAAGTTGTTTCATATTTGGACTTTCTAAACGGATAAACATAATTTTAAACTACCCTGTGCTGGATTAATCTCCATCTGTTAGTTCACTTTGGTAAGAAACAATATAATATATTTGGAAATAATGTACAGCTGCATAAGTCAGTAATTTAATGGATATCTAAAGATTAAAACACAATTATTTTTTATATTCAACATGTCTGAATTAACATTTTAACAAAACATCTTATGCTTTAGGCAAGGCAATTTTATTTATATAGCACAATTCATACACTGGGTTATTCAAAGTGCCACAGAAAAAAAAGACATATTTTAAGTACAAAGACCTTTATACACTGAATCGCTAAGGCAAAAGGATAAAGCAAAGATTTTTTTTTACTTTATTTTTTAAACCTGAGAATGGAAACCTCGTGATCATGTGACCAACATATGTCAATGACAGACAACACTGATGGTGTCACTCCACGCCTAGATCTGTGTTCTGCAGTCAGGACAGACTCTTTTTGAAGTCTGATGATATCTCTGGCTATAACACAACACTGTCTCAAGACAACACAAGAATTCTTATAATAATAACAAAAATTGTGTGAGGTGTTGAAGAGGGGTTCGAATACGTTTGGCATCCACCAAGGACCCTGTTACTACATGTGATTGACTCTTTTCTAAACATCTACCATAGAGCCAAATTTCTATTGGCAAGGACACAACTGATCCTTTGCCCCCGTAATCTTGATTTCCTCTGGTAATACCAGTCACCGTGAACCCGTGGCATTTCACTGGCTTTAATGATTGGCCCAACGGTCTGCAGCCAATGGCCTTCTTGCCACCAATTCATGACCCGTCAACCCCAATCCTCCCACCAATCCAACAGGCACGCAACACACAGAACAAAACAAATGTCTCAGTGTCGGAATCAATCGAGACAGGCAGCCCATCCTGCTCTCATAAAACTGGCATCTCATTTATCCAGGGCTAAGAACTAGCCATACTGTGGGAAATGGAATGACAGGGCATTTACACTTTTAGTAGCAGATGGTCCTGAAGGATTTGAATTGTAGTCTCTTGAAAGTAGTCTCAATTCACATTGAAATATTAATTCCATTTCTCTTTTGTTGACACAGGAGCACTTTCTGAGGGATATACTATTTGTGAGTGTGCCATGCTTATTTCTCTCCCTTAATGGACACATGGAGAGGTGATTTATTAAATGGTGTCAGAACAGGAAGTCTTCTGACTCATAGTATTGAGAGTATTCAAAAGACTCCTTCCTGATATGCTTGAGGTGTACCAGTGAATGGAGGAAATTACAGACATCCAGGACCTGCACACCTATGCAGCTTTGTCTGTCTTAAAAGTTCTGTCAATATTAGCTTTTTCTTTTCTGTTCGGTTCTGCGATCACAATTATTTACCACAAACCTAACCTATACCTGCCTCATGAAAACGAAAGTTGGACTTCAGTGTTTTCAGTCATTTTCTATTCAGTTCAATTTCACAGGGGAATACAATCACACAGATCAAATTGTGGGTAAGCAGTGTAGCATGAATATCAACAGTAATAGTTCAGGGATAGAAATGCAAAGGCTCCACATATCTGTGCGATCTTCACTAGTGAAATGTGGAGGTTATTGAGGCCATGTCTTTATGTTGTGTGCCTGCCTAAATTATGGATTATTATTAATGCATTTAATGGCTTAATACAATTCAAATGCATGTATGTGTGACAGGCTAATTAAATACAAGCAAACCAAACCAGGCGTACTACGGTGACCTTATGAAGTGTGCATTAAGAAACCTTCATAAAGCCTTGTTTATTAATGACCCCTGAACTACTGCTGTAGCAGGTTTTATACAGAGAGTGTCAGATCATTTATATGGATTCCAGACATTCATCTAAATACTTCCTTTCCCAACTGTTGTGTGAAATTTTGTTCACATACCCCACTGTCTTTTTCACTTCTATCGTTCTAATTTGCTTATAAATGTTGTATTAATGTAGTCCTACCCACTTGCACAACACTGGTGCTGCAATACTAGCTTGAAAGCTGAATTCTTCAAGATTTGTGAGTTCACAAACTCACTAAAGTCTATCTTGTACTGCTCTGGGCAATGCGTTTGCTTTCAACCCCCTGCTGGTTTGGACCAATAATGTGGCAGTACCTTTGTGCTTTGATGACTGAGCGACCGTAATATTAATGTAAACAACTGTTGTTTTGATTGGATGCAACTGTGTTACTGACTGGTGCTTTATCCAAACCCCGGCCAGGCATTCCTCTAAAGTCCCGGCTGTTTCTAGTGCAGCTGGAATAAAAAACATTTATATCCTGACATTAAACATTACTACCTTTATAGGGACACTGTTTTATCTAATAATATTATATAACATAATAAACTAATAACCTGTAAAAAAGGAGACACTAAGACCTTGTCTGAGCTTTATTATCATGGATTTAATAGATGGGAGTGTTCAGTCTGAGATGGCAGGCTTTGGCCACAGGCTTGCATGCAGCCAAATAGAAAAAGAAAAACCTAATATACATACATATTTTTTCAACGCACTGGCAATTCATGAAGGGGAGATTACTGCAGAATTGCATCGGTCTAACGCTGAACTCAGGACTAGAGCTTGAGGTAAACTCTTAACTTCAGCTTGATCACATTTTCTTTTATAAAAACAATAATAAAAATTGGCAGCTCGCTTTATTTTTGTGGAGGTTAGGATGAGGATAGATGGAGTTTTCAGCTTCAGTGGCTTTAACCTATTATATTTTATTCTTCCAGTGGAAAAAGGCAATCTGTTTACTCATTGCTTCAGTGTTTCTTTAAAATTGTATAATTAAAGGTGTTAATGTTAGAAGATATTCATTAGGCAGGATATGTAAAAACCTAAAATACATAATTCCATTCAAAATTGTAAGCACTGCTTTTTTAAATACTTAAATACTATCCATACTATACTACATCACATCCAGAGTACACACAATATGCACAATCTTAAAGCCGCTGGGACATGATTGTTCTCTAAAAGATTGCATTGCATAATTTTTGCACAGATTCCGCTCACTTCTGAAACAAGTAAATCTATGTCACCTGTAAAACTATAATATGGAGCAGTGGGTGTTACCGTAGTGGTGGACTCACCGATCATGTGGATGGTGGTTCGTCCGGGTCGTGTCCCAGGGTGCTGTGGAATGGTGTCATAGAAAGTGGCCTGACAAAGCTGAATGGCAGTCACACTGAGCCAGAGGCACAGGCAGAGCAGCCACGACATGACAGGACACATCTGCTGTGGACCGGCAAGACGTGAAGTCAGAGCACAATATATCATGCACTCAACATACAGTATATAATATCAGCACCAAAATGCAAGCATTTCCAGAATCCTAAACAGAAGTAAATAAAAAAGTGAATGTTTTGGTCTATAATTGGTCTCCTCAGTGGGGTCGTTTAGTCATCAGGAATAATCATTAGCACCATTATATAAGCATGACTTCTTCAGTGTTCGTCTTCCTAGTTCGCCCTGTCTTGTCCCTGAGCCACAACACAGCAAAATGTGGAGTGATCCCTGGGGAGATATTTCCCCTGACAGGCTGACTCCCTTTAACTCCTGAGATCTGCTCAACCCCCCCAGAAAAGTCAAACTTAAAGAAAGATAAGATTTCACAGGCAGACTTCTGCTGAGGCTTTTCTGTATCTGTCAGAATAATGTGACAGTGACATAGCAGTAATAGGAATCAAAAGACTTGTAATGTTTCCGGATGCTGTTTAGAGCAGAGAAAAGTAGAACATAGTTTGCTTCTGGTCATGGAAGAAGGTTTACTGAGGAGATATTTCAGTCACAGCAAAAGTGTTGCATGCAATGGCAGTCAGACAAGAAATTGAAGGAGTTTTGACTTTTGAGAATTGTATTTAACTTTTTTACCATATTGATAATATATTAATATAGGAAAATATATAACACTAATTGGAGATGATATTCTTTCTTGTGTTTTGTTATTTTCTTGCACAGTCTTCTTTTCTTTTTATTGTTACATGTATTGTTTTCTATAATATTAAAACCAACTGCTTAAATTTAGTAAAATATTTTTTAAAAATCCTTACCTGAACAACCCAACAACGAGTGTATAAAGGTCTCAAAACAATGCCATAAATCCATGCATAATGTAACGCTGATTCCAACCAGTAGCTCTGACTCTGTCTCGAAGTAGCAACTCCAGTGACTCCCGCTCCACACTTTGATAGCAACAGTCCAGTGAATCAGAAATGACCGTCAGAGTCGAGTCAGGAAAGAGATTTAGAGCTCTTTCAGTTCCACCTCAGAAATATCACTGCTTCTCTTTGAGAAATTGTTTCCACTGACACAGAATTCATTTGCCCCTTTGCATTTATAGGCACGTGCAGAGTGCTCTTTAATGAACTGTAGTGGAATCTCTTCTTTCATCGTCTGCATCCTTCCAGCGAGAGGCAGCCTCTGAGCAGCTGCTCTGGCCCCCTCCCCTCTCAGCGAGCACTAAGAAATGCTCCCGTACCGCCTGGCTCAGTGTAAAGGCTGTATCACATGTCTTAGAGCCGACTGCCTCCGGATTAGTTGGCATGGTGGGATTCCACTTGATCATATGCTTCTGATACATGCTTATCAGGGACACGGGCAGTGATCGAGAAGCTGTGACCACCCAATTTACAATTATTTACATTTAGAGAGGATTCCTTTATCAGCTAAGGCAAAGTTTCACTAGTCAGTTGTTCTCTGCAAGTAGTAGTAGATTTAAAAAGATAAAAAGAGAGTCAAACTTAATAAAAAAAAAAGGTTAAACTTTGAGTACAAAGTCTGAGTGAAAATCATATTTAGATTACTTTGGTTTTTACAAGAAATGTGTCAGAAGAAGATTAAAAAAGAGAAGTAGAGGCAAAAGAATTGTGGCGATTGTGATAGAAAAAAAAATTAAGTGAAAGTATACTTTCACTTAATTGTACTATTAGGGTTACTACTTGTAACCTAACGGGACTACTGCTTAGTCCCGTTAGGGGTTGCGTGTGATTGAAGACTATCCCAGCAGCTTTGGACCTGATGCGGGGTACACTCTGGACAATGGGCAGTTAGTCGCAGGGCTAACATTTAGAGACCGACAGTGACAGATAATCATTTACGCTCACATCCAGTCACTAGGGACACTTTAGAGTCGCCAATTACACTGTACATTCTGTTTTAAAGATGAGAAAATAAACTTCCCAGAGAAAAGTCTAGCAAGTGCTGATACTTAGACTAAATCAGCGTGGATCATTCCTTGCCACCTCTACGGCATGTTCAGCTCCACTTTTCCCGCATTGTGTCTGGATGTTTTATCACTAGCATGCAGAACATGCCCAAGGCCTGCAGCTCATGAGCTCACGCTGCCATCTCTATGGTATAAAGACTTCACTTTTTATTTTGATGCTTGCTCAGGAAGACAGGGTGCATTCCCAGTTCAGCAAGGAGGGAAGTGTACCCTGAGTGAGGAGAACAGCAAGAAACTGCTTCAGATGTAGGCACATTACAACAGCATTAATGTCTAAAGCTTTGGCACACTCAACTGTGCTGAGGGGAATTGGGACATATGAGAGCAAGCCAAATAGCAGAAATTGCTGAGTTGTTCCGACAGAACAATAGTTCTAGGAAATAGTCGGCCATTAATTAAAAAAGAGAAACTCAACTCGAGCTGACACCATTGACACATGGCTGAACATTTTCATACCATCTGCTTCACAGGAAGTTTTTTGAAAATACGTAAAGTTAAGAGCTTCCTAAAAGCTCTGAAATGTCAAATGCTAGTCTAAAATCAATAGCATTATTGATTTAACTCAAACTCAAATTCAAACTCAACCATCAGAAATAAAACAACTCCTGACTTCAGTTTTTTAAATGTCTCCCTATCAGGTTAGGTACATCCAATTGAAATGTAATAGATTCTAAATGTTTCATTAGACTGATAGATTCACAAATTAACATCATCATCTGCTTTTCAAAATTAGATTGTTCTTCCAGAGGTAAAAGTAAATGACTCGTAACAAATTAAGTTTTTGTTTCAAAGCATAAACTGTACAGAACACCGATAAGGATTCTTTCAACAATACTATAATATCTCTTCAGTGTCATTCTGGCAGTGCAACAATGCAATCCCAATGATTTCTTGACCTCCACACCAGCCGTTTATGTCTGGAGAAAGTTCATGCACCGCTGATTCTTTGGTGTCCTCTGAATGCTGACTGGTCTCTGAAAAAGAAACTCTGAAAAGGGAGACTTTTTTAAAATTTTGATTTAGGAACGGCCAGAAGAGATGTCTTTTAAATCACAAATGTTGGGTAGAGATATTGCCAGAGAGCAAACTCCCCTAGGCTTTTGGCCACATGTATATGGTTTAAGACAATTGTGTTTCATATTTAATGGTGTGGTCTTAACGCTTGTCCAGTTTCATGTCAAATTCTCGCTCCATGCCTCTAAGATAAGGTGTTAGCTGCTAGTCTGTGCCTAGGGTGGCTAAGCAGACTAGAAATGTCAATAAATCGTTGTGTTTTGCTCCGAGTAAGACTGGAGATGTAGTAGGGAGAGCTACAGAACAGTTTTCTATTTAGCAGAGCCCTTAGCGGAGCCTCTACTCGTGTCACAACAGGATTCAGTAAAGCTTCTGGAGCCTAAAATAAAATGTGACATTTTAAGATGATATTATGTTTGATTACAATGACACCATGCCCACGGGGCCGATTCCTATCAGACACGGACAACAATGTTATTTTGTAGATCATGTCATGCATCACCACACAGTGCCTTTTCACCATTAATGCACAGGATAAAGTTCATACTCATCTACCGGCATTTAAACAACGACAAAATAAATGAAAACTATATTTGTGTGGGATTTGATAAAAGATACTGTTACTGTGTTGTTTTTATTCAATACAAATATCTTTTCTCTGAGATCAATAAGTGACTGCCGCAAAACAAACGGTGGAAGAGTGAGGAAAGCCTTTCAAGTGATGTAATACATTTGCATTTTCATTGAGTGTTTTTGTTTTCTGAAGCATTCTCTTCTCCTTTTTGGAAAGGTCAATGGAAAACGGTTTGGTGTCTACTTTATCTGCATGAGTCAACCCTCAAGTTCAGCCAAGTAAGAAATAAGATTATCTTTAGAGAAGGCGCTGTGTGAATCTGGCCTTTGAATCTTATTCAGCAGAGTATTAATGTCTTAGAGTGGAATCAGCCCAAACTGCTATTAGAATAACCAAAGTCTCGAGAAGGATGTTTTTCAATTCGCTGAGCCCTTCATGTTTAATGGATATTGGGTGTCTCACCTTACATCAGGTGATCTTAACATTTAATAGATTCTTTTTAGGATATTAATCTTTTCTATTATATGTTTGGGCTGGATAAGAGTGGGGCACATTTCTCTCAGCTGTAACAACTCATTAACTTCCCAGACACAAACCTTTCTGCACTTGGGCTGAAAAATGAGAAACAGAGGTGAAAAAGCAGAAGAAACAGTTCCAACCTAATGCATGTCAATGTTATTTATAGTATTTCTAAAGCACGTATTGTAAAACTGCCTATGCAAATGCCTTTTTCTCTATTATTCCCTCAGTCCAAATGACATTTAGAGAGAGCAACATGATTTGATCCCACCATTAAGTCAAATGTCATTGCATGCACATTAGGACATTTTTAAATGAACACAGAGAATTACAGGATTGTTGTCCCAGGGTGAAAAAAAAAACAAAGAAAGCCAGCACATAGACAGCAACACAACTAGCTGTTCTTTTAGGCCAAACTGCTGATGACAGTCCCCAGAGAAAGCAGATGCTGTAGCCTTCTGGCTTGGGGCTTCACCGTTTCGTTCCAGTGACTGCCGGTGTGCCCCCTGAGATCTGCTACTGTAAAAACTGCTCTCCCTCGTGGCACACAGGTGAAGGAAATAGTAATACAATAGGTGGCTCTTTATGCTTTTAAAAATGTCATCAGCACTCAGCGCCTAGCTGCAATAAGTACAAAGAGTAAGTTTAATCATTGAAACAAAGCATGTGTGCCAAGTGTGAAATGTGCTCCTTGCATTAGAAGTCTTTAAAGATGCACAGTCTGATATGAAAAACTTAAACAGAATGATCACTGTGGCTTCAAAGAAAGGACATCTAGCTGAGATATTTCTCCTGAAAGTCATACAATCATTCATTCCATTTTGCTTTTATCATCTAACACTGAGGCCATGTTGGCTCCATCATGTAATTAAACATGCTTGCTCTATATTCATCACCTGAGATAAATCAGCCTGTCAAATCAACCAATCAAGCCAACCGTGCAAAAACAGGCACAGCTTGTTTTTAAGCATAGACATACTGTGCTTTTGTGGTTAATGTCTGTGATCAGCAAGACCTTCTACAGGGTTCCACTATTTATCTAGGATGACTGATGTTTATGGGTTAACTGTAAAATACAAGTTACTTTAAAGAAAGGGCAGCTGCACTGGTATTCAGCAGAAATGATGGTATGTTTGTTATTAAAAATCAGAGCTAGCAGAGACATGATTTAGCCATGTCTGTCAGAGATGCTTTTATCTGGGGTGCGCTCCTTAAAGGATTCAATAGAAATCTCTAGTCGAACCTCTCTGACAAGGTCAAAGAAGCTCATCCAACCTTTTGTGTGAAGCACTTAGGACAAGAAAATGTTGCCTAAACTGTTAGATGCCTGCTGTTAGAAGCTCTGTAGAGTTGATTATGGAGACAAGCCCTGGCACTCTCTGGCTATTTGTTCTGGGCCACTGCCGTCTGAATATGACTTGAGTAGCTTGAGGAACCTTCCCACCGGAGGTCAACTCAAACCTTTCTGTAGGGGATAATGCCATTTCTGTTGTGATTTTGTGTTGCCTGGATGGTCAAAAATATGAGATTCTATTACAGCGGCGGCACTGTGTCACTACTTCCCAGCTGGATTCACAACATGATTACAACACAGCTGATTTAACATCCAAAATGTTTTATGAATATTTTTTCCAAGCTGTTCAAGTGAACTTTGCTCCGAACATTACTGTGCTCACTGTTTTACCCCCACCTCCACAGGCATAATAGGAAAATAGCTAATATGAAAAAGTGAAATTGTATTTTTTCCTCTGTAAAGAGAGATGATTGCATATCAAGTTGGCTGCTTGAAGTACCTCCTGTGTATGACTCCTGTGTGGTGGGAGAGGAAGCATTTTTCTTCCAGCCAATGGAAGAGTGAGTCAGGTTTATGACTATAGGGAGCAGAGGGTGGCCTTTATTTCCCTGAGAAGAGTCATTATTATTGCCCTGCAAATTTATGGCTTGCTTCTGGAGAGAACCTACCAGCAGAGTGCCTGTCATTTCTCTTACTACCTTATGCATTATTGATAAGTCTGTGGTCCTATCATCCATTGTGTGCTATTGTCATAACTCAAAAGCAGAAACAGTGCACATATTGTACTGTAGATGTGTCGAGCCAGTCTTTCTGTTGTTTTCTCTACTGTATTTCACGCCACTATTTTTCATGAGAACTTTCTGTTGGAACATAATACAGTGTGATAAAAAGTGACTGATATCAACAATTCTGTCCGGTTGTGTAAAGATGAATAAAGCCTTTTCTTACACAACCCAAAATTATCTGTGGCAAGAAAGGTTGTGTTGTTAAACTTAGCTTGTACAGACCCATAGTTAAATTAATGTTTTTCCATTTGCCCAAGTTATTGTAGCAAAATGCATGTGCAAAGACAGCCTGAACATTTTAATACAGCAATATTGCATTAGCTACAGCCTGGTATTGCGTATTATAGAAAACGGTATTTTTCAAAACCTTGGTTAATTTGTAGCATCATCTGTAAAAAAATTGTGACTCTTTTTTTAGTTTGAGCTACCAGATAAATCTGGTGATAGCTTGATAGCTTGGACACCACTTTAAGGTCTGTCGCTCTTTTCATCTAAAATTGGATTTAGAACCTTTTTTTTAATAAAGGTATTAAGCATTGGTTGATTTTTTTTGTAAAGACTTAGAAATGTAAAATAACTTTATAATAAAAATGGTAATATTTAGCACAGAGCCACTGATAAGCAGGCACAAGAGACAGGAGCCTTCTAGATTAATTCTGATTAATATAAATATAAAATACAGGAACTATGTGGCATTTTGCATTTGACCCACTTTGGTATATGACGACAAATGTCACTCACGGCACCGGTACATCTACTTCTGTAAAACAAGGTCGCTTCAGTGAGAATCTCTACCACTGCTAAAGCCTGAAACTCTGATTAATTCTTGAACTCTGGTTTAATTAATATTTCTGTCTATTAAATGATAAATGGGTGCTATTAGTGACCGACTCAGCAGGCTCAGGGGGAAATAATTAGATCATCATTTTGTTACAGCATAATAAGGATTGGTGTCTTGCAACAAAGGATAGCCTCCTTTGACTCTGTCCTTCACCCGGCCATGAACGGGCCGCTGTTCAAAGAGGGGAGAAGAAAAAGCTGCATCAAAGCTGAGACACAGAGCGTCTTTCATTTCCCTTTATCAAAAGTGCCAGTAAAACTGCCACCGCTACCATTTCAACATGCACACACTGTGGCTGCATGTGTAGCTAAAGGATACAAACACAGCACAGCCACAAAACAGGTTCATCAGTGGTGTTTTATTTGGCACCTCCCACATGAGGCACCTCTTTCTCTTTGTCACTTCCCTTCACTGCTCCTCTCACTGAAGCACCCTTCAGACCAACAGTAATCATCCTATTTAGACAGCTGAGAGGGCTGCTTTCTGCTGTTGTGTAACGATGGCTGCAATTGCAATCATGCTCTTCACTGTGGCATGATGAGGTTACTTCAGCTCTTTAGTGCACATTTCATTTATTAGTTTGTTTATGCATAAGCAGTTGGACTGAAGAGATCCATATTTCTAAAAACTACAAATCATACAGTGATTATTTTTGACTGGCTTGTTTAGTTTGTGTTATTGTTATTGTATTGTTGTTGTTGTTACTTTCTTTGTTAGAAATTAGATTAACGTCAGAGTGCCATTGTATGTACAGAACAGAAAAACTGAGAAGTGTATTATTTAATACAGACTGCACTGTATCATACATAGCCAATTATGTACAGGGTGGTGTGTGTGTGTGTGTGTGTGTGTGTGTGTGTGTGTGTGTACAAAACAATGCAAAGTGATGTGGTACATGATCATTAATTACACACTGATGTTAGTTTATATTATTCTGGGGGCCAAACACAAAAATGTAACCTATAGACAAACGGAGTAGGCCGTGTCCATGAATCTGTTTCAAGTTAATTCCTTTTGGAAACCATTTTTAAATCTCAAAAGGGTACACAGTGGAGGTACACAGTACACACTTTGATAAAATACACTGGATTGAAAGGAAGACGGCAGTGTTCCCAGTTACAGAGTCTGCTCTAAACAAATATTGTAAAATTTTAAAAAGCAAAGCATGCTGTCTTTTGATGAGTATAAAATCATCAATAATAAAATAAAGGCAATGGTGAATCACTAGCTCCTTTGTGACCTGTAAAATGATCTATTAACAAACATCAATAAAAAACTAATCCCAACAACTGACATTTTTAGCCACCTCCATAGAACAGATCAGCCTGACACAGAGAAGACTGGTAATTCATTCAAGCATTATGTCTTGGTTATTAAATATATATATATAATTTATATAGAGAGTGCCACAACGATTTTTACAGGAGTATTTGTGTTAAATATGTTTTGTGTAATATGAATTGACCAAGTAACATTTATGAAACCTATTCAGTTGAAAATTAGGTTTTAAATTACCTTCAGCACAACTGTTAGGTACTGATTTAAAACTCATACTCAAATACAAGAACTCTACCAAGCCCATAGAGTTCTTACACAGTGCACGCTGTAACACAAAGACATCTAGTTCCTCTTGTCATTTCCTGAAAAACTGGAAGGAGAAAACCTGTAAGGGTTTCTTTGAAGACGTTTTATTGACTTGTCCATGTGGTTTATGGGTTTCTAAATGGCTTCACTTCTCTTTAGGAAAAGAATGGGAATTTAATCACAGACGTTTGGCAGGCTGAGCAAGGCAGCTGTGACAGTCAACAATCTCATCATGTCACTCTCCGGTACGGAAGACAATGCCCTTGAAACACAAAGAACCTCTGAGGACATCGATTCACTTCAACAACTGTAGCACTCATTCATGATCACAAAGACCGGGGTACTCCAAACCTTTTCCGCACAGACAAACTTCCATAGTGGACTATAGTTATTCTATGTGTAACAATAATGCACCCCACCACACATGAAAAAAATACCATTGACTCTGACTCTTGTAGATGTAGCATTATGATGTGTTGAATCATTGGCCACACTTCCACAGCTGACACAGTCCAGTAGAAGAGAACTATTACAAAGCACCTAAAGTGTAATTACACAGATGTTATTGGTGAGGCAGATACTGTATAAGGGCTCGGAGTTGATTTGCACCATCATGTTTCATCCTGCATTTCACTTTGAGGCAAGGACTAGCCGATACACTTGAGTTGCTCCAGTAATTATTTCAGCTTCTCTCCCAATTTTCCCTGGCCAGTCTCTCGGCAGTGCGCGTACTCTGAGCACAGGTCTGACTTTTTATCCCCGTGGACAAGACACCAGAATGCCAATCTCAGGTGCCTGCAAGTGGGGATTGGAGACTAGCTGAGATTCAATACAATTTTCCAAATCAGGGCTGAGGAATTAAATGAAATCTTACAATGTTATCTCTAGGGTCGTACTGGTCACTCATGTGTGCTGCCCTGATAGACTGATAAAGGCTCCCACTTACCTTTTTTATCACGTGGTTGATTACTGCGTCATGTGCACACAGTATGCCATATAGCCCTCGCAGCAAGCTGTTCTTCATGTCTTCCATCAAAAGATGTTTATGCAGCAGTGTTATTCAGTGTGATATTCAAAGGCCAGATTATAATCCACCAGACAATTCTTTCTTGTATTCTTTTTGTTACAAGCGCACAACAGCTCCAGCAGCCCCAGATGAACAAGCTTTAGTGGTTGTCTGTGTTCACCAGATAAAGAGGAACAATGGTTTTAATAGGCAGCAGAGAGTCTCCACAAGCAGCGTCTCAGCGACACACAAAAGCTAAATGTATTTTGAGTGGCAGATTAAGGATATTGGTCAGGGGCTCTGTATTGTCAACTTGAAATAGAGGGGTAAATATGCGTTTGGATGATAATTCATACATTATTTGACTCTGCAATAACAAACAAATAGACATGCAGATCTCCATTTAGGGAAATGGGTTTCACAGATTGTTAATTATAACATAATCTCATTAAGTCATTTTGCTTCGTGACTCAATTTCTTTTACAAGCATTAGTCATGATTGAGTAGTTTAGAGGTTTAGGTTTCTCTTTTGTCTGGGTTCAATCACACCAGCCTTCATCAGGGAATGTTTGGGCTGTTTTGTGCAAATATATAGCATGTCCAGCAGCAGCATTAGTGCAGACTGACTGGATTAGTTGGCTTTTATAATACCATCTTCTTCTCCTGGACTGTAAAAACAATAATAGCATCCAAAACTGTATGTATTCATGTATGCTTTGGGTTTTTGTCCAGTATACTTTTGTAAAGTTGATGATATTGAGATGACAATAGTTGTGTTGGTTGTGTTCACAGATTGTTTTTATTTTGAGAGTAAGCCGCTGTGTACTTAATGAAAAAGATCACAGTAAATCTCACGTTTTATCAGATCTTTGATATTAAGTTCTGGGAAAAAATAAATGTGTTTGCAATTTCTTTAGTGGCTAGCATCACCATGCCCCTGGTACATCCACCCAGGCTATAAGTGTGTATTTTAGACCAGCCTTGTGTCAATAATATCTCCATTCATGGGGCCGATGAATCATCAACTTGCCCTTCCCTCTACGTGTAAACACTGAGAAGACAGATTAGTTGTGGTGCTGTGGGTAAAGGAGATTAGCAGAGATTATTACAAATATCTTGGATTAAAAAGACAGTATCATTCATGTCATTACAGACTTCCCTACCATTTGGTTACAACAGGGTTATTACTTAGAGTTCAAAACCATGAACTTGAGAAAAGCACCATGTTTGAATGTAGCAGCAGAAATCAGACACTACCTCCTGGATTCAATCTTCTTTTACCAATTAACACCAGCGTTACAGAAATCAGTCATAGTTCATCGCTGTAATTCTGCCCCAGGTTACCACTTTGGGTCCAGCCTATTTCCCATTAGAATAGATTACTGTATTTGTCAATACACTGTGAAAAAAGCTTTAAACTATGTACTGCTGTAATATACTCAGCAAAGACCACTTACAGTACCCATAAGGCATGGACATAAACAATGGGCCAGCCTTTCTCATAATGTTATTTGCTGTTGGATATAAACATATTGATTTGCTTACATGAACAAAATTCATTCTTCAGGAAAAAGAAAGTCAATATGAAACGTGCAGGAGCATGATAAGAAAATAGCATTTAGTGCATTTAGGACTATATTAAACATTGCAAATATCAAATATTTGACCTAAAGTGAAATTAGGCGGCTGTGGCCATTAGATCACTGGACAATCCAGATTTTTTTTTTGAATGTCACTGACCTCATAAAGTTGATTTGCTTTAAGGTATTTTGTATGAAGGATGTACAAAAGATGAGTCACAATGAGATCAAATTCACATTTCAAAAGCATATTCTGAATACAAACATGATGACGCAGTATTAACACACATTTTAATACTTTTACAAAGTCAAAGTGTATGTACAACAAACATTAACTGTGAATGAACTTTACCCGTTTTAATATTTATAGTGATTGAATGTCTCCTGCATTAGAGAGAAACTGACTTCCACACAATGTATTTATACATTTTTGTCACAGACATTGAAGTATCTTATTCAAGAACTAAGTAAATAATATTTAATCAGACCACTGTGTAGACTCTGATTATCTGGTAGGAGGATTCTCTTTCCAGACTATTTTGTTTTTACACAGTAAAGAGTCTACTGCCATCAAGTGGTCAGTCTGAACGACATATCTTAATCAGACATACATCTTTGTCTCTTCTTCAGCAGTTAAGTAATTACCCTATTCTAGTGTTGAAAATATTAACAAAAGACCCTGCAAAAGATCTTCATCAGAAAATTCTTCAGATCAATTAATACACATATGTATTTTAAATTATCAAGCATCATTTGAAAGCAAAACCAATATTAAGTTAAAATGTTCTATAAAAAAAAAGAAAAATAAAAGGTCAATATGATGATTTACAATTAAAATATTAATGCACAGTAAGTTCAGTTTTTAATATCATTGGTGGATTTATCATTCTGGACCATACTTAGTTGTACTGTCTCTTCAGAAGTCCTCATTTCAGCAACTACATTCTGTTTCTGCTCCTCTTCGAGTTTCTTGTAGTTGTAGTAATGCATAATAAAGAAGAAGATGCCGGGCACCAGCATAAACACACCACATGCATAGTACATGTATTTGTAGTCACCAAATATATCCACCAGAGCCCCTGCAAAGGAACAGCCACTCAGCTAATAATGCAAGATTTTTTTCAGATTTATAAAAAATATTTCTTAAAAAAAAGCTCAAATTAAAATATCAGAGATCTTGTAAATTTACAAACCTGAAATTGGGGGTCCAAGAAGAACTGGTCCACATTCTATGATGGTAACAAGCCCAACTGCGCTGGAGAAGCGTTGAGCTCCAACCAGGTCCATCAGAACCTCAAAGAGCAGGGCAGACAACATTCCAAAAGCAAAGCCAAAGAATACAGCATAAACCACCAAGCCTTTGTATCCATTTAGGAGTGGACATAAAAGATGGCATATGCCATTGTACGATACTGCAAAAGCAAAAAAGTACTGGATCTTTGGCCTTATCCACCTGGTGTTGCCTATGAAGCCAGTTGCTGGTCTAATAAACATATCTGCCAGGGCAAAAATTGAGAGCAAAAAAGCTGCAGAATATTCATCAATTCCTTGATGTTTGGCATATGGGGCTAGAAACACTACTGGTGCAAAGAAGCCAAAGAACATAACCACATTCCCAACCAGATAAATGAGGAAGCCTCTGTGCTTGAAAAGGGAGACATCTATGAATTTGTGTATACACTTCTGACTGTTGCTCTCAGTGCGAGTCTCCTCAGTCAGGAGGTTTTCTGACTGTGCACCAGTGTCTGCAGTAGCAGTCTCCTCAGCAGAAGTCCCATTACATCCAGGAGGTTCAGCCTTGGGTTGGAGTTGGACTGTTTTCTTTACAGGTCTCATTAAAGCACCAGCCACACAACAGTTTGAGACAATGGCTCCTAAGATGAGAAAGCTTCCCCTCCAACCAAACGAATCAAACAGGAACTGATTAAGAGGAGCCAGAGTGAACAGGACCACTGGACTACCTGTCATGGCAAGTCCATTAGCCAGGGGTCTTTTGGTTTGAAAATAAGTGGCGATTATTGTCAGTGCTGGCTGCAGGTTGAAGGCAAGACCAAAACCTGGAAGCAAAATAAATCTTTATCATCATGATGGCTAGAGACTATGTTAAGCCACTGTGTACATAAATTATCTTTGGACAAGCAATAATTTAAAATGGTTCATAAAAACCTCAATTGTAAAATAACTCTTGAGAACTAATTTCTCTTTCTATGTTTTTGTATATTAGTAATAAATATTAAAGGAGAAGAAAATGTATTATTAATAAAAGTTTTTTACAAGAATAGACCTATGTTAACCTTACTCTGGGACATGTCACTGTGGGATAGCAGCGCAAGTTACACACTTTGTGCACCCTCTTGTCTGAGCCAATCATAAACAAATATTACCAAGAACAGTGGCCATTTTGAGCATGGTAACTGGTCAATAAAAAATAGCATTCACTTGTTGAAGACAAACATAAACAAGGATAAACAAAGGATTTACCTCCAATTACTCCAACGCACAGATAAAGATGTATAATAGAAGTCCCAAAAGATGCAAGGACCATGGCAGTTCCAACCAAGACTCCACCGATTATTACCACTGGTCTGCTCCCAAAGCGGTTAACTAATATACTGCTTATAGGCCCTACACACGACAAAATGGGAGTTGTAGGAAACTGTACTTTTGTTTAATAACTATCAAACAAATGTAAAACCCACTAACCTGCTGCATACATGGAAGCAAGCATGACTGAGGACACCCAGGCAATCTCACTGTAGGAAACGTGAAAGTATTCCTGAATCTCCTTGAAGTAGACAGTGAGAGACTTTGGAAAAGCGTAGGAGAATCCTATAGAGATGAAAGCACCAAAGACGACTGCCCAACCCCATCCTCCATCCGGTGGGGTGTACCCTAAATTGGTAGCTGCTGGAGGGGGCATTTTTGATTCACCTGCAGGGTAATGGTAACAGACCAGACAAGTGAGAAGAGCATAAACAACTGCACATTTCCATAGTAATGTGACCGGGCAGTTAGTAGTAAACATAGTCAACATACCACAACAGCTCACGTCTGCTCAGTCCTTAAAATTTGTAATGGTCAGATTATGAGCCTTGTAGTCGTGCTAGACTGTGACTTTCTGTCGCAGGAAGTCCCTGTTGTGAGGCCTTTGATCTCATCACGTGTACTTTTAAAGAGGCCCTAATACACACAAACGAAAGGGGCCTAGCAGAGGACCTTAGGCTTGGGACAGATTCAAAAAAGAAAATACAAAATCCAATACCATAATAAGAGTCTTTTTTTTTTTTTTTTTTTTTATTAACTATCAAGCTTTACATGCTCTACACACCAGTGGCTTTGGACAGCTAATTAAAAGAACTGGCCTAGTTTTAACAATATCTAGAATTACAGATCTCTAAGTACATTTAGAGTTTATAGGGTAATCCTACTAGGATACAAAAACATTTATGCATTGAAAAAAGATTTAATCTGTGACATGTAAAGTAATGTGTAACTGTTAAATGGGAATGGTAACTCAAAAAGTTAACAATAGTAACTTAAACCTTTTTTAATGTCTATATTAAAAAGAGTCTGAAGTTTAGTTACACAGATACTGGCCTTGACCACTTTCTGTCAAACTATTTAATCGACAATTAACATTATTGTATGAAACATATGCTGGAGTTACATTTGTGTTTTTCTGCCCCCTGTTCTCTCATCCATAGCCGTCATTTAGTCGAAAGTGACCAAACAAAGAGTTCAGTTGTTTTAATGATAACCTTATGACAGAAAATGTCAACTTGAATGTTGCAAGTTGTATGTTGTAGTTAAACAGTTAAACTAGGCTGTACATTAGTTCTAATACTCTTAAAAAAATAATACCTAATGCATTAAATTAAGAGTGGTTTGTGGAAGATGTCCCAGTATGTAGCTTCAGTTTTTCATTTCAGTGGTTGATTTATCATTCTGGACCATACTTAGTTGTACTGTGTCTCCAGAGGTCCTCATTTCAACAGCTACATTCTGCCTCTGCTCCTCTTCGAGGTTGGATACAAGGCCAGAATCTGGAAGGAAAAAAAGTTGCCAATAACTAGTTGCAAGATATATTTTAAAGAAAAAATGCTTTTAACAAACATGTAAGCACCAAAGAAGAATTCCCAATCCCATCCTCCAGGCTGGAAATGAAAAGTAGGCAGAGTTTTTTCTTCAAGTCAAGTTAAGTCAAGTTGCTACATTAATCAAATGAATGGCTAATTTCACCTGTAACCTCAACAGACATGTATTTTTCAAGATGTATTTCACAAATATATATTTTTTAAAGCAGTACTAAGTAACATTTTTGTTGTCTTTTCTTAAAAAACAGCTGTTTTGTGCCCTTTAGCCCCACGGTTAAACAGTGTTCACTGGCTCAATCCTTTCATAAAACAGTCCACAATGACAGTAAATACAACAGTTTAGCAGGTACTTACTTGAAAACGGACTTCTCCAGTCCCTGTTTCCCGTTTGTCCCTCAGTCTTCACTCAGGAATGATACAGAATTACTCTCATCCATTTTATCAGCTCACAAACATACCCCAGCAGTAAATACTGGTAAATGCACGTGCTGTCGTCCGTTGTCCAGCAGCTCAGTACAGTCCAAACATGACTTCCTTTTTTCAATAACTTTTGAAAAGTCCAGCTTTTTGTGGCCGACTACAATGCTACTAAAACCAGGTCCAGTTACCACTATTTCTGTAAAACGTTCTCTCTTATTTTATTTATTAATTCATAATTTTAACATTGTCTTTTAACAATTTTTTAACAAGTTTTTACAATGTTTATGAATGTCTAACTTTTTTTTTTTTGTATTTAGTAAAAATGAATGACCAATACATTTTAGATACTGTCTAAATATTTTAGAAGAACATATATTAATACTATATTATAATTGGTTTATTTATAAATCTCAAATAGCTCGCTGCTTTAATGCCTTCAAATACATAAATACATGATTGTTACGTCTACACCTGCGTCAGGTGGAAGATGGAAAATCAGCCGTGCGTCACTGACTATGAGCCTTTCGCGGGCCCTACATTTGTAAAGTAGATTTTTCCTGACTTTATTGTAAATAATGTATTCTCTGTGACCTTTCAGTGCTGTAGGAAGACAAGCTGATATGAGGCCTGAGAAAATGTCACAATGTGTCAAACCTTCACATTATTTCCAAGTTAAAATCCTTCATTTTACAGATAATGCAAACTTGAACACACATATCTATAATCCCCCAACCTAAAGTGTATATTATATTAATACATCCCAGTGTTGCAGTGTGAAAGACGTCCATAAACTATTGATTCTACGTATTTTTAGTTATCACTCTTGTGTTTTTCCTACTGCAATTGAATGCCACATAAACAAACGTCACACTGGCCACGCCCCCTGACTGGCAACGCGTGTGTGTTTTTATTATTTATCTGCTGCATTATTTAGCCTATAATCGCAGTTGTGCTCACGTGAACCAGTCAATAACCCATTACGTGAAGCGGATAATGCTCCACGTCCGATTAATTTGAAAGTAGGACCTCTGTTGAAGTTACTAAACCCGCTTGTGTAACGCATGTTGTCGTGCAAGTGTTCCGCAAAGTCAGGTAGTGTCCGCTGATCTCAGTTGAAGCCGTTCTGAAGAGTGTGTCCATTCACAGACTGCAGCAATGACTAGAGTTGTGTATTATACATTTTCTAAAACAAGAATGTGTTTGAACTCCGGTTTGGGGAGAAGTGTGCTGCCTGCCCCGGGGCAACAGCAGCACAGGACCAGTACGACCAGTCCCGAGTCTGCGCCGGTTAAAGTAAGTTGTAGTGACTCCCTCTAAATAATAGTTATACCCTCTGTGCCTGTTTGGCGTAGACTCACACCTCCCTCCTGCGTGGATTTCTGTTTCAGTAATCACGTAGCTTACTGACAGACTTGAAAATGAAAGCTCACACAATAAAACCGATTGTTAAATAAACCAAAATCATAATGTTCCCAATAATACAACTACTCTTAAATCCCCTTTTAAAGTGCTTGGTTTAGTGGGTTTCAGCAGAAGCAGCATGTCCGGTCAGTCCTGTCAGTCTGTAGTTTACAACTATGTCAACTGTTGTAAGGCATTGAGGAAACTATATGTCTTAACCTTCAAAGTCAATTGTAACTATACAAATTAAGTGTACTACAACCTTCACTTTTATGTCTAGTTTAAAGTTGTTGTACATGTAATAGGCCTACTTACTTCAGCTCAGTGTTGAATTGATGTGCACGTTCCTTAAGCTGTGGCTCTTCTACTGTCCATTAAACCTGTGGTTCAGGATATTAAACCAGTTCTGGCTCAGAACTCCAAACTGCTCACAAACCCTGGAATGCATCTCCTATAGAAATAAGACAATCAGTATCTGTGTCCATGCATTTAAAAGGTTTTAAAAATAAATACATTTGGCTCAAACAGCTTAATATTGTTAATGTAAAACATAACCGCAAAAGCATAAAAATGTAATTTAGTAGGACCTACACACTCACAAGAGTTTTTATTTATTTATTTGTTTATTTGTTTGACAGGGACAATGCAGCCAAACATTGTTGTAATACAAATCCTGTAACTGATGGCCAGCATATACAGTTAATAGTTGAACTCCTGTCCCTGGTTGAGCTAAAAGTAGTACATTATAAAACACATGCATACAAGTATAAAATATTCACGTTAAAATGGTACTGAATGGGAGAATACTGAGAAAACTTGTTGAAATAACATTCTGCTAACTTTTTTCCAGGTTTTGTACGATGGGCTTTGTCCAATATGTGTAACAGAAATCCAGTTTCTTCAGTTTCTGCAAAGAAACCGCAACAATGTGGATTTTATTGACATCTCCCTGTCAGGATATGATGGAGCAAAGTACAAGGGCATCAGTTATGAGATGGCTATGGAGGAAATGCATGTGATCGATGAGAAAAATACGGTACATTCACATTTAGCTGTTATTGTAAATACTTTGGAAATGTTTTTTTTTTTTTATTGCTATTGCATTTTGTATTTGGCAGGTTTATCGTGGGATCCCTGCCTTTTCTGTCATGTACACTGCAGTGGGACTCGGCTGGTTGGGCCGCTTGATAATGTGGCCACGTGTGAGGCCAGTACTGGATAAGTCCTATGGCATCTTTGCCAGAAATCGATTAAAGTGGACTGGCCGTGGGGATGAATGTATCACTGGACGCTGTGAAAAGAAAGCATAGGGAATCTTAAGTGTAAAAATGTTAAATACTGTAAATAGTGGAACTAAACTATGTTCAGGCCATATCTTTATATTACCATATCATATCATGGCATTAATTAACAAAGGCAGAACTTGAAGCACATGATCACAAGTTGACCAAATGTATCTGTAAAAGAAATTCTCTTTGACTCTGACCTTTTTGAAAAAGCCAAAAAGATCATTTGTCTTATCACATACAAGAAGTGAAACTTTCCACTGGTTTAATTTGATTCCAGTCCCAATAATTAAAATATATATTTACTCAATTGTCTTTTTTTCATACCAGAAGGTAGGAAGTTAGCTGGTTTATTTTATCTAACCTTTATTTATCCAGGGCCCAGTACTACAAAGATAGATTAGGAGGTTATTGAGGTAAGTTCAGGCTTAACCCTGAGTTTTCAGTATCACAAAGCTCACTTTCTATTAAATTAGATCACTTTGGTAAGTTATGCTGAACAGCTAACCTGATCTGGAGCTGGTTCATTTGCAGGTATATAATATTAACGTCGGTGACTGGCCAATCAGAAACGATAGACGAGTGTCGGAGGAGGCCAGCGACGCAGCCCTGTTTAGAGGGAGGTTAAGTCTTTACATGATGTAAACACCTCTCCCTGATTTTAGACTGATGCTTCCAGTCTGATACTCAGCAGTGACAGCACATAACCTTAAGCCCCCAGGTCTTACCACTGGTGATGGTGGTCCACTCCCGACTCAGCTCAGGAAAGAAATGTTGAATGAAGGACCAAAACATAATAGTAGCAGTGCTCCTGACAGCAATGTCAGAGGTTAGGCTGGATTCATATTAAAAATGGAAGAACTCAGTCCTGTGTCTTGTGTTTTATATGTTATTTAATATATACTATAAACAAATATAGCCTGACGTTTAAGTTACATCTGGCATTAAAATGTGGAATTTTAATTTATATTTTTGCACAGGTGAGTCATGGGCCGCAATCTTAACTTCTGTTCCAGCTTTGTAAACAAGACTCTAAAATCCTACTGCTAAAACAGGTATTTAATGAGCGTTCTTAAAATGTGCCCTCAGCTGACAAAAATGTACAGCTCGTTACAGTCATCTCAACTTCTCAGATTAAAGAAAACTGAATTTGCAAAATGGAAATGTACAGCACAGGAAGACCCTGCTCTACCTTTCAGTACCATGTCAGAGATTTTACCAATGAAGTGAAATATTACCAGGTCGTACGCTGCTGCTCGTCTTCTGCCAGGGATGAATTCTAAGCTGAAGCTGTTGGTATAATCAAGGAGACTCCATACAGTCAACTGGCTGGTCAATCATTTAATCAGTTATCACATACTAACATGTAGTTCAAAAGAAAGAACATTGCACCTGTAGATAAAACAGTCAAGCCCTAAAACTTTACAACAGGCCAGCAGGGCACAGAGACATATTGGGGTAAGTCTCATGATAAAGCCTTAACACAGACCATAGACAAAGAAAATCAAGCCAATAAAGAAAATTTCAGGTGTCTAACTTTTTAATATTCGCCCTGTAGCAACAAGATTTGGTAAAAGCTACAGTTATGTTGCTAACCACATAAACTCTGTATTCTCTAGAGAAGTCACAAAAATGCAGGATGATATAGAAACAAATTCCGTAAGTCGGCCAAACAAGAGGAGAAGAAAAAAACACTGGTTCTGAAAGTGTAAATCCTCATGAAAAGGCAACTGTTAACCAGACAACGCGCAAACATGCTCACAGGATCGGAAGCAAGGTTACGCTCTGTTTTCAGCCCACATCAATAAATACTTTGGGGCTAAGGTTTTAGATAAGCAGAAATCAGCAATTTTATCTATATGCAGAAAACACTACAGTTGAGAAAAAACATCTGACTACAAAGCCTCCCACAAGCTGCAGCATCTGAATTGAAAGTTTGTCTTGATGGTCTTTTCCACAGTTGCCATAAATACTAGTTTTGGAGAGAACTACTTCCAAATGGCAAGTCATATCAATTGATATTTCAAAGGTGAAAGTCAAAAAGTATATGGATAACAAAGATGTACCCTTTATTTGTAAACTCTGAGAAACAAAAGACTGTTTCCGGCATGGACTGTCTTCATCCTTCAAGTGCCATTACTGACTTTCCTAATGATTATCCAAAAGTGAGACCCTCAACCTAGACTCATAAAACTGACCCTGCTATGACAACGTCTCAGGCAATATTAAATAAAAAGGTGAGTTTATTGCATTGATTTGGTTGTACAATCAACTACAGCTCATATGGTACTGAGTTGTGTTTTTTATTAAATTTTTATTTGACAATGATTAGATTTAAAGGCTAAAATCAGCAGGAGTTTTGGAAATTCTGCATCGAGACACAGAGGCCTATACCTGGAAAGAAATCAGCCTATACTGGCCCGGTTCTGCTTGGTGCTGGGGGAAGAGCGTTTAGCAAAACAATGGACTGGATCAGTGAGAGGGCTTTGGGAATGAAACAGTAATGGGTGTAAGTAGATACACCCACTGAAACAGCAGTGGGTGTATCTAAAAAAATAAACACTGGAAGATCTGTGTTTGAAAGATTTCAGTGGAATTCAGCTTCACAGAAAAAGGAACCATGTTTGTAAGCATATATCACACATTTTATTTATTATAAAATCAGGGCGATATATATATATAATATACATATGTTTTTATATCACATTATTCTCTGCATCCAGTATGTTCTTGTATAATCCTGTTTGTGTAGTGTGAGCAAACGAACTGTAAATACATTTTTCATCACAACTGAAAGATGTAAAGGTTTATCAGTGACAGTATGTCAGTTATTTGTTTGTGGGGCGTTACGTTTCCCTGTGTGTGTGTGTGTGTGTGTGTGTGTGTGTGTGTGTGTGTGTGTGTGTGTGTGTGTGTGTGTGTGTGTGTGTGTGTGTGTGTGTGTGTGTGTGTGTGTGTGTGTGTGTGCCTGGAGGCTGTATCCTTTTTATTCACAATAGATTGTACTGGACAGAGGCCCTTTGTGCAGAGAGCATGCGTTTGTGCCAGCCTGAGCAAAGATACTATGTCAGTACCCGCCCCCCCATCTCATTTATACATCAAAAAATCAAATTACATACTTTTCCACCAAAGTGTGGCTATATGAAATGCCAGAAGTGAGTGTTAAAGCATTTGACACTTCAGTTTTGTTATTCTTATTATGCCTTCACACGTGAAGATGACGTTATTTTTTTGTGGATTTCACAATGGATTTATTATAATAGGCTCTGTGGTATCTGTTAGCCTGCCGTGTGACTGAGGCGTGGGACAGCCAGTCTGATGGGCTGCACGAGTCCTGCTTATCCTGACTGTTATACATGCTTTAGGATGACAGTGACAAATCAGGCTACAATACAATAGTTGCTGCACTGATCAAGTTCAGAGTGGACAAGCTACTGTGACGAAAGATGAGAATCTATATCCCGCCAAACAGAAAAGGATCAAAGTACAGAAACAACTAAACTGAGGTAAGACTTCAGCTTTATTGATGCTACGGTACAAGCATTAAAAAATAACTAAAAACACTTTTATGTGATGTTATTGCCAGGGCCCATGTGAAACAAAGTATTTAAATATATTTGTAAAGATTCAATTCAATTATTATAGCTTCACCCATTCGGTATGTCTATGAGAATATTTTACATTATATCCTAGAGACTAAAGACCGAGTCTTAAAAACGTACTAATTAGAGTTAGTATTACCACTTTAGTCAGCCATATGTCCATTAATCATTGGTCAATTTTCCAAAATGTTTGTTTAACCTAGTCTATAATTAACTTACCCTTTCCCATTTGCAGTGAGATTAGATGTTTGAATTCTGGTAAATAATGGATTGGACACTGTGGATGAGTTATTGTAGTATATTGTGTCTGTGAAGGTTCTTAGCCATCCAGGTCATCTTGAAGAAAAGGTTAAGGCAAAGGCATCTGGACTTAGTTTTCAAGGTGAAGATGTTTTGACTCTTCTCTAGAAGACTT
This sequence comes from Neodontobutis hainanensis, assembly GCA_024349245.1. Taxonomy (NCBI): domain Eukaryota; kingdom Metazoa; phylum Chordata; class Actinopteri; order Gobiiformes; family Odontobutidae; genus Neodontobutis; species Neodontobutis hainanensis. The sequence goes on along the minus strand of JALDNG010000174.1, from coordinate 83,051 downwards.
TGACAAATCTGAGTTCAACTGATACGAGAACTGAGCTTTTATCTTTAGACGGAAGGGTTTAACCTGAAACTAACTCCAGTCTGTTCCTGTCTCATGGTTGTTAACTCTGAAGTAGTTACATTGTGTACTGCTTCAACCGTGACAGTGTGACGTCACATTGCAAACGATAGGGGTTTTAAATGTGAACAAGCAGCTTGTGTGGTTACATGCTCCCTCCTACAGGCCATCTGTTTTCATCCAAGGCCTGGATGCACGTGCCAAAGGAGACCCTCGAGCATAGAGACCTTCTTGTCGTCACTGAGCCAGCTCTGTCTGCTTTTCTGCCTCTTGACTGTGCAATCTGGTGCATGGCACTGATCACTGCTCACTGTCAGGCCTGCTGCTCTCAAATGTACATGGAGAGAAAAGCCCATTCTAAAAGCCGAGACGCTATACACACCCCTCTGCTGATGTGAGAGTCTTGTTGTGTCCACTTGATAACGCAGAGAAGATGATCAGTGCCAACATTTTTTAGCTTTGTTAAAAACCTTTAAATACAATGTTCCTGTTTGATGTAAGAGCACCTCATTTACCCTCAACCAAAGCTTATGTTTAATTTCACCAGTTCTGCCAAAATATGACAATTATTTAAAAATTTTCATAATAATTCCAGCTTTATTGGCATCCTTTCCTAAAATAATGGGATTTCTTCAAGTAGGATTTTTGCCTTCTGAATTCCTAGATTCTTAACCTACCTCTCCTCCTTATCAAAACAGAACAAAAATGTGCCTCCTACTTACCCTAGGCCATCTAAAGGAAATGACTCAAATGATTTTGTCAAAGCAATTTTCCCATTATTTCTCAGCAATAGAAGCACGCGACTTGCTTATAATATTCATTTGCCAGAGACAAACACGGCTTTCATACTGTGTTCCCTCCACTAAACAATAGGCCCACAATTTGATGTCATCCAAACCAGCAAATGCTCCACAAGTTGTTATCTGTGGATTAAACAGGTAAATGTCCCTAAATTATTCATTTTTATTCATTTTAAACAATACATTTTTCCACATCAATAATTGCACTGTACAATATTTGTTCTGTAGACAAAGTTAACGGCTGAGTTTGACCTGACAACACTGGTGAGTTGTAGGTGGTGTTAGGGGCACATTCATTATTCATGGGAAGGGTGGGCAGCGTGTGAGTGGCAGGGACAGACAGAAACTCTATTAATGAAATGTTTCGACTCTTCTAGGGATTCTGACTTTCGATGGACTGGCATTAATTGCTATTCTGCACCAAGAGGAGTTACTTTTGGGAGAAATGTTACTGGAGTTAGCAACAGAGGTGAAGAGGAGAAAGGAGACCTGATTTGACTTTGTAGGAGGTGGGTGCTTAACATATTGTCTCACCAGATATGGTCTTGTGATTTTATTGTGTAGTTACTGTGACATAAAGCATTGATTGTTCTGTTCTTGGTTAACCTAAGACATTGTAACAGATGTACTTTAACATGAGTGCTGGGTGTATAGATGCCAGTGTTAGTCTGGGGTCATAAATGCATAAAGAACAAAAATGATATAAGATGGTTAAATAATATGAAATAATTATGAAAGATATTTGTTCTGTCTTTGTGTGTTAGCAGTTGAAATCTGTGTGAAATGATGTCTTGGTCCTATGTCTAGTAAAGATGGAGACACCAGTGCTTTTGCTGTTTTTCTGGATAAATGTTTGGGCTTTTGACGTCCCTTTAGAAGGTGAATCAAGAAAATGTCTTGCTTTAAAAAAAAAAAAAAACTTGTAATACAAAATCCGATGTGTGGTCTAGTGTACTGAGCTGTTTTATTTTTCCTATCTATAGTCAGACAGCCTCCGACCATTATCAAGCAGTCTCCAAAGGAGCATATTGTTGATCCTAAAGAGACAATGGTCATAGAATGTGAAGCCAAAGGAAACCCTCATCCCATGTAAGAACAAATGCAGTTTTACAGAAACTTTGTAATTAAACCAATCATTTTTATGGACTTCTCTGTTTTGCTAGTTTCTCATGGAGGCGCAATGGCAAATATTTTAATGTGGCACGTGATTCCCAGACGTCAATGCGCAGGCGCTCCGGGACGCTGGATATTTATGCCAAGAACAATCCAGAACAGTATGAAGCAGAGTATCAGTGCATTGCTTCTAATCAGTATGGATCTGCATATTCTAACAAAATTCAACTTCTGCTTTACAGTAAGTTACTAAAAGTTGCCTTAAACAACCATGAGATATTTGGAGCATTTCAGGCATTTCAGTGTTGTTATTTATATATGCATGTTTATGATATTATAATTCTTACCACATGGAAACTAGAAATATATCTAATAGGGTTTAGAGTTATTTCTATAGTTATTTATTTTTAGCACTATAAAGCCTATTTGCTTTCATAAGACACATCTCAACTGGTTTTAGGAGCCCCTGTCTGGCCAAGGGAGATCCAGGAGCCTGTGGTGGTCAGTGCTGGTTTACCTGTGGTCTTACCATGTGACCCCCCACCAGGCCCACCTAAACCTGAAACGTACTGGATGAAAAGCTGTAAGCAAAATTGTTACTGAAAAGGACTAGTTATCCATAAATGTTTAGTAAGACTTATTTCAGATCTAGCAGAAAGCTTTCTTTTATAATTGATTTTACAGTTTTAATATTCTATTACAGGCTCTTATGCCAGACCATTCAACTGGCCCATTCAGACAGCGTTCCCCACCATGCAGCCTGTGCAACAGGACCGGAGGGTGTCAATGGGAGTCAATGGGGATCTGTACTTCTCGAATATTTTGTTTAATGATTCAGTTGCTGATTTCTGCTGTAACACACGCTTTCCTTACAAGAATGTCATCCAGCAGAAAATGCCTGTGGTTGTAAAGGTACTTGCAAGTGAGTATTATAGTGTTTGGCAGCATTTACCCTGCACATACTGGTGTTTTTTACTCTTATGTAACCTTTCAGAAAGTGTCATGTAGTATTTATTTAGTTGGTCTTAATATTGTAGCATTTACATAATGGCTCTTAAATAAAACAAAATAAAAATGAATACAAATGCATTTGATTTCTTTTTCAATGTTATTTAAAATGTTTTTATTTAAATCTTCTAACTTTACCTGAATGTTGTTTAAGTGACTATATCCCATGCTTGGACCTATGTGTTTTTTTTCTATACAATACATCTATATTTTCTTATTGCTCCTGACATTCTTAAATACTGAATATACGGTTTTATTTCAGACACCTTATTTTGTTTCAGCTTTGCTTACTAAGTGTGGTGAGTGAGTGCTCAGCTTAATCTGATTTAACATGCTAACGGTCACACTCACTAGTAAAAGTTAGATCATGTGTAGCTGGTGTTTGCTTCTGTGTGTAGCTCGTTCACTGGCAGAGGCTGCCCCCACCTGGCTGTCTCCGTCAGGCTCTTCCAGCTCTATTCTGGTCCTGCAAGGGGAGGAACTACTCCTGGAGTGCATCGCTGCAGGAATGCATGTGGAATTTCTTTTATCCCAAATTATTGTGTCCTCTTTTTGTGCCCTTTACATAAAGTCTAAAAACGTGCATGTCCTCATTTAGGCCAACTCCTCATATCACATGGACAAAGGATGGTGAGAATCTGGTGGTGACTTCACGGATGAAAGTAAAAAACTTCAACAAGATGATTCAAATCCCAAAGGCTGCTTTTGAAGATGCTGGTGAATACATTTGCAAAGCAACTAATAAAATTGGATATATTCAGCACACCATAACTGTTAGGGTCAAAGGTAAGCCTGCTTTTGTACTTTTTGTCTTTTGATACAATTAAGCAACATGTTTTTTCTTCTGAAATACATTTTATTTATTAGCGGCTCCTTTTTGGGTGGAGAAACCCACTAACTTGATTTTGGCACCTGAGGAAAATGGACGCTTAGTATGTCGATCAGATGGCGCTCCTCGGCCCACTATTGAATGGTTCATAAATGGAGAACCTATTGAATGTATGTATTGAAGGAATATCATTTAAGTCATTCCAAACAATCTATGGTATTGCTATAATTAATAAATTTCACACAGTTGCCACCCATCAGCCGAACAGAGAGGTGTCAGGAGACACACTAGTTTTCCGCAGTGTAACAGCGGAAAACACTGCTGTGTATCAATGTAATGCTTCAAATGAGTTTGGCTATCTACTGGCCAACGCTTTTGTCAATGTACTGCGTAAGTAAATATTCATATTTATTGTGTAACACTTAAAACTGTCATCGCTGGTTCTATGTACAGATTGCTATATTGTAAAAGCTGTTAAATATCACAATAAAAAGTTTCTGACTTTGTACTCAGACATTGCCAATCTCTCCATGTTTAGATGCCACACCCCATATTGTTAGTCCCAGGAATGAGCACATTAAAGTAATAGAGGGCAGTCGTTCCTTTTTAGATTGTCGTTATTTTGGATCTCCAATGCCTGAGTTACGATGGTGAGAACATTTGACACATTTGTGAATAACTACTGTCCAATGCTATGGTTTTATGGTGTACATTTAATATTGTCTGTGTATGTGAAGGTCAAAATACGGACAAGGGAATCTTGAAGGGAATCGTTTTAAGACACACATTAATGGGACACTGGAGATAAGGCACATACGCATCGAGGACCAGGGAACGTACCTCTGTGTTGTGAGCAACATTGCTGGAAGAGATGAGAGTCAAGTGCAAGTAGAGGTCAAAGGTAAAGATAATGTCCTGTCATAATATTTGACATGACACACATATTTCTAATCACAAATCCTGTTCATTTCTGCCATTTGTAGAGCCCACTTTAATTGTCACAAAACCTCAGAATATGAAAGTAATACGTGGAACTGTTGTGCGCTTTGAGTGTGTTGTTAAAGCTGATGTCAGCACGCCTGCCACAACTACTTGGATAAAAGATAAGAGGCACATCACTTTTGGCTGGAGGTGAGCCTTAGTAATATTATTATTGTAAATATTTACAATATGAATGTATAAAAATGAATGTTGCACCACTTGTATTGGCTGTCTTTTCCAGATTTAACATGGATGATACAAATTTGGTCATCACCAATGTAAACAGAGGTGATGAGGGGAATTATACGTGCTTAGTCAAAAGTGAACTGGACCAAAAGTCTGCTTCGGCACATCTCTTGGTCATGGGTAGGATATGTTTATCATTGCCTTCTCTTGATAATAAAAGCCTGTTTTAAACTGGACGTGCCTTATGTCCGCAGATCGTCCTGATCCTCCGGCTGACTTGCAGCTCTCAGATCCATATGAACGTACTGTAAGACTGACTTGGATCCCCGGAGACAGTAACCACAGTCCAATTACAGGTATTGGTATACATAAATAGGGCAATTCAAACATTGAGTGAAAAAGGTGCACTGTGAACTTTAAATGGATTATGTTATTTTGATTAATTAATTGAAAAAAAAAAACTTTTCTACAGAGTATTTAGTGCAGTATGATGATGATGACTGGTTACCTGGGAAGTGGAGAAATCTGTCATCCTATCCAGGAAACCTGAACTCTGTGATTCTGCATCTCATCCCCTTTACATACTATGAGTTTCGGGTCATTGCTATTAATGAAATTGGACCAAGTCGCCCAAGTCGTCCATCCACGCGTTTCCAGAGTAGTGGTGCACGTAAGTTTAATGCTTTTAAAACTGCAGTCTCTTCCACTAACCATTATTGTCTGTTTAAAATGAACTGGGAGACAAAAATGATTGCTCTGGTTTTCTTTACAGCCCCAGATGTTATCCCCAAAAATCTAAAAGGTGTAGGTACTTGGAGGAATAACATGGAGATCAGCTGGGAGGTACAGTATTAATAGTAAAATCTTTGTTTATTACTTTAAATTCTAAATATAAACACATTCCATTTGGATATCGTCTACAGCCTCTGTCCTACAGAGAGTGGAATGGCCCTCACCTCAAGTATTTGGTCTGGTGGAAAAGGAAGGATTCCCGAGAGGAATGGAAGAACAGCACCACAAAATGGTTGAAATACTACATCTATGATGCAGATACTTTTACTCCATATGAACTGAAAATCCAGGCTGTTAATGACTTTGGGCTGGGACCAGAGTCACCCATTGTCATTGGCTACTCAGGCGAAGACTGTATGTACCAAATGATTGTATAACAGTATATTCTGACTGCATTATTTATTGTTTAATTGGTCAGCTGTTTGGCAGTCACATATGGAAAAACACTACACAGTATGTTTGAAACATTCACTGTCAGTATTATGCCCCCTCTTTGCTCCACAGGGCCTATAGCTGCTCCCTTGAACTTAAGAGTGTCTGACATTAAAAACACTCAGGTGACTGTGCGCTGGGACCCTGTGGAACGGAGCTCTATAATGGGAGAACTGAAAGAGTACAAGGTGTGTTGACTTATCTTTTTTAACTACACCTATGTGCTGTGGTAAGCATTTGGATTAAATAAACTACCCAGTCTGCAGTAGTGATGTTCTTCACATATATCAGGTTTATTACTGGAGGGACAGCAGTCAGCTGAAGTGGCTGAGAGTCAACAGAGGCATGAAGTCCCAGGCATTTCCAGATGATAGTCCTGAACCCTCTGGAGTTCTTACTGGGCTCATCCCTTATAGCAACTACAAGATGTACATAGTAGTGGCAAATAATCGCTATGAAGGGCCAGCAAGCAATTACATCCACTTCTCAACACCTGAAGGAGGTAAGTGCCAAAAAGTGGGAAAAATATTCTGTTCAACTCAAATTAATTTGTCCATTTCTGTGCATATGTTTATTATTGCCTGCTGCTTTTTGTCAGTGCCATCTGTTCCGAGATCCTTCCGGATCCAACAGCGACATCTGGACAGTATTTATGTCGACTGGGACCTTCCCACAGAACCCAATGGAATAATCACTGGATATTCCCTGAAGTATCAGACAGGTACACCAACCTGTGAAACATTTTTAATGTGGCACTGCCGCACAGCAAGAAGGTCCTGGGTTTGATCTACCCTGGATAAATAAAGTTAAAAACAAAATGATTTACAAAAAATCCCTTCATGCACATTCAATTGGATGACTCCTAAATAGAAAACTACACTCAAATGACACATTATTACATAACATTTTCTTCCAGCACATACTTTAAGAGACACAACCATTAAATGGCTCTCTACCACAGTACTAGAGTGTTACAAGAGGGTATCAAACACTTGAGAATGCAATCTCCAAGCAGGTGCAGCACTTAAAAAAGTATTTGTGTGCCCTCAAGCGGCAACAAGAGTTCTTATTGCTGACTGAAATGTCAACACTCCTCAGTGAATGCCACCAGAGGTGAAGAGCTGCAGGTTGAGGAGTTCCCTCCAAACGTAACAAGCTTCTCAGTCCGACGTTATGACCGCTACACACGATACAGATTCTCTGTGGCTGCTCGCACCCAGATTGGAATAGGGGAATGGCATACAGAGGAATCACCCCACTACACCACAGAAAGTAATTAAAACATTCAACCAAATTTATAGAGATGATTAGATATTGAACAGAAGGCCTCCACTGAGAGAGTCTGCCTTTGTCTGCTTTCAGTTTATGCTCAGGACCAAGTGGACATCACCACTCAGGGGTGGTTCATCGGGATAATGTGTGCTGTGGCTCTTATTGTGCTTATTCTGCTGATAGTGTGTTTTATCAAGAGGAGCAGAGGTGGCAAATACCCGGGTAGAGAAGTATTTCATTAGATATACATATATTCATTCATAAGTGTCTTAAGTGTTGTTAATACAAAGTTTTATTTCAGTACGGGAAAAGAAAGATATTTCACTGGAGCCAGTGGACGATAAAGACCAAGAAGGATCATTTGATTATAGGTGCGCTGTTATTGTATGTTAATATGTATAGACAATGCACGTTGATAATATACTAAATTATAAATTTAATCTTTAGACAGTAAAGAGTCTGTGGAGGTTCTCAGTCATCCAGGACATCTTCAAGAAAAGGTTTGAGTAAAAGCATCTGGACTTCCATATGATTTTACTCAAACCTTTTCTTTTAGACAGTAAATAAGCAATTTTGATTATGATTTCTTTAACACATTGGATTGAATTGATACATCATTAAATTATAATTAAAATAATGCTCCGGTACAAACCTGGTGACAGCGGTTGTGATGTTACTTAACTCATTGACTTTCCTGTTTTTATTGATGGTGTTTTTCACTTTTACCTGCCCTTTTTAAACCCAAACCATGTTCATGACTCAAGGTCCCTTGAAAGGTATGGAAGTTAAATATTGACAAATACTATTTATATTTTAAGTGCTTGTAGTCCACTTTGTGCTACACTCGGTGTTCTAAAAGAAAATGTTCATGTTATAGGATCACACGTGTGTCCACGCTACCTTATCCCAGAAGGTAAATTTTATATTTATTTGACTGGCACTTAAAAACACATTTGTTTCTTCACACTGTTGAGCTGTTTTTTTGTACCCAGAGAGGAAGAGAGAGGGCTTCAAAGAGGTCAGCCATCTTTGGAGGCAATCATCAAGCGGTCAGACAGTGACGACAGTCTGGTGGACTACAGTGAAGGAGGCGAGATACCTTTCAACGAGGATGGCTCTTTCATTGGCCAGTACACAGGAAACAGAAGAGATGTCAGGGAGTTAGACTTCGGTGGTGGTCTTGAACTGCACTCACAGTTGAACACTATCTATTCCCTTGCATAAAAATCAAGACTCTGTTCCTTAATTCTTTGTCATATGACATGCTGATGTCAAGATGCCAGGCAACGGGTGTGTGTTTTCTGAAGGAGCAGCCAGAGCTTGAGGTGCTTGATTTGCACACAACACTTTTATACATTTTAAATGAACTCTCTGATGTAGAGTCATGGTCTCTTCAGTCAAGACTACAACCTTCCAGATGATGACAAATTTAATTATGTGTGGAATGTTTTGTTTACTGAATGCATCTATTGTATTCACTGTACAAACTGCAATTATCTTTAAATGTATATCTAAATATGTGTCTGGGGAGATTGTCAGTCATCCAGGACATATTCAATAAAATCTTTCAAAGAAGGAATTTCCGTATGCCTTCTTTGAAACTTTTTATAAATGAAGACTTCTGTTATCTGTTTATCATGTTGATAAAACAAAGACTGTAAAAGGGACAGATAAACTAATACACCTAACCCCCTCATTGTCATTATGAGATGAAACGTTATTTTTTTTATTGTTGCACATAATGAAGTGATTATATGAAATTAGATAAGTTAATGACTAAGGCAATGAATATTGCAATCATATTAGTCAAATGGAATAACAAATGAAATTGTGTTTAATAAAGACAGGCTTCAGATTTGTTACAAAAGTTGTATGGTTATTGTCTTGAATATTTCCATCTGTCTGGGATCTCTGTAGTTCATGTTTACCTTCATGAGTTCTTTATGTCTGCCTCCACAGTTGGATGTAGAACGTTACAGTCTGTATTTTCAGCTCCTGGCTTTTTCTGAATGCTTGAATGGTCTGTTTCAGTGTTACCCAAAGGTTTGTTGCTACTTTATATTTTAACTGGCAATGGATGTAACTAAGAATTGTATTTTTTATGTTGACACCACTAAATCAGCAAACAGCCATTAACCATTTGTAAAAAATGTGCTTCTTAAAATTTTGTCCAAACTTCCAATTGGGATTTTAACCAACTGTTACAATAAAATAAAAGTTAATGAAACAGCTATATTTGATTTGATATTTACATCACAGTGTTTGCGGCAAAGAAAAATAAATCAAACTGTATTTTTATCATAGATATTCAAACATTTTTAATTGTTTAATCTTTTGATAATGCTTAGAATAAAATATTTCTATAGTTATGAACTCTGGACTATGTACTGCTAGATAAAGAGTTGGATCATCTACTGATCATTCAGCTTATCAGCAAACCTTTCAACTCTGTCAACATGTATATTGTCTATACTGGAATGAGAAATCTTTTCACCATACTTGACTTCTCTATTAAGAAACTTAATAAAGAATTTAACAGAAGTCACAAGCTGACACCAGAAGTAAATAATTCTTCTTAGTTCTTCTGGTTTATTGTTGTACTAAAGCCAACGCTGAATTTGAAGCACAAGAACCAACTGATGCAACAACCAAAAACAACGTGTGTATGACAAATGTACATAGCTACATATTAACACTTACTATAACCATAAAATCAAAACATCATAATCTTGTGACTCAACATAGGGTACCGTGGCCGTCCCTGTAACACTTTGTCCTGGTCTTATCACATATATCACATATATAACAAGAGCTTTCAACCAAGCATCTTGCATCAGTTAAGGCTTTGGCCCACAGAGCTGTAAGTAGCCAACTACAATATTATGTTTTACAATATACATTTAAATTATTGCTTGCATCCATGTTCTTTTTATTTCTAGGCCACTCCAAGAAAAAGCCAACATGGCAAGACTACTGGCTGGTAAATGGGCAAATTTTAGTTTTAAGTAACCTGAAGTAAAAATGCAAAACAAAGCTAATCAAAGGCTTTTCTCTTTTTAGGACTAACCATTTTGGTTTGCGTTCAAATTGGTATGGATTCTTTCTTTTACAGCATTAGTGTGCAAATATTTGTCCAAACATGCATTTACTTAATGTATGTTTTTTTTTTTCCCAAAGTATCTTCTTCCAAACTAGTGTGCTACTTTACCAACTGGTCCCAATACAGACCTGGGCCTGGCAGGTTTGTGCCTGAGAATGTAGACCCCAGCCTCTGTTCACATTTGATCTACGCCTTCTCCATCATCAGCCCGTCTAACGAACTGTCTCCTTATGAGTGGAATGATGATATTCTGTATAAATCCTTCAACGCTCTCAAAAACAAGTGAGTCCATTCTGTTCATGTTGGCCATATCATTATGTCCTGACTATTGAGAATATTATTTGTAAATAGATCTTTTTAAATTTCTATCATTACAGAAACCCCCAGTTAAAAACTCTATTGGCTGTTGGTGGTTGGAACTTTGGGACCTCACAGTAAGAAAGGCTGACAGAATCCACATTTTTATGAAATATGAATGAGTTTTATTGAACAATACCAGTTTATAGACACTTGTACAAATTTCTACAGGTTTACTATAATGGCGTCGTCCCCTGCCAACCGTCAGAGATTTATTCAATCTGCTGTGCACTTCTTGAGACTGCATGGCTTTGATGGGTTGGACCTGGACTGGGAGTATCCTGGAGCACGGGGAAGCCCACCAGAAGACAAAGAGAGGTTCACTATACTGTGCCAGGTTTGGACAGCTACATCATGAGTAACAGAAGGATAGCAGTTTCTTTACCTCCGGTCTCAAAGTTGATGATGTGTTTGTACATTAATCTTTGTTTTTTTGTAGGAATTACTTGCTGCCTTTGAAAAGGAAGCCGCTGAGACAAGAAAAAACAGACTTCTTCTCACAGCAGCAGTGGCTGCTGGGAAAGGAAACATTGACAATGGTTATGAAATTGCCAATGTGGCCAAGTGAGCTCCTGCTACATGAAATTATCTGTTTGTCTTTCTTATCATTGTTGTCATTGTTATTGTGGTGTTAAACTTTGTCTCCCAGGTTTTTGGACTTTTTTAATGTCATGACCTATGACTTTCACGGTGCATGGGATTCTTTTACTGGGCACAACAGCCCTTTGTACCGCAGTTCATTTGATGAGAATGACAACATCTACAACAATGTGGTGAGTAGGTCTTTATTCTGCTGTAACAATAAGTTGTTATTATTTATATTATTATATTTTATATTATTTATCATAACCGTTATAATCCTAAACAGGATTTTGCTATGAAATACTGGAAAGACCAAGGTGCTCCAGCTGAAAAGCTCATGGTTGGTTTTGCCACCTACGGCCGCACTTTTCGCACAGTATCAGCAGCTCATGGTGTTGGAGCACCAGCCAGTGGACCAGCCTCAGCTGGTCCCTACACCAGAGAGGCCGGCTTCTGGTCCTACTATGAGGTCAGCAGAAGTTTTTACACATCATTTTACTGAATCTTTATCTTTACCAAATTGGTACATATATTTATTTTCAACCTTTTCTGCAGATTTGCACTTTTCTCCAAGAGAGCAGTCTTAATTGGATTGATGAGCAGAGTGTGCCTTATGCTGTTAAAGGCAATGAGTGGGTTGGATTTGATAACAGGCAGAGCTATACTATCAAGGTAAGAAATAATAAGTTAACCTTTTTATTTTAATGGCTAATAACTATCATTTGTCAGAAGGTGGCAATCTAAGTATTTCAACCACAGTTAATTGCATATTCTGTTATTTTGTATTCTCTTATGCATTTACTATTACTATTCTATACTTTTTATTGTGATCTTTACCTCAGTGATCTTTAATGTGTATTTATAGAAATGAACAATCCAAAATAAGTAAGTTTATCTTTCTTTTATGTATCATTCCATAGGCACAGTACTTGAAAGATAATCATTTTGGAGGAGCCTTTATCTGGGCTTTAGATCTAGATGACTTTTTGGGGCAGTTCTGTGTTCAAGGAAACTATCCTCTTATTAGTCATCTGCGCTCACTACTGGGAACAGGTAAACACATACTCACACATGAAGTGTAATAAATGAAAGCAATTTGAGTGGTTAATGGGATTTTTGATTTGGCAGACTTTCCCATCCCTCCACCTACTGCACTTCCTCCCTCCAATTCAACTGATGTTTCCGTCCCACCAACTGAAACGAACACGGGGTCTACCACTGGATCTACCACTGGATCTACCACTGGATCTACCACTGGATCTACCACTGGATCTACCACTGGATCTACCACCACACCTGTTTCTGAAAGTGATTTCTGTGCTGGCAAGGCTGACGGACTCTATGCAAATGACAAAAACAAAAATGCTTTCCATCAGTGCTTTAATGGACAGTCATATTTGCACAGTTGTCCTACCAATCTTGCTTTTAATGAAAAATGTAAATGTTGTGACTGGGCGTAGATATAAATTATAAGGAATGTTGTTGTTCTTTTTTAAACTACTAGTTTCTAGTAATTTCTACTAACTAACAACTATTTTCTATATTGTCCTGTAAGCATCGATTTAAACTACTTTTATGTAAAATAGTGACAGCTATTTGCCATTTTGTATGTCACTTGATAAAATAAAGTCACATTTTTGGACCAGTGAAAAACTGACTGAAGTTTACACTGTTTTTAAAGTGGTATGGTCAAAGGTCATAGCTGCAGTTTTTTTTTTTTTTTACTTGTTTGATGAAGCAAGAGTTTAAAGTCCTTGGTTTTAGTCAATAGTTTGTAGGCTAGTTTGTGTTTGTCAGAGAAGTGAGCTAACATTTGCTCTTCGGGCAAGGATAGGCACAATGAGGAAACTTCTTTTAATTGCAGGTATCCAAAATAAAAGTTTGGACAATACTTAATTTTCTTCTGAATCTTTTTTTTGTTTTATTTAATCACATTCTCTTCACTTTATAGCTCTCTGTATTGTTTTTGGCAGCTTAGGTGAGTTTAACAGCTACACTGTCAGATACTTGTACTATTTTTCTATTCTTACTAATTCTTTAGAAATGAATATTCTTTTCATTCCCCTGTCTAGTCTCAGCCACCAGATTAGTGTGCTATTACACCAATTGGTCACAATACAGGCCTGTAGGTGGAAAGTTTCTACCATCCAATATTGATCCAAACCTGTGCACCCACTTGATTTATGCTTTTTCTGCCATAAATGAAGCAAATGAATTGGTAACTGTGGAGTGGAATGATGATGTACTTTACAAGTCATTTAATGAGCTCAAACAAAGGTTAGTACCCTTGTCATTATGTCAAATGGAAGACAAGGTCATGACATCTCATTAATTACTTATTTTTAAAGAAATCCTAATCTTAAGACGTTGTTGGCAGTTGGAGGCTGGAACTTTGGATCACAAAAGTGAGACAACTTGCAAACGTTTTGCAAAATATACTCTTTTTTTTTAAGCCCTTCTCAAAGAATTAAAAATGCTTTTCAGATTTACTACGATGGTGTCAACACAAGCCAACAGAAAAACATTCATCCAATCTTCCATCAAACTCTTAAGAGAAAACAGTTTCGATGGTCTCGATCTTGACTGGGAATACCCAGCTGCAAGAGGCAGTCCCCCAGAGGACAAGCAGAGATTCACAGTGCTGTGCAAAGTAAGGATTAGATTTAATGTAGTGCCTGTAACTTTAACACAATGTGACACTATCCACCTTCTAACCACATGTTGTACAGGAACTCCTCGAGGCCTATGAGACTGAGGGCACTGGGACCGGCCGTCCGAGATTATTGTTGTCTGCTGCTGTGTCTGCTGGGAAAGCCACTATTGACGCTGGTTATGAAATAGCAGAAATTGCAAAGTAGAACAATTCAAAAGATCAACTAAGAGAGTTACCATCCTCTGGTTCAGTGTTTTGACATTTTATGTGTTATCAGGTACCTGGACTTCATTAATGTGATGACATATGACTTTCATGGCACTTGGGAGACTGTCACGGGACATCACAGTCCATTATACAAAGGATCCCATGACACAGGGGACAATGTATATTTAAACACTGTAAGTGTTGCTCTGCTAAAATTTAATAACAAATCTGTGCTTGCTGTTTAAATGTTTCTGTCACATCTCAGGACTTTGCAATAAGTTACTGGCAAGAGAAGGGAGCGCCTGTAGAAAAGCTGAACATGGGTTTTGCTACATATGGACGTGCATTTCATCTGAGCACTCAGTCCAGCCAGCTCGGAGCACCGGCCAGCGGCCCTGCTAGTCCAGGGCAGTATACACGAGAGGCAGGCTTTTGGGCTTTTTACGAGGTGAAATAACAGCTACTCAATAACTGAATCTAGATAAGATAATAATCATTTTAGTTGATTTGTATTGATTGAACATAACCCTCTTTTTTTTTTTAGATTTGTCCTTTTCTTCAAGGAGCCACTGTCCAGATGTTGGAGGACCAGAAGGTTCCCTATGCCACTAAGCAAAATGAGTGGGTTGGTTTTGATAATAAGAACAGTTTTGGAACAAAAGTAAGCCTTTCTTCAATGAAATTCATATTCAAATCTTTATTTAAGGTTTAAAAAATCCTATAGTAAAGTCTCTCTTTGTTTGTAAAAATAGGTTCAGTACATGAAAGACAAACGATTTGGAGGAGCCTTTGTTTGGGCTTTAGATCTGGATGATTTCTCTGGTCAGTTCTGTGGCGAGGGAAACTATGCCCTTATCAACTACCTCCGGACTCGCCTGGGCTCAGGTATGAAAACATTATATGAATGCATTGATCTTAAATATATAATAATTGAATATGATGCAATGCAAATATTATGTTCTCTTACAGAAACAAATCAAACTTTAATAGCACCACCAACAGACAAACCTCCTGTCTCTGACAAACCCCCTGTTAGACCTACATTCCCAACGCCACCCACCGTGAGCCCTGACAACTTCTGTGCTACAAAGGGAACTGGTCTTTACCCTAAACCTGATGCACCAGGGTCTTTTTACAACTGTGCTTTTGGGACAACATGGATTCAACATTGTCCAGATAGTTTGGTGTTTAACGATAGCTGCAAGTGCTGTCAGTATGCTATTATGCTATAACATTCTCTTGGCCAATCCAGGTATTCAAGAAACATTACAGACCTAAGGCTCTGAGGTGTTTGTGAGAGTTCCATCTTCTTTGCTTTATGTAAAAACCTAACCTTTACTGAGAATTCAAACTAGCTACACTAAGTCATCATTATGTAATCATTGCATGTAGCTCTATACTGAGTGTGTTTTGAATAAATGTCACAGATTGGAAACACTGAGTACTCTCTATAATTATGCTATTGTCTTTTTTATGAGGTCTCTTACAGAGACATGAGTGTATCGTTGTGATGTGATCGTTTGACGTTCTTAGCTATTATTGTTAAGTTGAATTTGAGGTTTGGCAACATACTGCACACCTGTCACAAATGAATTACAACTGGGCCTGTCCTAAAGTACACCTAGGGGAGGTGGCTCTTTCCTCAAACTGCAATGTGCTGAATTAGGTGTGGTGTCAAAAGAGGCTGACCAGCAAGAAAATGTATACTTAATTTATTTAATCTATTATTTGTTATGGACCAACTTTGTGTGTCTGAAATAAAGATTGACTTGAATTATATACATGCATATGAACTACAGTTGTGATCATATGTTTAAATATCCAGATTTGTGATTTGTTTGTCCATTTTTTTGAGAGTGATAACTGATAAACTGACTAAATGATAACACGAAAACTGTTCTTTCCCTCATAGTTAGTGGTTGGGTGAAGCCATTTATTGTCAAACAACTGTGTTTACTATTTTTAAAACATAATGACAACAGAAACTATCTAAATACCTTGATCATTTTAGTCTGAAAATATGTTCACAAGTTGACACAAACAGGTTTGAATGGCTACTAAAGCTAGCCATCAGTGTGTGTGTATAAAAGGTCAGTGAGTTTCAGGGCTCCAAACACCAAACAGCACAGAGACAAGCCTCAAAACTTCTGGAACAAAGTCATTTGGAGTGATGAGACCATAAATTTAGAACATAAAAGTTTTTGGCCTCAACTATAAACGTTATGTTTAGATAGCCGTCAACCATTCCTGCTGTGAAACATGGAGGTGGCTCACTGATGTTTTGGGGATGTGTGAGCTACAAAGGCACAAGAAGACAAGACAAGATGATCTAAAACACAAGTCCAAGTTGACCTGTCAGTGGCTCCAGCAGCAGAAAGTGAAGGTTCTGGACAATCCATCTCAGTCTGACCTCAGTATCATTGAGCCACTCTGGGGAGATCTAAAGATGCAGTTCATGCAAGACAAGAACAGGAACTGGAGGCTTTTGCCAAGAACAATGGGTCAGTTTCATGTTGTCATTGAACTGTTGACTTCAGGAAGACGGTACAGAGTATATAAAGCCAGGACAAATAGACTCAAGCACAGTTTCTACCCAACTGTGATAACCGCTTTAAACGCTCAAAATTAATTTTTTGTTGTATTTATGACAATGACAATAAAAATCTATATATCTATCATTATGGTTTAAAAAGAGTAAATAGAATTGTTTGACAATAAATGGCTTCACCCAACCACTAATTATGAGTGAAAGATAGGTTTTTGTGATATCATTCATATTCTCTAAAAAATTGCCAAAAAACACAAATTCTTTTAAGAAAGCAATATACTTTTGTGTATCTGAAATAATTAAACAAGAATTAGCATAGGTTAAGGCTATTAGGATTACTTTAATAAGCATGTATTTTCCAAGAAAACTATATTTAGTCAACAAACCTTCTGATTTATAGGTGTACGTAGATACTCAGAAGAGTTCCGCTGTCCTTACTGTCTGTGCTGTGTTCTAAATGCTGTGTAATTAGCCATGCCTTACAAATGTTTAGATAAATTATAGTTATTAAACTGGAGGAATGCTAGTTCCAAAGCTTTCTGGTGTATGTCCTGTGGCTTGGTCTTACTTTAGGTAATTGTTCAATCATTCTGCAAATGAAAAGCATTGATTAACTCCACCTGTGTGCCACACCTTGTGAATCCAGTTTCCCATTTAAAAGCTGAAGGCAGGTTCGCCTCAGACATCAGTTTGTTGGCCAAGCAACAGCTTTCCTTCTGCTCGTGAGTATACAACTTCACTGATTCCATTTTAATTCTGTACAAATTGCTTTTAAAGTAAAATTATGAAAGCTTTCCGTTTAAATGAACACGATACTCATACAATACGATTTAACTTTAGTTCAAACCTATAGCCCTCTAGAACATTTAAATGTTTGTGTTTGAGCTTTTTGTGTTTCAATTGATGGGATGTTTTTGAGTGTGAAGCTTTCAGACAAAAACAGCTCACTGAAAAAAAGATAATACAACAAAACAATTTCAAGTGGCTAGATTTCCCTCAAAAGCTAGAATAATCATTTAACTTATTAAAGAGTAAAATATGGTACATGGGGCTACTCTAAATCCTCCATACTGTCCCTTTAACAATGTTGTTCTTGGTTTACAACAGTAGTTCCTCTTTGGCACTTAACCAGCACATTAATAACACGTTAGATAAAATCTGATGATAGTCAGATCTGAAAATACATTTTAAAAAGTAGGTTTGTCTGATAAAGTAATAAGGCAAAAGCCATTTGTTAACTCTTGTGTAAAAATGTTTGTCAGACTTGTTTTTCAAATTCTTACTTATCCATGAGACATTTCATTAAATTTAGCCTTTGAGCAAGAATTAATCACTGCATTTTCTGCATTCTGGTGTAATTGTGTCACGTACAATGTAATGCTAAAGACTATTTTTTTTCCCCATTTGCGTCATATAATTTATGACTATTTAATGTATGTTGTTTAGAAATCTTCAGAAGACATTAAGACCGCAAGTGCATCTCTTTGTCTACTACAGGTAGATGTAAACACACACCAACACTCATTTATTTATGTATTTGTTTATTCATCTGTTTGTTAACTTATCCCCACAGCAACAACATGCATAAGCTCGTTTGGACAGCAGGTAGGACGCTTACTTGTAACTGGTAATGGGGATTTTCCATTTCAAGTATAAATAATAGGTAGTTGTTTTCATTTCCTACATACTGGTACATACTGGTTTAACTGACCTTGAATCTTTCTTTCTCCAAGGTCTCTGCCTGATTCTTTCCAGCTTTGGTAAGACATTTTGTATTTTCAACTAAGAAAACATAATGTAGAGTTTTTTCAATGTTTGATTCTAATCCCACTCTTGTGATTCTTCCAGCCTCTTCTACTATGCTGGTGTGCTACTATAACAGTCTGGCTGCCACCAAACCCTCATATGGCCAGTTCACTCCCTCTATGATTGATCCAAATCTGTGTACCCATATGATCTATGGTTTCTCGGGCATTAACCAACACAGTGAGCTGGTGCCCACCGATTCAACGGCAGACCCTCCAGCCTATCAAACCTTTAATGACCTCAAAAACAGGTCAGTGCATGACCTAACCACTCCAAGCATGGCCTTTCACATCAAATATTAGTTTATCTCAGTTAACTCTACTGTGTGTCTATAGTAATCCACAGCTGAAAACCCTGCTGGCAGTAGGTGGTCCAACCTTTAACATTCAAAGGTAAGATTCATTCAAACTAACTTGGAATATGTGGACCACATTGATTATCATATTTAACATAGCCAGTATTTGAAGTCACTTAAAATTAATAAAATCATGTTTTACTTACATTAGCTTCTCTACAATGGTAGCATCAGCCCAAAATAGAAATAACTTTATCACGTCAGCGATCACACTACTAAGACAATATAACTTTGATGGGCTGAATCTGGACTGGCGCTATCCAGGAGGACCTGGAAGCCAACAACAGGACAAAAGTAGATTCACAAGTCTCTGTCAGGTTAGTCCTACATCACAAAACATTTAGTAGTGTGTTGACATAGAAGGTATCTAACTTAATTAATCAGTTTTTGCATAAACCACTTTTTTGTTGATTATGTTAGGAGCTCAACACAGCCTTCACCAATGAGTCAACAACAACAGGCAAGACAAGACTGATCCTTTCTGCCAGTGTGTCTGCACAAAAGACAATCATTGATAGCAGTTATGAAATCCTAAATATTGCCCCGTAAGATATAACTTTATCTAACATTACCTCAACCTGTCAGAATATTTTTGTAAACCCAGAATTCTTCTGTATTTTAACAGGAACCTTGATTTCATTAATGTTTTGTCCTACGGCTTTCATGTCCCAACGGAAAGTGTCACAAAACATCACAGTCCCTTATATGCATTATCCACTGAAACTGGAAATGATGCTTACCTTAACATTGCAAGTACAAAGATATAATTCAAATTTGATGCCCTTTTTTGTCATTTATCAGTGACATAACCATATTTTTTTTATAAATTTTAGGACTTTGCAATGAAATATTGGCACACTCAAGGAGTACCTTCAGCTAAGCTTAACATGGGAATTGCAGCATTTGGAGTCGCTTTTACCCTCTCTAGTTCCTCTACTGATGTTGGTGCACCTACGAGTGGACCTGGTGAAACTGGCTGCTATTCTACCGATCCAGGTATTTGGGCAAATTACGAAGTAAGTAACTGGTAATTCTCTATGTCGCATAGAAAAATTAAAAATAAAAACCTTCCTGTAACATGTCATATCCTTTACAGATTTGCCTTTATATTGATGGCGGTGACTTATACTGGATTTCTGAACAGAAAGTTCCATATGCTGTCACAGAATCGCAGTGGGTTGGATATGACAACAATACTAGTCTTGATGCTAAGGTACAGTTCATTTGTTTTTGGAGATTTCTTTTGCATTATTAAAACAGCTAAATAATCATCTTCCTCATACTCTCAGGCTAAGTACATCACTAATAACAATTACGGAGGAGCTTGTGTGTGGTCTCTGGATCTTGATGACTTTACAGGAACTTTTTGCAACATGGGCCCTAATCCCTTTATAGGCCATCTGAAAAGTGTTCTGCCTCCAGGTAACCAAACTATTTGATCAAATCAGCACTTGGACAGTGCTGAACAGACTGACTGACTTGTACTTATTCTTCCAACCCTAGGAAACATCTGCAATGGACAACCTGGGGTTCATCCCAACCCAAGCGACCCAACTACTTTTTACAACTGTGACTTCGGTGTTGCCACCCTCCAATATTGTCCTCAAGGTTTGGTGTTTAAAGTTTCTTGCAATTGTTGCGACTGGGCATAGAAACACACCTCCATGCGCCAATATTCACTATAATGAGACAAATAAAAGGGAAAAAGCCTAAAGGCAATTGTGTAGGAAGATTTATTTTGAGAATTGTGTTACCCATGTTATAATTATGTCTGTAATAAAACTCTTGCTTTTGTTAAACCTTGCAATTAAAAGTGACAGAAATTCCAAATAAATAAAAACATTTCTCTTTATTTCAGTGTACACATTTACATTTCAAAATGTGAGAATCCAATTACCACACAATAGACAAATCAACACGTTATCTATATGTATTTTGTGTTTAATTCCTTTGTTAAAGCAGTGGTTAGTGCTTCGGCCTCATTTAAAAAACTGTGTTGAGTTCAAAGACATGAATGTGAATGATCGTGTAGGCCAGTCATCATTAACCACAGTGAATGAATGTGAACTTTGTATGCATTGCCATTAACACTGTCCAGGATGTACTCCACCACAGGCCCCAAGTAGCCCTCCGTGACCCCTAACAAGATTAAGCAGTAATAAAAGAAATGAATGAAGTCAATTTTATTCTAGGACGCAGTAGATGTATAGATGTAACCTGCAGAAGTTTATTTGTAAAATTAAAACCCAATTACTATAATCAAAAATTATTTTCACTCACAGTATACCACTGACAATAAAATTTTGATAAAAATGTTTTTTGGATCATTGTAGAAAAATAAGGTATGTGATGAATAGAAGAACAAGAGTGAGAGTTAATTTCTTATAGTTCATGGACATAAGTGTGAGGCTCAGGGAGCTTCTCAATGTCACAGTTCTGAATAAGGTTGAAGTAAAATTGCACAAGTCCTTCATAGTTTTTCTTGGAAATCCTTTCATTGATGCCATGGAATCTAAAACAGAATAGACCAATAAGCTAAGGTTATTTGAAAGATAAAAGCTGAGGTCTTTTTTAAGGAAATACAGTAGGCAAATGGCACTATTATATCTCAAGTGGCTTAGACTTATTTTATTAAAAGTGAAATGTGCAGGTTTTCATGTTTCTACAACAAAACTATATTATTTCTTACCTTTGAGCATCACCAGGTTTAAACCACACAGGGGCAAAGCGATATATATCACTTGCCAGGTCTTTGAAATGTCGACTGTCTGTATTTCCAACACATAAACCTATACAATTTACAAATAGTGTTTTGGTCAAATACTAAAATAAATACTTATATAGAATTTACAGTAATTGAATTTGTTGATTTGATTAATACCTGGAGCAACATTAACTGATGGAAACATATCAAGCACTGTTTTCTTTATGATTTGAAACCCAAAAGACATTTCATCATAGGAGCTGACCGGTAACGGATCAAACCCATCAAGAAGTTCAATTTTCACACGGTGATCTCCCACTGTAGACTGGATGATGTCCATTACCTAGATGAGACAGCACACATTTAAAAATACGATGTTAAAACTGATACTGATTTACAGAATATATGCTCTACCTCTTGTAGTGTCTGTGCTGGGTGGATTCGTAGATTTACGTATGCTTCTGCATAGGAAGGAATAATGTTTCTCTGCAGCAAGAGCATAAGGAGAGGATTTTTTTTAAGAGGAAAAACTTGCTTTCTATCTCTTCTGAATTGACATTTACTGTACCTTTACTCCCGCATTAAACATTGTGACAGCAGTGGTTGTTCTGACAATAGCATTAGTGTCTTTGCTCATTTCCAGAATCCTGAAGAGCAAAAAATGTTTCTTATTACTTAATTACTGTTATTATGAAGCAAACCGTAACATAAAAGTTATATTTACCTGCCAATAAGTGGAGTAAAGAGCCACAAATTTGACATCATAAAATTAGTTGGAAACCTGAACTAAAAATTAGAAAGTGCTAAAAAAGCAAAGGGAGATTGGACTTGTAAAAAAAATTTGAGAACATAATTTATTCCTCTTACCTTAGGAGCCAAAAACTCAAACATTCCACGTTCAGGTCCTAGACCAAACAGCCGCTGCATTGGGCAGTCCTCGAGTCTAGAGAAAGTGTAAGACGTTTTTATCTGTTCTGAAACATGATCAGGCTTTGTTTGGATGCAAAGGTATAATGTATTTAAATAGAATATATACAACATAACAAATGCACAATAGAATGATTTTACCTTTTCACTGCTGCAGCCAATATACCAATTGTTGTTTCACTGGGAGGCATTGATGAGTGACACGGTTGCATTGACACACTCAACTTTACAGTGGCTGCACCCTTTTCACTTATCCCAATCCTGGAAACAATAATCAAAGTTTGGTATCGAGTCAAGCCTTCTTAAAAGTTTAGCATTAGGTAGAGTTTTTTACAGAGCAGCAGGTCCTTCAAGACCAGGGAGGATTCCATCCAGTATAGCCAAGCCCTCATCCAGGACAAATGAAAGTTTAACACCACGCTGTTTTAACACATGCACTATGTTCACTGCTCCATTGTAACCACCAACCTATAAAAGATAAAATAACTCAAGCACAAAATTCCTTTATTATAAAATATTAGTTGTATTTTTGATTACCTCCTCATCATGCCCTAGGCCAATGTAAAACCCTCTGTGTGGGCCGTAGCCTTTCATCAATAAGTACTCCAAAGCTTGAAGTATTCCCTTCAACCCCAGGATACACAAAACACACAATACAAAAATGCTTGTTTTTAGTTTTATTCCCAAAAGTGGATACATAATGTGTTTATTCCACACAAAATCTCCACTGACCTACCATAACACTGCTCTTATCGTCCATGGTTCCTCTGCCATAGATAAAGTCATCCATTTCTTTGGCGGAAAATGGTGGGGCTTCCCAGCCATCTGACTCTGAGGCAGGTACAACATCAATGTGGGCCAGCAGCAGGTATGGCACCAGGTTAGGTTGGGAACCTTGTACCCAAAACAAGTGACTAAAGTTTGCCACCACTTCATGTTTCACTAAATGTGAAGCGAAAACTGTTGGGAAAGCTGTCATGAGAGAAAGTCAAAAGACAAAGTGTTAGTGCCTAATTCTGAAAATAATACAGTATGAACATAATACAAATACTTACATCAAATAAAGCCTGTTGTTTTATTGTACTATTCTATATTTAAATTACCTTTTTACAGTGAAACGCAATCTGTGGTTAATAAAGTATACTTTTTAAGGATTTTCAGGGGATTTTTATAAAGCAGTGATTACGTGAAAACAAAATAATTTAGTTCCTATTCCAGCTGTTCACACATAGACAGTTGCTTGCTGCAGTTGAGGTAAAGTGAGAAGCAGAACAGTTGTAAAAACACACTGTCCCGTCACAGCAATGTGTACTATATGCTACAAGCATCAATAAAGACCACCATTGAGACCAGCATTAAGTTATCAGACCAATAAACCGCCCTCTTCAATGGTCACTACAGACACAGGGCAAAAGTAGCCCATTAGGTGCCAAGGTTTTTGGAGGCTAAAAAGAAATACTTTTATTTATAAGTGCTTTCCATTCATTTAACAATATCTTACAATAAAATAAACTCATCTGGTATTGTTTAGCAATTTTGCCAGCTTGGAGCTTAAAAGGGTTAACAAATACCAAGATGAGCAAAGTAAATGACATTGGCAAGGATCAATCCCACCAACACTAGCTTCAAAGCTTTCTGTTTCAACCATGTGCCGTTATGTAGACAGAAAGTCAACTGTGAGTATTTAGTTTAACTTAAATGTAGGTAGGACACAAATTGGGGAAAGAAAATATAAACAATAATTAACTACCAAACATAAATACTGTTCGGACAAAATGTCTTTAATTGTTGATTTAATACAATCAGCCAAGGCTATGATATTGAAATATGCCTCATGTTGCGAGAAACATAAGTTACTCCATAGAACTGAAATAATTGCGCGAGACCCCTACAGACCAGAGGCACAAGTCCGGGACCACTGAGAGCGCCCCTAGTGGCAGTCCTATCAATAATCCGGATCGTGTTCCTTGTTGTCACAGGACAGACCGCATTTTTGGTCACAAGACCCTCTCCCAATATTATTATTCTGCAACACTTTAAGTGATGATAGGGCCTAAGTGTTTTTGTCCCCTGAGACCAAACGGAATCTCCGGGTTGAAAAAAAAAAAAACATAAAAAAAAAACATTAAAAAAAAATAAAAACAATGAATTCAACTGCAGCCAAATATTGTCCATGTGAAAACCGCTGGAATATGGACTAAATCTTTTTCATTGCCCTACAAAAACAGAAAATTTTAATAATTTTCAGCACAAGTAGGCTACTTTCTGGCATAGATGAGGCAGATTGAGCCATGGTGTACCATTTCACAAAAGTGCGAAGGATTAGAAAGTAATTCACCATTCACTGCACTTGACTCGTTTGTTAGCTTAGCTGTATAATGTGAAAATCCATTAAGAGTTCACGTAAGCTAGCTAGGTGCAGCTAGTCTGAAGCTACCTCAGTAGATTCAGTTGAACCCGCGTGCGTGGACGTTTGTCTTGTTTATTTGCTCGTCATACCTTTTCGGAGGAACCTGTCAAACTGGAGAAGGGCTGTCTCGTTGAGGTGTGTTTCCGAGTACGACACGGTGGGGATCCGGATAGCCTCTGCAAGAAGACACCAACACATTTCCCGTTAATGTCTCTCGTCGTGACCACACGTTTACTACGTGGTCTTACCTTCAATATCGTGTCAGTTACCTTTTAAATGAGCAAAAAGCTGCTCTCTTTGAAACTGGTCTAAAACAAACAATGTGTTATTTGTCTTTTCCCAGTTTGCGAGTTGAAGTCCGGCGTTAAAGTCCATCGTGAGAGTTCTAACTGAAGCCACTACAAGTAACACAGCTATTGTTGATATAACCCCGCCAATTATAATCTTTAAAATCTTCATAAATCTATTTTTTTTCCCCAAGTCTGTCATTGTGGCTGTTCTATGACAACGAAACTCGTGCCGCTTATTAAGCAAAAGCAGGAATGGTGAGAGCCACCTGCTGGCCCATCTGCACCCAACCCAACTGAAACTGTGGCAGTGAGTGTACAGTTCAGAGTCCTCTTAAAATAAGCTACCGCCATGTTTGAAGAAGAGCATCCTTTATTGAACCATTCATAAAATCACACATTTACATACATATCTTTTTAAAAAGAGTTGGCCAGCCAGTTCAACGTGGCAGGTTTTATGTTGTAAGTCACACATTTCACAGTTAAACATCTGTCAGCAGCAATAGGCTATTGGTTACAAACGTCAAGAACTAAAACGTTTAAATTAACATACAGGCTTATTCATTGTAATAGTGCTTATAATTTAAACAAATAGTGATAACAGTAGGCCTAACTGCTCTCTGTGAAGACAAATACTTATTTGATTTAAACAAAAATATCAAAAGTAAGCATTTACAGACCTTTGGGACAATTATGAAAACACATTTAACAACCATAAAATATTATATATTTCAGATCAGAAAACTCTTGTTAGTCTTGTTTCTCAGTGCCATCAATGTCTAATCCCTGATTTAGGCTGTCCAGTAAGGCCAACAGCGGCTAAAGGAGTTGTCCTCAACACAAACATAAATTAAATAAAGGATGAGAGTCACAATAAGAAAAACAAATATCTGTACATGGATAGGGACAAGGCGCCGCTCAACCTCTTGTCTCTCCAAGGTCGAGGGACTGACCGGACTGTCTGGATATTTATACTGAACAGGTCGTCCTGCTGCACCTTTGATGGGTCTCCGTCGAGTTGCACTGAAATTTTATGACATATTTATAAATTAATTCATTCAGAAACATAAAGAGTATAATAATATATGGTACAATCTACAATGATTGTTTTGTGTCCTGCTTAGTTCAGTGGTGAAAGCCAAAGTGCTACATAAACAGCAGTCCATATTACAATTACTAAACTTACTAGATTCCTGTTGGTGTAGTGTCTTTGTCTATAAAGTCTTTAAAAGTTTCTTGAACAGGCTCCTGGAAAAAGAGCAAAATAAATAAAAATATTTAAAAAAATGAAGCAGAAACAAAAATAATAATAAAATGCACTTATAGCAGTGATCCATTATACAAACCCAACAAAGACGTGAAATTATAGAACTCCAAAATAAGCAAAGAAATGTGAGTTTGAAAAAAAAAAAACAAGTGGAAACCAGAGTGAACTAAAATTAAGTTACATGCTACCCACAACCCAGTAACAAAAACAAATTCTGAATGTGCCATTCTTCCTTGAAAGTGTAAAATGAGGACAGTGTCCATGTTATACCTGTCCACAACCAACACGTCCAGTTAAAACAGGGCGCTGTAACAATGCATTTGTAGTCATGTAATCTCCACTCAACTAAAGCCCATAAAGAGTGAACATTGCCACTACTGACCCTGTTGGACCGTGACCAATGGTCCTGCTCATTGCTCCTACTGAACTCTGTTGCAGTGTCTGCCATAGAGGAGCATGGCTTCTGACTGTTCATCTGTGGTTTAAAAGTAAAAAATGACAAAAACTATTTTACAGAACAATCAGTTGCAAGTAAAGATGGGTAAATGTGTTCATATACTGTATGTGCCACTTCCCTCCTCAACCATCTGCGTGATGCTGAAGGTCTGAGAAGATAAACTTGATGAGCCATTGCATAAAAGAGACTGCGATTCTGACAGAACCTGTATAAATATAATTGAACACCATTTTAAAAAAGCCTTTATTTTTGCTACACTGAACAAAACCTGGCAATAGACACACATTTTAACATGTTTGTGCATAGTGTACACAAGGAATGGAGAAAATGTTCAACCAGTTACCCCTGTTGCTAATCCTGAGCGCTGGTCTACAGAGGATGCCCTACTAACGGCAATGGGAATCTGTGTGCAGGGAGCTTGATTCTGCTGTGATGATTTTAACACATTCTTTGAATTCCTCTTGGGAATTGTTTGCCTGTTTTTAGAACCACAAGCATGCTGTAAAAGCCAACCCAAGCACAAAAAACACATTAGAGAAAATAAGAGACTTTCGTCATTCTGTGGTTTTGTATCAATAGTATTTACCAGTCTTGATGATACTAAAAAACACTGATGGTAAACATAACCACCCTGAGAAGAAAACTCTACCTGTAAAAAACAGTTACAGTTATTTACCACTAAGTGGCACTAGAAGAGAGATGTACTTTGTTGCTGTTAAAACAATGGTACACCCCCACACAGTATATATATTTATACAATGTGACATTATGGGATTCTGACAGTAAGATTACCCTCAGGAAAAATACCCACAATCATTGTGGCATTTTGAAACCATGGAATACCTTAAAACGTGTTCTCTTTCCATGCCCATTTGCTATAATAATTAATAGATTAATTATTCAAAGAAGCATTGATTGTTTCACCTGGCTGTTTTCCTGCTGAGATTGGTCTGCGGGCTCAGGCGCTGTTATAAGGCCTTCAGTGTCTGCAAATCAAATAACAATGCAATGAAATCTATACTGTGGAATCAAAGGAGCAGCATTAAAATGAAGAATACAGGTCTGTTTATACCTGACTCTTCGTTTTCCTCTTTCTCGCTGTCCGAGTACAAGAAAGCTTCATCTGCACCATTCACTTTGTCATGGCCATTTGGCAGAAATATGTTTCTGAGCTTCTTCTCATAAAGGGCTCTTGTGGAGGCTAACAAGAACAAACAGTACACAATCAAATAATATAATACAAACATATTTAGCCAGCAAATAAAGTCATCTCAGAACTTATTTTACAGCTTTTAGGGTCATCTTTATTATTTCATGTTTTATCCTATGTCAAATATTTTTTATGTAATTGAC
The DNA here is from genome assembly GCA_024349245.1 of Neodontobutis hainanensis. NCBI lineage: Eukaryota > Metazoa > Chordata > Actinopteri > Gobiiformes > Odontobutidae > Neodontobutis > Neodontobutis hainanensis. The sequence goes on along the minus strand of JALDNG010000174.1, from coordinate 54,568 downwards.
CTTTTGTGAATTGATGTTTAAATTAAATAGTGAAAATAATATGAAAAGTGCTGACATACTTTTCAATACCTAAAAATAAATCTTACAAAGTTACCCCGTAACTACCACCTTTAGGCAATTTACATAACAATAATAGTTGTATCAACTACATTACGTGCTGATAACTCTATTTTAAAACTAAACAGCGCTCAAGCTATGTTCTTTTATTTTTCACGTGTTGAGAATGAGACCTCACACACTGCTATCCTTGTGGGAACATTCTGTGCTGCCTGTATAGTTTTGGGGTATACTTGACCTGTGCTTGTGTGCTACCAAAGCTTAAAAGAAAAAAAATATATTTCATGCAACCTGATCCGGTCTGGCATAATCCATCTGCCAAACAAACTGAAAAGGGGTATCTGTAGTGGGTACGGTCTGTAATATAAACTCTCACCAACTATAGGTCCTGCTTTCACCCCGTGCTTGAGCAGTGCAGCTTTAAGGTCATCATCTGTCAAACTTCTTGGATCCAGCATTTTTGTATCCTCTTCCTTTTCCTCCTGAAAGATAGACACATACTGTATTACTGAATGACAAAACCCTTCACACATCCTAAAGCAAATCCACTAGAAGGCCTTTAAAGAGGAAAGGGTTTCCTGTGCAAACACATAAAAGACTCATAAATTCCTTATTACTTCCCAAAAGTTTTATTACTTATGAAACTTGTGACAGGTGCTTACCACATGCAAGCCACATAGCAAGTGCAATGGTAGCTGAGTAACCTCTACAAATATACAGCAGCTGGCTCGGGTGCTTAGAGCAGGGTAAGAAGTATGTATGCCAGAGACAGATTTCCAACACACCCTTCCATAGTTTCTGTAGCGTTTGTGTAAGCTTCAATTATCAAATAAGAGTATAATTAAATGTAATGTTCCTGAACAAATCAATGCACGTATTTTGTCTAATCCTTTGCTTTAGCCTGCACACAAACATATGGCTGAGAAACCTGAGCCCACCCTATTACCAAACGCAAACCCCAGGATGTCCCATAACTCACGTCTACGTCATGCTCTGGCTCTTCGTCGCTTGAGAAGTCCGCAGCATTATTCGGTTCAAGGTGCCTCGTGTGCAACTCCACATAAACTTCCTTTTTGCTCTTGGCAGGTGGCAGCGCGACACTGTTCGCAATTAAGTCCAATTTTAGCCTAGCCTTTGAAAGGTGTGAAGGATCCTCCGCGAAAACCGGCATGCTTTGGACGAAAAGTCAAACCCAAAAACGAGCGCTTATCTGACCTTTGTGCAAAGCTTTCTGAGTTGTTTCTTGTAAAGGGAGAGACCTTGCGACAGCGCGCCACGAGGAGAAGTTGTCTGAGAAGAACAGCTGCTGCTCACGAGTTGATTGACATCGTGTAGGTTAACTTTCCCTCGCCTCGCTATAGGCCACTTTACTCCGACAAGATTCTATTTCCTAGATTAACCCAACCCAAAAAACGAAATGAAAACTTTTGATGCATCTTATAAATGCTAATGGCTAAAGCGAATAGTTTATTTTCTTCTAACATAGGCCTAAGCTAAGCCTAGCAGTGCAGCAAGGCCCGCCACAGACAGGCCTGAACCCACTTAACAAAGGAACTAATGAGGTCAATAACAGAACATGTCCAGTCTTAAGGTGACATTAAAATGAAATCTGTGCCATTTCCCGCCGCTTTTGTGTAACATGTGGCGTAGCCTACCTTTTAAGTTGCAGCTGACCTCTGACCTCCACGCCTTGGGGCAGCAGTGGACACTGAATGTTCATCTTCGTTTGTAGTTTGAAGTGGATGGCAACAGAATTAGTCAACCTGTCGAAATAATAATACAATCACACAATCTCCTTCAGAAAAGCACAAACAGAAGTGAAAAAAGATAAATATATGCAAATACTTTTAATTAAACACAAATTCTGTTTGTTAGAAACTTTGTAAAAGAAATATGAGCTCTTGGTTGAAACTTGCCTCAGAAAGGTTGACAGCAGCAGGAGAAATATCAAGTTCCTTTACTTGGCCGTAAAGTTTTTTTTAATAATATTTTGTATTGCTACTTCAGTAACAGTCCTAATAAATTATACTGTATTTAATTCCCTTCCCAATTTCTGAGCAAAATGAAAGACATTTACAAATAGCTCTTGAAACTAGCACCTCTGTTGTCTGTCCACTGTGTATCTCATGGCTTTGAACCCTACATGACACGTCAGAAAGAACTCACATAGGAATAGAAAGCCATAAGACACAGTTGTGGCTTCACTTTTTATACAAGAAACCAGTAGCAGTCCAGTAAACCATGCAATCATTGTAGAAAACAATAAGTAAAAAGAAAAGAGGGGGAAACAAAGCAGCAGGTCACAGACGGAATACAGGCTTTAAAACTTACAGCTACATTAATAATTAAACAACAAAGAAATCTGGTCTTAATTTAAGCCCTCAGGGTGTAAAGTGAAACTGTGCTGATGTCTGTGATGATTTACACAAGTACAACAACATAGGCTCAAATAATTTAAGCCTTTTTCCCAGTATTTAAATCACTCTTCAGTATCCTGCGAGGTATTCCATAGGGGGATCAATAATTAAGATGCTGTTTTAAATGAATTGGTATCTTCTGGAAAAAGGACTTAAATTTAGATTTCAAAACTGATTATGTAAACTCTTTCTATTTTCTGCGCTGGCCCCCTGCATAACTTACCCAAGCACAAAGAAGATCATTGCCTCAGCATTTAATTTAACCACTAGGCAGCTTCAAAGCTTGTTAGTAACCAAACATTTTTGCAGATACACACAGCACATTGCCATGCACTAGCACCTGATTTCTAAATCATCATGCTTGTGAGGGAAGTATTCATGCACTAAAACCCTGTATAAAAGAGGGGTTTGTTTGGTGTTGTTCTAGACTGATGTTTTTTGAGTTGTTCTGCAGCAATGTTAAGTAGTCGTGTAAAAGTCCAACACAGTGAAGCTGTAGCTCGGCATGTCAAATTTGTTTAACCAGATGTCGATTCAGAAAACAGTAGTCTTTATAAAAACAAGAAAAAAAAAATCCAGCAAGCAGGAAATTGGCTACTTTGGAGGACAGTGGGGGCATTTGTTGACATTGTATCAAGTGCAGTGCTGTGGTATTTGAGGTACCGGGGGAACAGGTATTTGTCAGTCAGTGTTTCTTGTGCTTTTTCTTTTTCCAACTCTAACAACAAAAGCCCTATTGAGGCGGCCCAGTTTTTGCCTCTGAACGAGCACACAAAGCTTTCTGTACTGTGCCACAGCGGTCCAACTGAGAGAGCCACTTCTGGTCATCTTTAATGCACCTGTTTCAAATTGTTTTTTTATATTATTGTTATTATTATTATTATTATTATTATTATTATTATTATTATTATTTCAACTTTACTACAACTCAATTATTCAGTTACTCTGCTGCACATGTTCAAACTTTACCAGAAGCCAGGCTATCCATACATTACATTTATTATCCTAACCAGCAGAGTCCAAACCAGCTCTGTTGGCTGGATATTAAAAGTGACCTCTGACAGCCTGCTGATTGATCAGTCTTCCTCAGGTTGGAAAAAGCCCACTGCCTCACTGCTCCAGGCCTGTGCTCACGCATGTCTCAGCATAAATTAGTAAAGCCTGGTGTCAGACTGTGTCCAGACAAGAAGGTGAATCTTAGCCACAGGGAGGATTAATTTTAATCCCCATACATAGCTCTTCTTTTGCTAAGGATGCACAGATGTTTTGAAAAGCATTAATTCTGACCATTAGACAGTTATTACAAATAAATGAAAATAGGAGTCCACTTCTACTATCACACAAGAAAATGACCAATATTTGATGTACTGTTTTCTCAATAATGCTTAAAACTGCTCCATCATTAAGACAAAAGGACTGCACCTGAACATACTTTCACTGGCAGACTAGACAACCAAAACACACTGCATTAGAAACACATAAAAGCCTCAGAGCTGCACTGTCGCCAGTCTTTTGCCTCCCTGTGTGAGAAGGAAAACAGCTATATTGACCAGTCCGTAAGTAACTGAGGCTCCCTTTTAGTGAGCAAAACATTCTTATGCCATAAATCTGACTCTTACCTCCTTGTCCCTCTCCTGCGTCCCTGGCCAGAACGAGTATGGTATCCCCTCAGCCTCATACTGTATTGAGAGACAATGGGTAGTGGGGGGTGGAGTTACTATGTGGAGACAGACTCAAAGCAGAATGAAAGCTGTGGGAGAGACTGCGAGTGTGTATGTCAGAGAGGGAGAGAGGGGGCTCGGAGGGGAGATCACTTGCTCACAATACTCTCAAACCATGAATCTGAAGAAACGTTACATGAATGGCAATTCTACAAATCCGCCCACCCCTATCCCTAGATGCAATGTCAGAGAACAGCTAGCAGAAATCTCTCTTCACATGGGAAATGTAAGGGGAAAAAACTCAAGAGAATGGGTCCTGGTTTTAAACAAGTCCCTTTCTTTGGCTTTCTTTGAATGAGTTCTTAAGATTCTAACTTGGCAGAGTGCCCATGGGCCCTGGATGGAAAGGATAAAAGAGAGGCTAAGGTAGGGGGGCCGACTATTGTGTTTGTTCCCTTCCTTTCAGCCCTGGCACTCCAGTTGATCTTTATGGCTAGTTGAATATTCCAGTCACTTATGGTCTGATTGTAAACACACCCTTGTGTTACTATGAATTTTATACATTTACTCTCCTGCTGTCTTCAGCCTTTTTAGACTTTCTTATGTTACCTTGATGATCAAATTGAGTTAAAAAGCATAATTTCCACATGAACGCCTACAAGTCAACACTGTGGACACTCGTTGTCTGACATTGTAAAGTCTTTGCTTTGGCCTCTTTTCTTTGTCCAGCTGTTGCAGAGAGAATATGCCATTTACCGATTGAATCTAAGATGAAAACAGCAGGTGCCGTCGCCACATTCAGTCACTACTTTCTCCCCCCTTGGTCCGTTTCCTCTACCTCCCTCCCACTGTCTTCTGAATGCTTTCTATGTCAGAATGAGCTACTGTATAATGCGGTGAGAATAAACACAGCCAAAGAAAAAAAGATACAGTATTTTGGCGGCTTCATTCAATGACGTCAGGTTGACCTCCTAATCAGACTGGCAGATGAGATGTGTGGCCAATTGAAAAAGGTGTTTAAGGATGAATGCTACTGCACCTTTATGTGACAAACCAGCGTGCTTTTAGACGCTCAGTGCTGCATCGGTGCTGCAAGAGAAGCCTTGTTTTCCCTCCACAGTCTGCCCCCCCCCCCCATTCCTTTCCTTACAAACCCTTTCCTATCCTTTCTCCTTCTCGCTTTCCTTCAAATAGACACACAGCTTCAGTTCATTACTATTCACCAGGTTTCACTAAGACACGCATCACTGCTCTGCACTCTACAACTGTGTTGGTAGAGGCATGGGGGAAGGAGGAGTGGAAGGGAATAGACAGCTCATGATAGAAAAGAATAAATCACCATTGTGTTCCTGATGTTTGGATGTGTGTACAAACATATATTACCAGACAGTTGTAGGCTTGAGATGTCTTGTCTCAGGCTCTGACAGTGGATTCATTTCTCACTACAGAATCTGTTCTGCTTTGTTGGGGTTTTGAATTCATTAGTTGCTTTTTTTTTGCGGAGGTCATACATTCTATCGCAGCCTTCATATTATTATCTGTGGTGATGTACTGACAAAGCATATCATCCATGGAAATGAGCACAATGCTGGGTTTCTATGTCTGTTTCAGTTCAGTTGAAGAACTATGTCACATCCGTTTCAGGAAATCCACTGTTATATTAATTCATTCTTGAGGTAGTTTTAATTTGTAAGTCAGCCATTCAAACTTTACCAGAAGATTACTATTCTAAATAGATTACTATTCTTTCGACTACGGCAAAACCAGATATACAAGATATGCTTTTAACTAGTAAACAGACAAAACCAAAATCACAAAAACCTACAATAAAAATATCCATAAAGCCCAAAATTAAATATTGCCAAGCAGTTAGCTAGAGTCAGCCAATCTAACAATTATCAAAGGTTCAGTTGATCCATTTGAAACACTTTGACTGAAGATTGGTTGACAGACGCCATTATCCTCAGAGGACTCCAGATATGATAGGCTGCTGAGCTTTTAGCAATCCAGGGAGGGAGTTCCTTATTGAAGTCTTTAGATAAGTATCATCGCTCCAGTGAACTTCAGCTTCTATTCAGTCATCATTATCGCCTTTACTGAGGCATTGAATTCACTGCAGTGCCAACTACACACTGACACTGGAGCAAACGTTACATGTATGTCTATTAAACAGCCTTCATCTTCTTCAGATGTGTGTACAATACCTTGAAAATATATCCGTTTTAATATATTTGCACCAACAGAGTTAAATAGCTGACTGCTTTCATGTCTGTGCCGCTTCACTAGCTGCTATTTCAAATGAACAGTGCCTTGTAGAATATCAGTCTCCTGCCCTGTAGACATGTCTGTTTGCATACCACATATCCCTAGCTCTATTCTTGGCCTGCAGAGACATGAGGGCACTGGAGGGCATTTCCATCCAGCGCAACGGGCCTGGCAAGACAAATGTGCATACATGATAGATAGAAGTAATAAAGTTATAGTTTTGGAACTGATTATTTCAATTATATTTTTCTTTAGCCCCAAGTAATTGAATTGTAGTGGTTTTCTTACAGTAGAGAGTAGTGACTATTATATATGGCAGAGGAGATTAAGTGTGATACAAAAAAAAAAAAACATTTATATTATAATTCCCATCACATTTCTGGCACTGCCCTCTGCTGAGAGTTGGCTAAATGTCAGACTATGGAGATGAGAGTGAAAGGAAGCAACAAGCAACACTGCTTTTGTCTCGTTTCCATTCAGCTACTGGTATGTTCCCTGTCTATGAATCGTCCTACAGCAAACCGTGTGTCGGATAAACAAATTTTTAGAAAACACTGCTGATAAATTCTGGTATGGGGTTTTGTTACGTATACTTTTACACCACCTAGTGTCTAAATATTGGACCTAATCATGCTGTAGAAATATACAATTAACTCAACGTGAAATAGTTTTTAATTGATATTATGTACATAGTGTGTCATTTTAAATGATGAGTTCCACCTTTTAACTGTGTTAAAGTGCTGTTGATATTTAACGCCACTGTGCACAGCCTAAGATTGTGTTAGTTGACAATTCCCTGAAGAACTAATCCAGTGTTGCCATATCTGAAAAAGAGGAAGTGTGGGGGAAGATTAGTGTTAATAAATGCCTTTTGTACAAACACATTCACTTCCCAAAGCATGTTACCTGAAGGGCACCTGAGTTGGACATCTTGGCAAATGAGTGACATAGATGAGACCTTTACAGGCTACCATATTAAACTCCATGTCCAGGCACAGACAAAATGTAGCGGGATAACAACTTTACATCTATTTTGATTTTCAAAAGGTACAAATTGTGTAGTTGTACACCAATTCTTAATACTAAAGTTAAATCCACATAGATGTTTGAACAATCTATGACATTACACAACAAAAAAAATGACATGGTACGACATGGTATGGTATCATGGTGTCTCTATGTGCCAACGTTCAGTGATTTATTTCTCCACTTGTAGATTTGAAGGTGTTGTGACACATAAATAGACATTTCAACATTTTCAACTTAGAATCTTTTTTCATTGATAATCATTGACACTATTCTTATAAGCATATTTTTGTAAGACAAATCTTTACTTCACCCATTAACTCAAGATGACATCCTTTTCAGTTAAGCAATGCAAAGAGGAGGGTGCTTTAAAAGCTTTAAAAGAAATCACGAACGCCATCACACCTCAAAAAAGCATCGGTTGGTCAGCTGAAGAGTTTGTTTCACCATTTCAAAGGTCTTAGTGGTCTCCAGGCTTCCCGTTATTAGCATTGTGCAAGATGTTTGTGGATGAGCGGATAGTAACACTGTTCAAAAGGAATGCCCATCACACACTGACTTATTGGAGTGTATTCTTTAGTTTTGGACTTTGTATTGCATTTCTTGGACCTACAATTTTAGACTTGCAATGCCAAACCAACTCAACACTCAGTGAGATTACCTGGGTCTTCTTTGCCCAGCAGTTCTGTTTGTTGATTGGCAGCTCTGTTGGCGGTGTTTTTAAGAGGACGTAAGTCTAATAAACGCAATCCAGAATGCCAGATGTTCCAAAAAAATGAAATAAATATTGATTTAGTCTGTTTTCCTGAAGGTTGTTCAGTGCCCTCTCTGCATTGTTTGCTTCCGCTCTCATCATCTCTATAATATTTGCCATCATCCCTTTGTGCAATAATGTGCTTGTGTTGGCCATTTCCATGGCGGCTTCTGGTTTGGCCATGGGCATCATTGACACGATCGCTAACATACAACTCGTCACCATCTATCAGAAGGATTCGGCTGTTTTCTTACAGGTATGTGTCAGCAGTTATACAGACCAGGCATTTACATATGAATTACTACTAATTTAAGTAGAATTATGAGCCTACTGTGATCAGCAGTTTTTTTTGAAAAAGTTCAGTAAGTTAAGTCTCTAGTGTTTGTTTCTCCTTTTTGCAGGCTCTTCATTTCTTTATTGGATTTGGAGCCCTTGTGAGCCCACTGATTGCTGATCCTTTCCTCTCTGAGACAGGCTGTGGGAATCACACAGGGAATGAGACTGAGATCATGCATCATTTCAGAAACATGCTGAGAAACAGTCCCATTGTGGAGCACAACATAACTCAGAGCACTGTGCCCCATGATAAAGAAGAGTCTATTGTGCACTATGCTTTCTGGATCATGGCACTAATCAATGTAAGAACTTTTATTTTTCTGAAAGACAGATAGAAGAATTAGTCTGGCTTTTCTGAGAATATTTGCAATGAAAGAGTTACTAAAGCTTATTTAAATTTGTGCACCTTCAGCTTCCTGTACCTCTTGCAGTCTTGTTTCTGATGTATCGAGAAAAGCTGATCCCATGCTGCCCCAGCGGCACGCCTCGTCTTTTGGACAAAGATGAACTAGCCATGGAAAACCAGCAGGGTCCAGAGGGTGTGGAGCAGACAGAACCTGAAACAGGAGGTAAAAAGAGTACAAAACTGCAAAACCCCCAGATCTTCTGCCAGTGGAGTAAAATAATGTATAATTTAGTTTGCAGCAATTTGTCATTTGACTTTGCTTTGTAGCAGGTCATGGGGATATCTTTAGCTGCTGTCAGAATGATAACCTGCGTGGTTTGCCAGTGTCTTTTTTTATGATTCATATCCTTGGCGGCATGGTGCTTTTTATGACTGATGGTATTGTGGTAAGTAACACACAAGTATTCCACTTAAGATGTTGGTTTATTTTATGTCCTAAAATTAAATGTCTTAACAAAACAAAAAACAAGTCATTATTACTCTGATTTTGCTTTTCAGGGAGCATATGCAGGCTTTGTGTATACCTACGCTGTAAGCTCACCCATGTTATTGCCACATAAGATTGCCGGTTACCTGGCAAGTATCTTTTGGGCAGCAATCACTGCTGGACGTCTGTTGTCTATTCCACTCTTGTACCGTTTCCAGACAGTTCACCTGCTCATGTTTAACCTGGTAAAGTCAGTTATGCATCATTACAATTATGAAAAATGCTCCATTTAACTTCCAGCGCTGAGTCTAGACTGTTTTGTGCATGTCACTTTCTTTTTCGTTTACAGGCAGGTGCCATCGTGACTGTGCTCATGTTGCTCATTTTCTGCACCAGCAATATTTTTCTGTTTGTTGGAACTTGTTTGTGTGGGCTTTTCCTAAGCAGTATCTTCCCTTGTATGCTTGCCTATACTGAGGACATCCTGGATTACCAAGGTATAATAGTGGTTGTCAGAATGTTTTTATGACAGACTTAAGTAGTCATTTTTTTTCTCTGTGCAGGATGCGCCACATCAGTCTTGGTAACAAGTGCAGGGATGGGAGAGATGGTAATGCAGGTTCTAGTTGGCTCAGTAAGTCTGACATTTCTGCTACTTTAGAAAAAATAGCCATTTATGAATGCAGAAGCATGCTCTGTTGAAATGTGTATTCAGTAGCTGAATGTTGCTGTCAATTCCAGATTATTCAATCTAAAGGCAGCTATAGTTTTTTGCTGTGTGGAGTGATTATTGCCTGCATTGGTTTTATCCTATTTTTTGGACTTCTATTGTTTCATCGAATGCACAGAAACTACCTGACAGGTACCCAAACTCTTCATGAGCTTAGAAATAACAATAGCCTTTCAGCTGATTTAAATGTCTCCTTGCACTCATACAGGGACTCAGAAGAAATCAGCCATGGTGGAGGAATCTGCCCCAAAACTAAATGGAGCTGCCAAAACAGAACAGAAAGAGGAGAAGGACAGCAGCTGAAAGGGAGCAAAGGTTTATTTTTCTTAGGTACTACAGGAACACAGGTTCTACAAATTAGTTTTCTTTACTTCCTTAAATAGTTTATTATAATACTATGTGTAAATTTAGGTATCTACAGCATTCCTAACTGTCGACTCATGGTGTATGCTTAATTTTATTTCACTATGATCAAGAATGTACATTGCAAAGTATGTTTTTGTATCAAATGGAAAAAAGGAGCTTGTGAAATATATTTATATTATCATTTCTAAAAAGATTTTATTACATGTAAAAATAAATCTGTTTTAATAAAAAGACAAACCCACACATTCTCTGTTCTTATTATAGTTAAAGAACTAGCCATAATTCTCAGTGCTCCTTACCAGGGCCATCCAAAGTCTTTTACAGCTAGTCAACCTCCGAATTACCAGAAGGTGGCGTTATATAGTAAAACCTCTCGTTCGGTCATTTAACTTACTATATTGAAAGATATGAATCCACACAGAATAAAAAAAAACATAATTTATACAGAATTTAAAATTTTGTAATTATTTTTTAAATTTTACTTTTTTTTTTACTCCTATGTTTTTAGGAGAGAGAAAAGATGAAAATGCGTGGCCCCTTAGTTAATCTGGTCGTTAGTGCCATCTGCTGTTAAAAAGAGTTTATGGTTTCGCTTGCTGCGTAGACAACGCTCTGTGTTATAAGGTGTTTAAAAATAATACAATTATTTTGTATTATATAATAATTTGTATTAGGCCTATATATACACACATTTTGCACAAGATGAAATGTGAAGAAGACTTCCCACTGCATCATACTGTTTTTAATATAATAATATTTTTTATTTTTATTTTTTCTAAAAGGTTTAAAATTATGTTTTATACACCAACGCACTTTTGGGTCTGTACCAGGTGCCAGTCAGTGATTTAATCCCAAAATAATACATTCTAGTCTGATGCATCTCATCTCACTGAAAGTACATTTTTTATTATATACTACATATAGCAGTAGCAGTAGCTCAGTAGCTAACCCACCTTGCCTTCAGTGGCTGTAACACTGTTAATTACTGTAAAACAACGTATGTCGCTTTGGATAAAAGCTTAAGGTAAATGAATAAATGTAGATGCTTGATGCAACATCCATAAAAGTCAATCTCATTAATAATATAGAAGTAAATCAGTTTTACATGATATGATGCACCTAAGTAGGTTATCATTTAACTTTAGTTTAAACTGGACTGATCCGCTTTCCTCTACAAGAAGGGCCAAAATAAAAGTGACGCATCAGATGGCTTCAAGAAATTGACTCCCAGATTTCTATTATTAAAAACAGACTTTCATCATTTCTATCATTAAAAACAGACTTTCAACAGGGATGTCATGTCACATCTGTCGAAATTAATAGAAATAACTTGAAATCCGATTATTGGTGAGCAGATCATATATTTGCTATGATTAGCCTATATTTTGTACAATGGTAGCCTGGTAGCTATAGTCCGAAAATTACGCCTAATAATCGAAAAATATTTAAAATTATGTTTTTTATTTTAATTGCCGTTATTCCACAGCCCTAATTGTTTAGCCCGTAGTTTTTATGTTAAAAGGAAGTGGTCTCTGTTTACAACGGGCGACTTCCTTTTTCTAAATTCGTTGTACAAAGTTGGAGAATAGTACACGGAAATACCCTGAAAACGAATTGTAGCCTACATAAGTAAATTATTTGTCTTATGTGATATATGTGTATTTATAGATGTATATGTGTTTGTTTGTATTGTATCTGTGAAAATGTAAAGCGACCTTGATCTACGGAAAGGCGCTATATAAATAAAACTTCTTCTTCTTCTTCTTCTTCTTCTAAATTAATTATACTTTATACACGGACCTTGATTAGATCATTGTCATTATTGCATAATGTAGCCTACAAGACGCGAAAGTCTGTAGCAATAGGTGAAAGTGACGTCATCGTTCTCTTTACCGGAAACGTCCTGACAGAGCCGTAGTTATAAAACCTTTTCATCGTAAAAGCATAGGTTGGTTATTAAAACGCTATGAATAAAATAAAAAATCCATGAGAAGTAAATAGTCGATATATGCAACATTGAAACTGTTTTTTAAACAATTGTGTATGTGCGAAAATAATAAATTTAGAGTGTTTTACAGTCGTGTCCGGTTGTTTTACGTGTAACTTGACTTTTCTCTGGAGTCTGGACTTGGGGGGTTCAGCTCTTCAGTAAGCTAAGTTGGTGACTGGTGCCAACGCCCGGCGTAAGAAAGCTAAGCTAGGCTAAAGACGACAGGAAATACGCACGTAAGCAAAAATGTTACCGATATATCTGGAGCAGTGGAATAGTTCATTGTCGTTATTCTGTCTCTATATTCTATGTAGCGCGTAGGCAGAGCATTTAAATAATTGATAGTTTAGCTATAAGCTAATGTTAGCTACTCGGAAACTGGCTAATCGCGCAGCTAGTATTTTTTTTATTTTTGATTTGTACTGCGCTTTGTTTTTAGGACAAATTATCAATACTTGATCAATACTATGATATGTTTTACCCAGGATTAGTATTTTCTAGTTATTTACACTATTCCAAATCACCCGACTCAAGTTAGCAGTGTTATGATATAGTAAAGCTAACATTAGCCTCAACCCTGGTAGTAGCTTCGTGTGTGTCAGGCAAACTTAAACGTTGTGAATCGGAAAATGTAGATTACATAATATCTGAAACGTTTTGTGGTTTATATTGAAATCAGAGTTATTCATCAAATGTTCCTGTTTATCAGCAGGTGAAGTTATTGCCAGTAGAATCCCAGCACAGACATGCAGACTATCAAGTGCGTGGTGGTGGGTGATGGAGCAGTGGGTAAAACATGCCTACTGATTTCATATACCACTAACAAATTTCCCTCAGAATATGTACCAACTGTAAGTTTCTAATCTAGCTAAAAGGATGTATTTCATACATACAATGTTAACTAATTGTCAATCGTACAACCCTTATTTTCACCACAGGTGTTTGACAACTATGCAGTAACTGTTATGATTGGAGGTGAACCATACACCCTTGGTTTATTTGATACAGCAGGTTAGAGTTTCCTTCTTGAGTGTCTTATAACATTTGCTCTCTTAATATTTTATATAATATAATATTTAGTATTTTATATAGTATGTTATATGATCATTTAAAGTGTGGTTTCTCTCTAGGTCAAGAGGATTATGACAGGTTACGACCACTAAGCTACCCACAAACGGATGTGTTCTTAGTCTGTTTCTCTGTTGTGTCTCCATCCTCTTTTGAAAATGTTAAAGAAAAGGTATGCTGTAGTTAAGACTTTAAGGAATAGGAGAGCACACTAAAATATGAGCAATGAGTTTTATTTTTTCTTTTATCTTTCATTTAGTGGGTTCCAGAAATCACTCACCACTGTCCCAAGACTCCCTTCCTGTTGGTAGGCACTCAGATTGACCTGCGAGATGATCCTTCCACAGTGGAGAAACTAGCCAAGAACAAACAAAAGCCAATCACCCCTGAAACGGCAGAAAAGCTGGCTCGTGATCTTAAAGCAGTCAAATATGTTGAGTGCTCAGCCTTAACACAAGTAAGTTGTTTTTTTAAGACAAAGTGAGCAATGCACCAGCTTTAAATGACTTCTGAAATGTCCCACATCAGTTGTAAATGCTTTTGCTAACAGCATTTAGCTGAAACTCCATCTAACAACACATTGTGTGCCTGTTTGTCTTTCTTATTCTCCTCTTTCTGTAGCGGGGATTGAAGAACGTTTTTGATGAGGCTATCCTAGCTGCTTTAGAGCCCCCTGAAACTCAAAGAAAGAGAAAATGCTGTTTGTTCTGATGTTTTGTCTTACTTTGCTTCTTGTCTGCTGCTTTCCCATTATAATGAAATCTGTCTAAAATGCTCTTTTACACTCTGTGTTCATCAACTTTCCTTTAGTTCATGTATGCTTTCCTTATTAACGTTGCCTATTCACCATTACTAATGCTGCCTATATGAGAGTGCCAATTATTTTATTTTGTCAACATGTGTGCAAATGTATATCAGAATATTATTTTGTTCTTTTTTTTTTTTTCTTTTTTTTCACTGCGTTTGGTTAAATCTTACAATCTGGAAAAGTCTCAATAATAAAGTATTAAGCAGTAGTTGTAACTACAATGTGTTTATGCTATACTTAAGAAAAATTACTGGACATTATCTCCAGCTCCAGCAACAAACTTTTCCATCAGCCTTTCGTCTTATCACAGACAGTATGATAATGAGTGAAAGTCTTGTTTAATGCAATTTAAATAAAGGACGATTTTGATTGCACTGCTTCATTTTTTAAGCTGTGTTGTGCTGTTTAATTATATAAAGATATGGATTTCTGTTTGTGAGGCACAGCTGTCTTGAACATTAATATTTTGTTTCCACAGAAAGGATTAAAGAATGTGTTTGATGAGGCAATTCTGGCTGCCCTGGAGCCTCCTGAACCTAAGAGAAGGCGTAAATGTGTTCTGCTCTAAAGAGTGGTCCCAGTCCTCTCCACACCACTACCCATATGGTTAACAATAATGAAGATATTTGCCACAATGCACATTCCAGCAAGAGTGGAGACATAGATGTGCCTCCTGACAACCCAAATACTTTTTCATAATTTGGTGTTTGAATAACCTTTAATGCTGGTTAATACAATCTATCTGATCTTAAATTTAACACTAGTGTAGTAAATAGTATTCTATAATATATAGAATAAGTGGACCTTTTAAACAGTATGTATTGTCCTTTTTTTGCACAAGTGCTTTTACAACAGACTTGAATTAATACATTTAAACCATTGCTTTTATAGATTCCAGCAACAGGTTTTTATATGGGTTTATTTAATTCTGCTTAAGAATCTTTGTTCTGCCTTTTTTGGGCCCTTTAATTTATGATTTTTGTATATTTGATACACTATTTTAGGGCGTTTATGTTTCTTACTATTTTGAAAGATGATTTTCAATCTCTTTCAAAATAGTAAGAAACATTAAACACTTAAATGTTAAGTAAAGTCTAAAGAATACTTTTTTTTGGTTCCACACAAGGGAAAACTTGCATAAGATGACTTAATGTGTTAATTACTAAACCTCAAATGTCAAAAACATTTCATGCAGGATATTCTATTTTACAATGATTTATTTTTGTAAACACAACTAAACATTTTTTTATGTAAATACCACTTAAATTTTAACATTCATAAGTGGCTTCATTAGTTTGTAAATATTTTGTGAATAACCACTTATTAGTGAACACAATCTGATTATGCTGTGATCATTCAATGTGTTCATATGGTTAACAAAAAACAAAAAAGGAGTACTTGGCTTTGATTTTCAGTTTGTACTGTACTTTAACATAAAACCAATATAAATATGTAATAAATATAAATTCAAATACATGTTTATGACTTGTAGTAGGACATTTTGATTTTGCACATTACAAATGGAAAGTTAACAATTACCAGAGCACTATAGAAAGAAAACAGGTACAATGAATCATACATGAGTTGGAAGCTTGCTGTTGTTCAATGCCCCCTTATTTTTTATGTTAATATTTATGAAATGCAGAATCAAATATAATGGACAATACACACACAAGGAGACATGTTTTATAGTTTCCAATGGCATAAGGCAATAATATTAAAGTGTAAGGTAAAGTGCAGTTAAACTTCAGGCATCAGGAAGAAGGTGAACAGGCTTACAGGTGTGTTTCAGGACATATTTCCACACAGCTGTCAGTTACACGTATTCCGTACCATCCTGCCCAGAACTGTTGATCCATGCATCCATGCATAAAACAAATGTATTTCACTCCTGTATCTCAAAACTTTCTCTAATACTACACAATTAAACAGTTTTCTCACCAATCTGATATTTTGATCAGAGGCTGGAAACGATCCATAAGTATTGGGTTGTAACCTTCTGATTCCAAATCAATCACTTGGGACTTCCAGCACATGCTGAAAATGTGTTTAAACCACTACTTATCATTGTTGTATATATTTTAAAGCACACTATTGGCAATGCACAAGATAAATTCTCACCCATAAGAGGTCACAAAGTCACAAAGTTTTTTTTGACTGTTTCATTTGGATGTGGCTCCTCAACGTCATGTACTGTCCACTGATCACCTCCATTTTCCAAAATTTCCCAATCCTTAAATTGAAAGACATTGTTACTGGTTGTCAATCCCACCAAACATAGTACTGTGTATTTATGGCTCCATACCTTCTGCTCTGGGATTCTTAAGGATATTTTGCACAAAAAGTAACATATCCTCCAATCTTTGGGATTTGTGGAGGCATCACGAGACCAGTAACCTTCTCTTCTACATCTTTTTCTCCACAAAAATTCACTGTCAGCCACATCTTTCCATTGCTTGCACACTAATCGACAAAGACAGACTACCTGATCAGAAGGTAGGTTAAGGAATATATCTTTCAGGATCTCCAAATAAACAAAGAAAGACTGAAAAAAATAATAAAATAAAGATTTTGAGAATTTTGAGAACATTAACACCAAAGGAATTTGACTAAAACAAAAAAGGAGGCCTTGTTTCTTTTACATAATCATCAGAAGCGTATTGCACCATGTTTCCCTTTAGTTCAGAATCACAAAGTCCTAATCCATGATGACACTAACCTTAACAATGCCCAGTGCGCACTAAAGGGGATGGGACACTGAATTTGCCGTAAGAACATGAATGTACACTTTGGTCAGAGTCCAACATGTAAATAACTTATATTATATGTTTTTATTACTTACAGATGCATATAAATCCAAGGATGATGTTAAAGAATCTTGAAATGAAGTTAAAAACCTCTGAGCTGTACTATCGTTTTTCTTTTCCAGCCTGTATCGAGCGAGACATGTATTTAATATCATACAAGACAATAAGCCATCTTGTTAGTGTTATTGTTTTATAATAAGAAGAACTCTTATAACTTTTTTGTATGTGGAAGTATGGAAGTATCTATGGAAGTGCCCACTCCTGCTTGAGGTGTCGGCCACTTTTAACTAAAAACGCGCCCTCTGGTGGTTGTAGTCTGTGCACTGGCAAACCAATTGCCAATTTGAGATCTCGGTGTCTCTCTGAGGTGTGGCCAATGGGTGTGGCTAAAGGTTATGACTTTTAGGGTATCGAGTTGACCAGAGACACAATTTGTCACAGGTTTAACACAGGTCAACTTGTGCCTTTTTCTGAGTGGAATTAAACAGACAAATTTTACATTGGTTTTATAGTTTTTATTCTCGTCATCATAGCCAAAAGAGCTGGGAGAAAGTGTTTTCAGAGTAACACTAGAACAGCTAGCTGTTAGGGAACTTACTTATGGGGTGTTGCTGTTTGTATTTGTTAACATACATCGGTTAAAACCTGTCCAATTGCCGCTAACTTGTCACTTGTCAGTGACAACATTACTCGCTCAAATGTCTTCAGTAATAAGTTTAATTATTCATTTTCATTGACAGTAGAAGAGGTGGTCATAGAAAGCCCGCTTCCGGGTTGGAAGCCTATTAGAAAGTAGGGGTTGGCTCCATCAAGCCTGACCCCCATTGACATCCATTGAAAAATTGGCGCCTATTACGAAGTGACTATTTTTGTCACAGTCATCATTCTAACTATGCCATCTTTGTTTGAACACATTCTTATTATTCCCGTAATCCTTATATTGATATTTGTCACATAACTCAAGATATTAAGATCAGAGCCGATCAGCCCTATACGCTCACTACGCAAGCTGCGTAGGGCCCCGCAAACTACTCAAGGCCCCGCCTCCTCCTCGTGTCATAGCGCGTCACGTCACCGTCAATTAATGTTTACAACATCCATGACAAAATGAAGCAAAACTATCCTTCTGGTTACGAAAAGAGGAAAAAAAAAAACATGAAAGTGAACTGCGGGAACAACAATCAGGTAAACTTGTCTTCTCTCCTCTCTAAGTTTGAGGTCAGCAAAGTAAAGTTTATGTGCATTTCTGTTGTGTTTTTTCGGTCTGGCTAACCTAGCTGGGCAGGCAGGCAGTGCATCTCTTGCATCACTTTGTGCCTGACAAAAGTGAGAGTAAAATACAATTATTTATTACGTTTGTTTTTGATAAACGACAAAGTGCAACGGTGTTTGTTTACTGCAGCTCGGAAAAGATAACCGCGTCGCGTGTGTTATCATGCGTTCATATGCGCATGCACGAAATGAAATGCACATTTTTCAAGCAGAAATATATGTGGAGACCAGACAGACTGTACAAAATATAGGCGTGAATGATGGCACTCCTCATCAAAAGTGCACATTATACATAGCCTACATACTTTTAAAACAAGACACTGATTATCTAGTCTCAGTCAATGTGTAGTTAAAAACTCTATAGGCCTACAAGATTACAGTTTTTCCCAAACGACCAGTTGTCTAAACACATTTACTAAATCTAGCCATCATTTTCCAATATCATAAACACATTTCACATAAAGACACAATTTACAAAACACAATCCTCCGTTCTCATAAATCTTAACACATTTTTTTTTGCTAAAACACAAGTTGCAAAAGAACTCTGCTCATATTCTCAAATGAAAGCTCATGTGATGCAAAATGCTCACCACAGTCAGCAATATTTGAGCACAGTGAACACACCTGGCGTCATTCATTACACACAACGACTTAAAATTGAAGACACTTGTTGCTAATGCTGTGACCACATGTATAAAAGCAAGTTCAGAGTGCACAGTTTGCTCAAGATTCCTAACAAACACAATGGATGAAGGCAGAGTCAGGGAAAGAGGAATTTGAGTCAGAGGAGGGAGAAGAGCTGGCCATGGAAGAAGAGGAGCAGGCCAACGAGGAAGAGGAGTTCAAATCAGAGGAGAAAGAGGAGCAGGCCAATGAGGAAGAGGAGTTTAAATCAGAGGAGGAAGAGGAGCAGGCCAACAAGGGAGAGGAGAAGGTCCAGGAGGGAGAGCAAGAAAGCCTTGCACCATCATAACGAACGAGATGCGAGCAGCATGACAATGGCTGAAGCAGGACAAAGAGTCCGTCCAAACCTGAGTAGATTCATCGTGGCCACCATTATCAGGGCATTCAGACAACACAACAGGTATTGTACTCTATTGCTTTATTTGTCACAATACAAATTTACAAGTTTGTGAAAGTAGTCTATTGGTTTCAAATTAGTTGATACTTTATTGTAAAACATGTCAATTAACAACACGTGTTTCTTTCTTTATAGTTGAAAGAATACCTAGAGGTGGGAGGGTTGCCATTTTACAGCCGCACAAGAAACCCTCTTTGTGGATATGGCTTGCGAGAACAACCTCATCAGACTCCAGGAGATCAGAGACAAAGTCAGTGCCGATAATGTCAACTTTAAAGGCATTGATGATGTCAGGTTGGCCAATCTTGGAGCTTGGCTCTGGCGCCAAAAGATGCAGATGAAACAGGTCTATAGGGTTCCCTTTGAGCACAACTCTGCGCGACACAAAGACCTACATTACGAGTATGTGCAAGTAAGTATACATCCATGCTCACAGTACAGTTAGTGGACATACTGTGTTGCTCAGTGGCCTACATTACTTCTGGACAATACTGTGCTACGTGATTGACTGTTGTTCTGAACACCTGTGTACTTTCACATTTTCACAGAAGATATTACAGTTGGACGCGATGGCCAGACCTCATGAGTACCTCTTTCTGGATGAGGCTGGCTTCCTACTGCAGAAACGAAGGCAAAAGAGGCCGTAACATCATTGGCCAAAGAGCCATCACTGAGGTTCCTGGCCAACAGGGGGTAATATTACTCTTTGTGCGGCCATGGGTTTGGAGGGGCTTGTCCATGTTGTCCTTGGGTCTTACAACACCCAACGTCTCCTCACCTTCCTAGAGGAGCTAAAAGACATCCTCCTGGACCGCCAACAACACCATCCTGGGCCCGCACATCACATTTATGTGATCATTTGGGACAATGTAAGCTTCCACAGAACAAACCAAATCAGAGAGTGGTTCACCATCAACAGTAACCACTTTTTAAACGTCTGTCTGCCACCCTACTCCCCTTTCCTGAACCCTATAGAGGAGTTCTTCTCATCGTGGAGATGGAAGGTTTATGACAGACAACCATTCGCTAGAGAGAACCTCCTAAGGGCAATGGAGCTGGCCTGTGTTGACATCCCAGTGGAGGCCTTCCAAGGATGGATTTGGCAAGAGACAAAATAGCCTTCGTTTTGCTGTAGTGTGTAATTATGTGTATAGTGTTTACATTTTTGAAAGCTTTGAGCTGCTCTTTTGGTGTGAAAGTTTGAGTTTTTAAGTGAGAAGGTGTTGTTGTGTTTATGTAGCTTTAGATGGGTGTTTACATTTACATTTAGTCATTTAGCAGACGCTTTTATCCAAAGCGACTTACAAGTGAGGAAAACAATGGAAGCAATTTCAACAATACAAGGTAACAAAAAGCATAAGTGCACCAAAAACTAGTCAGTTAAAACCTAGCACAGCATACAAAGCTAAGGATAGGAAAGATTTTTTTTTTTTTTTTTTTTTTTAATGAAGGAATTGATTGGAAGTTAAGAATTTAGTGTTTGTCAGTCAGGTGTTGACAAAAGAGATATGTTTTCAAGCGTTTTTTAAAGATGTCTACAGAATCTGCTGATCTTGTAGCAGCAGGTAGATCATTCCACCAATGTGGAACACATCCAGAGAAAGTACGTGAGAGGGATTTTTTTCCTTTTTGGGATGGTGCAACCAGACGTTGTTCATTGGCAGATCGCAGGGATCTGGTAGGAACATAGGTCTGTATCAGTGAGTGAAGGTATGAAGGGGCGGAGCCAGTGGTGGTCTTGTAGGTCAAGAGCATAGCTTTGAACTTAATACCAACCGGGAGCCAATGTAACCTAATGAGGAGAGGAGTTACGTGCGCTCTCTTCGGTTCTTTAAGGACCACTCTTGCTGCTGCATTCTGGATGAGCTGCAGAGGTTTGGTTGTGCAGGCAGGGAGTCCAGCCAGAAGAGCATTGCAATAATCCAGTTTGGACAAGACAAGAGCCTGAACTAGGATTTGCGTCGAGTGCTCCGATAGGAAAGGTCTAATTTTCCTAATGTTGTAGAGGATGAATCTACAGGACCTGGTGGTGCTGGCAACATGACTTGTGAAGTTTAGTTGATCATCAATTACCACTCCCAGATTTCTGGCAGTGCTGGACGGTGTAATGGTTGATGAGCGTAGTTGAATGGAGAGGTTGTGGTGGGTCTTTGGGTTGGCAGGAATCACTAGCAGTTCTGTTTTTCCAAGGTTCAGCTGCAGGTGATGGTCCTGCATCCAAAGTGAGATGTCACTCAGGCCGAGACACGAGCAGAGACCGTCGGATCATCAGGTTGAAATGACAAGTGGAGTTGAGTGTCATCTGCAGCAGTGATAGGAAAAGCCATGCTTCTGAATGACAGAGCCAAGGGATGTCATGTATATGGAAAAGAGTAGCGGTCCAAGCACTGAGCCCTGTGGCACCCCTGTATTAAGATGTTGGGGCTCAGAGACCTCATCTCTCCAGGATACTCTGAATGACCTACCCGAGAGGTAAGACTTGAACCATTGCAACGCCATTCCAGAGACACCCATCGCACTGAGAGTAATGTGTTGTGTTTAGACATTGGGATACATGGAGAAAACATTTGTGAAATGTGTTTTAGCATTTGAGAAAAACTGTAATAACTGGTGGATGCCTAACTATTTTAAAGCAGTTAAATTTAAGCTTTTTGCTACACCCAAAGATTGTTTTTGGTTAGTCTATGTATTCTGAAGCTTTTTAGACAGTATGGTCATAATAATAAAATTTCTTGACCTTTTGCTCAAGAAAACACTTTCATTACTCTACAGTCATACAGCCCTTAAACATTACTGTAGCTTAAGTGCATATGTTAGTTTTATATTTGTACATTTGTCATCTGTAAATCTAGACAACAGTAGACAGGTAAATGTTTATGGCGGGTTTTCAACATGACAGACATGACCTCTGACCCAGTACAGTTCACATTAACTAAAGTATATTTAGGCAATTGCAAGTTCAAATCAAAGTCCACTATTTTCTAAAAACAGTTCTTACACACACAGTAACGTACAGTGAGCTGGTGCATAAAAACCAAGATAAGTGTTGTAGTTTTTTCAGGTATGTAACAGTACATCTCACGTACAGAGGTGACCGGTCCCAACAGCAAGACTTGTTTTGAAAAGCTTTTACTTTGTTCTCTGTCTTTGCAGAGCCCACCTACAGTTACCTGTCTGCTGCTGCTTCTCTGTTGGTCCAGTCCAGACCAGTTCAGTTATCGGTCTGCTGCTCTGTGGGTCCTCTCTGCTCATGCACAGCGGACATAGCCTAGCCTGGTCTTCCTCAACTTCAGTTTCTTTTAAATAAACTTTAACTCAATCAAATCTCCAATTCATTTATGTGCTTCAAGGTTTGAATGCATATATAAACTGTATTTCAAGCTCTTAAATCTACAATCATTTATACACTTTGTATTTAAGTGCACAGAGTTAATAACTTGTAAAAAGTGTTTTTATTTATTTTTAAAGAAACATTTAAATAACATGTTTAATAATAAGATGAAAGCAAACAGACAAAACTTTAAATAATTTATTTATCACTATAGTGTTATTTCAGCATGCCAGAAGCAATAGAAATTATTGTGGAAAAGAATCAAAAATCATAAAACAATATTGTTTTGTTTCTTATTAAATTGTAATGATAAAGTAGTGCTGCAAAGATGGAAGGGTTTCTTGAACTTTCAGGTTGCTCCTGAGGTCTTTGACTTGCAGTTGCACAGGTAAGGAAACTGAAAATCAAGACTGGTTAACACATATTTACTCCATCTCAAATTTACAGCACTTGCTTCTTTGACTACAATTTCAAAATAATCAGTTTCTTAAAGAAGGTAAGCAATGTGTCTATTTTATGTATCTATTAAAATAAGTTGAAGACAACTATTATTAACCACAGATGCTAAGATAGATATCAACTAACAAACAGTTTATAATTAAAAGGCTATTAATAATAAGCAGTTTAGTACTATTGCTAGCTGTAGATATATTTTTGAACAAAGATGACAAACATCGTGCTAAGTAAAAAAAAAAACGTATATATTAGTCTAAAAGCGTAATTCCCCTGAATTAGAGTAGCAACCAGAGGGCGCCGCTAAGACAGGAACAGTGAGGGAGCAGCAATGCTAAGTTTAGCTCAGGTCTGTCGGAGTTTTGCCGCTGTTTGCAGCGAGCGAGCACTTCGTCAACAAACAAGCGAGCTTCTGATTGGCTCACTGGTTACCATGCAAACGCGCTCTCAACTCTGTGTGAAGTCTACGCATTGACAGTATAAGGGCCATTCTACGTCACTGGTTAAACCGGTGTTAGACCAGTGTTAGGCCTGTGTTAGACCTGTGTTAGACCTGCGTTAGACCTGTGTTGGACCTGTGTTGGACCTGTTAACCCTGTAAGAACTCTGTTAAACCTTTGTTAGTCCTGTCTTAGACCTGTGTTAGACCTGTGTTAGACCTCTTAATCTTGTGTTAGACCTGTGTTAAACCTGTGTTAAACCTGTGTTAGACCTGTGTTAAACCTTCGATAGACCTGTGTTAGACCTGTGTTGGACCTGTTAACCCTGTAAGAACTCTGTTAAACCTTTGTTAGTCCTGTCTTAGACCTGTGTTAGACCTGTGTTAGACCTCTTAATCTTGTGTTAGACCTGTGTTAAACCTGTGTTAAACCTGGGTTAAACTTGTGTTAAACCTGTATTCGACATGTGTTAGACCTGTGTTAAACATGTGTTAAACCTGTGTTAAACATGTGTTAGACCTGTGTTAGACCTGTGTTAAACCTGTGTTAGACCTGTGTTAGACCTGTGTTAAACCTGTTAGACCTGTGTTAAACCTGTTAGACCTGTGTTAGACCTATTTTAGACCTGTGTTAGACCTATTTTAGACCTGTGTTAAACCTGTGTTAGACCTGTGTTAAACCCGTTAAACCTGTGTTAAACCTGTGTTAAACCTGTATTAGACCCGTTAAACCTGTTAGACCTGTGTTAAACCTGTATTAGAACTGTTAAACCTGTTAGACCTGTTTTAGACCTGTGTTAGACCTTTGTTAGACCTGTGTTAGACCTGTGTTAAACCTATGATAGACCTGTGTTAAACCTGTGTTAGACCTGTGTTAAACCTGTGTTAGACCTGTGTTAGACCTGTATTGAACCTGTGTTAGACATGTGTTAGACCTGTGTTAAATCTGTATTAGACCTGTGTTAGACCTGTGTTAGACCTGTGTTAGACATGTGTTAAACCTGTGTTAGACCTGTGTTAGACCTGTTTTAGGCCTGTGTTAAACCTGTTCTAACACAGGTCTAACACAGGTGTAACGCAGGTCTAACAGGTTTAACAGGTCTAACACAGGTCTAACACAGATCTAACATAGGTCTAACACAGGTTTATCACAGATCTAACCTGTGTTAGACCTGTGTTAGACCTGTGTTAAACCTGTGTTAGACCTGTGTTAGACCTGCGTTAGACTTGTGTTGGACCTGTGTTAAACCTTCGATAGACCTGTGTTAGACCTGTGTTGGACCTGTTAACCCTGTAAGAACTGTGTTAAACCTTTGTTAGTCCTGTGTTAAACCTGTGTTAGACCTGTGTTAAACCTTTGATAGACCTGTGTTAAACCTGGGTTAAACTTGTGTTAAACCTGTATTAGACATGTTGTGCCGTCCTGATGCACGTCTAGTGCTATGAATAGGACTGTCTATATAACACCTTTCTCATATCAAGACTCTGCAGACCGAAGTGCGTTGTCAGCAGGTTTAATGACATTCAAAAGGGTGAAACTAAAGGAAAGACAAAATTACAATCAAAATATGCATATGTATTACATAAAATAACACAAAAGACTCCACTGAGACAACGACACATTATCCATGTTCAAATAGCATAGCCAGGCATGAAAACGGGTCAGGGGTGAAAAAGGTGAGAAAGATATTACCCCTCTAAGGGGATCCGGGGGCATGCTCCCCTGGAAGAAAATTTTAAATATTCCCAATTTTAAAGCATCAATCAGATGCATTTAGAGATGCATTTTTTGCCAACCTGGGGAGAGGCATTAAAACATAACTTCAGCCATGAGTCAAAAATATTATGGCCTTCTTACTAAGTATTATGCAAGCCATTTCATGCCAGCCTGTCACTGGGTCTAAAATGTCCAGTATATATGAGGCACAATGTGGTATAAGGGCAACACAAATGGCTGAATGCATAAATCCCACAAGAGATGGTAGACATGCTATAGCTTAACTTGTCTTCTCTTCCATCATGATTGGAACAATGACAGACAATACAATGTTACGCAATTCAGATTTTAACACATTTTATTGGCAAAGATAACAAATTACATTAAGTTCGTTCGTAATACTCTTAGAAGCAGATCTAATTTTTTCTTCTTTGCCTGGACCACCAGTGTCTCCATGGCCCGCTGTTTTGCCAAATGTCTCAGCCTTGCCTTTTTCTCCTCTTCAGCAGTCTGTTTCTTGACACTTCACTTTACCTTCAGCCTTGTCAGTCCCCTCACCTCAAAATCATCAACAGTACACGTCCTGGAAAAACGAGTTGTAGATATTTAAGAAAGAAGCACTAACATTAACAATGTTTCTTTTTTTGTGATTTACCGTCAGCTATAAAAGCTAGCAGGTAACTTTAGTAACAATATCATGCTAATGTTAGACTTACGTTAACGGCAGCGTTAGCTAACATTAAGAATTTGCCACCGGAGCTTTACGTTAGCTGGCTAACGTTGCGTTCTCTCCTGCTGTGTTTGATGACTCAATTCATCAAGTTGGAGCTAACGTTAGCTAGCGTATGTCAACAGAGCTCCTAGATAACTGAAAGATATATACCAGAAAATATTAAAAGAAACCATCACTCACCAAATTCAGTCAGGTAAAAGCTCAGAGGACAGATGTGCTTCTTCAGCTTCTGATAGTGGTCCGCACTCCTTGGTGTGCACGCTCTGGTAAGCACGAACCTGGCTGGCACGCGCGAATGCAATCTGCTTGTAAACCAATCAGGTAATGGTACTCCCCTACCTTCCCAGAGAAACAAACTGGTGAAGCAAGGCCATTCATGCTATTTCCATGCACTCGCGGTCCCTTCTGGCACGCGCACCTGTTCTCCGGTACTACCCTAATAGGGTACTATTACCCTAATAAACACTAAGAAGGGACTATTACAACAACCTCTGGGATTGGTCTAGTAAAAACCTTTGTACCATCCGATTTAACAACCTTGACTTCTACCGTGCGGACTTTACTGTCCTTAGAAACAAACACCTGAGTTATGAGTCCAAGAGGCCATTGGTTTCTGGGTATTTGACTGTCCTTGAGCACAAC
Organism: Neodontobutis hainanensis; assembly: GCA_024349245.1. Lineage (NCBI taxonomy): Eukaryota > Metazoa > Chordata > Actinopteri > Gobiiformes > Odontobutidae > Neodontobutis > Neodontobutis hainanensis. Next base: position 27,780 of record JALDNG010000174.1, on the reverse strand, counting down.
AGTACTCCCTGGTCTTATATTTAGTTGGTCGGCTTGCCATTTGCGGCGTGGCTGAAGTGTAGGCAGGAATTCTTTCCTCCACTTGTCCCAGAAAGTGTTCGACAGATGCTGAACCTGCCGCCACTGATGCTTGTAAAGGTCTGCCACTGAAAAGTTTCCTGCTGGTGCTTGAAGTGGAGACGATTTCTGCGTGAGCAGAGTTGATGGGGTTAGAATAAATGGGTCACTAGGGTCCACCGAAACAGGAACAAGGGGCCTAGCGTTTATAATAGCGGACACTTCCGACATGAAGGTGACAGGAGTACGTCATGAGTGAGTTTAGTGTTTTTGAGCTGGAAAAACATTGTGTCCAATATTCTTCGTGCAAGACCAATCATCCTTTCCCACGCTCTGCCGAAGTGGGAAGCGTGTGGTGGATTAAAGATCCATGTACATCCCTGTTCTTTCAAGTAGGTTTGTATAGCTGTATTGTCCATGTTTGAAGGGATTTTGAGTTCTTTACATGCGCTGACAAAGTTTGTGCCTCTATCTGATCGAATAATTTTGACAGGTCCCCTGACAGCTAGAAACCGTCGCAGTGCATTAATGAAGCTCGACGTGTCAAGTGACTCTATTACTTCAATGTGAACTGCTCTTATACTTAAGCAAGTGAAAAGTACAGCCCACCTTTTGTTCTGAATAACATGTCCCCTGGTTCTTTTTGAAGACACAAACCACGGACCAAATACATCCATGCCTACGTTAGTGAACGGAGGGTCTGTAGAAAGACGGTCTGGCGGGAGGTCAGACATTTTCTGTGTGCTGAGAGGAAGACGAAGTCTTCTACAAGTTGCACAGTTGAAGATGATTGCACTAACCTTTCTTTTGCCTCCTACGATCCACCATCCCGCAGCTCGAACAGCTCCTTCTGTGAACAGGCGACCTTGATGCCGGGTTTGTTCATGATGGTGCCTTATAAGAAGTGCTGCAACATGATGACAACCAGGGACAATAAGAGGGTTCTTTTCATTTTTGTTTAAATTTGAGTTAACAATGCGACCGCCTACTCGCAAGAGTCCATTTTCATCAAAGAAGGGGTCTAAGTTCTTTAAAGGACTGGTTTTGGGAAGTTTTCCTTGCTTTTGTACACACTTTATGTCATCATTGTACATCTCCTGTTGCACTGCTCGAATTATAACATCTTGTGCTTGATTAAACTCAGCTACAGTAAGTCCTGTTTCACAGTAGTGCCAACCTGTGCACTGTTTGGGTTTGCGTGAGGATGAACTGAAGTTGTGGATTATATGTAGTAAACGAGCGAGTGCACGGTTGAGTGACTTCCAGGAAGAAAACTTCGTAAGTCTCCGAGTGCCGAGTTGGTTGGTGCGGGTAGTGGTTTTGAGCGAGGATACCTGCGGTCTGACTTCTGAGTCAGTGCTGGGTTCAACAAGGTTATACGTGCCATTGGAAAGGTTCCGAGTCTGAAGCAAATTGTCTGGGCCAGTGAGCCAGTTACTTAGGGGTAATTGGTAAGCAGGAACAGAACGAGTGGCGTGATCTGCAGGGTTCTGAGTACTGGCTATGTAATGCCACTGACTGGGCTGAGATGACCGGCGGATTCTGTTTACACGATTGCTAACATAGATATAAAATCTACGCGTCTCATTATAGATATAGCCTAAAACAACTTTACTGTCTGTATGAAACGTGGTGTTGTCTAGTTCAATGTCTAGTTCATCCGAGATTAGATCTGCCATCTCTACTGCTAGCACAGCGGCACTGAGCTCTAATCTTGGGATGGTCTGATCAGGGCGTGGAGCTAACTTTGCTTTACCCATCACAAAGCCAACTTGAGAGTTTCCTTCTGTGTCCGTAACTCTAAGATAGGCCACTGCTGCTATGGCCTTAGTGGAGGCGTCGGAGAAAACGCACAGTTCTTTCTTTGCAGCAGTTAAAGGTGAGATTTCTGTGTACACTCTAGGAATCGACAGTTTAGACAGTTCTTTGAGTGAGTCTTTCCAAAGTGTCCACATTTCTTCCATTTCTGGAGGCAGTGGAGCATCCCAGTCTCCTTTCTCGAGAGTGAGTTCGCGTAGAATAGACTTTCCCTGTATAGTGACTGGCGCTACAAAGCCTAGCGGATCATACAGGCTGTTTATTGTTGATAGAACCCCTCGTCTGGTGAAGGGTTTAGTCTCATCTGATGTTTTAAAAGTGAAACAGTCTTTTTTTAAATCCCAAAGAAGGCCGAGACTACGTTGCATGGGAATTGAATCGGCTTCAAAGTCTAATTCTTTTAGGTCTTTTGCGTGGTCCTGGGATGGAAAAGCTTCCAAGACTTCCTTTCTGTTGGTTGCGATTTTGTGCAGTCTCAGGTTTGATTTTCCAAGTGTGTCACGGGTTCTTTGCAAAAGAGACACAGCCTCTTTGACAGTAGGTAGGGATTTGAGCCCATCATCTACATAGAAGTCTCTTGTGACAAACTGCTGAATATCTGGATCACACTCACAGCGCAGAACGAACTGATGTAAGCCATATATAGCGACCGCTGGTGAAGGGCTGTTCCCAAAGACATGAACAGTCATGCGGTACTCTGTAATGTCATTGGAGAGGTCATTGTCACGGAACCACAAGAAGCGTAAGTAGTTCCTGTCCTCCTGACGAACGTTGAAGCAATAAAACATGTTCAATGTCTGCTGTAACAACTGCTTCTTTCCTAAAACGCATGAGGACTCCGAGCAGTGAGTTGTTAAGGTCTGGTCCTGTTAACAAAACGTCATTCAAGGACATGCCTTCGTGCTTGGCGCTGCTGTCAAAGACTACCCTAATCTGCTGGGGTTTTCTTGGGTGGTAAACGCCAAATAATGGCAAATACCAACATTCCTCCCCGTCTGCCAAAGGAGGAGCGATTTCTGCATGTCCATTTTTGAATATTTTGTCCATAAACTTTATGAAATGTTCTTTCATTTCCTCTTTTCTTTCAAAGTTGTGAACAAGCAACATTAGGCGATTAAGCGCTTGCTGCCTGTTGTTTGGAAGTTTTTGGCGCTCTGACTTGAATTCCAAAGGAGCTGTCCAACTACCATCTTTGTCTTTTATTAGTCCTTCTTCCATTGTTTTTAGAAATGCCTTGTCCTGAATGGAGGGTGCGATGTAATTGTCAAGTTTGGTTTGTTCAAACACATTACATCCTAAGTGGTCAGGTTCACAAGTGGTGCTGTCACAAAGCTGAGTTCTGACACTGTAAGGGACTTGTATTTCACAATGTTTTTCTTTTACATTGTATACACTTGGGCATGGCTTAAACATTGTGGGACGACCCTTTGCGGTTACATTGGTGAATAGAGTTTTTACTGCTAAAGTTGTGTGGATATCACCTAAACACACATTTCTTACTATGACCCACCCCAGGTCAAGTTTTTGCGCATAGGGTGCGTTGTGAGGGCCACTTATCTGCTTTCGGACTTTGTGAACTCTTACTATGTCTCGTCCAAGGAGCATGAGTATTTGAGCGTTGGAGTCCAGGTCAGGAATGAGATGAACAACCGACTTAAGGTGACTGTGATGCATGGCTGCACTTGGAGTAGGAATCTCATCTCTGTCATTTGGAATGTTTTTGCATTCAATGAGGCTAGGCAGTGGGACTTGGACTGTGCCATCTAGAGCTTCCACTACGTAACCAGTGGCTCTCCTGCCCATAGTTTCTTTAACACCAGCACATGTTCTGAGTGAATAGGGGGAGCTAGGGCCGCAGTCATTAAACAACTCAAAAAACTCTGGGCGGACCAGTGATCTGTTACTCTGTTCATCATGAATAGCATAGAGTGGTACTGCTTTATCTGGCCTGCCTGCAGGATAAACTTTCACAAGACAAATTTTCGAGCACGATCTACCTGCCTCATTCTGACCACAAACCTGAGTGCATTTTGATGTTATCTCGTCAGGTTGTATGTTGGCTGGCTCCCCGCCGTGCTCTGCTGAGGGTTCTGGTTCTGTCTGCCACGTGGCTGGGCCGGGGTGAAGTGCAGCACAGTGTTTTTCATTGCCACACTCGGTACACTGGAGTTTGACTTTACAGTCCCTTGCTATATGTTTGGATGAGGCACAGCATTTAAAGCAAATATTGTTTTCTTTTAGAAAAGTTTTTCTTTCGTCGAGAGGTTTCATGCGAAAGGTTCTGCACTTTGTTAGAGGATGAGCCTTTTGTGAAGCGGCAGAGTTTCTCATTGTCTGTTCTTTTGCTTGTATGAAACTGTATGTCTAGGTTAGAGCCAGGACTTATGTCTGTTTTGTGGACAGATATTTCCTTTGGCCTGTTTGCTCTCCAAGGAGGTTTGTCTGGTTTAGGAGGAGCATCAGCGTATGAGTTGAACTGAAAGCTAGGGTCATTCTTAGCATTGGCCTCTTGTTCAACAAAGTTCACAAAAACAGTAAATGGTGGATATGTGACACCATTTTGACGTTTGTAGTTTGCTCCAACCGTTATCCATTTTTCTTGCAAGTTAAATGGAAGCTTTTGGATAATAGGATTTACACCCCTAGCTGTGTCTAGAAATGAGAGGCCAGGAAGGTCTCCTTCGGCTTTAGAGCACTGCATTTCCATTAGTAAGTCGCTGAACTTTCTAAGTTTCACATGGTCTTTGGATGTGATTTTTGTGAAGGAGTCTACTCTTTTAAAGAGGGCATCTTCAATCACCTCAGCTGAGCCGTAACATTGTTCAAGTCTATCCCAAATCATCTCTAGACCTGCTATAGGATTGTTAATGTGTATAGCTCTAATTTGCTCTGTGTGCTCCGCAGATTCTTTGCCCAGCCATTTAAACATCAAGTCCATTTCCTCACTAGCAGTCAAGTCCAACCCTCTGATTGCGTTTTTGAAAGAGCGCTTTCACGCTCTGAAGCTTTGAGGTTTGTCATTAAACTGTAGAAGCCCGGTTGCAACTATTTCTCTGCGAGCGAAGTACCTAATAAAGTCACTTACATTACTGTCCTTAGGCTCTTGGTAAGGATTGCAATGTGTGGATGCTGACACCTTGTGGGAGCAGCTGGTATTGTCAGGTTTAACAGGACAGGAAAAAGCACTTGCTGGAACATACTGGGAATAGTTGTCATTTGGAAGAGAAACATGTGGAGTTAAATATTTATTGTTATTCTCTCCACTGGGATATGATAACTCATTGCTAATGTGTTCCCGTTTAAATTGCATTTGGGTGTCATTGTTTTGTAATGGCTCTAAAGGACGACTTTTTTCATTGTCCACAAATGAGGCCTGAGTTATGACATAATGTTTGGTGCGTTTGGCTGTTTCGGAAGGAGTAAGGTCACTTTGTACATCTAACTGTGAAGCGACAGCTGCCTCTAATGCCTCTGCTTCTGCTATGGCTGAAGCTAAATCCTTTTTCTGCTGTAACAGTTCAATAGATGCTTCAAGTTTAGCTTTTTCTAATTTTAAACTAATTTCTTCTTCTGCAAAGTTGAGGCGGGCCTTTGCTGCCTCAGCTTTTGCTCTTGCCTTGGCTGCTGCAGAACCTGTTGACCCAGCTTCAGACCGGGTTCTGTAGGATGCTGCTTTGCTGTATTGAGCCTTGGAGGAAGGAGCCCTGTTGGATGAGACTTTGCTGGATGAAGTCTTGACGGATGTTGCGTTGCATGGCGTGCTGTCTGTTGACGAAGCCATAGAGAAAGCCTTGATGGATGGAGCTTTGTCGACCATAGTTGTGTTGACGAGGTGACGATTGCTGGAACACTGTTGTTTGAGCCGTAGTAGTGGTCAGCGTAGATTCACTCTAGTCGTCTAGGGTTCACCGGCGGAGACTCCAACATGGATGCCGTCGTTTCACTGTGCCGTCCTGATGCACGTCTAGTGCTATGAATAGGACTGTCTATATAACACCTTTCTCATATCAAGACTCTGCAGACCGAAGTGCGTTGTCAGCAGGTTTAATGACATTCAAAAGGGTGAAACTAAAGGAAAGACAAAATTACAATCAAAATATGCATATGTATTACATAAAATAACTCAAAAGACTCCACTGAGACAACGACACATTATCCATGTTCAAATAGCATAGCGTGTGCTCCAAGTACGTCATCTCAACGACCGCGCAAATAGCAGCTAATTAGCATGTGACATTCCTCCACATTACGAACAAATAAAAACACTTCTAAACAATATATCTTTCAGAAAGCAAAGTACAAACTTATATATTCTTTATACATACCGACGATACAACCTTAAACACAAGGCGTGTGCAGTACTATTTGTCAAAAGACGACCATGAACTGTGTGCGTGCAACGTGGGTTCTCGTCGTATTAATGTTACTTCCGTACAATAAAGTTTTATTCAAAAACAGACGGTCTTCTAACTGTAGTACCTAGAATGACCCCTCGATGGCAGTATACACATTTGCTTGGATTAACAACTCCCAAAGCATATTAACTTTACCATAACAGAACACATGTGTTAGACCTGTGTTAAACATGTGTTAAACCTGTGTTAGACCTGTGTTAAACCTGTGTTAGATCTGTGTTAGACCTGTGTTAAACCTGTTTTAGACCTGTGTTAAACCTGTATTAGACCTGTGTTAGACCTGTGTTAAACCTGTGTTAGACCTGTGTTAGACCTCTGTTAGACCTGTGTTAGACCTGTTAAATCTGTGTTAGACCTGTGTTAAATCTGTATTAGACCTGTGTTAGACCTGTGTTAGACCTGTGTTAAACCTGTGTTAGACCTGTGTTAGACCTGTGTTAGACCTGTGTTAAACCTGTATTAGATCTGTTAAACCTGTAAGATCTGTGTTAGACCTGTGTTAAATCTGTATTAGACCTGTGTTAGACCTGTGTTAGACCTGTGTTAGACCTGTGTTAAACCTGTGTTAGACCTGTGTTAGACCTGTGTTAAACCTGTATTAGATCTGTTAAACCTGTAAGACCTCTGTTAGACCTGTGTTAAACCTGATTTAACACATATTTACTCCATCTCAAAATTACAGCACTTGCTTCTTTGACTACAATTTCAAAATAATAAGTTTCTTAAAAAAGGTAAGCAATGTGTCTATTTTATGTATCTATTAAAGTAAGTTGAAGAAAACTATTATTAACCACAGATGCTAAGATCGATATCAACTTTACATATCTTTACACCAAACAGTTTATAATTAAAAGGCAATTAATAATAAGCAGTTTAGTACTATTGCTAGCTGTAGATATATTTTTGAACAAAGATGACAAACATCGTGCTAAGTAAAGTAGAATAATTAAAAAAAAAAAACGTATATATTAGTCTAAAAGCGTAATTCCCCTGAATTAGAGTAGCAACCAGAGGGCGCCGCTAAAACAGGAACAGTGAGGGAGCAGCAATGCTAAGTTTAGCTCAGGTCTGTCGGAGTTTTGCCGCTGTTTGCAGCGAGCGAGCACTTCGTCAACAAACAAGCGAGCTTCTGATTGGCTCACTGGTTACCATGCAAACGCGCTCTCAACTCTGTGTGAAGTCTACGCATTGACAGTATAAGGGCCATTCTACGTCACTGGTTAAACCGGTGTTAGACCAGTGTTAGACCTGCGTTAGACCTGTGTTAGACCTGCGTTAGACCTGTGTTGGACCTGTGTTGGACCTGTGTTAAACCTTCGATAGACCTGTGTTAGACCTGTGTTGGACCTGTTAACCCTGTAAGAACTGTGTTAAACCTTTGTTAGTCCTGTGTTAGACCTGTGTTAGACCTGTGTTAGACCTGTGTTAGACCTGTGTTAAACATGTGTTAAACCTGTGTTAGACCTGTTAAACCTGTGTTAAACATGTGTTAGACCTGTGTTAAACCTGTTAGACCTGTGTTAGACCTATTTTAGACCTGTGTTAGACCTATTTTAGACCTTTGTTAAACCTGTGTTAGACCTGTGTTAAACCCGTTAGACCTGTGTTAGACCTGTGTTAAACCTGTGTTAAACCTGTGTTAGACCTGTTAAACCTGTTAGACCTGTGTTAAACCTGTATTAGAACTGTTAAACCTGTTAGACCTGTTTTAGACCCGTGTTAGACCTGTGTTAGACCTGTGTTAGATCTGTGTTAAACCTGGGTTAAACTTGTGTTAAACCTGTGTTAGACCTGTGTTAAACATGTGTTAGACCTGTGTTAGACCTGTATTAAACCTGTGTTAGTCCTGTGTTAGACCTGTGTTAGACGTGTGTTAGACCTGTGTTAGACTTGTGTTAGACCTGTGTTAGACCTGTGTTAGACCTATTGTTAGACCTATTTTAGACCTGTGTTAAACCTGTGTTAGACCTGTGTTAAACCCGTTAGACCTGTGTTAGACCTGTGTTAGACCTGTATTGAACCTGTGTTAGACCTGTGTTAGACCTGTGTTAAATCTGTATTAGACCTGTGTTAGACCTGTGTTAGACCTGTGTTAGACCTGTGTTAGACATGTGTTAAACCTGTGTTAGACCTGTGTTAGACCTGTGTTAAACCTGTGTTAGTCCTGTATTGAACCTGTGTTAAACCTGTGTTAAACCTGTGTTAGACCTGTGTTAGACCTGTTTTAGGCCTGTGTTAAACCTGTTCTAACACAGGTCTAACACAGGTGTAACACAGGTCTAACACAGGTCTAACACAGGTCTAACACAGGTTTAACACAGGTTTAACACAGGTTTAACACAGGTCCAACACAGGTTTAACACAGGTCTAACACAGGTCTAACACAGGTTCAACACAGGTTAGATCTGTGATAAACCTGTGTTAGACCTGTGTTAAACCTGTGTTAGATCTGTGTTAGACCTGTGTTAGACCTGTTAAATCTGTGTTAGACCTGTGTTAAATCTGTATTAGACCTGTGTTAGACCTGTGGTAGACCTGTGTTAGACCTGTATTAGACCTGTGTTAGACCTGTGGTAGACCTGTGTTAGACCTGTATTGAACCTGTGTTAGACCTGTGTTAAACCTGTATTAGACCTGTGTTAGACCTGTGTTAAACCTGTTTTAGACCTGTGTTAAACCTGTGTTAAACCTGTTTTAGACCTGTGTTAAACCTGTATTAGACCTGTATTAGACCTGTGTTAGATCTGTGTTAGATCTGTGTTAAACCTGTTTTAGACCTGTGTTAAACCTGTATTAGACCTGTGTTAGACCTGTGTTAAACCTGTGTTAGACCTGTTAGACCTGTGTTAAACCTGTGTTAGACCTGTGTTAGACCTGTGTTAAACCTGTGTTAGACCTGTTAGACCTGTGTTAAACCTGTGTTAGACCTGTGGTAGACCTGTGTTAGACCTGTGTTAGACCTGTTTTAGGCCTCTGTTAAACCTGTTCTAACGCAGGTCTAACAGGTTTAACAGGTCTAATACAGGTTTTACACAGGTCTAACACAGGTTTAACACAGGTCTAAAAGGTCTAACACAGGTTTAACACAGGTCTAACACAGGTCTAACACAGGTCTAACACAGGTCTAACAGGTTTAACAGGTCTAACACAGGTTTCACACAGGTCTAACACAGGTTTAACACAGGTCTAACAGGTCTAACACAGGTTTAACACAGGTTTAGCACAGGTTTAACAGGTCTAACACAGGTCTAACACAGGTTTAACACAGGTCTAACACAGGTTTAACACAGGTCTAACACAGGTTCAACACAGGTCTAACACAGGTCTAACACAGGTCTAACACAGGTTTAACACAGGTTTAACACAGGTTTAACAGGTCTAACACAGGTCTAACACAGTTCTAACAGGTCTAACACATGTTTAACACAGGTCTAACACAGGTTTAACACAGTTCTAACAGGTCTAACACAGGTTTAACACAGGTTTAACACATGTCTAACACAGGTCTAACACAGGTCTAACACAGGTTTAACAGGTCTAATACAGGTTTTACACAGGTCTAACACAGGTTTAACACAGGTCTAAAAGGTCTAACACAGGTTTAACACAGGTCTAACACAGGTCTAACACAGGTCTAACACAGGTGTAACGCAGGTCTAACAGGTTTAACAGGTATAACACAGGTTTAACACAGGTCTAACACAGGTTTAACACAGGTCTAACAGGTCTAACACAGGTTTAACACAGGTTTAGCACAGGTTTAACAGGTCTAACACAGGTCTAACACAGATTTAACACAGCTCTAACACAGATTTAACAGGTCTAACACAGGTCTAACACAGATCTAACACAGGTTTAACACAGGTTTAACACAGGTCTAACAGGTTTAACAGGTCTATTACAGGTTTAACACAGGTCTAACACAGGTCCAACACAGGTTTAACACAGGTCTAACATAGGTCTAACACAGGTTTATAACAGATCTAACCTGTGTTAAACCTGTATTAGACCTGTGTTAGACCTTTGTTAGACCTGTGTTAGACCTGTGTTAAACCTATGTTAGACCTGTGTTAGACCTCTGTTAGACCTGTGTTAGACCTGTAATAGATCTGTGTTAAACCTGTGTTTGACCTGTGTTAGACCTGTGTTAGACCTGTTAAATCTGTGTTAGACCTGTGTTAAATCTGTATTAGACCTGTGTTAGACCTGTGTTAGACCTGTGTTAAACCTGTGTTAGACCTGTGTTAGACCTGTATTGAACCTGTGTTAGACCTGTGTTAGACCTGTATTGAACCTGTGTTAGACCTGTGTTAGACCTGTGTTAGACCTGTGTTAGACCTGTATTGAACCTGTGTTAGACCTGTGTTAGACCTGTATTGAACCTGTGTTAGACCTGTGTTAGACCTGTATTGAACCTGAGTTAGACCTGTGTTAGACATGTGTTAAACCTGTGTTAGACCTGTGTTAGACCTGTTTTAGGCCTGTGTTAAACCTGTGTTAGACCTGTGTTAGACCTGTATTGAACCTGTGTTAGACCTGTCTAACACAGGTCAACACAGGTTTAACACAGGTTTAAACCTGTGTTAAACTGTGTTAGACCTGTGTTAAACCTGTTTAGACCTGTGTTAACACAGGTCTAACACAGGTTAGACCTGTGTTAACCTGTGTTAAACCTGTGTTAACACAGTTAACACAGGTTAACACAGGTTTAACCTGTTAACACAGGTCTAACACAGTCTAACACAGGTTAACACAGTGTTAGACCTGTGTTAACACAGGTTCAACACAGGTTAACACCTGTGTTAACACAGGTTAACACAGGTTAGACCTGTGTTAGACCTGTGTTAAACAGGTCTAACAGGTTTAGACCTGTGTTAGACCTGTGTTAACCTGTGTTAACACAGTGTTAACACAGGTTTAACCTGTGTTAACAGGTTAACCTGTGTTAACACCTGTGTTAACACAGTGTTAACCTGTGTTAACACAGGTCTAACACAGGAACACAGGTCTAACACAGTGTTAACACAGTGTTAACACAGGTTTAACCTGTCTAACACAGGTTTAACACAGGTTAACACAGGTTCAAAACAGGTTAGACCTGTGTTAAACTGTATTAGACCTGTGTTAGACCTGTGTTAGACCTGTGTTAAACCTGTGTTAGACCTGTGTTAACCTGTTTAACACAGGTCTAACACAGTTTAACACAGGTCTACAGGTCTAACACAGGTTTAACACAGGTTCAACACAGGTCTAACACAGGTCTAACACAGGTTCAAAACAGGTTAGATCTGTGTTAAACCTGTGTTAAATCTGTGTTAGACCTGTGTTAGACCTGTGTTAAACCTATGTTTGACCTGTGTTAGACCTGTGTTAGACCTCTGTTAGACCTGTGTTAGACCTGTTAAATCTGTGTAAGACCTGTGTTAAATCTGTATTAGACCTGTGTTAGACCTGTGTTAGACCTGTAATAGATCTGTGTTAAACCTGTGTTAGACCTGTGTTTGACCTGTGTTAGACCTGTGTTTGACCTGTGTTAGACCTGTGTTAGACCTGTGTTAAACCTGTGTTAGACCTGTGTTAGACCTGTGTTAGACCTGTGTTAGACCTGTGTTAGACCTGTGTTAAACCTGTGTTAGACCTGTGTTAGACCTGTGTTAGACCTGTGTTAGACCTGTGTTAAACCTGTGTTAGACCTGTGTTAGACCTGTGTTAGACCTGTTCTAACACAGGTCTAACACAGGTGTAACACAGGTCTAACAGGTTTAACAGGTCTAATACAGGTTTAACACAGGTTTAACACAGGTTTAACACAGGTCTAACAGGTCTAACACAGGTTTAACACAGGTCTAACACTGGTCTAACACAGGTTTATCACAGATCTAACCTGTGTTAGACCTGTGTTAGACCTGTGTTGAACCTGTGTTAGACCTGTGTTAAACCTGTGTTAAACCTGTATTAGACCTGTGTTAAACCTGTGTTAGATCTGTGTTAGACCTGTGTTAAACCTGTTTTAGACCTGTGTTAAACCTGTATTAGACCTGTGTTAGACCTGTGTTAAACCTGTGTTAGACCTGTGTTAAACCTGTGTTAGACCTGTTAGAACTGTGTTAAACCTGTGTTAAATCTGTATTAGACCTGTGTTAGACCTGTGTTAGACCTGTGTTAAATCTGTATTAGACCTGTGTTAGACCTCTGTTAGACCTGTGTTAGACCTGTGTTAGACCTGTGTTAAACCTGTGTTAGACCTGTGTTAGACCTGTTTTAGGCCTGTGTTAAACCTGTTCTAACACAGGTCTAACACAGGTTTAAAACAGGTCTAACACAGGTCTAACATAGGTCTAACAGGTCTAACACAGGTTTAAAACAGGTCTAACACAGGTCTAACATAGGTCTAACACAGGTTTATCACAGATGTGTTAGACCTGTTAAATCTGTGTAAGACCTGTGTTAAATCTGTATTAGACCTGTGTTAGACCTGTGTTAGACCTGTGTTGAACCTGTGTTAGACCTGTGTTGAACCTGTGTTAGACCTGTGTTAGACCTGTGTTAAATCTGTATTAGACCTGTGTTAGACCTGTGTTAGACCTGTGTTAAACCTGTTTTAGACCTGTGTTAAACCTGTATTAGACCTGTGTTAGACCTGTGTTAGACCTCTGTTAGACCTGTTAAATCTGTGTTAGACCTGTGTTAAATCTGTATTAGACCTGTGTTAGACCTGTGTTAGACCTGTGTTAGACCTGTGTTAAACCTGTGTTAGACCTGTGTTTGACCTGTGTTAGACCTGTTAAATCTGTGTTAGACCTGTGTTAAATCTGTATTAGACCTGTGTTAGACCTGTGTTAGATCTGTGTTAGACCTGTGTTAGACCTGTGTTAAATCTGTATTAGACCTGTGTTAGACCTGTGTTAAATCTGTGTTAGACCTGTGTTAGACCTGTGTTAGACCTCTGTTAGACCTGTGTTGAACCTGTGTTAAACCTGTGTTAGATCTGTGTTAGACCTGTGTTAAACCTGTTTTAGACCTGTGTTAAACCTATATTAGACCTGTGTTAGACCTTTGTTAGACCTGTGTTAGACCTGTGTTAAACCTATGTTAGACCTGTGTTAGACCTGTGTTAGACATGTGTTAAACCTGTGTTAGACCTGTGTTAGACCTGTTTTAGACGAACACAGGTCTAACACAGGTCTAACACAGGTCTAAGGTCTAACACAGGTCTAACAGGTTTAACAGGTCTAATACAGGTTTAACAGGTTTAACACAGGTTTAACACAGGTCTAACACAGGTCCAACACAGGTTTAACACAGGTCTAACATAGGTCTAACAGAGGTTTATCACAGATCTAACCTGTGTTAGACCTGTGTTAAACCTGTATTAGACCTGTGATAAACCTGTGTTAGACCAATGTTAGACCTGTGTTAAACCTGTGTTAGACCTGTGTTAGACCTTTGTTAGACCTGTAATAGATCTGTGTTAAACCTGTGTTAGACCTGTGTTAGACCTGTAATAGATCTGTGTTAAACCTGTGTTAGACCTGTGTTAGACCTGTGTTAGACCTGTATTAGACCTGTGTTAAACCTGTGTTAAATCTGTGTTAGACCTGTGTTAGACCTGTGTTAAACCTGTGTTAGACCTGTGTTAGACCTGTGTTAGACCTGTTAGAACTGTGTTAAACCTGTGTTAGACCTCTGTTAGACCTGTGTTAGACCTGTTAAATCTGTGTAAGACCTGTGTTAAATCTGTATTAGACCTGTGTTAGACCTGTGTTAGACCTGTGTTAGACCTGTGTTAAACCTGTTAGACCTGTGTTAGACCTGTAATAGATCTGTGTTAAACCTGTGTTAGACCTGTGTTTGACCTGTGTTAGACCTGTGTTAGACCTGTTAAATCTGTGTTAGACCTGTGTTAAATCTGTATTAGACCTGTGTTAGACCTGTGTTAGACCTGTGTTAGACATGTGTTAAACCTGTGTTAGACCTGTGTTAGACCTGTTTTAGGCCTGTGTTAAACCTGTTCTAACACAGGTCTAACACAGGTGTAACACAGGTCTAACAGGTTTAACAGGTCTAATACAGGTTTAACACAGGTTTAACACAGGTTTAACACAGGTCTAACAGGTCTAACACAGGTTTAACACAGGTCTAACACAGGTCTAACACAGGTTTATCACAGATCTAACCTGTGTTAGACCTGTGTTAGACCTGTGTTGAACCTGTGTTAGACCTGTGTTAAACCTGTGTTAAACCTGTATTAGACCTGTGTTAAACCTGTGTTAGATCTGTGTTAGACCTGTGTTAAACCTGTTTTAGACCTGTGTTAAACCTGTATTAGACCTGTGTTAGACCTGTGTTAAACCTGTGTTAGACCTGTTAGAACTGTGTTAAACCTGTGTTAAATCTGTATTAGACCTGTGTTAGACCTCTGTTAGACCTGTGTTTGACCTGTGTTAGACCTGTTAAATCTGTGTTAGATCTGTGTTAAATCTGTATTAGACCTGTGTTAAACCTGTGTTAGACCTGTGTTTGACCTGTGTTAGACCTGTTAGAACTGTGTTAAACCTGTGTTAAATCTGTGTTAGACCTGTGTTAGAGCTGTGTTAAACCTGTGTTAGACCTGTGTTAAACCTGTGTTAGACCTGTGTTAGACCTGTGTTAAACCTGTATTAGATCTGTTAAACCTGTAAGACCTCTGTTAGACCTGTGTTAAACCTGATTTAACACATATTTACTCCATCTCAAAATTACAGCACTTGCTTCTTTGACTACAATTTCAAAATAATAAGTTTCTTAAAAAAGGTAAGCAATGTGTCTATTTTATGTATCTATTAAAGTAAGTTGAAGAAAACTATTATTAACCACAGATGCTAAGATCGATATCAACTTTACATATCTTTACACCAAACAGTTTATAATTAAAAGGCAATTAATAATAAGCCGTTTAGTACTATTGCTAGCTGTAGATATATTTTTGAACAAAGATGACAAACATCGTGCTAAGTAAAGTAGAATAATTAAAAAAAAAATCGTATATATTAGTCTAAAAGCGTAATTCCCCTGAATTAGAGTAGCAACCAGAGGGCGCCGCTAAAACAGGAACAGTGAGGGAGCAGCAATGCTAAGTTTAGCTCAGGTCTGTCGGAGTTTTGCCGCTGTTTGCAGCGAGCGAGCACTTCGTCAACAAACAAGCGAGCTTCTGATTGGCTCACTGGTTACCATGCAAACGCGCTCTAAACTCTGTGTGAAGTCTACGCATTGACAGTATAAGGGCCATTCTACGTCACTGGTTAAACCGGTGTTAGACCAGTGTTAGACCTGCGTTAGACCTGTGTTAGACCTGCGTTAGACCTGTGTTGGACCTGTGTTGGACCTGTGTTAAACCTTCGATAGACCTGTGTTAGACCTGTGTTGGACCTGTTAACCCTGTAAGAACTGTGTTAAACCTTTGTTAGTCCTGTGTTAGACCTGTGTTAGACCTGTGTTAGACCTGTGTTAAACCTGTGTTAAACATGTGTTAAACCTTTGATAGACCTGTGTTAAACCTGGGTTAAACTTGTGTTAAACCTGTATTAGACATGTGTTAGACCTGTGTTAAACATGTGTTAAACCTGTGTTAGACCTGTTAAACCTGTGTTAAACATGTGTTAGACCTGTGTTAGACCTGTGTTAAACCTGTTAGACCTGTGTTAGACCTATTTTAGACCTGTGTTAGACCTATTTTAGACCTTTGTTAAACCTGTGTTAGACCTGTGTTAAACCCGTTAGACCTGTGTTAGACCTGTGTTAAACCTGTGTTAAACCTGTGTTAGACTTGTTAAACCTGTTAGACCTGTGTTAAACCTGTATTAGAACTGTTAAACCTGTTAGACCTGTTTTAGACCCGTGTTAGACCTGTGTTAGACCTGTGTTAGATCTGTGTTAAACCTGGGTTAAACTTGTGTTAAACATGTGTTAGACCTGTGTTAGACCTGTATTAAACCTGTGTTAGTCCTGTGTTAGTCCTGTGTTAAACCTGTGTTAGACCTGTGTTAGACGTGTGTTAGACCTGTGTTAGACTTGTGTTAGACCTGTGTTAGACCTGTGTTAGACCTATTGTTAGACCTATTTTAGACCTGTGTTAAACCTGTGTTAGACCTGTGTTAAACCCGTTAGACCTGTGTTATACCTGTAATAGATCTGTGTTAAACCTGTGTTAAACCTGTGTTAGACCTGTGTTAGACCTCTGTTAGACCTGTTAAATCTGTGTTAGACCTGTGTTAAATCTGTATTAGACCTGTGTTAGACCTGTAATAGATCTGTGTTAAACCTGTGTTAGACCTGTGTTAGACCTGTAATAGATCTGTGTTAAACCTGTGTTAGACCTGTGTTTGACCTGTGTTAGACCTGTGTTTGACCTGTGTTAGACCTGTGTTAGACCTGTTAAATCTGTGTTAGACCTGTGTTAAATCTGTATTAACATGTGTTAGACCTGTGTTAGACCTGTGTTAGACCTGTTAAATCTGTGTTAGACCTTTGTTAGACCTGTAATAGATCTGTGTTAGACCTGTGTTAGACCTGTGTTAAACCTGTGTTAAACCTGTATTAGACCTGTGTTAAACCTGTGTTAGATCTGTGTTAGACCTGTGTTAAACCTGTTTTAGACCTGTGTTAAACCTGTATTAGACCTGTGTTAGACCTGTGTTAAACCTGTGTTAGACCTGTGTTAAACCTGTGTTAGACCTGTTAGAACTGTGTTAAACCTGTGTTAAATCTGTATTAGACCTGTGTTAGACCTCTGTTAGACCTGTGTTTGACCTGTGTTAGACCTGTGTTAAATCTGTATTAGACCTGTGTTAGACCTCTGTTAGACCTGTGTTAGACCTGTGTTAGACCTGTGTTAAACCTGTGTTAGACCTGTGTTAGACCTGTTTTAGGCCTGTGTTAAACCTGTTCTAACACAGGTCTAACACAGGTGTAACAGGTCTAACACAGGTTTAAAACAGGTCTAACACAGGTCTAACATAGGTCTAACACAGGTTTATCACAGATGTGTTAGACCTGTTAAATCTGTGTAAGACCTGTGTTAAATCTGTATTAGACCTGTGTTAGACCTGTGTTAAATCTGTATTAACCTGTGTTAACCTGTGTTAGACCTGTGTTAGACCAGGTTAACCTAGACCTGTAATAGATCTGTGTTAAACCTGTGTTAAACCTGTGTTAGACCACAGACCTCTGTTAGACCTGTTAAATCTGTGTTTAACCTGTGTTAAATCTGTATTAGACCTGTGTTAACACAGGTTAGATCTGTGTTAGATCTGTGTTAACCTGTGTTAGACCTGTGTTAAATCTGTGTTAGACCTGTGTTAGACCTGTGTTAGACCTGTGTTAGACCTCTGTTAGACCTGTGTTAACCTGTGTTAAACCTGTGTTAGACCTGTTAGACATGGTTAAACCTGTGTTAGACCTGTGTTAGACCTGTTTTAGACCTGTGTTAACCTTAACACAGGTCTAACACAGGTCTACTGGTTAACACAGGTCTAACAGTTTAACAGGTCTAATACAGGTTAACACAGGTTTAACACAGGTCTAACACAGGTCCAACACAGGTTTAACACAGGTAACATAGGTCTAACAGGTTTATCACAGATCTAACCTGTGTTAACCTGTGTTAGACCTGTGTTAGACCTGTGTTAAACCTGTATTAGACCTGTGTTAAACCTGTGTTAGACTGTGTTAGACCTGTGTTAAACCTGTTTTAGACCTGTGTTAAACTATATTAGACCTGTGTTAGACCTGTTAGACCTGTGTTAGACCTGTGTTAAATCTGTATTAGACCTGTGTTAGACCTGTGTTAGACCTGTGTTAAACCACTAACCTGTCTAACACAGGTCTAACAGGTTTAACACAGTCTAATAGGTTTAACACAGGTCTAAGACAGGTTTAACACAGGTCTAACAGGTTTAACAGGTCTAACACCAGGTTTAACACAGGTCTAACTGTTTAACACAGGTCTAACAGGTCTAACACAGGTGTGTTACAGGTGTTAACACAGGTTTAACACAGGTCAACACAGGTTTAACACAGGTTAACACAGGTTTAACTGGTCTAACACAGGTCTAACACAGTTAACAGGTCTAACACAGGTTTAACACAGGTTTAACACAGGTCTAACACAGTTAACACAGGTCTAACACAGGTTAACACAGGTTTATTTAACACAGGTGTTAACACAGGTCTGGTTTACAGGTCCTGTGTTACAGGTCTAACCTGGTTTAACACAGTCTAACAGGTCTAACACAGGTCTAACACAGGTCTGGTTTAACACAGGTCTAACACAGGTAACTGGTTTAACAGGTTTAACCTGTGTTAACTGTTAACACAGGTTACAGGCCTACAGGTTAACACAGGTTAACACAGGTCTAACACAGGTAAACAGTTTAACACAGGAACAGGTCTAACACAGGTTAACACAGGTCTAACAGGTTTAACAGGTCTAACACAGTTTAACACAGAACACAGGTTTAACACAGGTCTAACAGGTCTAACACAGGTTTAACACAGGTCTAACACAGGTCTAACACAGGTTTATCACAGATCTAACCTGTGTTAGACCTGTGTTAAATCTGTATTAGACCTGTGTTAGACCTGTGTTAGACCTGTGTTGAACCTGTGTTAGACCTGTGTTAAACCTGTGTTAAACCTGTATTAGACCTGTGTTAAACCTGTGTTAGATCTGTGTTAGACCTGTGTTAAACCTGTTTTAGACCTGTGTTAAACCTGTATTAGACCTGTGTTAGACCTGTGTTAAACCTGTGTTAGACCTGTGTTAAACCTGTGTTAGACCTGTTAGAACTGTGTTAAACCTGTGTTAAATCTGTATTAGACCTGTGTTAGACCTCTGTTAGACCTGTGTTTGACCTGTGTTAGACCTGTTAAATCTGTGTTAGATCTGTGTTAAATCTGTATTAGACCTGTGTTAAACCTGTGTTAGACCTGTGTTAAACCTGTGTTAGACCTGTGTTAAACCTGTGTTAGACCTGTTAGAACTGTGTTAAACCTGTGTTAAATCTGTATTAGACCTGTGTTAGACCTCTGTTAGACCTGTGTTTGACCTGTGTTAGACATGTTAGAACTGTGTTAAACCTGTGTTAAATCTGTGTTAGACCTGTGTTAGAGCTGTGTTAAACCTGTGTTAGACCTGTGTTAAACCTGTGTTAGACCTGTGTTAGACCTGTGTTAAACCTGTATTAGATCTGTTAAACCTGTAAGACCTCTGTTAGACCTGTGTTAAACCTGATTTAACACATATTTACTCCATCTCAAAATTACAGCACTTGCTTCTTTGACTACAATTTCAAAATAATAAGTTTCTTAAAAAAGGTAAGCAATGTGTCTATTTTATGTATCTATTAAAGTAAGTTAAGAAAACTATTATTAACACAGATGCTAAGATAGATATCAACTTTACATATCTTTACACAAACAGTTTATAATTAAAGGCTATTAATAATAACAGTTTAGACTATTGCTAGCTGTAGATATATTAACAAAGATGACAAACATGTGCTAAGTAGTAGAATAATTAAAAAAACGTATATATTAGTCTGTGAATCTGAATTAGAGTAGCAACAGGGCGCCGCTAAAACAGGAACAGTGAGAGCAGCAATGCTAAGTTTAGCTCAGGTCTGTAGTTTTGCCGCTGTTTGCAGCAGCACACTTAAACAAACAAGCGAGCTTCTGATTGGCTCAGGTTACCATGCAAGGTCAACTCTGTGTGAAGTCTACGCATTGACAGTATAAGGGCCATTCAGACTGGTTAAACCTGTTAGACAGTGTTACCCTGTGTTAGGCCTGTGTTAGACCTGTGTTAGACCTGGTTAGACCTGTCTAACTGTGTTACCTGTGTTAAACCTTCTGATAGACCTCTGTTAGACCTGTGTTAACACAGTTAGACCTGTGTTAGACCTGTTAAATCTGTGTTAGACCTGTGTTAAATCTGTATTAGACCTGTGTTAGACCTGTGTTAGACCTGTGTTAAACCTGTGTTAGACCTGTGTTAAACCTGTGTTAGACCTTTAGACCTGTATTAACCTGTGTTAGACCTGTGTTAGACCTGGTTAAATCTGTTAGACCTGTGTTAGACCTGTGTTAGACCTGTGTTAGACATGTGTTAAACCTGTGTTAGACCTGTGTTAGACCTGTTTAGGCCTGTGTTAAACCTAACACAGGTCTAACACAGGTCTAACAGGTGTAACACAGGTCTAAGAAACAGGGAACACAGGTCTAACACAGGTCTAACAGGTTTAACAGGTCTAATACAGGTTTAACACAGGTCTAACACAGGTTTTTACACAGGTCTAACATAGGTCTAACACAGGTTTATCACAGATCTAACCTGTGTTGAACCTGTGTTAAACCTGTGTTAGACCTGTGTTAAACCTGTTTTAGACCTGTGTTAAACCTATATTAGACCTGTGTTAGACCTTTGTTAGACCTGTGTTAGACCTGTGTTAAACCTATGTTAGACCTGTGTTAGACCTGTGTTAAATCTGTATTAGACCTGTATTAGACCTGTGTTAGACCTGTTTTAGGCCTGTGTTAAACCTGTTCAAACACAGGTCTAACACAGGTCTAACACAGGTTTAAAACAGGTCTAACACAGGTCTAACACAGGTTTATCACAGATGTGTTAGACCTGTTAAATCTGTGTAAGACCTGTGTTAAATCTGTATTAGACCTGTGTTAGACACAGTTAACCTGTCTAAATCTGTTAGACCTGTGTTAAATCTGTATTAGACCTGTGTTAGACCTGTGTTAGACCTGTGTTAGACCTGTGTTAGACCTGTGTTAAACCTGTATTAGACCTGTGTTAAACCTGTGTTAGATCTGTGTTAGACCTGTGTTAAACCTGTTTTAGACCTGTGTTAAACCTGTATTAGACCTGTAATAGATCTGTCTAAACACAGGTTAAACCTGTGTTAACCTGTTAAATCTGTGTTTAACACAGGTTAAATCTGTATTAACCTGTGTTAGACCTGTGTTAACCTGTGTTTACCTGTGTTAACCTGGTTTGACCTGTGTTAACCTGTGTTAGACCTGTTAACACAGTGTTAGACCTGTGTTAAATCTGGTATTAGACTGTGTTAGACCTGTGTTAGACCTGTGTTAACCTGTGTTAACCTGTGTTTGACCTGTGTTAGACCTGTTAAATCTGTGTTAGACCTGTGTTAGACCTGTGTTAGACCTGTGTTAACCTGTGTTAAATCTGTATTAGACCTGTGTTAGACCTGTATTAGACCTGTGTTAAACCTGTGTTAGACCTGTGTCTAAACCTGTGTTAACCTGCACTAACCTGTGTTAGACCCAGGTGTGTTAACCTGTTTTAACCTGTGTCTAACACCTTTAACACAGGTCTAACACAGGTTTAACACAGGTCTAACAGGTCTAACACAGGTTTTAAAACAGGTCAACAGTCTAACATAGGTCTAACAGGTCTAACACAGGTTTAACACAGTCTCACAGGTCTAATATTTCTACAGGTTTAACACAGGTTTAACACAGGTTTAACACAGGTCTAACACAGGTCTAACAGGTCTAACACAGGTTTAAAACAGGTCTAACACAGGTCTAACATAGGTCTAACACAGGTTTATCACAGATGTGTTAGACCTGTTAAATCTGTGTAAGACCTGTGTTAGACCTGTGTTAGACCTGTGTTGAACCTGTGTTAGACCTGTGTTAGACCTGTGTTAAACCTGTTTTAGACCTGTGTTAAACCTGTATTAGACCTGTGTTAGACCTGTGTTAAACCTGTGTTAGACCTGTGTTAAACCTATGTTAGACCTGCGTTAGACCTGTTAAATCTGTGTTAGACCTGTGTTAAATCTGTATTAGACCTGTGTTAGACCTGTGTTAGACCTGTGTTGAACCTGTGTTAGACCTGTGTTAGACCTGTGTTAAACCTGTTTTAGACCTGTGTTAAACCTGTATTAGACCTGTGTTAGACCTGTGTTAGACCTGTGTTAGACCTGTGTTAGACCTGTGTTAGACCTGTGTTAGACCTGTTAAACCTGTGTTAGACCTGTGTTAGACCTGTTGAACCTGTGTTAGACCTGTGTTAGACCTGTTAGACCTGTGTTAGACCTGTGTTAGACCTGTGTTAGACCTGTGTTAAACTGTTAACCAGTGTCTAATACAGGTGTAACACAGGTATGTTTAACAGGTTAAACAGGTCTATTACAGGTCTAGGTTAACACAGGTTTAACAGATGTTAACACAGGTTAACACAGGTCTAACACAGGTTAACGCAGGTCAACTTTAACAGGTCTAACACAGGTTTAACCTGGTTAACACAGGTTTAACTGTTAACAGGTCTAACACAGGTTTAGACAGTGTTAACACAGGTTTAAACCTACAGTGTTAACCTGTGTTAACACAGTGTAGACCTGTGTTAAACCTTAGACCTGTGTTAGACCTGTTAGACCTGTGTTAGACCTGTGTTAGACCTGTGTTAAACCTGTTAGACCTGTGTTAGACCTGTGTTAAATCTGTGTTAGACCTGTGTTAGACCTGTGTAGACCTGTGTTAGACCTGTGTTAGACCTGTTAACCTGTGTTAGACCTGTGTTAAACTGTGTTAACAAGGTTAACAGGTAACACAGTGTTAACTGTGTAACAGGTGTCACAGTAACATTTAACACAGGTCTAACAGGTTTAACACCTAATACAGGTTTAACACAGAACACAGTAACTATTAACAGGTAACACAGGTTTGTAACTGTGTTAACCAGTTTAACAGATTAACCTGTGTTAGACCTGTTTTAGACCTGTGTTAAACCTGGGTCAAACAGACCTGTGTTAAACCTTGTTAGACCTGTGTTAAACCTGTGTTAGACCTGTGTTAGACCTTGTGACCTGTGTTAGACCTGTGTTAGACCTGTGTTAGAACCTGTTAGACCTGTGTTAAACCTGTTAGACCTGTTAGACCTGAGACCTGTGTTAGACCTTAGACCTCTGTGTTAGACCTGTGTTAAACCTGTATTAGACCTGTGTTAAACCTGTGTTAGACCTGTGTTAAACCTGTGTTAGACCTGTTAGAACTGTGTTAAACCTGTGTTAAATCTGTATTAGACCTGTGTTAGACCTGTGTTAGACCTGTGTTTGACCTGTGTTAGACCTGTTAAATCTGTGTTAGACCTGTGTTAAATCTGTGTTAGACCTGTGTTAGACCTGTTAAATCTGTGTTAGATCTGTGTTAAATCTGTGTTAGACCTGTGTTAGACCTGTGTTAAACCTGTATTAGATCTGTTAAACCTGTAAGACCTCTGTTAGACCTGTGTTAAACCTGATTTAACACATATTTACTCCATCTCAAAATTACAGCACTTGCTTCTTTGACTACAATTTCAAAATAATAAGTTTCTTAAAAAAGGTAAGCAATGTGTCTATTTTATGTATCTATTAAAGTAAGTTGAAGAAAACTATTATTAACCACAGATGCTAAGATAGATATCAACTTTACATATCTTTACACCAAACAGTTTATAATTAAAAGGCTATTAATAATAAGCAGTTTAGTACTATTGCTAGCTGTAGATATATTTTTGAACAAAGATGACAAACATCGTAAGTAAAGTAGAATAATTAAAAAAACGTATATATTAGTTAAAAGCGTCTGAATTAGTAGCAACCAGAGGGCGCTAAAACAGGAACAGTGAACAGCAATGCTGTTTAGCTCAGGTCTGTCGGAGTTTTGCCCTGTTTAGACAGCACTTACAACAAACAAGCAGCTTCTGATTGGCTCACTGGTTACCATGCAAACGGTCTTAACCGTGAAGTCTACGCATTGACAGTATAAATATTCTAGACTGGTTAAACCTGTGTTAGACCAGTGTGTGTTAGACCTGTGTTAGACCTGTTAGACCTGTGTTACCTGTGTTAGACCTGTGTTAAACCTGACCTGTTAGACCTGTGTTAGACCTGTTAACCTGTAGACCTGTGTTAAACCTGTGTTAGTCCTGTGTTAGACCTGTGTTAGACCTGTGTTAGACCTGTGTTAAACCTGTTAAATGTGTTAAACCTGTAGACCTGTGTTAAACCTGTTAAACCTGTGTTAAACCTGTGTTTAGACCTGTGTTAAACCTGTGTTAACCTGTGTTAGACCTGTTAAACCTGTGTTAAATATGTAGACCTGTGTTAGACCTGTGTTAAACCTGTTTTAGACCTGTGTTAGACCTATTTTAGACCTGTGTTAGACCTATTTTAGACCTTTGTTAAACCTGTGTTAGACCTGTGTTAAACCTTAGACCTGTGTTAGACCTGTGTTAAACCTGTGTTAAACCTGTGTTAGACTTGTTAAACCTGTTAGACCTGTGTTAAACCTGTATTAGACCTGTTAAACCTGTTAGACCTGTTTTTTAGACCTGTGTTAGACCTGTGTTAGACCTGTGTTAGACTGTGTAAACCTGTGTTAAACCTGTGTTAAACTGTGTTAGACCTGTGTTAGACCTGTTAAACCTGTGTTAGACCTGTGTTAGACCTGTGTTAAACCTGTGTTAGACCTGTGTTAGACCTGTGTTAAACCTGTGTTAGACCTGTGTTAAAACCTGTGTTAAACCTGTGTTAGACCTGTGTTAGACCTGTGTTAGACCTGTATTTAGACCTGTGTTAGACCTGTGTTAAAGACCTATGTTAAATGTTTAGACCTGTGTTAATGTGTTAGACCTGTGTTAGACCTGTTTAGACCTGTGTTAGACCTGTGTTAGACCTGTGTTAGACCTGTGTTAGACCTGTGTTAGACCTGTGTGTAGTTAACAGTTAGGCTAAACCAGGTTAAACCTGTGTTAGACCTGTGTTTATAAACCTAACACAGGTACCTGTGTTAGACCTGTAACAGATTTGACCTGTGTTAAACCTGTGTTAGACCTGTGTTAACACTGTTTAGACCTGTGTTAGACCTGTGTTAACCTGTGTTAGACCTGTGTTAAACCTGTATTAGACCTGTGTTAGACCTCTGTTTAGACCTGTGTTAGACCTGTGTTACCTGTGTTAGACCTGTGTTAAATCTGTTTAGACCTGTGTTAGACCTGTGTTAAACCTGTTTAGACCTGTGTTAGACCTGTGTGTTAGACCTGTGTTAACACCTGTGTTAGACCAGGTTTAGACCTGTGTTAGACCTGTTAGACCTGTGTTAGACCTGTGTTAACTGTGTTAACACAGGTAGAACACAGTGTTTAACACGTGTTACCTGTTTAACCTGTGTTAACCTCTGTTTAGACACAGGTCTTACAGTGTTAAAGGTCTAACACAGGTTTAACACGTCTAACACAGTGTCTAACATGGTCTAACACAGGTTTAGACCTGTGTTAAAACCTGTGTTAGACCTGTTAGACCTGTGTTAGACCTGTGTTAGACCTGTGTTAAACCTGTGTTAGACCTGTGTTAGACCTGTGTTGAACCTGTGTTAGACCTGTGTTAGACCTGTGTTGAACCTGTGTGTTAGACCTGTGTTAGACCTGTTTAGACCTGTGTTAGACCTGTGTTAGACCTGTGTTAGACCTGTGTTAGACCTGTGTTAAACCTGTGTTAGACCTGTGTTAAACCTGTTAGACCTGTGTTAGACCTGTGTTAGACCTGTATTGAACCTGTGTTAGACCTGTGTTAGACCTGTGTTAGACCTGTGTTAAACCTGTGTTAGACCTGTGTTAGACCTGTGTTAGACCTGTATCTGTGTTAAACCTGTGTTAACCTGTGTTAGACCTGTGTTAGACCTGTTAAACCTGTGTTAGACCTGTGTTAAACCTGTGTTAGACCTGTGTTAGACCTGTTAAACCTGTGTTAGACCTGTGTTAGACCTGTGTTAGACCTGTATTTAACCTGTGTTAGACCTGTTTTAAACCTGTGTTAAACCTGTGTTAGACCTGTGTTAACACTGTTAGACCTCAGTGTTAACCTGTAAACAGGTTTACCTGTATTAGACCTGTGTTAACACAGTGTTTTAGACCTGTGTTAACACTGTTAGACCTGTTAACCTGTGTTAAACCTGTGTTAGACCTGTGTTTAACACAGTCTAACACAGTTTAACACAGGTCTAACACAGGTCTAACACAGGTTTAACACAGGTCTAACACAGGTTTAACAGGTCTAACAGAGTCTAATGTTAACACAGGTTTAACCTGTGTCTAACACAGGTCTAACACAGGTTAGACACAGTTAACCTGTGTTAGACCTGTGTTAGACCTGTGTTAGACCTGTGTTAGACCTGTGTTAGACCTGTGTTAAACCTGTGTTAGATCTGTGTTAGACCTGTGTTAAACCTGTTTTAGACCTGTGTTAAACCTGTATTAGACCTGTGTTAGACCTGTGTTAAACCTGTGTTAGACCTGTGTTAAACCTATGTTAGACCTGCGTTAGACCTGTGTTAAACCTGTGTTAGACCTGTGTTAGACCTCTGTTAGACCTGTATTGAACCTGTGTTAGACCTGTGTTAGACCTGTGTTAAACCTGTATTAGACCTGTGTTAGACCTGTGTTAAACCTGTGTTAGACCTGTGTTAAACCTGTAATAGATCTGTGTTAAACCTGTGTTAAACCTGTGTTAGATCTGTGTTACACCTGTGTTAAACCTGTTTTAGACCTGTGTTAAACCTGTATTAGACCTGTGTTAGACCTGTGTTAAACCTGTGTTAGACCTGTGTTAAACCTATGTTAGACCTGCGTTAGACCTGTGTTAAACCTGTGTTAGACCTGTGTTAGACCTCTGTTAGACCTGTATTGAACCTGTGTTAGACCTGTGTTTGACCTGTGTTAAACCTGTATTAGACCTGTGTTAGACCTGTGTTTGACCTGTGTTAGACCTGTGTTAGACCTGTTAAATCTGTGTAAGACCTGTGTTAAATCTGTATTAGACCTGTGTTAGACCTGTGTTAGACCTGTGTTAGACCTGTGTTAAACCTGTGTTAGACCTGTGTTAAACCTGTGTTAGACCTGTGTTAGACCTGTATTGAACCTGTGTTAGACCTGTGTTAGACCTGTGTTAAATCTGTATTAGACCTGTGTTAGACCTGTTTTAGGCCTGTGTTAACCTGTTCTAACACAGGTCTAACAGGTCTAACAGGTCTAACACAGGTCTAACACAGATCTAACATAGGTCTAACACAGTTTATCACAGATCTAACCTGTGTTGAACCTGTGTTAGACCTGTGTTAGACCTGTGTTAAACCTGTATTAGACCTGTGTTAAACCTGTGTTAGATCTGTGTTAAACCTGTTTTAGACCTGTGTTAAACCTGTATTAGACCTGTGTTAGACCTGTGTTAAACCTGTGTTAGACCTGTGTTAAACCTATGTTAGACCTGCGTTAGACCTGTGTTAGACCTGTAATAGATCTGTGTTAAACCTGTGTTAAACCTGTGTTAGACCTGTGTTAGACCTCTGTTAGACCTGTGTTAGACCTGTTAAATCTGTGTAAGACCTGTGTTAAATCTGTATTAGACCTGTGTTAGACCTGTGTTAGACCTGT